>CM023613.1:6635665-7235665 GCA_013358685.1 Antennarius maculatus | reverse complement strand
CACTTGACCTTCTTCAACAGAGCCAGCCGTAAGCTCTCGACACTCAGCTCTGGTTTTATGCCAGTGGTTTAGCCATTTACTTTTGGCTTTAATGTAAACTAGTGCTTGTGTTGCCTGGTATTTGGCTCTGCTTATAAATTCACTCATAAACACCACCTTCTCTACAACATTTTCTGTCCTCAGAATGTGTAATTTCTCCTGTTTCAACATCACACCACTTCCCTTCCTCTCTAAAGACTGTTTCAATACTGGATGTTGTTTTGGTTTTCTTTGCCGTCATCAAGCACATCCACACACCTGCCAACCAAAAGCCATTGTTTTTCTCTTGCGTTCTGGTGTGCCTGTTGGAACTAGCACCCCCGATTCCTTTCACTTCCTCACATAAAAAAAAAAAAAAAACCTCACTCCCTGAAGGCAGAAGCCTTCTCCTCAAGCTAACCTTTGTATTTGTCTTTGTTTCTTACCCTAATCCCTGCGGGATCTATACTGAGCCAATCCGATTCATAACAGACTAACAACATGGGGGTAGAAGAGCCTTCCCATTCCCCTCCAGCACTCCCCTATTGTCAGCATGACAAATTCCTCACTATCTGCAGCTTCCAGAGGGGTGTGTGTGTGTGGAAATAGGGTAGAACCCGTCAGACAACTATCATCAGCTACATAATAGGACTAGATATGCATACACTACTGACACCACACTACAGTCAGGCTCTGCTCTCTAAACTAGTTTATATCAAACCACATCCCTTTCCCGTCTCAGGGCTTCAGTGTTCAAACGGCTGTGGTGGGCCAGCCAACGCTCAAGAGGAGGCACGGCTTCAAAACATCCCCAACATCCCACCTTCACAAAAAGTACCTCTGATAGCGTTAAACCGTGATGCCACTGATTATAATTTGTGTTGTAATGCATTATCTAATTATATGTATATTAGTGCTGACAATTATTTTGCATTGACAGTATGATGGGATTACCAGTAGAGTATAAACACAAATGCAAAAAGTATTCCATTGCATGCTAGTATAGATGCTTCTATTTCGCTTCAAATGAGATGGAAATACTTTTGTTTTACTTCATTACATACAGTATATCTGAAGATATGAAATTTACAATAAAAAAATAACCACTTTTTTGTTCACATGTGCCATTGCTACTTTGACTAAAGATGAAGGCAAATACTTTCGCCATGGAGCGTAGAAATTCAACACGATTTGTACATAATAGAAATGCCAGAAAACAAACAGCATGAACTACATTTCAGCTGTCTTTGTTTTCCCCATGTAGAATGGATTTTATGTTTAGGCGTTGTGGAAGGGCTGAGTGGGACTTTGTGTAATAGCTGCTACACAAAAATGCTCTGTGGTTGAGCCTTGTGGATAAACACGCATAAATAAATAAAAACTCTTCACGTGTTCAGTTTCAGAGCCTGTACTCAGTGTTTGTCAGCTATGCTTACCGTCTTTTGGTTTCTATTATATTGTATTATAGTGTTTAAGAATAAAGTGTTAAGTGTATTTTTAAAATAATTTATGTCAATTAATTCTATAACATTGCTGACTCCAGTGTTTGTGTAAATTACAGTCATACTTACAGTAGATACTGTGTGTGAAATGGAGAACGCAAAGAAAAAAAATTACCATACATGACAAAAAAGTTGCCTAGCAACTGGCTCTGCCTTCAGCCCAATTTTCCATGACACACGCTGAACTCTGAATGCAAGACGGCATCTACAGATGTGTGTGTGTGTCTGAGAATGCATGTTTGAGCAAGTATCTGCTCACGTCACAGTGTACCAAATGCATCTGGTTTGACGGAGCGGGCAGGTTGGCCATAGCGTTTAAAGCCAATGACAACAAACACACCCTGGTTGGTATTAAATTCAAGGCTTTTACTAAACTGGAGGACATAATGTGTCCATTACTACACAGCTCTTATCAGAAACAACGAGCCAGCGTCCTTCCGTTTGTTAGCTGAAGTGCAGCTTCTCAGGTTGCTCATGTCCTGGCTGTCAGCGTAATAGTCAGGAAATTGCAAAGTCCAACGGTTTGGAAATTCAAAAATCATTGCTGTAACTTGCAGCCAATCAACATTTCCGACACGTTCAGCCCTGGAGAGCAAAACATTCTTTACTGTTTTTATAATAGTGTCAACTGAGTCTGCGTTTTCAGTGAGACAAATCTTTAAAATGCCACTTTGGGCTTTGAGAAATTTTAAAATGCAGGATTTTAATGCTTTGTTTTACTTTATTGTTGAAACTTTTATATGAATTCATAATGACAATAATCCTTAGTACGGTATATCCTAAAGCGGAGTTGTTGAGCTCATTAAGACACATTTTATAATTGTCATCATAATCATTGGAAAAATATGATAGAAACATAACTGAGCCAACCCCTCCGGATGAAAAGCAACTACAGTGTTCAAGTTTCGATGAATTATGGAAAGAAAATGCGTGTTAATAGAATACCTGGCGGGAGATGAACATTAATGTTCACAGAATTAATACGTTAACATACTGATATAATGTAGCTGAAGTAAATTTTCATGCAGCCATATGAGTGGAACATTAAACATAGTTAACAAAGAACATTGTCCCTATAAAATACATAGGGCCCTGTTCAAACAATCTCAAGGACACAGTCTCAAGCTGTTGGCATTTGTACAACTCCTTCTGGTTGTTAAACAAAGTGTAATCTAGGTGCAAAGTAACATGCCAGGAACTGTTTAGGATCGTTTACATCAATACCAATGTTTAAAAAATGAGGAGGAAGAAGAGGGCTGCTGCACATTCCTGCGTGTGGAATTAAGGTGTGACAGGTCTGATCAGACCCCAGAGTTCATGTAAAAATTATTCTGATGAACAAATGGTAAATCAGTGAGTGAAATAATTATTTAAGTAAGATTTTTTTTAATAATCAAATATTAAAGTACTTTCAGCCCTCATCCAAGAGTAAAAGTGTATCTGTGCCATTTGCTCTCAAGTGTCAACTTCTAAATACGATGAACTATTTGAATGTCCCTTCACTCTTCAATACATCCAGGTCACACTTAGTTTACAGTCAAAGTTCAGGGTGAAGTTGTTTGGACTAAATCTGTTCTCTTGATTAATCCCGAGGTGTCGGTGAAGGTGAGTGGAATGTCGGTGTGGGTGTGAGTTGCTAGACAGGACAAAATAACCTGTTCTGTGGGTAGGGGTGCGGACAACAATGTCCATGCAGATTGAGTTGATATCAGTCGCCCCATGCATCAGTGAACCAGCGCAGATATACATAAATAGTTCTTTAAATGGCAAGAAAACAGCAACTTTAGATCAGATTTTTGATGATGAGTTGTGCAATCACTTTCCTGCACCACCACAGGTAAACTAATGTATGCAATTACATGTTACTTACACAACGTGGGTACTGGAAAGGAAATGATAGTGGTGTTAGTGGTCTATTTGGTCCAAGCTGGGACTTTGAAAACAAACCTCTCAGATTTTCCCAGAGTCACATGTCTCTCTTTCTTTATAGAAATGAACCAAAATATCAAAAAATGAGGGGAAAAATAATGGGGTCTTTTTTTTAACAGATGTTAGTACAATTTTTGTCAGGATACCATGTTTTGGGTAGCAGTGTGATTAGCATGTGGAAAAATTAACACATTTCAACATATTGGGAGACATGGGCGGAAAACTTAGGCTGATACAGGAGGTGGCTAGTTTAGATTGAGATTGGGAGACTGTCTCCAGTGTAGACATCCTGTTTTTAGACTACAGTGCATCAAAGCCTCACAACTGGAAGGGGGGCATCAAGACTTCCTACTTGGAAACTTTAAATACATCACATGTCTGGAGGAAAGGAAAAACAGAAGCCTCAGGGGTCAGTAAACAAACATTACCTGAGCAAACTGGAAGTTGAAGACTGTTTACATATTATTTTTACTGTGCCAAAGTGGCAACTGTAAAGTGATGACAAATAATCCAAACACAAATTCTGACCATGTGTAAATGGTCCTACAGCTGAGCACACCAAAGCCATGTGACCATGAGTCATGAGTGAGGGGTGGGAGACTGGAGCAGTTTCCTGTTATTTGATTTAAATGTATTGTCATGCATTATCAGGGAAGTGTACTCCGACCTTGGAGGCTTGAAACCACCATTTTTCACACTAAGATCCATCAAAGTCACATGGGACACACATTCAACACAGTAAATGTTCCGAAAGAATACTCTTAACTCGCACAAAAGCATCCCAAGAAACATGACATGAAATTATCATCTTCAACTATCAATACAATATAGAGATCTGTCCAGCCTTTCTAACATTACCAAGAATTCAACAGCCATACAACAGTTAATGTCTGAAAGCTGCTGCAGGGGTTTGCATGCAGTGTCTGTATCGTGTCTGCTTATTATAATCTACTCTTTTATTATTTTGCTCAAACTACTTCTTTTACAGCTGTAAGGAAACCTTCTCACTACGTGTCTACCAGAACACATGGTTTTGTATTTGAAGAAACAAAGCAGGGCCTACTGTAATTTTTGTAGGCTAGCTAGCAACACATAAATGCAGACATGATACCGTTCATGTGGTTAACACTTCTGCAAAGACCATTAAAAGCATTGGAAAACTACTCACCCCCGTCCCGTCGTCCGGGCTGCACAGTGAGCGGGCTGGAGACAAACTGGACTCGATGTCACTTCCAGTGTAGTCATCCTCTGACTCTTCGAAGGACGAGGCTGAGGACAGGCCGATGGAGGAAGAGTTGGACAGCTTCCTCGGTGAGCGCATCAGCGCAGGGGACCCTCCGCAGCCACTGTCCGAGCAGGGAGACTCGTCATCTGGGTGCGGGTCCAGACATGAGCCGGTGCTGAGCTCTGTTCGGGTCGGTGTCTCCTGAGAGCGGATCGGGCTGGGGTCTCTGGTGATGATGAGTTTGGGTATAGTTCCTGGGTAACTTCGGCCTCTTGTGGGACCAAGAGGGGCCTGATCCGAGTCCCTTTGTCTCGCTGCGTCTACTTCACCTTTACTTTGGTCACCGGCCGCTTTGGTCGGACTTGAGACAAAACTGCAGTTAGTTTTCGTCATCTCGGACTCGGAGTGATTGTTCGTCGTTACAGTCGGTCTGCTTTCACTGCGATCCGAGCGCAAAGTGGTCAAAGTCCGCTCCGTGTCGGGGTCGGAGGTGAGTCGCAGTGCAGAACTCACACTACTACAGGTTAATTCTCTGACCTCAGACACAAGTAGATCCTCGTTTGTTACCCGCAGCCGAATATCTTCCATGGTCCTCGTGGTGGGCTCGGAGGCATTGTCCTCTCGCTCGGGTTGTGGTTCCTCGCAGCCTGCCCCAATGATTTCACCCGTCCGTGTTTCCAAACTTGACGCATCGGACGGACCAAACGTTGCTCCGCGGTTTACGTCGTCAGCTCGTTCATGACCAACATCTAGGCACCGTGGAATCTCAAACCCACACGCGGATGCTCGCTGTTCTCCAGCCGTCGACACGCACTCGTCCCTGGGTAACTTTCCTGTTCTGTAATCGCGTGTTGTTGGATCTCCGGGCTTGTTTCTGTTGTCTAAGTCCGCTGCAGGTTGACTGGAGTCTCGCTTTCTTCTTCCCAAACACGTCAGCGCTTTGTTTTTCATTGGATTCCTGATTATTCGATCACAAGGTTGCTTTTCTCCGCTCCTACATCCGCGGATACGGAGACACTGGACCGTCTCGCCTGGATTCCATTTCGCTCTGTCTGCGGTGGAGGCTGTGCGCGTTAGATCCGAGCGAGTTTGGCCCATCCTGCCTACCGTAGTAGTGCAGCTCCCAGTAACCTGGACACACCCTCGTTGAGTCTGAATAATTCAGAACACGTAGACGTAAGTCCTATAAAATACAGAAAGCTATTAATTACTCAATCCCGGGGATTGTTACGTAACTCCAAGCATTTTTCACGTCCTTGAGGACACGCTGATGACGAATACCAAACACAATGACCTATAACAATAAAGGCCTTCACAGTCAGCTGCATTAATCAGACTGAAACTGTAATCATTAACATCACACACACAAAGCATTCTCAATTGTTCCGATTTACTGGCCCCACAATGTAAATTAAAAACAGATTTATCTTTACGGAAATTCTGATATTATTTCCAGAGCATGTACAAGAAATAAACTGACAGTGGAAAGCCAAGTAACACTAAATAACCACCAACATAGAGTACTTATTCCCGGGAAAATATGACAGGAGGGGTACTTTAAATATCAGACAACAAAGTGTACAAAATAATGTCAAGTTTTTAAATACAATTGAAAGAGTTCTGAGGGTTTTCACACCAGACTGTCAGCATGATACCGCCCTCCTGTGACAGCACACTAGGTAAGATGGTTTTTGTGATCAACAGCATTCATTAGCATTCAGAGAGATATGAGGTGTATTTTTCCGGGAGACACCAAATCAAAATGGTGGGCAACATTAAAAACAGGAGACTTAAAAATATGGAATTAATGTCAAAATGATGAAAGAAATTTAAATAAACTATTTTAAACAATTATTTTATTCATAAACATGTATACAGTTCCAGTTGAAGGGGCGTTTTCATTATTTCGTCCCATTAAACTGAATGTTTAACAGATTTTAGGTCGAGGGGATGGAAATTAACACAAAACAATAAAAAAAAGTTTGCTTATTACATTTGATCCACTGTCAAAAAATGAAACAGAAAGGAACTAATGCGTCTATTTTATGGACTAAATGAACTACTATAATCCTCTCAGCATTGAGACTCCAGTACATCCAAGGAGGTGTAAACACAGCAAAATACCAAACTAGGTCTAAACTCTGAATTTAGTCCTGAGTGATAATGGAAAAACTGGAAATCTTAAAGCTACATGATTCATTCTTTTTGTATTCTGTAGTCAATAATTCTAGCCGACTAGGAACTACTTTATTCCACATTCTACAACTTCACATGCCCAACCAAAGATCATAAAAACAAATTGTGAGATAGAAGCTTTTCATGTATAAATAATCACATTACAGGACATACAGAACAGCATCCTCATTCATTCTAAGCACTTGGTGCCACTGTGAGTGTCATTCACTGTCAGACTAGACCCACAGAAAGGAAACGACACAGGAAGGATAACAATGGAAAGAACAGCTCATCAAGTACATTCTTGTGTAATCAAATTATAAACGATCATACATTGTGACTCATCCGAATGAGTGGCCATGGGTCTGGTGTCAATATGTCATTGAATCAATTGGTGCAAACACTCAGTGTGAGACACATACTACTCATTCTTTTTCAAACATGACACCCCAAAAGATAAAATCACACAGGAGCTATGTGACCTCAATGGAAACATAGATTTACTTTCAGTGTAAAAAAAAGTCTATTAGTGTAAATGTTGCTCCGAATTTTAAGAACACACTTATTTTTAAATGTTACCTAATGAAATTCTAAATCTAAACCAGTATATAAACAAAATAACGATATAAATACAATCCTAAAGCTGACAACAAGCTTTCTGCATTTTTAAATATTGTTCCAAACTCACCAGACCCACCCTTGAGATCCTCCACTGCCGACTGTGACGCAGCTGCTTCGGCTTGGCAGGTTTCTGCCAGCCTCTGGGTGACGGGAGCGTGTCCGGGGTTGGAGTGGTGACAGGCGGCGTGAGGCAGGTGTCGCTAACCGCTGCTTCTGCTAGTGCTGGTGATACCGCTAAACGTTAGCTAGCTTTATATGCACTGGAACTAGCCGAGCCTCAGATAAAAAGTAACGCCAAATTTAAGTTGAGTGTCTTTAAATGTCACATTTGACCGAAACAGTTTGAAATTAAGCCAAAAATGCCAATTCCAGAAATAAACGCTAATAATACGTGTTATAGCTAACGGAACCTGAGCAGCACACTCCACGCCACACGGGTCGGGGACACCCCGGGGAGAAGCTGATTTAAACTGCGGTCCTCAAACGCCCCTCTCCCAAAGTTTTATTCTAAATAGCGGAAATACACACGGTGACATCACGCACCGGTTCGTCGACTCGGTGTTTTCATATTAATTAAAACAAATTCTATTTGATTAAAAAAGATGATATGTTCAATTAAGTATTAATGTATTACAATTTATTTCAAAAAAGTTGGATTTTATATCATATGATATTTTACTATCACAAGCATTTCGTGTCATATTTTCTTTCATGACGTCTTTCCCCACATTGTGACATTGTGGCTAATTTCTTCATTCCGCATGTCATGGTTATTTTATTTATTTATAAAGCATTTGCGTGATTTTAATTAAATTATATCAATGCTTTATTGACACCTGGTGACTGTATTGTTTCGTTCAGACAAACGTAACGTTGTCCTTCTGCTGTCTTCAGTCATTTTAGAGCAGTTTGGACGCACTTGAACGCGTCTCTTTATTTATTCTCTTTTTTGGTACTTTCCTGGGTATTACATGATGGGTCTTTACGGTATCCTTTAAGAATAAAACACCTTGGGCCCCTCATTAAAATTATTTGTTAGATAGGAAAAGAAAATAGCGTTATTAGCGTTAACCCCAACAGCGACCATTTTGATACCTCTCGCTTTCCGTAGTGCGGAAGTAACATCGGGACCCGGTGTGACTTTGGGTCGAGGGGTTGTCGACACAGTGGACACTGATCGGTCTGTGGCGTGCGAGCAGTCATCAAAATGAGGTTTCTAAACGGGGGGCTATCTCTAGCGAAAGCAAGTGTTTTTAAATCAGGAAGCACAACCCTTAAAAAGGTAGGAGTGTGTATGAGGAGGTGTTTGGTTATGACATCTGATCTCTAACACACTGCTCTGCTGTGAGGTTGAACATCATGTTTCTTTTCTTTATTCCCCCAGGTTCTCATCAACAGCTGTCGCACATGCTCCTCTGATTTCTTTCCCAACGAGAGGATCCGTAACATCGGGATCTCAGCCCACATCGACTCGGGAAAGACCACTCTGACCGAGCGTGTCCTCTTTTACACCGGCAGGATAGCAGAGATTCATGAGGTAATCACTTTGATGTTTGCTGACAGGTTAGGTTTTACCTGTGTGCAGCATCCAGCATTTAGGAGCTTTTTTTCCTTTTCTGTTGCGTGTAGGTGAAGGGTAAAGACGGTGTAGGAGCCACTATGGACTCCATGGAGCTGGAAAGACAAAGAGGCATCACCATCAAGTCAGCTGCTACATACACAATGTGGAAGAATCACAACATCAACATTATTGACACACCAGGTAATGAAAGTAATAAAAGCCCCTATCTAGTCTAATCTTTTAGTTAGGTGGTTTAATGGTTCTCTAGTTATTTACTTAGCTATTAGTATTACTGTATATATCAATAACTACGTCATGCAAAAGTGCATTTTCCCCCTAAAATGGATTAGAGACTGTAGCATTTCATGTTGGAGTCTGATGCACAGCACAATAATTTACGTTTGAATGCTATGGAAAAAATAGGATTGTAAAATAACATGATATACCTTTTTTCTTTTATAAATCACTGAATCCAAATATTCAAAAAGTGAAGACTTCAGATTTCGATTTGAGTTGTTTTGAGAATACACAGGAATATTTGCAATATGAAGGAAGTTTTTAACTTTTTTTCACTCACTGTCCGTTCAATGTCAGAGGCTAAATAACTGTCCAAGTGGTTTGATTACTCTGTCCTTTATATGCTGGTATGAACAAAGAACTGCAGTCAAAAAAAAAGTTCAATCAAGTTAATGCATAATAACCTGACTAAAAATGTTGAAGAAATTGGCATGTGACCCTTGTCCTTATTTTCTGGCTCCATATCTTAACTCTTGCATTTTCATATTTACAGTCTATTCTTTCTGTCCCGATTCTTCAGGTCACGTGGACTTTACAATTGAAGTGGAGCGAGCCTTACGTGTGTTGGACGGAGCGGTGCTGGTGCTCTGTGCGGTTGGAGGAGTCCAGTGTCAGACCATGACAGTGAACAGGCAGATGAAGCGCTACAACGTTCCCTTCATCACCTTCATCAACAAGCTGGACCGCATGGGCGCCGACAGCAACCGCGCACTGCATCAACTGAGGTGTGATGTGCTCGCTGTACACACATTCACGCAAAAAGTGCTTCTGAGCTAGGCGAACATATTTTACAGTGGTATGAAAACATTTGGGCACTCCTGACAATTTCCATAACTTTAATTAACAAATCATTGGATCAGCAACTTCATTTTGATTTATCAAAATAACTGATGGACACAGTAATATTTCTTTCGTGAAACTAGATTTATTGGACGAGTAAAAGATGTGAAATATGCATAAAAACAGAATTAGACTGGTGCAAAAATTTGGGCACCCCAACAGAAAAAAAATCACATCAATATTTAATAGAGCCTCCTTTTACAAAAATAACACCTCTAGATGCTTCTTGTAACTTCCAGTGAGTTTCTGGATTTATTTTGGACCCTTGCTCCTGACAAAACATTTCCAGTTCAGTCAAGCTTGATGGTTTATGATCTTGGATAACCTGCTTCGGATCATCCCATGGATTTTCATTGGTACTGTATTCAGGTCTGGGGGCGGGGTTCATCATCCCAGAACATTGTACTTGCTTCTTTGAATGAATGCCAGAGCAGAATTTGAGCAGATTTTAGTGTGGTTGTCTTGTTGAAGCATCCAGCCTGGGCGTAACTTCAATTTTGTGACTGATTGTTGAACATTATTCTCAAGAATCTTGTCATATTCAGTGAAATCCATGCGATGGCCAACTTTAACAAGATTCCCAGTACCAGGTCTCCAGACAGCCCCACAGCATGATGGAACCACCACCAAATTTTACTGGGGGTAGCAAGTGTTTGTCTTGGAATGCTGTGTTCTTTTGCCACCATGCATATCACACCCTGTTATGACCAAATAACTCAGTCTTTGTTTCATCAGTCCCCAGCACCTTATTCCAAAATGAACCTGGTTTGTTTAAATGTGTTTTAGCAGACCTCAAGCGACACTGTTTGTAACGTGTGTGCAGAAAAGGCTTCTTCTGCATCACTCTCCTGTACAGCTTCTCCTTGTGTAAAGTGTGTTGAATTGTTGAGTGATGCACAGCGACACCATCTGCAGAAAGATCAGGTTTTAGTTCTTTGGTGGTGGTTTGTCTAAACTAACACTCCTACCTGAAATAGTACCTGTTTACTCTGGAGCCGTATTACCTGGAATACACATACAGTAAATTTCACCTATCAATGCGCAAACTCCACCTCACTCAGCTGGGGTAGCCTCCAGCAACCCCGCGACCCACGACAGCAGAAGAAGCGGGTTTAGCAAATGAATGAATGAATGAATATCGCGTATCTTCTGTTAGTCTTATAAAGCTAGTTTCATTTCTGAAATATTACTGTGTCCATCAGTTTAATGAAGGATCAAAATGAAGCTGCTGATCCAAACACCCAATTATTTATAATTGGAAATATTGGAAATTGTCAGGGTTGTCGACACATTGTCAGGCCCAGACTTTTTCCTACCACTGTTTGACTTCATTAGTTGTTTTATAAGAATATTTTGTGTGTGGACATTGATTTTATTTTATTAGAGCAAAATATGAGCTATGCCACATTTGATTTCATATAACAGGTACATTCATACATTTACACAGCTTGTAAAGCCAGTAAAAATTTTTTTACATCTATTGCAATACAAACCCACATATCAGATAATAATGTAGATTAAAATCAATGTGTTCTTAGACTCTAACTGCACAATTTATCTAAATGCAACTTCTTCATTACGTCAGTGTGCCCGAACTCTTAATTTATGCTTTAAAGAAATCAAACTCTAATAAACACAGTTATGTTTCTGTAGTACAAATAGCAATAGTTAAACCTTCCTCTGTCTCTCACTGGGTATCAACGCTCTGACATGAAATCGTCTTTCCAAGCAATCTAGTAGTCGGCTGTGCTTCCCATTCCTGTACTTTAGTTCATATATGATCGTTTCTCTTTGTCCTTGTTCAGAACCAAACTCAGTCACAACGCAGCATTTGTCAACATCCCCATGGGTCTGGAATCCAACCTACGAGGCATTATTGACCTGATAGAGGAGCGAAGCGTTTATTTTGATGGACCCTTTGGGTAAGTAGCCTGACGACGAAGAGAATAGTTGTTAGCATTGTGTGAATGTCTTTTTTTTTTTTAACCTGCGCTGTTATTTACAACCTTGTAAGTACAGATCATTTTGATTGTTAGGCAGCAAGAATAGGCAGTTTGTCAGCATAAATGTGATTGAAGACATCTCAGACCTATAACTAAAGTTACAGAAAAGATTCATACATCAAAATGATTGTCTCTCAGTTTGTTTAAGTGTCAGCTTCTACTCCTGCTAGGTTTTTAGTTTTAATATGAAGCTGATCCAAACATTCTTTCCTTCCTGTAGTCAAAATATTCGTTACGATGAGATCCCGGCAGACTTTCGTGCTGAGGCTGCGGACCGTAGGCAGGAGCTGGTGGAGTGTGTGTCCAATGCTGATGAAATCTTAGGAGAGATGTTCTTGGAGGAGAGGTTCCCGACCACAGACGACCTGAAGGTTTGTGTCTTTTTAATCTGATTTCTTTACACAAAGAGTTAACATGATATCAAGCATCACTCAGAAACTTTCATTTGAGCTAAACAATGGTCCTCACATTATTAAGTTATTTTGAGCTGATAGAAATCAGTTTTCTGTTCAGCGTCTGATGTCTTGTGACCTCCTCTTTGCCAGGCTGCGATCCGCAGGGCCACAATGCAGCAACTTTTCACTCCAGTGTTGGTGGGCTCAGCGTTGAAAAACAAAGGTGTCCAGCCTCTCCTGGATGCTGTCCTGGATTACCTGCCGAACCCCGCGGAAGTAAAAAACTATGCTATTTTGAACACGTGAGTCTGGTTGGAGATTATTAATCTGATTAATCCCATTACTTAAATAGTTTAGATCTGCATTTTTTTGTAGACAAAAATATTTTCATTAATATTTTTCACTAATGTCTATTGTTTTTCTTTTCTGTTCTAGAGAAAACAGTGAAAACTCCAAAATTCAAATGGATCCTTCAAGAGACTCGGAGCAACCCTTCATTGGTCTGGCCTTCAAACTGGAAGTAAGATTTTATTCTTTAGCTTTATTTTCAAAGTTTTACTGAAGCACAAATTCTTAGTTCAACTTGTTTTATTGTTTCTTGGTTTACTTTGTTGTTGGAAGGCAGGGAAATTTGGTCAGCTGACGTACGTTCGGGTGTACCAGGGCTGTCTGAAGAAGTCAGAAGTTATTTACAACACACGCACAAACAAGAAGGTCAAGGTTCAGCGTCTTATACGTCTGCATGCTGCCCAGATGGAGGTGAGAATAAACCACTGTCCCAGTAATCTATTACTGATAGTAATAATAATAATCTATTTACATGTCCAAATCCCAACTTTTTTTGTGCATCAAAATAAGGCATTGGCTTTGTTCCCCTTCCATCCGTTCTCTTCCAGGATGTGCATGAGGTCTATGCAGGAGACATTTGCGCTCTTTTCGGCATCGACTGCGCCAGCGGAGACACTTTTACAACCAAGAACAGCACTGACCTCTCCATGGTGACTAAAAAGATCTCACTTCTGAAAGAAAAAGAGCATTTTTAAGGCATTTTTTGAAATGGTTCTTTTTCCAGGACTTAAAATCTTTTTTTTTATTATTATCTTGTACAGGAGTCTATTTATGTCCCAGATGCTGTCATTTCCATGGCGATTAAGCCATCTGACAGGGTAAAAAAAAGTTTTAATTCATCCATAAGTAATGTAAAATTCAAACTTCAGGGTCTAAACTGCATTTTTTGTTATGAACTCCTCCCTCCTGTTACTGTCTTGCCTCTGAATAGAATGACCTGGAAAAATTCTCCAAAGGTATTCAACGTTTCACCAGGGAAGATCCGACTTTTCGAGTGCATTATGAAGTGGAGAGTAAAGAAACCATCATCGCCGGCATGGGCGAGCTGCATCTAGAAATCTACTCACAGGTACCAGACAAGGATGTACTGCATGTATTATATATTTAATATTTAATGTCAGGATGAGTCAATCTAAGTGCTGCACAAATTATTCTTATGTTTGAAGGAATTATCTCTTCAAACCTAATAGATTCGTGTTTTGGTTTGTTGTTACAGAGGTTGGAGAGGGAGTACAACTGTCCTTGTGTGATGGGAAAGCCCAAAGTGGCTTTCAGAGAGACAATCACTGATCCTGTACCGTAAGTGCTGATCTCCTCTCTCTCTCACACACACACACACACACACACACACACACGAACACTGAGCCCACTGTCTTTAAAAAGAGTTTACTTTGACTAAAAATGCAACATCAATTGAATGTGCTGCAAAATGAGTGCAAAGTATCATCATCGTCATCATCACTGAATACGATGCCTTCCACGAACTCTTTGACAGCTTGAACTTCCTGTAGTTCCTTCAGCATCACCACAGACACAAGCTGTGAGCATCGAGGTGTTTATGGTAGTAATGGTGGTGTGGGTGTAGTCAGCCGCTTTTAGTTTGTGTTTAGAGGTTTTTCACAGGAGTGGCAGTGAGGCAGCTGTTCCATCTGCTGGACTTTAACACCCTCTGCAGGAGACCAGGTGAACAGCAGTTTCCAGTTAATGATTTCCTAAACATAAAATAAGAATATTACAGATTATCAAGGATGAAAGACTGGATCTCACATGATGTTCTCAATTAAACCACAGAGATAAATTCATTGTAATATGTCACTATACTGAAATTATTAAGTACAGGAGGCTTTCTCTTGATTTAATGTTTGGTTTGGTCATTCTGAGCTACCGTACAAACATGGGCTCAATACTTGTTTGATATAAAGCAATTATTCTAAGCATTTCTTTTTAGGCATAATGACAAAATAACAGAGCTGTGGGATTAATAAAGTATCTATCTATCTATCTGCAGTTTGATTGTATGTTAAAAAGAGAGTTGATAATAATACCTGTGACACCATGTCATGGAGCAGCACATGATAGTGAAACTTCAGCTGGTCGTTCTCGTTTGACTGCCACAAATGAGAAAGAAAAATTTAACTTAACAAAAACAGTGAATAGTGGTGGATTGTGACACAGAGTGGATAAAGTCAGGCTTTTCTTTGCATGAGGTGACTATAAGATCTAATAATAATGATAACCACTCTTTCTTTGCTAACGTCGTCTGCTTTAGGCTCTCTATAGCTTCCTTTAAAAAGAATGCATTTCACTGCTTCATGTGAGTCTTCGTCCCCACAAAATGAAAAGGTCATAAATCATCTTATTTCAGCTAAGTGTAACAGATTATTATCATGACGTGATTTTCAGCCTTTATAGTTGGTAGGACAGCTTGAATAGGGTGACAGGAATTGTTGAAGACGGTGTGGGTGTGGGGGAAGACCCTCATCAAAAGACCAAATCACACCCAAGAGGGCAGGAGGACTCTCAGCCTCAGAGCTAAATGTCCTCTCGTCTGCCCTTTTAGATTAAAATGACCCAATTTTATCACTTTGAGTACCATTAATTCAGTACTCAAAGTTAACTTTACTTACAAGCTGAGGACAAATGAGCCAGCAGTGGGTGGGATGACATACCAGCTGTGTGAGGTTGGCCACCTGAGCCATGTTGTACAGAGTGTTTTCACTGGACTGGTTTAGCATGATGACGCTGGAGGCCACGATGCCCAGGGTCCTGAGAGGCTCCATGCAGGGAGAGACGTGCCCGTAGCTGTCTGTGGGAACATCAGTGTTTTATGAAGACATTTAGTGCTTTATTAGGACACCTTTATGTTGTCATGTGAGCATTAAAGTTCACACGTCACCTCAAAAAAACCAACATCCAAGAGCAAAAACCCCAAAATCCTGCAATGAAAAACTATTGATGTGCAATGTCTGCGTTTTTGTGTTGAATAGCTCTGAGTTTGTTCTTCTGTGCGTACCAGGCAGATATTGGGCAGTCACCAGGGTTTGGTTATTCTTGTACTGTTGATAAAAAGCCTGGTCTTGAGTTGTGGAGTTGATTTTAAGGATCTCCTCACATGAAGCCTGGACCCGGGCCGAGCCCTGCTGCTCTCTTCCGGGAAACAAAACCTCAGCAGAGCATTTCTCCGTCACCTGCAGGGAAGGGCAGCGGATTGAAAGAGAGCAAACAGGATAAAGAAAACAGGATAGTCTGCATCTTCAAGTCTGGACAGACCTACTCAATCTAAAGCCAACGATTATTCAAATTTAAGCATGAATGTACTTAAAGTTGAGTAATGGGCCCAATTTGAGGAATCAAACAATACTTTCAGAGATGTTCAAATGAGGTCAGTGACATTATTTACTGACAAATTTTATTGTATGTGCGGTTTATGGTTTTTTTTATTGTCTGGGCAGGGATTTCTGACTATTACATACACTAATTTTTTGTCTTTACTTTGTTAAATTAATTGTAACTACAAAACCAAACTGATTTGGACATTAAAGTAAGCCCAGAGCTTATTTCTCACAAACTAGATAGTGTGTATTGCGCTGGGCTGAATAACTGTTGTTATATAGACAGATGGATGAGTCTGTGTGTCTCAGTGATAATTATCACAAGCTTTGAAACTACGACAGTAACTCACGTTGTTCATTATCTCCTGGATCGAGATGTCCAGATGATACTTTCTTCCTGTGTCTGGTACATCCTTAAAAGGGGAAAAGGCAACTGCAGTTAATAGGAGTCAACACATTTATCTCTTCACGACAAAGTAAAGTTTAAAAGTTGACAAACCTCTGCATACGCTCTGTGGACCCTGTGCACCTTGAACAGTCTGTATGGAGAGCCGTGGCGGCTGTTCAGATAGTGTTGGATCACAATGGCCGCCCTCTGGGCCGGGTAGTGACTGGGGTTCAGCTCCCCAGTGGCCATAACTTCCTCCTCAGCTTCCTTTTCCTCTTCCTTCTGTTTTGCCAGAAAAAGTACAGTTTGAGTATACGAGAAAAAAAAAAAAAATTGAAGTAATGAACGGAGATAGAAGGACTTTGACCCTCAGGTGTCAGTGTTTTGGAGCTGTTGCCTTGTGTTGGTTTGTCGGTAAGAAAAGCCTCTGTGCTAAAAAAAAAAAAAAAATCAAGTAAATCTGTAGAAGTCTGAGAGAACAGGAGGAATTTCTACAGCTGAGAATGTGACAGCAGATTGAATAAATAAAGGAGTGTGACTTCCTGCCGTGCCTCTGACTGGAATGCTCTGTTTGTGTAGCAGGTGGGCGATGTTCAGTCTCAGCTGCTCCTCATGCAGAAAGAACACTTCCTACTTCCTGTTCACTGGGACCCTTTAAGGACTGCTCCCTTTTTAAAGAGACAGAACCCCATTTCTGTCATTTCTTACCCTGCCTGTTGATTCAGCTCAACATAATGAGCAAATAGACTCTTGATTATCTCAAACAAGAATCATAAATTTCACACAAGCAATAATGAGTGTTCCCCGTCAGGTGTTGCTTCGGTTCTCTAAAAACTGATTTTCTTTTTAGACTCGAGAGCACGTTACAGTTGAGAAATATCACTGTTTAACCCATCTGATTTAAGATGCAAATGTTTCCCACAGGTTTAACTACACTCACAAGAAGCAGAGCGGCGGCTCTGGCCAGTACGGTAAAGTTATCGGGGTCCTTGTGCCTCTTGAACGGGAACATTCCAACAAGTTGGAGTTTGAAGACGAGACAGTTGGAACAAACGTCCCAAAGCAGTTGGTGCCGGCTGTCGAAAAGGTTCATCAAGCTAAACTTTAATGCATCCACGGTCAAAGTGCAGCCATTTACGTGCAAACTAATAGAATTTACTGAATCATTCTCCCCACCGTGCTGCAGGGCTTCAGGGAGGCCTGTCAGAAGGGACCCTTGAGTGGACACAAGATCTCAGGAGTCAGATTCGTTCTGGAAGACGGGGCGCATCACATAGTGGACTCCAACGAGATCTCCTTCATAAGAGCAGGAGAAGGTGCTCTGAAACAAGGTGTGGCCGGCTGCGTTACCTCAAGACTTTATCATTCATCATGAATTCTGTGTTGGATGCTAATGCTGGTTCTTTTTTTGTTCACCCAAGCGATGGAAAACGCCAACATAGTCATCCTGGAGCCGGTCATGTCTGTGGAAATCACTGCACCACAGGAGTTTCAGGGAGAGGTGATCGCAGGTGTACATATTCGTCACGGTTTGATCACAGGACAGGATGAAGCTGAAGGATACTTCATGGTCTACGCTGATGTGAGTCCAGTTTATATCTTTTCAACACATGGCCTGGGTTTAGAGTTTTGAACTCATTCTATTTGTTACCACATCCTTCACTGCTACTTGTGTTTCACTAATTTCAGTGTGTTTCCCCCCAACAGATTCCCTTAAACAACATGTTTGGCTACTCGTCAGAACTACTCACCTGTACTGAAGTAAGTCTTCACCTGACACCGATCAGGAATGGAATCTGTATCCCTAGGTTTTCTCTGCTGACCTGTCAATGCATGGACAGCAGCAGACCTCTGAAGTTGTGCTGTGGTGTTTGACACCGAGGCTTTAGCAGCTGATCCTTAAAAGTTCCCATATGATACTAAATACAGATTTTTGTGGTTGCCAAGGAAAAATACCTGTACCAGACATCTACAGATGCCCCAGAAATGAGAAGAAAAACTTTTTTTTTACCTTTTTGTTTGCTCCACCTATCTGAATATATTGCTGTGCCTAGCCTAAACTCCTTCACATTTTAAGTCACAGATGGTCTAGGAGTAGATGACTTAAGCAGACATCCTATAATACGTAACCTGAGTGGTTGTTAAGGCAAAAGTCTTCAAAGATGTATTTTAGGGACTTAAGAAGTAGAATTCAAGCCTTTTCCAGGTGAATATAGTTTGAAATAAGAAACATAACCATGAAAAGTATGCAGTACAGTACAGGTAATTATATTTTTTCTAGCCTAGTACCGTCAGGAGAGCCTCCTCATTCAGACAACTTCCATAATCTGTTACAGTTTCTACATTGTCTGTCGTTGTGTATACAGGGAAAGGGTGAGTTCACCATGGAGTACAGCAGATACATGCCCTGCTTACCCGCAACACAAGAGCAACTCACCAACAAATACTTAGAGGCTACAGGACAACTGCCTACAAAGAAGAGCAAGAGCAGGAACTGAGAAGGAAAACTAGGAAACGCCGAAACATCACCAGCCCTTATCGTCCTCATCATCATAATCAATCCTGCATCTAATTACGGAGACGTGAAAAAATGTGACACTTTTATTGTATAGGTAAAGCTGTTTTATCCCACAAATGTTTGACATGTCCAACAATGACTTTAGTGACGCCTTAGCGGTTGTCAAGGAAACCTCAGTGTCTGACTCAGGCTTATGATGGATTTGTAAAATATGGTCTTTATGATATTGATTTCAATAAACATATATACAGTATATATGTGTCTTTAAAAGTGGTTCCTTTCTTTGTTTCTTGACGTCTTACTGTCTGTCCGTGTGTTCAGTCTAACTGTTCCACACCAAAGCAGCTGGATCTTGTCGACTCTCACCTGTCCAAAGGCGTGTGTTTCCTCCACCGTCTCTGGGAGACTGTTGGGATTAGCCGTCATGTCCGATAAAGCGGCCTCAGGTCTCATTGTTGCGTTGGGGCTTCCAGTGACCCCCGTTAACACGGCCAGAACTACTACGATCCTCAGAGCCATTACACAGTAGTGTGGAAAAGACAAAGCCAGAGACGGGGAAAAGACAAATCCAGTAATCCGGTGAAAGAGAGCTGGCAGGGTAATGACCCTCAAGGTAATGACCCTCCTGTCAGGGCAGAGTTGGGTAAATGAGGAAGAGTGGGGGGGTTTCCAGTGAGAGACTGTCCAGATCATGCTGTATGTGTTACTCTTTCTCTTAACTAATCAAACTGCTCTGTTTCATCGGGGGGGGGGGGTTTCCTGCTCTCAGCACCATCAAAGGAGCTGATTAGATTAGCAGCGGTTGTTTCCGTGGGAACTGCTGCTGTTGGAGCAGCTGTGAATATTACTCTAGAAGAACTGCAGCCCTGCTTAAAACCCAGAAAACACAGTTTAGGTCCTTGGTTTGACTCCACCTTGGGCCTTTCTGTGTGGTGTTTGCATGTTCTCCTCGTGTCTACGTGGGTTCTCCAGCTTCCTCCCACCACCAAAAACATGCAGGTTAGGTGAATTAGTGTCAAATGGTCCTTAGGTGTGAGCCTGAGTGGGTGTGTGTCTTTCTATGTGGCCCTGCAAGGAACTGGCGACTTGTCGAGAGTGTACCTTGCCTGTGACCCTGATTTGATAAGCAGCCGAAGACAAGACAAGTCCCGTTGTCTCATTTTCAAAAAGGTGAATTAAGACACATTTTAAGACTTAAAATTAGAAAGTAGCTAAAATAATCATTGTCCAAGGTAATTACATAAATGATCCAGAAAACATGTCCTAGTGACTGACATGACGTCAAACCAGGGAACGTTCTATCTGTATTCTGTGTGACCTATTTAACTTCTGTGTTTGGTGGAGTTTTTTGTTTGATGAAAGAGGAACTTTAAATATGAATGACAGACATTTTCAAAAATTACAGTTCATCCTTGACATTAAAGAAGGTTGTTGGGACAAAACTCCCCGTGTGATCAATTAGGAGCTTTTTATTTCTCTAATCTCATTCTCTATGTTTAGCCTGAAAACTTGAAGGAATGTTTCTGGTAATGGATGAAAAATAAAAATAAAACGGCGAATGATGAAATTGTCTTTTTCTCATATTTCAGAAATGGTCATTAGAAAGTCGCATAAAACTGTTGTTTGAACATAAAGCTTTGAACATGCTATCAACTGTCGAACACAATGTAGACTTATTACTGTAATTCATTCTTTTTCTGAAGTAGTTCTTCCGCTGTCGTGGGTCACGGGGGTTGCTGTAGCCTCTATCCCAGCGAACTTACAGGCTTGAGGCAGGGAAACGCTCTGGATGCGTTTCCAGCGCATCGCTGAGATTTTTAATTTCCTAAATTTACATTATTGTTCTTTCAACAAAATTCTGCCAGTGGCACACATTCTGTCTTCAAATCAAACTGAAACTGAATTCATTTGATTGAAATTGATTATTGATTAATTGAGCTATAAAAATTTCTCAAACAAATTCCCTCAGGAATGTGCACAGTATTCTACTATGATTTATTTACAGTCAGTAATCACCTTATTATCATTTACTAATACACAGGATAAATTGTCCAGCAGCAGGACGCATGCATTAGATATTAAACAACCCAACACAGCTCTGTGATAAATTATGAATTGTTCAGTTTCAGGTGAAATATTTAGAAATGTTCCGATTTGATTGTTATAAGCTAAACATGATTAAATTACACACAGGAGTTTCTAATTTTCATCCTTTCCGTTTACATTTAGAAGCGTCTCTGAGTCCATGAAGTCCAACACATTCATTTGACTTGACTGCTAAAAGAACTTCTCTGTGATAGTTTTCATAGACACACGAAAAATTATCTATTTATAAAGAAATAACTAAGACATTTAAGCCACAGAGCACACTTCAGTCAACTTGTTCTTCTTCCTCTGCTTTCCCCGACGGGACGCTGGTGCACTTTGAGAACCAGCGTCAGGAACTTCGTGTGGCAGATTGTCAAAGAGTTCGTAGAGGGTGAAGATGCAGAAGCAGATTTCATCGTATGCCGTTCTGCTGCCACATTCGAACAGGCAGGCGAAGGCCACAGCGGGCGGCGCGCCAGGGGAGGGCGGCAGCTCCAGGTAAGCGAGGTCAGAGTACGCGCTGGGCCCCTCGTAGATCACCCAGGGGCCACGCCAACTGTCTGGATCACGTGGAAATGGGCTGAGGAAGACACCCAGATCCTTACGTGCAGTGTTCCATGTTGGGTGGGAGTACACAACCCAGGTGGGCGTGAGGAAATCCGGGGGGGCAATATGATTGGATGAAAGGTCAGTGGTGACGTCTGAGGAGGGAGCGTCAGTGTTATATGAACACGCCATGCCAGGTGTCCAGTGTCTGCAGCGATACACAGGTTGACACGAGCGATTCTCAACAGAGTGACGTGAATTCAACGGGGCAGGGAATCCCACAATGCTGCCATGACAACCGTTTCCAGGCTCCACCAGCCGCTGCACCAGCTGCCCCTCCTGAAACACCAGCCCATCATCCAGGCTGAGGGCCTGCACCCGGTACCCCAGAGGACTCCGCGCGTTGCAGTACAACACATTCGTCCCGTCCTCTTCATCCACAGACACCATCTGACACTCCACGCTCTCCGGCCCTCGTATCGCCTCCCCGAAACGCCAGGTTCGCCCGTGGGTATCGCTGTAAAAGCAGAAGGCGTGCGGAGTGGTTTGGCAGAGCTGTCCGAAGCACTCTTTGCGTGAAATGTGATACGCATAGGCAGGAATCAGCAGGCGGCCGGACTTGAGCTGGACGCCGTGGCCGGGGCCCAGAGCGAACGTGGCCCATTCTGCAAGACCAGAGGAGAAATGATTCACAGATGCATCGAAGGGAACCAACCGGGTCACACGTGACAGATGAATGACATCAGATGTCACTGCATTCAAATGATCATCTGTGTGTATGTGCATCATATTGTGCTTGATTTGTTTTGTTTGTGTCTGTTGTCTGTAAATGTCTGTAAATACTACTTTTACAATAAAGTCAATGCTTTTAATCTTTAAATCAAAAATTTCTATTCTGGATGACAAAGAAACAAAACCAAGACACTTAATGTGAAATTCACAGTAGTTAACTGGCAGGAACCGATGCTTATGGTGGAAGTATTTCATAGTGTTTTCACTGATAGCAATATAGTATTTTCCGCACTACAAGGCGCACTGGATTATAAGGCGCACCGTCAGTTTTTGACAAAATTAAAGGCTTTTAGGTGCGCCATACAGTGCGGAAAATACTGTACTCACACAATGGTAAACAAAAATCAGTAAATATAAGGTAATGCATTATTGTTAAATTTATTATAATTTATTATTTCCAAGTAGAATAATTTGTCACAGTAACAGTTATGCCCCACAAGAAATCAGATTACCAATTATCACCAATTTGCTATCAGATTTACAGGTTAAGTTTAAGAAATGAAAACTAAATAATGATTATAAAGTTAAACTGCAGGTTGACCGTGTGATCCATTGTTTTTTTAAAAGCATTTGTTGGATGATCTGACACGAGATATTGTGTTAAGTTAAGTAAGTTTTATACTTACTTAAATACTGAGTATAAAAGTTGATGAGTATTATTGGCTGAAATGTGAATTTTCATTTATCAGATTTGTCATTTAAAAAAACCTTTGAGGCCTGAAGACATGAGCCTGAAGACTCAGACTTGAAGACTGGATGGATCACTACCTTTGATGGTGTCTCCGATGACGTTCTTGGTCAGGTCAGTGACTGGACTCCAGGTTTCTCCATCGTCTGTGCTGCAGATGAAGCAGAGATGGGTGACGTTCTTTCCCGTCACCAGCTGATAGGACTCCGAGGTGTGGCCGAGAACGGCGATGAAGAAGAGGAAGAGCGTACCTGTGAAGTCATCATAAACCGGGGTTGGGTTCATGGAGCGGTACCCCGGCAGGAGGGCTGTGCCCAGAACATGCATGTCTTCCCACTGTAGCAGCAAAATGATGGAGAACAGAAGGACCAACTAATACTGAATTATATGTTACAATTTATGTTATATAAAAATAATATATACATTATGAAACACACTGGCTCTTTGGTGATTCATTCTGAAGGTCAAGCCTTCACTCAATCTGCTTCTACTAATTATTGTGAACTCATTTCTAATATTTAAGGCTTTCTCCCTCCTTTCTTTCCTGATCTTCATGTAGTATAATATAATATTTGCCCTATTAATCATTATATATGATCAATAGGGAATATATGATAATTACAATACATGATCATTACAATATATGATCATTACAAGCAGTGATTGCTATAACTGAGCCTCCATTCTCAGTTCATTTTTTTTTACTCAATTCATCTGACCTATGTCAAACTCCGGTGATTCCTGGTCCTGCTGTCACGGCTGCACGAAAGGGCAGCAAAAGGAAAGTCAGACACAACATACTGCTTTTTCTAATTGAATGTAGAGGCCATAGAAGTTAGTTATGGTGTAATTTATGCACTGCACACCTGAGCTGCTAAAACTGACCTCAACATAGTTCCTGTAGAAAGTTCCCTTCCTCATGACCAGCAGGTGAGCCTGAGAGTCCGATGGACTGAGTCTCTCTTCACAGAAGGCCAGGAAGCATCTGGAGCGGAACAGGTAGAGCAAAGCCGGGACTCGGTACGTCACTCCGTTGGGCTCCTTGTGGAAAAGCACCGTCCTCGCTGGGAAATAAGGAGACCTCATCCTCTCAGTGTGAATATTCAAGGAAACCCCAAGTCTACTGGGAAGGAGAATGAGAATGAGAAAGGCATATAACTTTATCTACAGGAAAATAGTTGCATTGAAATCATTATTAATTTTATTAAATGAAGCTTTATCCATATGGGAAGTCTACTATTTACATTTGAAACTTCTCAAAATGGAGACTTAAAATGTTCACTTAACTGGATAACAGGGCAGACAGATGTTCTCAGAAATTCTTTACATTTAAATCAGTTTTCAATCAAAGAAAAACCCGTTACTCAAATAAATCATTTTGTTTGCCCCTCTGGAGTTCACTCAGTGGTTTCCTAAAAAAAGTTGAGCTGATATGTGTTCGGACTTCATGTTATTAATTTGTTCTCTCTTTTTTATCCTTTGTCAGTCCCCAATATTTGACTCTCTTAGCACCAATTCTTTTTTTTTGCAAGTCTTTCTATTAATATAAAAACAATCACTTCCGACAATCTAAAATCATGAAAGGAAATTCAAAAACACATATATTCATAGATCCATCCTACTGCAATGGATCAAACATTAATAACAGGTGAGTTTGTAGAGAGCTTCAAATACAAAAAAGCTCAAGTACTCAAAACAACACTGACCTGACTTCAAGTAATCTGAGTGAGTCATTTACAACAGAGACAAATAGGAAAAGTATTTTCTCATTTTGTCATGTTGATGGACTGTCAGAAAGTTTGACAAATTCATTCTTACAGCAATGATATTATCAGATCTAAACACATCTGCTCTGTGAAACATGTCAAAGTACAGTACTTTCCGCACTATAAGGCGCACTGGACTATAAGGTGCACCCTCAATAAATGACCTACAGTATCTTAAAACTTTTACCATATATAAGCGCACTGGATTATAAGGCGTACTGTCAGTTTTTGAGAAAATCGAAGGCTTCTAGGTGCAGAAAATACTGTAATAGATTCTAAGAAACCTCTGCTGGGTACTCACAAGAACTCTGGGAGAACTGGTGCTTCTTTATGAGGCGATACAGAAAGTGTAAGCATTTGACTGTTGAGTCGAGTATGTGTATGTGTGTGTGTGTGTGTGTGTGTGTGTGTGTGTGTGTGTGTGTGTGCGCGCGTGCGTGCGTGCGTGCGTGTGTGTGTAGTCTATAGTCTGCCCTCTCTGTTCTCCATTCAGAATGCAGTATAACAGGCTGCTCACTGACCCAGAAATGGAACACACTCATCAGATCTGCAGCTTTGGGTGAATCAACGGAGAGCGGCCATTGTGGAGCTGAAGGGTGGGGGGACATGGGCGGGGGTGGAGGGTGGTCCACTGAACAATGATCTGCTTTCTGTGAGTTCTGCATGCTTTTGTTTTGCATTTTCTGCAGATTGTGTAGAAATTAACGCTTGTTACACATATTTCATATTGCGTTGTGTCACATTGCTTTTCTGATAAACAGATCAATTTCATCACACATAGAGAACCAGACAACACTCAGAAGAAGAAATCCTAATCAGTTAAGAAGAGCAAAATCAACTGGACTTGCTTAGGGTTGGTTGAAGATGTTTCACCTCTCATCCAAGAGGATCCTTCAGTTCTAACTGACTGGAGGAGAGTCAAGATGCTTAAACTCCTGGAGCAGAAAACAGCAGGAGCAACAGTACCTGAAATTCAATGCTTGCTGTGGTCTTATAGTTCAAGCCTTTAACAGTTAGCCACCTACTGTATAGTGGTCTTAATGTTACAATCAGAAGACATGAGAAATAATATGCTGTAGTGAGTGAATTTCATGAACATGTACAGCTGGAAAATCTATATGGAGAATAACATAAAAGACAAAGAGAATTTGTGATATGTTGTAACCTAAGAATTGTAAAAATGTCACTTTCTCCACAAGATGAGTCAAAAGTAAATAAAAATTCATATCTTTCTTCTGAAAGGAGGACAGCGTCCTGAAGGAGAGATGGAGGCAGCGAAAACAACATAGCAGAGGAGTGTGGGTCACCCCCATCAAGAAGCCATTCCTCTCCAAACAGAAACAAACAGGTAATCTGATAATGAAATGAGCATATAAAAGATTTTGACATCTAAGTTCTTGCTGTTTCTCCTAAACAGCAAAAGCTCCGGTTTCGACGAGCATGCAACACATGATGTCCTGACAGTATCAGAAACAGCCGAGGACCAATGGGACCAAACGCCCACCAGCCAGGAGACACGGTTTGAAGGTGCACTTTGCTAATTGCCTGCTTTATTTTGCAGCTACATTTTCATTGTAAAAATGTACTTTGTGGTTGAAGAAAGTGAAATCATTTGATTTGCTATCATCAGTCCGATTAAAGCTCTTTACACTAAGCTCAGATCTCCTGAAACAAATCACATGAAAATGACTGATAAATGTTCCCAAAACTGAAAGCATAACAATATCAGAAACAACGTCCATGACAAAAATCCAGCTCTGCCGTCTGAAATTAATTAAAATTAGTTTAAACATATAATTAGCAAATGAAAATAACTGCTTATGTCCTAATTTATTTAACCTACTAAAATAGAGTTAATAATTAAGCAGAAAGACTTCAGTTTAAATTTTTAACAGTCATTTCCTGCTATAATAATAATAATAATAATAATAATAATAATAATAATAATAATAATAATAATTTCAGAAATCTTTAAACAACTACAGTTCTAATCATAATCAAAGATCGACTGTAATTAATTCGAGTATTTTAACCATTTAAATACCAGTTATAGATAGAGATATACGTACTGTACTATATATATAATACTGTATATAAAAATATGGGGTTTATTTTGCGTTCATTCGCTGATTCTACATTTGTAATATGTCAATAAAGTTTTGCTTTTAAAAAAACGACTACGTCACGAAACACTTCCTGGAAGCCTCGCCGCTCCGCCCCGTCGTGGACAGTTAGCTCGGTGTTAGCTTCAGAAGCTGCTGTCGTTCCCGTCCTACTGGAGAATAGCTTTACTTCACTTGTTCTCAGCTTTTCGTGGGTGAAGAAGAAGCAGCAGCGGTGAGCCGACATTAATTTACAAATGTTTCTCCAGTTTTGTTCCGTTTAGAGACTGGAGATGAACTCGTGGTGCTTTTGAGTTGTTGTTAAACACACCATTGAATGTCATTAACCTGTGTTCAAGAATGAGATTCAGTTGAAAAAATGGTTGAAAACACGTCCTGTGGAACGTGATGATGATTTAATCAACATTTTATTCCCTTAAAGAGATTTGATTCTTTCGAACTTTGTTTGTTTACTCTTGTTATTTTCATTTTGTTGAATCAGCATGGCCAGGCAGTGGTCTGGGGGCCACTCCACATCCATCCTGTGTGTGGGGGCATCTCTGGGCCCTGAAGGCCTCCTGGCTTCAGGCTCTGAGGGTGGACAGGTCACAGTGTGGAGCCCAGAGGGAGCCGTCACCGGCCGCCTCACCCTCCCTGGACAGGATGACTGCACCAGCATTGTGTTTTCCCCTGCGTCTACAGGCCAGTTCTATCTGTCACACGGAGACACAGTTAGCGTGCTCGATCCCAGGAACCTGAAGGGCCCCGCTGAGCAGTTTCCACATGCGGGGGAGGAGGAGATCAACGCGATGGCACTGAATGAGACTGCTTCAGTTCTGGCGGTGGCTGATGACTCCGGGGCAGTTCGGGTTCTGGAGCTTCCTGGGGGTAAAGTTTGCAGGACGCTTCGCAGACACACTAACATCTGCTCCTCTGTGGCCTTCAGGCCCCACAGGCCCAATAACTTGCTGTCTGCAGGACTGGACATGCAGGTAAGGAAAAATGCATTTGAGTGAAGTCTAGAGAATTTGATCACTTGTAAATTAAAATTTTTTTTGCAAATTCTTTTTGTTTCACTTCTCTTTTTGTCTCTTCAGGTTATGCTGTGGGGGCTTCAGAAGATGCGTCCTCTTTGGACCCTCAACCTGCAGGATGTAGCAGAGGAAGAAGGTGACCAACAGCAACGTCCCGGGCAGCTGTTCAATCCACCGCTGGTCCACTGCGTGTCTGTGGCCGGCTGTGGGAATGTTGTGGGGTGTGCAGCAGAAGATGGGCGGGTGCATCTGATGCAGATTGGAAGTGGCTCTAAAGTGGAACAGCAGGGAGCTTTCAAGGCTCACAGTCAGGGCGTCTCGCAAGCCCACTTTGTGAGGTTCTTGTCCCACCATAACTGGCTTGTCACTGGGGGGAATGATGGTCTGGTTGCCCTGTGGGACCTTAGTAAGCATCCAGTGGTGTCGCCGGAGTCAAAGGCCAAAACCCGAGTCCCGGCGCGCAGAAAGGGGAAGAGCAAAGCAAAGAGGAAAGAACAATCCCAGGAAGAAGACAAGACGGCAACGAATGTGGAAGCAAAGGAAGAAGAAGGAGGAAGAGTAGGAGTGGGTTCAGAGGACGTTGTGGAGGACAGGATTCGTCCCAGCCTGAGCATCCGTCACGGGGACAAGTTGAACTGGTTGTGTCCTGTTGTGCTGAAAGGACAGCCCAGTGTGGTGGTTGCAGATCAGAGCTCCACTCTGACCGTTTACCCTCTTGTGTGAAATATAGAATCACACACACGACAGTGTGATCTCTGTGTTATTGGATCACAAGTGTCTCTTTCCTAATTTATATTTTACAACCATTTCTGAAATATTCTTCACTCCTTTGTTCGATGCTGTTCATACTGGTAGAATCGTTATGTCGTCATGACAGAGACTCAGAATCGATAAAACAACGTGCTGAATTTCAGGTTTTTTTCAGTGCTCCTTGAAATCAACAGGATGTTTCCAAGCTTGACTCCATGAAAGACATTTGTATTTTGCCCTTTTGACTTGTATTTTTCTGCTTTATATGTCCCTGTGGAACAGCATGATACAATTTGATTAAGTCATATTTCAATCATGAAATTAATTTTGTTTAAAGTGAAACCACATCATGAAAGTGTGGGGTGACAAAATACTATTTGAACTGTGATTTGCTTAAAAATTGTCCTTAAAATCTTCCCTCATGAAATAAACCCTGAACAGAAGACTAAAACACAACTGGTGTAAAAGAGAACTTCTATTTTCTATTACTTTAAAGACTATTCTAAGGACTGCATGTGTAATTTTTATATAATTTACACTTTATTCATTGGATATGGCTCATTGGATTTTGTTTTTAAGTCCTATAAAATATTTTTTCTTCCAAAATAGACAAAAGAAATATAGTAAACTGGTGATTTTTTTTAGGATGGATCTGGTCTGTTTTAATGTTATGTTTCAGAATTCTTGGTTTTTGTAGAGTTTAATTATTAAATTGTTTAATAATCATTCCAGATTATCCATTGCAGACATACACACCTCTTTTTGCTACTAATCTGTAGAGTCCATCACCATCAAATTTTTTTTATTCAAGCCAGATAACGTCAAACAATATCAATAAATTCACTGTAAATGTGTTGTACTCGCACAAATTTCATTCTTATGAAAATAAGCAAAACAAACACTTTTTCCTAATACTAGACCTAAGGCACAAGGCTAACTCCTCAAAATAATGAATGTAATTCACACACATCCAGTCTCTTACAGGAAGCTCAGAAATCAGACCAGTTAAAAACTAAAAGCAGAAAATCTGTCAGCAACTGGTTTTTAGTTAAACAGCGAATCACATAATTTAAGTTCTTTTAAGCTACACATTTTCCTGAACAAGTGCAGCTCTTGAATGTGGACGTTCACAGTATGATTTACACTGAAAAAAAAGAGACGATTTCTCAGCCCTGCGGAGTAAACATCAGTCTGTTGGTGTGTTCTGATTGAACAACTCCAAAAGTCGAACACTTTTAATGTCATTTGAAGTTTGAACCAGAGGGTCAGACAGGACAGTCTGGAAGGTTCCTCCTGTCAAAGAATCCTCCACTGAAATGCAGATGTCTTCCCTTCTTTGGTCACTGGCATTACAGCGGTCACTGATTTGCACATTTGAGGCAAATTCTGCACACAAGATGTTGAGGTGCTGATTTTACAGTTTAGCCAGGCTCTTCTCCAGGCATTCCAATTCTGCTTCTCCGTCTTCCCCCTTGTTGCCACGGGCGCTGCACTCGAGGAACTCCACCTTCATGGGCAGCTGGCCAAACTCAAAGTCCTTCCCTTTCTTGCCCAGATACACGCTACCGCCCACAGAACCGTCCTGAGAGCTCAGGGCTGCAGAACGGGTCACTCGCAAGGTGTTCCTATACAAAGAAAACAAGATTGTGTGTCCTTGAGCAAGATGCTGAATTGATCTTGCAAAGTAAGCAGTACAGTTTTTATGCGGCGTGGATGAAGAGAAAAATAATGCTTATGATGATAACTGCTTCAGACTTAAATAATAATATGGTCCTCAAATAGAAATCATTAACTTTGGCTTGAATGTTACATCAATGATTCTTTTTCAATTCGTGTCAATTTAACACATGAAGAGCTTTGTGTTTGTGATTTATTGGTTAAAATATGAACAATTAAATCACATTATTTATTGTCACAACAAAGAAGAGACATATAACTTACTAAAAGTGACCCGGAATGAATCCTAGATACAACAATACAGACATATATTTGTCACTTACAATTCCTTTTCCAGCTGCTGCTGAATCAGTTTAGCAGATTTTGCCATGGTGATATCTGTAGAAGAGACACATCAGTAAATAACGCTGCTCCAGGTCCCGCGGATGAAGCATAGACGTTCGGGGTAAAGGGGTGTTGAACCTTGTTTGTTGCACGCCACCAGAAGCGTCGGGACGTTCCTGGAGATGACGGCGTCCGTCAACAAGACGTACAGGAACTCTGCAACATCTCTTACTTCCTTCTGGAAGATGGCGCTGTCCACTACGAACACAATCGCTCTGAAGAGACGGACACATTTACAGTGAGTCATTTAGCAAACTCAATTTTAAGTACTTAGGGTCAACAGTCCAGAGCAATGGAGAATGTGGGAAAGAGGTGAAGAAGCGTGTACAGGCAGGATGGAATGGGTGGAGAAAAGTGTCAGGTGTGATGTGTGATAGAAGAGTTTCAGCTAAAATGAAAGGAAAGGTGTACAAAACTGTGGTGAGACCAGCGATGTTGTTTGGTCTAGAGACAGTGTCACTGAGGAAAAGACAGGAGACAGAGCTGGAGGTAGCAGAGATGAAGATGCTGAGGTTCTCTCTGGGAGTGACCAGGAAGGATAGGATCAGGAATGAGTACATCAGAGGGACAGCACATGTTAGAGGTTTTGGAGATAAAGTCAGAGAGGCCAGACTGAGATGATTTGGACATGTCCAGAGGAGAGATAGTGAATATTATGGTAGAAGGATGCGGAGTTTTGAACTGCCAGGCAGGAGACCTAGAGGAAGACCAAAGAAGAGGTGTCACTGAGGTGGGTTAAAATGGGTTAAGGATGTAGTGAAAGAGGACATGAAGGTTGTTGGAGTGAGAGAAGAGGATGCAGAAGACAGGGTTAGATGGAGGCAACTGATTCGCTGTGGCGACCCCTGAAGCGAAAAGCCTAAGCTACGATGCAATTGAGACCTCAGCTACCTGTACAAGTGCACAGCTGTGTTATAGAGGGATAGAAGCATTAGAGAGAAAGAAGGAAAGAAGCTGCAGGAGAACAGGAGGTCCGGAGGTCTTCAACAGGACACAGATGGTGATGATGATGAAGGTGTGACGCCATCCATCAGTTCATCCCCTCCGCTGTTCTCACCTGGCTGAAGACTTGAACTTCTCCAGGTACTGGGAGCGCAGACTGTCGTGTCCCGGCAGGTCGATCAGCGTCCAGCAGCTGCCCTGTGGACAGGAGGACACCTGTGAGTCGCGCTCCTGACGGACCGACGGGGAGGACGGTGACCTTTACTCACTCTGTCATTCCGGGCTTTGTAGGGAGCGCTGCTGTCAGTGATGGAGGTCTGGGTCCGCTTGAACTTCCCTGACAGCAACTGAGAAAGACACGAAACGCGCACAGATGAGCGGTAGTGCTCACAGCGCGCCGACCGCAGGCAACGTGGCGGCGGCTGTCAACGACTCACCCGGCTAAAGAGGAGAGTTTTCCCGGAGTCACACAGTCCGACGAGCAGCACGGCGCTTCTGACGGTTTTACTGGAGAGGAAGTACTTCAGAAACACTGGGAAAAAAGGCAGGCGGACATTAAAACTCCTTTAATCAAGCCGACATGTGGAGGAGCTGCAGAGCAGAACGTCGCTGTTAGCAGTTAGCTTCATGAGCTAACCCATTTATTTTGGCAGCAAATATTCCAACATTTAATTATTATTGATTTGAGTTGAAAACATCCACCTTCCACTTTGAAGTTAACGATGCTAACGTGCGGCTAGGCCTCGCTGCTAGCCTAGCCTAGCCTAGCTAGCTAACGCTAACGTCTTACCGCAGGTGATAACCAGAACCGCCAGAGCCACGACCAATCCGATCACAAAGACCGGGTCCTGCTCCTCCAGCTGCCGCCGCACAGACTTGATGAACGGCTCGAACGGGTTCTCTGCCATTTCCATTTCCACGTCGGATTGTCCTTCCATTCTGGTACCGTTGCTGCCTGTCTGCCCCCCTCGGTCCGTTAGTACGAGTGAGTGGGACACGTCTGCTTCCGCGTCACTGCTGCGTTGAGCCTCCAGTGCCGGCAGGGGGCGCTGCTGACCAGGTGGCGGTGTGACCGGGACAGTCAACAGGTGTTGGAATACAGTATTAGATTTATTTTATTATTAATGTTATCAATGCTAATATTATAAATTCTACTACTAATAATAATATTATTAATATTAGTAGTAGTATTGTTATTGTCCGCTTTATATTGTATTTTAATTTCAATTCCGGCAAATTACATTTAATTACCGAAACGCTAATTATTTAAATAAACGAAACGCGGACTTGTCTGCAGTTCAACATGTTTAATACGAAGACGGATTTGTTTAAGATAAATACAATCCTGGCGTCAAAGTTGTGCGGCAGGTTTTAATAAAAGTATTGAACTGCTGTTAATACGTGAACATTTGCTCAGCTCTATCCAATCTGTAGATAAAAAACTTCAAAGTTGAGTTCCAACTGGAAAAACATGTAAAAGACCGATCCATCCGATTATATTAATATCAAGATGTCATAACATTTATCTGTTCTTTGGTTTGTAGTTGTGAATGATAGGCGTGAAAATAAATCCTTGTCGGGTATGCTATTGATCATCATTGGTTATCAGTTTGGTGATTACAGTAGACACCTGGGACGAAGTTCAATAACTGAATCCACAACCATCACATTCACATCATATGAAAAGAGAAGGGTCGTGGTTTTCTCGATGGGGACCAGATGAGTCTTTACGCACTCCGTCTCCAACCCCCACTCCCAGCGCGCCTTTTACGCACACTGGATATTTGACTCCCTTGTCCGCGGCGCGATGTCAAACGTCTGAAAATCGTATTATAGTTTAGGAAGAAGCTGGTTACCATTCATTCTGGGCTCTTGAGAGGGAAGGACATGACCAGCCAAGTAATGGTTTCAGGAGGATTTTCTTATATTTTCTTCCCACGTCACATTTTAGACGCCGTATAGATCTGTGTTTGTATTTGGATTATTAACGACAGGATTTACTTGGAAATCAACGATTTCTGCGGGTACTTCTGTCAGGGATAAATTCAAAGGACATGTTGGCTTTAACCGTCCTTTACGCGTTGTGCATGTGGACTAGTCTCCTCTCTCCCTCTCTGGGAACTGGTTTTATGTATCACATCCCAAGCATCACTGTGCAGCGGCAGCGCGCTCAGTCCGAACAGAGCGGCAACACTGGACCCCCAGGTACCGGGTCCCAGCTCAGGTGAGTGCATGTTCACACTGGATATTCCGCCTTTCCACTCAAGTCGAAAAAATGTAATCTTATTGAATCCTTGAGGTGCAAGAGATTGTTTCAGTTTTCATAAAGATTTTTGTACACATGGACCAATGGCTGAAGGACACAAGTTTTGTATAAAAATAATTCATGCAGATGTATTATGGAAAACGAAAAATGTGTTAATTTTTTTTTTTTTTTGTAGGAACTGGTGTCAGTATACTGTTTCTAAAACGGTGTCCTGTCAAGTGCACAACGGGACAGAGACCAGGGTCCAGAGAGTGTTTCAGGGCTGTCGATGGCCAGGGCCCTGTACCAAAGTCATCAGGTACCCCAGAGTCCTCATTTAATGAAGCTAAATTCAATTTGCTCATCTCTTCTCTCACATTTTGCTGTTTTGCTTTACAAAATCACTGTGCATGAGGTTGCAGTGTGGATTTTGTGATCTGGGTTTGCAGAGCTACTGTTATGCCTTGTGTGAAAATAAATACATTAATAAAAACTGTAAAAAAAAAAAAAAAAAGTCATTAATTTCTCCTTGCATGCATGGAAAACAATAAACTTAAATTTCCTCTTCAGATAGACAAGATTTTCCCTCCTCATACAGCGATGAATTTCGCTGCACTAAGTATCTCAGCTCATATAATTGTTTTCCTTCCAAAGAGATTCTTCACATATTCTTTATTCTAACATCCTCTGTATTTGTGAAGCTACAACCTGAAATCAGTGAATGTTGTTTCCTTCAGCTACAGGACTCTGATCAGGCCATCCTTCATCGTTGCCTATAAGCAGGTCACTTCACTGGAGTGGAGATGCTGCCCGGGGTTTGTAGGAGAAGAGTGTCGTGAAGGTGAGTTTCTTATCTGGGCTGTTTTTCCTTCCATGTGACACAACTTTCTCAAACGCTGTAAGGAAGGAATGTGGTCCGAGGCAGGGTTTCTCATGGACTGAAATAAAGACCATGTGTTCTGTCCCCATCTGTGTCTTTTTAGCAGCCTTACCCACATCACTGCCTCTCTCATGTTTGGTGGTGCGCACTTGATAGCTCACAAATCGTGCTTCTGTGCAAGAGTTAGCCTTTTGATTTCATTGTAAAGTGGTTTTAGATTAAGATTGAAAGCCTGTTACGGATTATTTTGGGGAAACCCAGGCTGCATCACAGCAGCAGTTGAAAGGGAGGGTTTTTGGTTTTGTATCTTTTTAGAATCTGCAACCTTCTTTCTGTACCTCTGTCTTCATAAATTCACACACACATATGACCGCTGGCCACAGACAGGACAGAGATAGCTTTGTTTGTGTGTCTAACTGTCATCGGGGCTGTTTCAGTCCAAAAATGTAAAAACGCTCGAAGGGACGTCCTGCTGAGCTGCTTGTAAAGTGGGAGGAGGTCAGGGTCTCTGTGATGGGCGGCTGTGCTGCTGGATACCACAGACCACAGACTATAAGTTCAGTTCAGACCAAAATGTCCAACCAGACTGAGCTACAGCAATCAGCCTGGACGGGGAGAAGCTGGAGGCTTTATTTTAGGCTTCCTTAATTCTGTTGCATTGAAAGCACCGTGGAGCCCATAAAAAGGTGGTTGACGCTGAATTGGCTGAGATTCAGTTATATAAAATGTAATTCCTCTTTAATCTCATTTTAAAGATAATTTTATTGTCATAGTAGACCCACCAACACTCTGTATGTTGTTTTCGGGCGAGTTATAATCGTTCATGTGACACGCTGGAATGGCCTCTTCATATTTGTCCAAAGGTAACAGTTACCTCAATGACTTTTTACTTTTACTTACCACACCTTGTTCCATTTTTCAGAATTACTCCTTGTTGCGCTTGGATGGGCAGGATTTACCATGAGTTAAGAAAACACACATTAATGCTAATGGAATAAACGCAGACGTTATTACCAAACACTTGAAAATCATTATTTGCCCGGCCATGGATATTATTCCACACAAAGATTAGCACATATCCGCTGAGTCTGTAATGCCAGAGATTATGGTTCACTTGAGACCAAAGTGGTTGCAGCAGTGTGAAGTAGTAATCTGGCTGTTTATTTAATGTTTGCTGAAATGTATTTGCAAGTTCCAACAGCTATAGAGCAGGAGGAAAATTACGTCCATATGCAAAGACAGAAGGCCAGGTTTGACTCAGCAAGGAGGCCTCGAAAGCAGCAAGTGATGTCACCAGACAGTCTGTTTCACACCGAGGAGGGAACGAAGCTGTCAGGGGTCAATGTGTTGGAGGTATAGGAAGAGGAGAAGGGAAGGGAAGGGAAGGGAAGGGAAGGGAAGGGAGGAGAGGAGAGGAGAGGAGAGGAGAGGAGAGGAGAGGAGAGGAGAGGAGAGGAGAGGAGAGGAGAGGAGAGGAGAGGAGAGGAGAGGAGAGGAGAGGAGAGGAGAGGAGAGAAGAGAAGAGAAGAGAAGAGGGTGGATGGTGTAAGTCTAGCTGAATTTAGAGGTGTTTCTGTCCCACAGGGCTCCACAGCTGCTCCAAGCTGCCCAGACAGCAGAGATCCAGTTCAGATCCAGTTCTGTGGGAAAGTGGCCCCCCTGAGTTTAATGAGCATGACACCCCTCCACCAGGCCTTTAAACAGACGTGACCGTGCTAAGACCAGGACGGAGCTTTGGAACAAAGTCGGGTTCTTATGTGGGTTAACCCCTGTACTATAAAGCTGAAATGTAATGTTTATCAGGAACACATTGGAAACGACGGTTCTGATTTGTAACACCACAGAAGAACAATTCAAAGCTATGCCACGAATGTTATCACTTCATTTTTCAAAGACAGATTGATGTTAAATGGATCAAAAGGATCATTTTTGGTGTGTTTTGCTCTCGTTGCGCATTTTTGAACAGATCATTGAGAATAAAGATCTCTCCTTGCCTCTTTGTTAGCTGTTGTCAAGATGTTGGGTCCACACAGCAGAGAGAGTTCTGCTCATTGTGCTAAGCTAAGCTAATTCCCCTCTTGATGATAACCAACATATTTACTGCACAGACATGACAGCGGTATCTTATTATCAAACTCTTGGAACGAAAGAGAATATTCTTACTTCTCACTAACACATCAAACTATTCTTTAAAGTGTGGCCAGTAACCAAATCCTCGTGTCTCCATGTCAAGCAGCCAACGACGTACACATCTACGCATTTCACAACACCACTGTGCCTTTTATCAGAGCGCGAAAGGACAGCCTTAACCAATGAAGATGACATCATCCTCTGGTTTTTGTTTGATGAGGCGCTGGCTCCACTTCAGAGGCCACTGAGGCCCTCGGAGATGTCGATACAGATACATAAGGAAGGCTATTGAGTCAAATGTGTGTCTCTCGTTCCTCCACATCTCCACATTCTCTCTTCTTTCATCTTCTAAAGCTTAAGTCATTTTCTGCCAGATTCCACTGCCGTCTTCTTGTGTTAATTTTGATCCATCCCTTTTGTCCGCTGCAATAGTCTAATGTAATGTCTAATATTCTAATAGTCTCTTATAATGTCATCTCAGAGGTGTTTTCTTTCTTGTGAATCGAGGTTGCAGCCAAAATCAGCAGTGATTTCACATCATAATGTTGTGTAATAAGTATAATAATGGATTAGATTTAAGTAGCACTTTTCTGGACACTCAAAGACGCTTTACATTAGATCCATTATTCATTCACTCCTCATTAATACTTGGTGATGGTAGACTACGTGCGTAACCACAGCTGCCCTGGGGCAGACTGACGGAGGCATGGCTGCCAATCTGCGCCTACGGCCCCTCCAACCACCACCGGAACAATCACACACATTCACACACCAATGAGTCTCTCACTGGAGGCAAGGAGGGTAAACTGTCTTGCCCAAGGACACAACGACAAATGACTCAGCGGGAGCGGGAATCGAACCGACAATCCTTGAATCATTGAACGACCTGCTCTACCACTGAGCCACTGTGTAGGATTAAGGCTTCTAACTGTTCTCCTGAAAGTCATATTAAACAAAAGTGATGCATCAGCATTTTACAAAATATTCAGAAATGAATATTAGTCGATCAGATGAAAATAATACTCCTGCTTTTTTAACCATTTATTGAAATTTTACTGAACTTTAATGCCTCCTTTTTAAGACTTCCCAACTTGAGGATTTATATTTTTTAGTCTTTTGTGGAGCTACACTAATATTGTGCTTTTTAGCTTGCTGTTGAATTAAAATGAGTGATTAGCATATTTGCCATTATTTTTGAATATTTTACACCCATCAGTAACATTGACTGTAATTGCCTACAATGGCATTTACTATTTTGATCTGCACACATCTGAGTGCAGAACTTGTTGCACAGCCTGACCTTCTCTGTCTGCTAATGACCAGTGGGTCTTCACTGAATTAATTTCCTCGACACCTGACCAGTCAATCTGTCTGACAGTCCGGTCTGCCCTGGCCGTATAGAGCGCATCACAAGATTTACATTTTGCTTTCAGCGGAGCTGTGTTAACATATGACGGCATGGAACACATTTGGGAAAAATGTGTTTGTAATTTCCGTGCTTTGGGCCCCTGCCCTGCTCCTTTTCCAGCCTGCAGCGGCACCCCAGCACCTTTCTGCTCACATGATCCAACTAACAGTAAGAATTGTGGGTAAAGATTTGAGCTTCTTGTACGAAGAAAAAAGAATTGCCGGGACCTCCCTTGATGAAAAAGGGTAACCTTTGAGCTCCAGCATAAGCCGAGGAGGAGAAGCTAAACAAAGATTACTGTTGGCTGTGTCGGGGTTTTATTTTTTTAAAGTTAACAAGGAATTTCATTAAAGAAGTGGCCTAAAGCATTGGGTGGCAATGTGCTAATTTGTTAATGTGCTGTAGTTATGACACTGCTCAAGTCACTTTTTCCCCTGTGCAGCTGAATAAGGAGGAAGTGAAGGAAGTATACTAAAACCCATTGTTTCAGAGTTTATCTGCATCAGCAGCTATATTATTTCATTCAAAAATACTTTTCCTCTCTTTTCCATTTCATCATCTGCACTCATCCCCTTGTAGACTTTGGCTGATTTGCCCTTGCCATGCCTTTTCTGTTCCCTCTTTATCTTCTATATTTCTTGCTGCTCGCTCTTTATCTAACTTCCTATGTCCTTTAGATCTTCTGCTCTCCTCTCCTTGGAGTAAAAAGATTAAACAGAGTTGTTCCACATGTGCCCCTCAATATGGATATGACTGATGTTTCTACTACATCCTTGGCTCTGCTCAAATGTAGGTCAGATGGTCACCTTTGACCTGCGGTGAGCTGTGGAATAGAGTAGATGTTACTGGTCCAGGTCAGATCTGCCTGATGGATGATGAGCTGTTCCTCCTTCATCATTTCTTTCTTTCATCATCTTATCATTGATTCTTCCTGTCTCCATTTAACCATTTGCCCTTCAGTCTGCAACTCAATGCATCTGTTTACCTTGAGTGAGGCAAGCAAAGTTCCAGAGTTCCTAAAATGTTTGCTGGAAAGGGTTCTGGGGTCGATAAGAGCCACATGTGAGCGTAAAGTTTGGGGAAAATTCGGCTTTGGAAATTGTATGAAATGTGCTCTTTGGATTGAAACAGACCACCATTGTTTAGGTGCATTTATTTATTTATTTATGAACACTTGTGCTCAGTTGTGGAAAAATCTACAAACAACAGAATGCACCTGTAGCTATAGTTATAGTATAGTATGCTCCTGGGCACCGCAGCGTTTTTAGCTGAACGCTCAAAGTCGCCATTAGTCAGAACATCCAGAGGTGCTCAAAGATGATAAAAAGTGCTTCCCTTTCACTGATTTTTTTCCTGATATTTTAGAAGGGATGTAAACCCGAAGTAAGGAGACATTTAATCATAATAGTGATAAAATTATAATTCTCACAGAGCATCCTCCTCTTCTTCTTCTTTTCCTCTTGGCTTTTCCCTTCAGGGGTCGCCACAGCGAATCAGTTGCCTCCATCTAACCCTGTCTTCTGTATCCTCTTCTCTCACACCAACAACCTTCATGTCCTCTTTCACTACATTCATAAGCCTCCTATTTGGTCTTCCTCTAGGTCTCCTGCCTGGCAGTTCAAAACTCAGCATCCTTCTACCAATATATTCATTATCTCTCCTCTGGACATGTCCAAACCATCTCAGTTTGGCCTCTCTGACTTTATCTCCAAAACCTCTAACATGTGCTGTCCCTCTGATGTACTCATTCCTGATCCTATCTATCCTGGTCACTCCCAAAGAGAAACTCAGCATCTTCATATCTGCTACCTCCAGCTCTGTCTCCTGTCTTTTCCTCAATGACACTGTCTCTAGACCAATGGTTCTTAACCTGGGTTCGATCAAACCCTAGGGGTTCGGTGAGTCGGTCTCAGGAGTTCGGCAGAGACAAAACACCCGACATGATGTTTCGGGTGTTTTTGCCGAACATACACAAATCACTGTGTACGTTTGACACATCGTGTCAATTCGTGATGACACGCCCCCCTTAGCTATCACTGGCTGCAGGCGATCACACTACATCGATTAGCCTACCTGTGCTACATGGGATTTTGCGCACTCAGTAGTCGATTTATGCCTGTCATGATGGTACGTCATCTGATTGCTTTCTTAATATTTTAATTCATAGTAACTATGTTGAGCAAAAAAAGAAAGTGGTTGGACGAATATGTGCAATGTGAATTTACATGTGCTGTACAACAGTTTGTGATGGGAGTCAGGGTGCTGCATGATTTGCAATGTCAAGTTGAGCAACTCTAGTCTCGCACTGGCAAAAATAAAGGAACACTTCCTTAAGCTGCAAGGAAAACAAAAGAAACAGACTTTGCTGTGAAAATGACATAAGAGTAGCACTTGCCAAGGTGAAGCCACACATATCTGAACTGGTCTCTCAATAACAACAGCAGAAGTCACACTGAGTCCAGGTAGGTCATTTCATGTAAGTTCATGCACTGTCTTGGTTTTGTTCTTTGAAAAAGGTGACATTAATGCACAATTCATTAAATACACCAGTAAAACATATAATTTGGCTTAAATGAAAAAAAAAATTACTAAAGAAGGGTACGGTGAGTGAGCATATGAAACTGGCAGGGTTCGGTACCTCCAACAAGGTTAAGAACCACTGTCTCTAGACCAAACAACATCGCTGGTCTCACCACAGTTTTGTACACCTTTCCTTTCATTTTAGCTGAAACTCTTCTATCACACATCACACCTGACACTTTTCTCCACCCATTCCATCCTGCCTGTACACGTTTCTTCACCTCTTTTCCACACTCTCCATTGCTCTGGACTGTTGACCCTAAGTACTTAAAATCCTCCATCTTCTTGATCTCTTCTCCCTGTAACCTCACTCTTCCACTTGGGTCCCTCTCATTCACACACATGTACTCTGTCTTACTGCGGCTAACCTTCATCCCTCTCCTTTCCAGGACAAACCTCCACCTCTCTAACTTCTCCTCCACCTCGTCCCTACTCTCACTGCAGATCACAATGTCATCTGCAAACATCATAGTCCATGGAGATTCCTGTCTAACCTCGTCTGTCAGCCTGTCCATCACCATAGCGAACAAGAAGGGGCTCAGAGCTGATCCCTGATGCAGTCCCACCTCCACCTTGAACTCCTCTGTCACACCTACAGCACACCTCACCACTGTCTTACAGTCCTCATACATGTCCTGCACCGTTCTAACATACTTCTCTGACACGCCAGACTTCCTCATACAATACCACAGTTCCTCTCTGGGCACCCTGTCATAAGCTTTCTCCAGATCTACAAAAACACAATGCAGCTCCGTCTGGCCTTCTCTGTACTTCTCTATCAACATCCTCAAAGCAAATACTGCATCTGTAGTACTCTTTTTTGGCATGAAACCATACTGCTGCTCACAAATGCTCACTTCTGCCCTTAGTCTAGCTTCCACTACTCTTTCCCATAACTTCAATTTATGGCTCATCAGCTTAATTCCTCTGTAGTTGCCACAAATCTGCACATCTCCTTTGTTCTTAAAAATGGGCACCAGCACACTTCTCCTCCACTCCTCAGGCATCTTCTCACTATCTAAGATCCTGTTGAACAACCCAGTCAGAAACTCTACTGCCACCTCTCCTAGACACTTCCAAACCTCTACAGGTATATCATCAGGACCGACTGCCTTTCCACTCTTCATCCTCTTCAATGCCCTCCTCACTTCATCCTGACTAATCTTTGCTACTTCCTGGTCCACAACAGTCACCTCTTCTAGTCTTTGTTCTCTCTCATTTTCCACGTTCATCAACTCTTCAAAGTACTCTTTCCATCTTCCCATCACACTGCTGGCACCTGTCAATAGACTTCCATCCATCCCTATCCTTAATCACCCTAACCTGCTGCACGTCCTTCCCATCTTTGTCTCTCTGTCTTGCCAGCCTGTATAGATCAGTCTCTCCCTCCTTACTGTCCAACCGAGCATACAAGTCATCATAAGCTTCTTGTTTGGCCTTTGCTACCTCTACCTTCACCTTACGCTGCATCTCCCTGTACTCCTGTCTACTCTCCTCAGTCCTCTCAGTGTCCCACTTCTTCTTAGCTAACCTCTTTCTTTGTATACACTCTTGTACCTCCTCATTCCACCACCAAGTCTCCTTATCTACTTTCCTTCCAGATGACACACCAAATACTCTCCTACCTGTCTCCCTGATCACATTAGCTGTAGTTGTCCAGTCATCTGGCGGCACTTCTTGACCACCCAGAGCCTGTCTTAATTCCTTCCTAAAGGTCATGCAATACTCTTCCCTTTTCAGCTTCCACCATTTCGTCCTCTGCTCTGCCTTTGTCCTCTTCATCTTCCTCACCACCAGAGTCATCCTACACACCACCATCCTATGCTGTTAGGCTACACTCTCGCCTACCACTACTTTACAGTCACTGATCTCCTTCAGGTTATACCGTCTACACAAGATGTAGTCTACCTGTGTGCTCCTAACACCACTCTTATAGGTCACCCTATGTTCCTGCCTCTTCTGGAAGAAAGTATTCACTACAGCCATTTCCATCCTTTTTGCAAAGTCAACTACCATCTGTCCTTCTGCGTTCCTCTCCTGGATACCAAACCTGCCCATCACTTCCTCATCACCTCTGTTACCTGCACCAACATGTCCATTGAAGTCTGCACCAATGACAATTCTCTCACTTCTAGGTATTCTCTGCATCACTTCGTCAAAGTCCAACCAGAATTTCTCCTACTCCTCCAGCTCACATCCTACCTGTGGAGCATACCCACTAACAACATTGAACATCACACCTTCTATTTCTAGCTTCAGACTCATCACTCTATCCGACACTCTTTTTACCTCCAGGACATTCCTAACAAACTCCTCCTTCAAGATAACTCCTACTCCATTTCTTTTCCTATCTACACCATGATAGAACAACTTGAACCCTGCTCCTGAACTTCTAGCCTTGCTACCTTTCCACCTGGTCTCCTGGACACACAGTATATCTACCTTCCTCCTCTGCATCATGTCAACCAACTCTCTACCTTTTCCTGTCATAGTTCCAACATTCAACGTCCCTACTCTCAGTCATATACTCTCGGCGTTCCTCTTCTCTTTCTTCGTGCGAACACACTTTCCTCCTCTCCTTCAACCAACAGTAATCCAATTTCCACCGGCGCCCTGTAGGTCAACAGCGCCGATGGCGGTCGTTGTTAACCCGGGCCTCGACCGATCCGGTATGGAAGTCATAGGTTTGATTCTCATGTTTGATTTGGCAAAAGTTTTACGCCGGATGCCCTTCCTGACGCAACCCTCTGTATTTATCCGGGCTTGGGACCGGCACAATAAGACACTGGCTTGTGTCCTGTTGCGGCTACATTAATTCTCACACAGCCTATTATGCAATAAAAGATAGATGGTTCCTAGAGAAAGATCCACATGAAGACTTAAGAGATGTAAGAATGACAAAAATCTCTTATTTAAATTGCATCCCAACTTGCTAAGTTTGGTGAAATTAACACATAACCCAGTGTGTTTGGTGCAGTCCGTTTAAACGCAGCCATCCAAGCCTTGGCATGAGACTCGACCTCATGATGTAAGGCTCAACAGCTTGGCAAGATAGAAACAGTTTATTTGCCTTCTAAAGAGGAACAGGTTTGCAGACATACGTCATAGGATCCCCCTCAGGTACACGTGTCACATGTTCGGTAGGCGCCATGGTAAACTCAGTTAACTGAATGTGTGCAGATGTTTCAGTGGAAGATTCACTCCAAACCAAAACATAACATGGCAACCTGCTGGAGATGCTACGAAACATTAAGTTCATCCTCTTTGGAGTCATAATCTTTAAAACAGAATCAGAATCTATCTCCTGCAGTATTTGCTGACATATTTTCTCTGAATCCATCACCCAACCTGTCTTTTTTTATGCTGAAAGTTCTTCAGAGTCTGATAATCAGTGCTCATGCAGAGGTCTGTGCTCCTAGAGGGTCAATCCAATTTTGCAATCATTTAAATGTGACTTCAGCAGCGATCCTCTGATTCTGTTCCCATCCTGTCTGTAGCACCACCACTTCCAACTCTTCATCCGTGGCAACAAACACCACTGCAAAACCAATTGAAAATGTTGCACTCCTTCCAAGCGGTCTCTTTTGCCATCATCTCTCTTGAAATTTCTCACAGCATCATCTCATAGCACGACGATGACTTTATGTCTGTGCACCAACGGGACCATCATCTATCTCAAGCTGTGACAATTGTGTTGCTAATGTTTCACCAGTGTTGTGCTGAGCGGTCCATTCTGGTAGCATGAGGGAATGACAGAGAAATTAGGTCTGCTCTTAGACTGGAAAAGATTAAGTCTGCAATTGTTTCATCACTTTACTTCTGGGGTTCCAGCATTTAGTGAGTAGAAATGTCAGATTAATCGTAGTTCCTGATTTCATTTGATTTAATCTTGCAGTCAAGTGAAGTCTGCATGAAGTAACGAATGATCAAATGCAACCATATACTCCATTAATCACCAAGTTTTTCTTACTTGCAAACTGTTGCTTGACTTCAAAGAAAGCCCTGCCGGCTGGCATCATGGCAGACATGACTAAACACTCACACTGTGGAACACAAGACGTCTGAGTTTTCAAATAACGTCGGTGTGTGATTCAGAGAGGACGAGAGTTAGCGACAGTACGAGCATGTGCGTCTCGGCATATATGTGAGGGTGTGTGTGTGGGCGTGTGTGTCTGTCTGTGTGTGGGCGTGTGTGTTCTGTGTCAGCTGCTACCCATGCCAGCAATAGCTGACCACTTGTTGGCTGAGGCAGATACACACACCAAACCCCTGGGACACAAGTCGGCTGTTGGAGGTTGACTGTGGTCTACACACACACAGGCACGCACGCACACACACAGGCACGCACGCACACACACACACACACACACACTCACACACACACACACACACACACACACACACACACACACACACACACACACACACACACACACACTATTACTATTAGTGCTGTGTGTTTTTCTTTGTATCCATGTCAAACAGTCTACTTTTTCTTATAATATATTAAATTATTCTGAACGGTCTTTTATAGCTCCATAATGAGAATGACAATTCATTGAAGCGGCTGGAGATTTGTGGTTTTCTGAGATAAAATATTCTCTCTGTTATGGTTCCTCTGATGTTTCATTGATGTTTCAATGGGTTCTTATCTTATTTGCTGCCTTTGTGTTTTGCCTGAGGGACTTTCCTCCCAGTAATCAGTCTGCTCCAGTATCTCAGTTTTCATCACCATCATCATTAACAACTGAGCTTATCACACAAGTCAAACAGCATTGCTTCTGTATCATGCTATTTATGGACATGTGATCCCACCAATGTCACGTATTTATACGTTAAAATGTTTGGTCTGCGGTCAGTTTAAGTGATTTTGACTTGTCTAATTAACATTATATCACCTAAAAGATATATTTTGAAGCAGCTTTTATACTGACAAAATGACAGCCTTGATCTAACATTTGGGTAAATCTTCAATAAGATCACACAATATTTGGAATCTGCTCAAACATAGTTGTCATTCTCTTCTCTTTGTGGGAGACAAAGTTCCTCCCTTTGTTTGTTTTGCCACTGACTAAAAGCAACACCATTCTGATTCTTTCCCATGAACTGGGTGCAATCCAAGAAAAATAACCCCGTTTTATGTTGCCATGGTATAATTAAGGATACAAACAGAGTCTATAGTTGCGATCCTCTTCTAAACATCAGCTTAAGTACAACGGAAGTTTGGGTTTTCCAACCCAACATAATTAAACTGAGAATGCAGGAACAGAAATCCCACCCACCACCTGTAGAAAAAAAGAAATGCAGTTGTTTTGTTCATATTTTTGGTTTGATGGAGTCAGCTGTGGTGTTTTCCTGCGGTGTGAGTTTATGACATAATAACATACGTCTGGTTTATTTCTGTCTCTCTTTGGCAAAGACATTTAAAAGTGGACAAGTTCGCAAATTAGCGGCAAAGAGTGGACATGGCGTCAGACGTAGGGTTGTGTTCCACCAGCTTCTGCAAACCGCTCTCACTGTGGTTGAGCTGATCGTGGTCTTAGCTGAAAGTCTGGTGCATGTCATGCAGACTTTAAAGGATCTTTGTATGCCTGCATGAAAGATAAGTGTGTGACAAAGGAATTAATAACAGGCAGAACCCTCTCTCATTGTGGAGCAAGTGTTTGCCCACTTTCTGCACGCTGTGCAGCTTCGACGTCCTTGGTGGACTTCCTGAAGAAACCTCAGGGCAGGCAGTCACAACAAACCACTCGTGGGGTCATTTTGGCCTCGTCAGCTCTCGGTGTTTGGGATTGAGGAATGCGTTTTGGGTCGAGCTGTTGATTGTTGTTTCCGTTTGTGGCTGCGCTCCAGGCTCAGATCCAACATGTTGAAATGAGGCATTGAGAAGCCACACCCGCATAGTCCACCAACACACCACTGGACTGGATGCACACGATCGTAAGCACACACATAGACGTGGTGTAGACGTTCACCCAGACCTATTTCAGCAAAAAGCTTTGAAGCTGAAACCTCAGCATCTGCTATTAGAACCCACTGTCCTCCCATCAAAGACGACTGACTATTTAGGCAAACCAGAGCCGTTTGGGTCAGTTTTCTGTTCTGTTATTTATGGGCACCAGTTGTCTCTCATTCTAGGTGTCCCTGCTATGACCACAATCTGGGTGGGTCCCAACTGCAGCACTGACAGCTGATATTGCAGACTCCTTATGAGCCATAATGTTGTCTTGGTTTGAGAACAAATACAGTTGTTCTATGCTGCGTTTTGAGTTTTGGATTATAACTCATGCAAAGAATCCAAAATTACACAAACAGAATGTTTAAGTGTCTGTGGAGAAATGACTGCTAGTCGGGTTGAACTTTTTTGTCCAGAATGAGGAAACAGAGAAAGTGAGTGGCAATAGGAATTTCAATAAAGTGCATGTATGTAAACATCTGAGTGTTACTGACGGGAAACTGAAAGCACGAATCCTGAAAAGAAGCTAAAAACGTCTTTTTTCCTACGACTATTAACTTTTAGCACTGTTAGCACTGTAAACAATCTTATTTAAATGATCAACAGGTCGGATTAATCATTTTCACTTCTCCAGCCTGCAGCGACTTTCTGCAAAAAACACTAATAAACTACCACCCAACAGTAAAAACAAGTTGGCTTCCAAAGATATTTTTCTTGGGAGTTGGTGGAGACCAAAACAAGGATAAAAATGAGTGAGCATTGTATTGCACTTACACTAACGTACTGGTTAAAACACAACAAACGAGATATTGTCTCTCTGTATAAGGACGTATTATTAAAGGGACAGTAAAGTTAATTTTAAGTGACATATATGTTATTCATCATTATGAAAAATAGAAGAAAAAATCAATTTTATGTGTGTAGCATCATCCGTTTGGTCAAAAAAGCTTAAAATCTGCGCTGCAGCAGATTCTACATTCATTGGTGACGTGGGCGTCATACGTCACTGGGGCCAAACATAGCTTAGGAGCCATAAGAAACAATGCAATTCTGGACGCGATTAACACCATAAGTATCATGGTTACCTGCGCGGTGAACGGTTGTGTCAACAGAACGGCAAAAAGACGCGAAGACAAGGACCTGTCGTTCTTTAGAATACCTTCTGGGAAGGTATCGCGCTAAAAGTGCTAATGCGCATATTGTGTTAGCATTGAGCTAACCGCCATTTATTACTATTGGACTGTGTGGCATTAATAACAACTGTAAATGTTATTAATTCCACAGTGAATTTATTTGAAAGTCGTGTCTTTTTGCTGTTCTGTTGACACAAACTGACCCAATCAGCTTTTCAGGTTTCTGCCACAGCAGGATGTTGTGCTGGACGTCAGCTGGATCCTTTTGAATCTAAAAGAGGAGCGTGCTGCCCACTGCAGGAGTGTGTGTGTGTGTGTGTGTGTGTGTGTGTGTGTGTGTGTGTGTGTGTGTGTGTGTGTGTGTGTGTGTGTGTGTGTGTGTGTGTGTGTGTGTGTGTGTGTGGTGTGCTTATACATGGACTGCACTCAATTAATGATTTTGTCAGCAAGACAGCAAATTCCATGAGAGGTGTAACCGTTTTTATTTGTGTGAGTCGATTCAAGGAACACTTTAAACATTCCAGGCTCTTTCACAGGCTTTTTCTTTTGTTTCCTAGTTGGACGTGATTCCTAGATGATATCAGGCTGAAAGAAGATGCAAGGGATGAAGCAGAGACAGATAAAAGAACTGGTTTTCCTGCTAACGTGATGAAAGTGTTTTCTTGTCTTTCCTACAGAATGTTTGAACTGCACCAGTTTCTCTGACATGAGCAGCAGAATTAATGCCATTGAATCAAAGGTAAAGACATCTCTGGATTCAGTCGTCCTTTGAATGATTTCATCGAAGATATTATGACATGTCTGAAGTCAGCTGCTCTTGTTCCAGATGAAGCTGCTGGAAGGAGGTCAGTTCCCCCGGCCAGCGGTCAGCAGCCTACCGGTGCACTCCACAGACAATGAAGTGGACGCACCCCAACCTACTCCTATTGGACCGCCATCACACCTGCCACCAGGTGTCCACCCGTCATAAAAAAACATGATGTTGATGAGCTGTTATAACTTAATGTCTGCAAAAAGGTCAATGTAAAAATCTGATTTCATATTCAAATAAAAATGGACAAAAGGACAGGGAGAATTTTATGGTTGTTTTTATGTCCAACAGCAAAAGGGCAGCTTGGATTTCAATAATCAGAGATAATTAAAACGTTGTTCACTATTTCACTCAGGACTCATTCAGCCGCTAAATGAGGACAACTTACTTCAATTATGATAAATAATAACCCTGCGGGTGCAGACGTTCAACATTTAGCTGCTCATTTGTTCTAGAATAGAGGATAAGAATTCTTTATGGGCAGCAGAACGCACAACTTTCTTTATATAATGAACAGTATAAAGCAATTATTGTTGTAATAAAAATTTTAAAACAATAGGATTTTTTTTAATTGAAGCAAAGGATGAGTATAAATCATTCCAGAGTGAAGTATTCTACGTTAAATTGATTTTTTTTTTGGAAGCACAAGCGGGTAGAGGGCCACCAGGGCCCAATGGTCCACCGGGGCTTCCAGGATCTGCTGGACCTACAGGGCCGGTTGGAAGAACGGGCCTCCCTGGACCCATAGGTAAAATTTGATGATGGGACTTAGTGTGATTATGATCAACTGATTGTTTCTTGCTTAACACGAGCTACCGACTGATTGGTTGCGTTTTGTCTTCCTCCTTTAGGACCAAAGGGAGACAGGGGTCCCTCAGGAGAGGCAGGTCTCCCCGGCCCTCCTGGTCCACCGGGTCCTCCTGGGATGAGCTCCTCTCACGCACGGGAACGCGGTGACGTGTTTCACGTGGACAGTGAAGGTGAGCATGATTTACTCTGTTAAAGTAACAGTTTTATGGTAACTTAAGGTTAAAACGTCCCACATGGGCTAAAGTAACGACATGTGAGAGGAGACTTTACACGCGGTTCAGTTATGACTGAAACTAATGTAAAAACAAAAAACAACCACATTACAGTCTGATCAAATTAATGCCAAATCCATCAATGTATTTTCACATTTCGTCCTACATTCACTAATGTACTTCATCATGTTCAGTCAAACCTCATCTATTATCCTCATTTAATTCTCTTTGTAATAATTTTCCTGAATCCTAGTCAGGTGGATGTTTAAGTATGAAAAATGGTTCAGATGTTTAAGTATCTGTATCAATAATACAAAGTATTTAAGTAAGTAATGTGTGTTGTCAACTTTTAGCAGCACACTCCTCTTCTGTAAAGAGCATTGTTTCCGAGCAGCAAAGGACTGCCTTCCATTTACTTTAAATATTTCCATGTGTTTCACGGCTGCAGAGCTTCAGTTTACCAACAACGGAGCCAAAATGCCCAGTTTAATCACCAGATTACCTCAGGTGGTTTTAAAAAAGACAAAAAAAAAGAAAAAAACAAAACAAAATGAAAGAACGAGATGTTTTTCATTGATTTTACTAGATTTAATAAAGCACCGCTTCTATTATGTTTGTTCCCTGCAGACATCTGTAATAAAAATATTTAGTGTGGTGAGTGTGGAAGTGATCAACAACCTTCATGTGGAATATATAAGAAGAAAATAATAAAGAACAGTCCTGAACTTGCATCTGTGTGTGGCGTCACCACAGGGCGGCAGTAGAAGTCCACGCTGTGATCTCAGCTCCACGCAGACTGCTGGCTCCCATTAAGCTTCTGGCTGAGCTGAGACAGAGTCTGTGGGTCTGGAACTATGTAGATTTGGGTCTGTGGGACTATGTAAGCTGGGGGGGGGGGGGCAACTGGCTGTAAATCAGACCTAATTTGTTAACTGTCAGCACAACAGTCTGCGTTTGGGGGGAAACGGGCCGCGGCCCTGAGCCAAAATCTGGACTAGCAATGAACAAGGAAAGGAGATTGTCTGCCACTCATGTTGAGTGTGTCGGGGAAGCAGCCAGGCCTCGATGAGCCTGTAACATTAGAAAATTAGTTCCAGAGGGAAATCTGCTCTTTCTCGACCCCCGCTGTGGACTGTTGCCATAATACAACGGCGCTGTCTCGCTGCAGAGGAAGACTGAGCACATGTTGTAGTGGAGGAGAAGTGGGAGTGTGGTTGCAAAACAAAATTCATTCTTAGAAGCACGCTGTGAAATATCCTGCGAGGCACGACCCCCGCTTCCTGAACGCCATCGATGAAGGGAGCATATGCAAACATTCACTGTTCCGTAAACGGAACCATTCCTAGATGGACCAACTGTTCCTGTCCGTCATACTGTATTTAATCCTACTGCTGACTGCAGATGAAAGTCATTATCCTGACTGGTGACCCCTGATGTCTTAATTCTTCTGTTCTGTTGACAAAGGGATCCCACACCCTGAGGTTTGGGCTGTTAGAGAACACATGTGGCCGCAAGGATGGATTCAGTCAGAAAACAGTTGTGTTAAAACACAACAAACAATACGTTACTGTAAATCTACAGCAGAAACAGACTTATTACCTTCAGATGCAGATTGTTTCTAAATCCTTTTCTGTTTGTGTCTGACTCCTGGGTTGGTTTCACTTTCCTGCTAAGTTGACTTTATCTGTGATGAGATCATGAAATCTTGTTTTAGTGTTTTAACGCATGAAATTCATGCAGGATTTCGGTGAATTTAAGTCCTTTATATCAGGATATATTGTTTTATTTTACAAAATGCACTTCTTTCTCTAACACTATTGCTAATGAACGTTTTTCATGTATGATTTATTGTTTTCTTTTGATCTGTCTTTGCAAACTTTTCAGCTCTCTCTGCTACTCAGACGGTCATTGGACCCACTGGGCCGACTGGTCCCGTCGGCCCCCCAGGTATGAGTTTAATCCCCCTCCTGCCGTCAGTCCAACAGCTGAGTTGAAACTGATTTTCGGCTGGATTTCAAAGTAAAACTTGAAACTTTCCAAGACTGAACCAGAAGAAAAATAAATTTATCTTTGATCTTGTTTCTCTTCCACCATCTACATTAAGCAGACATTTGAACACGATTAGAAAAGGCAGATTACATGTAAATAACAACGCCCCACCCACCCTATCTCTCTTCATGTGACCATAAGATCTGAAACAAGTGTGGTGGAAGTTAGAGGATGTTTCACCAGAAGTAAATCAACTTTTATAGCAAGTGAGATTCAGGGGGCTCTGGAGGGTAATCATGTCTTTAATATGTTTGAACAACATAATTTACTAATTAAATTCAACTGCGGTAAATTAATTTGATTGAATTTAACATTTTGAAGTTTAAGGTTTGATTAAAAACTTGAATTATTTGATATTCATACAAGTTATGTTTTAGTCATTTCTTTTCCTTCGTGGTTAACATTTTCAGGTCCTGCAGGATTGAGAGGACCTACAGGAGCACCGGGCCTCCCAGGACTAAATGTGGGTAGCTGTCACTGTTGCTTGGTAAAAATTTGAATGTGAAGTATGTCTTGCATCATTAGTACATTCTGTTTTACTGATACCAGGGCAAGGACGGCCTTCAAGGCAAGCCCGGGGATCCTGGGCCTAAAGGAGATCCAGGAGAAAGGGTGAGCGTGCTTTCAAGACTGTCCTCCTTATCAGATTAGGAGATTGGGGGAACATTTTTGAATCTGATCAACTATCAAGATGCTTTTTGTTCTGTAGTTTGCAAATGATCTGGGCTGTCATGCAGCCTTAAACACATCAAAAACACACTCCAAGCTCTGACTAATCCTCCTCCCCGTCTCCTTCACTCCCTCGTCCAAGGCCAGGCCTGACTAATCAGGGCGGCCATGTCGGGTTACTTCTTTTATCCTGCTTTCTAGAGGGACTCCAACTCCAAACCTGATCCTTTTTCTCCTCCGATGTGATTTAAGATTAGAGCTTTGATGAAGAGGCATATCAGCACAGAGCGTAAAAAATGCAAGTCAGTGAAATGTGGAAGTATGAGTCCTAAAATATTTATTTATGGTGTTTTTTTCTCCACCAGGGGCGTCCAGGTTTAACAGGAGAGCAGGGCCTGCCTGTAAGTATGAAGTTATTGAGTTGCATAAAACACACGGACACACGGAACAGAGATGAGATTGATTTTACTGTTATCTTAGGGGGCACCAGGGCCAAAGGGAGAGCCTGGACAAGGCTTGAATGAGGTAAGAGACGTGACTTTTCCCTCTGGCTTCGTTTGATGAATCATCCTAAATAACTATGGTGGTGTTATCCAGGGCGAGGCCATGCAGCAGCTCAGGGAGGCCTTGAAAATCCTGGCGGAGAGAGTCCTGATCCTGGAGCACATGATCGGCGTCCATGGTGAGGAGGGAAAGCATTTCTCCAGGCCTCCAGTGATTACTAAATATGAGCTCAAAGAGAAATACCCCCGATCAAAGTCCAGGAAAGAGTTAGCTTAGAAGATTCACGCCGTTCTCAAATCGTCCGTTAACTAAAAAATTAAAATTAAATAAAAAATTAAATAAAAATTTTTAAATTAAATTTAAAAAATTGAATTTAAAAAATTATTATTATTATTATTATTAAATAACTGTAACTGTACAGCTAGCAGCTGGAATTAGGCTTGCTATGCACAGAAACTAGAAAAAAGCCAGCGCTTGTATTTAGCTTAGCTTAGCTGCCAAGAAAGGCAAACAAAACCTGAAAACCCAGCCCAATTTAATCATTTTGCAATGACAGCTATAAGTTATAAACCTCAAATGAGGGCTGTATTCCATACAGCACACCATCCATCCCATCAACCCTCCCAGTACATATTTACATGTCGCTCCTGCTTACTTTAGATTTGTTATGATAAATTGGTGTTTGATCACCACTGGCTCTAACAGCACCACCCCTTCTAAAGGTGACTCACATCTCACACCTCATTTGTTTAACCTGCACCAAAAATTAAAAAGTATAAATTACAATCTGCTGCTTGATTTGGGTTTTCAGCCGGACTTTGTTTTGGCCGTGAGCCGCCACCGAATCACCAGGAGCTTCCTGCTTCCCTCCAAGATACACACTGATGCACACACAAACGTTGTCGTTAATACTCACCTTTACTACAAATTAAATGCAGGAGATGTGACGTGTCAATATTTGTGCTTTAGTTAAGTCAGGACGGATCTGTTTGCACCAAGGCAGCTTGTTGTTACTGGTTCCAGCTTCATTTCTAGCAAACAGAGATGAGAGGAGTATCAGTCTTCTTATCTTATTCTGCTTCCAGCTAGCAAATGAGCAAATTCCTTAAAAAAGCCAAGCATTTCCTTTAACAGTAAAATCTCAAAATTTAAATGAGGTTGTTTTTCTTTTCCTTTTTGATTTACCTTGATCTGTTTTTCATGGTCAAACCCAGACAACTCTGAAGGATCCGGGTTCAGCAGGATTTCAGACCCGCTGTCTTTTCCTCCCTTGAAGATCAAGCGCCTTCAGCCCGTTCAAACCCCGCCGGCCCCCGAGGAGCGACACCGACGAACTCCCCTTTAAGAGTGCAGTCTAATCTGTATGTATGTGTATAATGGTGATGGATTTGGATTGTTGTTTAAATCATGTTTCTCATACCTTTTAATATTACACTTTATTTGTTTATTACTGTCTTGTTTTTTGTCACAAATGTGCACAGATGTAAAAACAAAGCAGACATGAGATGTTGAACATTTCATCCACATGAACGGCTTTTTTTCTGCCTCCTTGATCCTGTTGATGCACGATCCTACAGCAGTACTTCTGCAGTGTTTTACAATGAAATATAACCTCATAAAATACCACCAAGGTCTTGCGATTTTTCCTTTTCAAATAATAAAAAAAACAAAACAAACACATTAGTTATCTTGATTGATGTGATGCGGCTCCTCAGGGGTGATGTGAGCTAAAGATACAGTTTAGTGTCAAGCATGGTTTTTGGACTGACATGAAGGTTCATCTTACGTTAGCATGTCAAACATATTTCTTCCTGTCTCTTCCTTTCTTGTGTCTCTCTGGTTGCTCCATCTTGTTAAAACTGAGGTAAGACATGACAGACTGCCAAGAATATCTGCTTACAATATATGGAGGTGAAGTGAACGGCATCTGGAGGGTACACATCTGGAAAGAAAAAAGAAATAGAAACAGTTGAATGTAGTCCTGGAAACCATGAACCTGGCTGAGCTCCGGTTCGTCCTCATGGGACAAGGATCACATCCAGTTTTTCCCTCAAACCACCTCTAAGATCTGCTCACAAACTGATATGATTATTCCTTAATGACACAAAGCCTGTTGCTCTCAAGTTTTGACCGTGTCTGGTCTAATATTTGTTTTCTCTGTTACAGATTCCTATTTAAATGGAATATTTTGGGATTTGAGCACATGAGCTTAGAGCATTCACGTTTAGCTGAGAATGATGAGAAGATCAATACAGGAGCCGGAAGCCTAGCGGTCAATACTGCAAGTTTAAAAAAAAAATGTGACCAGCGGAGAGATGAAATAATACCAGAGCTGCAGACTTTTCAGTGGTTCAGCAAATGTCTGCCGAGGTCCAAGAGTCGTCTGTAATTCAGTCAAATCACAACTCAAACAACCTTGTAAATGTCCTGTAAAGTTACTGGATTAGTGAACGCTGTTTCAACATAATGGATTTTAGTAAGATCCACATCAAATTACACACCAAACTACCTCTATAATCCTGTTGTAAAAAAAGGTTAAAAAAAAAATTACATTAAAGCTGAGAAACTGAAGAAAAACACTATTTGTTAGATGTTGAAGAAAGTGGGGAAAAAAAATCTGGCTCTGCTGCTTTACTGGATCTGCACCAAACTTTAATGGGATGTAATCCTCCAGAAGACCCGTCCTCTCAGAAAGTTTTTTATGGAAATCTGTTGAGGTGGTTTTGAAAACTCTGCAGACAATTCATGTAACAAACAGGCATGAATGAAAACATGAAGTCGTCCAGTTATCCTCCCCCGGGTGTGAGGCTGTCCTTTAGATGTGGCTGTTCTGTTGTGTGCCTGTGTCATTATCTTCTAAACTATGTTTAGGTGTGTGTGTGTGTGTGTGTGTGTGTGTGTGTGTGTGTGTGTGTGTGTGTGTGTGTGTGTTTGCGTGTGTGTGTGTGTGTGTGCGTGTGTGTTTTATTTAAGCAGCTCAGCAGATCTTCATCTGTGTCAATTATTCAAAAAACATCAGAGATTAATGCTGTTGAGTCACTAAAGTGTATCCGATGTAATTATGTTAAATGTCACAATAAGTCTACCCATCATGGCTCTCTTACTCCTCCTCTTCATCTCTTCCTCTGTGTCTTCTTCCCCCTCCTTCTACTCCTGCTCTTTGTCCGTTCTTCATCCAGAGGGGAGTTTTAGATATCTGATTCATTTAGTATGAAAAGTAGTAAAAATGCTTTATTGTACTTTCCTTTTTTTTTTTTTTTTTTAAAGAAATCCACTGCTCTTGTGATGAAGAGAGCTGTCAGGTTTGCAGAACGGGATCACACATGCTGTTATATAAACAGACAGAAAACCAGAGCTGGCTTTTGCCATTCAATTAGCTCATCAGAACAGGAAGATAAGTGCAGTTATGTATCATTGTCATATATTCCACGCCGGCCTCTTTTATCTACGCTTTGCCTGCCTGATTCTGTCGTTCTCCTGATTCGTCCCCTCCTCCTCCCCCCTGTTTCTCTCTTCTCTTTCCTGCCTACTGAACAGAGACATGTTGATATGAGGGCTTGCTTGCACGGCCACAAGGGAACGAGTCTCTGGTGCTTTTGATCAGCTGCAAGATCAGACATGTCCACAGCTCCCCCATGTACACGCCAGTGACTGATCATGCAATATAATGGGCAGGCAGAGACGGCTAAAGATGCACACCCACACATGTTCTCTCTGTAGATGGTATAAGCATGGACACACACAGACGGACACACACACCCGGCGCAGCGGGCCTACGGTCAGCGTGTTGGCTCTCCTCATAGTGGGGCGGCTTGTTTGCCGGACACAAGGGATCGAGCGAGAGATGGTGTGTGTGATGTCCCCTTTCTTGCCCTTTTTTTTTTTTTTTTTTTTGCCTCTGACAGTAAGATGGATGATTGCAATCACAGGAGCCATCAGTGAGACAGAGTGGAGGTCTATGGGGCAGCGAGACACAGCCATGGGAAACCAGTCGTCAGATTACTGCCCCGCGCTGCCATGGGAACACAGCGCTGTTTATTTGTCTGGGTTTTTTTTTTTTTGTTGCTTCATATGCATTTTTTTCCCCCTTCCTCTGTGTGGCCTTTTTGATGTGCACAACATGAAAGCGTCCTGGTGAAATACGTGTAGGCCGAGCGAGAAGGAGAGCGTTCGTATTTCACAACACAGTAAGCCTACTGTAAGTCAATATGTCTCCTCAAACCAGTACAAATGTGACAGATTTCTTGCCGATTAGACTGGTCTCTTTGATCCCATGGAAGAATGAGAGGCAGACTTTTTCACTCGCCAGTGAACGGATGTTTTTAAGAGAAACATCTGTTGCTGTACAAATGAGATTACTGAGTCTCTAGCCAGAGGCCGTGGAGGTTATGAATGGTCCTGTTATTGGAGAGGGCGTCTGGAAGAGAGCTGAGAAGGATCTTTGTAATAAGCTGTTGCTGGTAGTTAAGGACTTTGAATCAAATTAAATGGCTTCAGATTGGATATTCATCAAAGCTCACCTTCAAGTTGTTCAACTGTGTTTGCCACCACCAGCAACCCCCGAATCACATATCTGGTATTAACGCATCCGATATTTCACCCTGTTGCCAAGCAACAACTCACCTCATCTTCTGTAAACTTGTCAGCCTGTGACATGAGGTGATATTTTATCCTCCAGGAGAGGAACAAGAAAGAAGAATCAGTGTTTCCATCTCTTTAACTCCTTGAATTTACAGCAATCTGGAAAAAACAGGCGTTTTCTCCACATGTTGAAACTTTGGAGATATGTATATGGTACGTATTCATATTATCCGGTTGGTGAATTAACGTGAGACGTTTCACATTTCAGAGTCATTACAGCTGTGTCTGTGCAGAACTGATGAGAATTACTCACAATCTCCTCCCCCCCCCGGAGAACTCCAGAGTCTTCTGGGTCAAAGACTCTGAAGGAACCAGAAATCCTCCAAACTGGTTCCTGACAAAACGCCAGTAAAGATGCAATTTACCAGTTCTCATCTATGTGGCCATACACTGACTCTGATACCGTCAAAAGATATTTTATATATATTTTATTGAATTCTGTCAAATTCAAAACTGTTTTGGGTTTTTATTTAAGAATTTCTTTAATCCAAACTTATTTTTTCTTTTTCTCCAAACTTTGAGGAACTAAAAATATATAAATGATTACATTCACTTTAAAAAATGACTCAAAGCAAATTAACAGAATACTTAAATATTCATTTCATATTGACACTTCCAGTCAAAGCTAAACTGTAATATAATACAGGAGTAAAAACCCGATACAGGCCTGCTATTAATCTATGAATCATTTTTGTATGGATGTGATTCATTTTTGTTTCAAAAATTGAAACAAACTCTGAAGACTTTGAATATCCGGACTGCAAATAATTTCTTTATTCAGATGAACCTTGTTCTCTAAATATGTAGGAATAAAGTGAATGCTAAATTTCACTGTGACCAATAAAGGTGCCCAGCCATTGAAAGCATCGTACATTAACTTTGTGAAACGATAATTTAAAGTTGAAGATGACAATATAAATAATTAGTAGGCAATATACAAAAATGTATAACTAGCATTCTGGAATAGAGAATCTTGTGTAGAAATGCAAACTCAGCCTGAGGTCTGTTGTCGAATAAAAACTATCAAGTGTCCTTAAAGTCCCTCCAAACGATGATGCAGACTGTCCTGATCTACGGTTGTGAACATAGAGGACAGTTCGTTATCGATCGAGGTAGTACAGAGGGGGTGTAAACATGAACCACACACACACACACACACACACACACACACACACACACACACACACACAACAGCATCTGCTGCTACACGTTGAACCTCTGGATCTGAGATGCTGGAGACTCCTCGCCTCTTTTTATGCCCACTGAGGTGAGAACCAGGGACTCAAACTGATCTAAACCAACTTGTAGATGTTGTCACACATTACTGCATTAAATGGTAACAAATACACAATGTATGCAACATGGATCAAGAGTCTAAAACCTTTCAAAACCAAAAAGAATTCCTGCATACTGATTAACAAAGTAATATTTACTGCAACATAGTTATTGTGCAGGAATTTTATTTATTTATTTGCAAGTTTTAAGACTTATACCTGTCCTATGCACTTGACAAAAAATTGTATTTGTCAGTGCATCTATTTTCAAGAGTATGATAAGTGCATGTATATTTTTCTCACAGTAACTGGATGTGCTAATAATTTCCTCATGAATGGGATTGTGACAGGAATGAGTCTGGCTTCTCTGGCCGTCTAACAACATTTTTGCTGATCGACGTCAGCGGTTTCACCAGCTGTTGAGGTTTTGGCTCATCATGGAGTGCAAAATGAGGTGCTGCCGCTGTGCCTGAAGGAAATGTCTCATTTGACAGGACAAAGTGTTAATTCGAAGTCAAGGCGTGAACACAGAGTGTAAATTTAAAATGATCCACAATCGTAGCTTCTGATTTCTATCAAGTAGTTCCTGAACCTTTTTTACTGGAAACTTGTTCTTGTGTTCAACTCCTTCTCTTCTTTTCTTAAGCTGGAGTTGTATAAAGTGAAGCATCAGCGTGTAAACTAAATGAAACTCCGTGTATTGTTGTAGATCTTCTACTTCTTTTTCCTTCATGAACAGGAAAGATAGAGCCACTTTAGTTGTTTGGCCATGAATGGGAAGCGGTGCAATCAATCAGTTGACGTACACAAATCAAGGCGGCTTTATTTTAGGGCCTCCAGGACACCAATATCAACCAGTATGATTTAAAATACCATTACTGACATGAGTGAATGTACTAATACGCAAAATGAGAAAAGAATGAGGTGTCAACACTCTGTCTGTACTGCTATTTATTGTATTTTTGTACTGTGATGTAAATTTTGACTAGCATGAAACACTTGATCTGAATGGGTTAATTTAAAGGGAGCAGCTGTAGTTCTCACACTATAAGTTCCCTGATATCCTCTTCGCTCCATCATTTCATCCCAGTGATGTGTAAGAGACAACCTACAAAGACGTGAGACTTGCACTGTAGAAAATACACCGGTTAATAGTTGAACTTTAGCCTCAAACTCTGTGTGATCCCAAAGTCGTGACACCATCAGCATAAACACGTGGCTAAATCAAAGCACATTGAAATATTAAATCTAGACTTATGAATTAAAGTTCAGTGACAGATTAATGTCTGAGTGTTTGGGCCTTATTGAGAACACACAGCACAAAATAAAACTAACGTGAAGATAAAACAAATTATATTTTAGTAATCATCATAAAACACGAGCATGATGCTCTATAAAAACAGCAGTTATAGAAACAGATTGACACAAAATTAATCCCGTCTAAAAATATAAAACAATAAAATATTAATAAAAGATCATTGCAGCTTTATTAGAGTCGTTTAAATTAAATGAGCGCACAATCAAGGACAAAAATATTTCTGTGCTGCTCCCAAAGCTGGTGATGATCAGGTGGGAAGAGAGTCACGTGGGCATGATCCAGATGTTTCCTCACGAATTAAACCACCGACTCGGATCTTTGACCACATCGGTTCTGGTCCTGGTCCTCCTCACCGCCCTGCAGGACGTGCAGTAGTGTTCGGCCCAGAAGACGGGCTGGTGCGCGCCGTAGCCGCTCCTCCAGTCCAGGTGACGCCTCAGCAGATCCGGGTCGCGCCTCAGCAGGATCAGGTAACGCGCAAGTCCCCGCGCAGTGGGGAAGTCATCCACGTGGATGAAGGCCTCGGGTGGGAGAAAGCGCTCGTAGTTCTTCCTGGACGGACCCAGGACCACCGGGACGGCCCCGGCCAGCACCGCGTTCCACAGCTTCTCCGTGATGTAGTCGGTGTGCTGGGAGTTCTCCAGCGCCAGGTAGAACTGGTACCGCCGGAGCAGCCGCACCACGCTGTCCGCACCGCTGTCCTCCGGCACCGGCCGGCCCGCAAGTCCGAACACATCCACCTGGATGAACCGTCGGAGCTGGGAGTAGAAGGATACCCGCTTCTGGGACTCGGACCAGTGGCTGATGACCCACGCCAGGAGGCGGGGCCGGAGGAGGCGTGAGCGCGGAGGAATGTGGAGCGGGCGCACCAAGCTGTTCTGGAGAAACTTGGGTCTGCGTGCAAGCAGAACCAGATACCCATACGGCAGGAATATATCAGAATCTGTACGGTAGGTCATTGTCAGATTGAAAACACCCTCGAAAAGCCACAGTCGGGGTGTGTGCGTGGGGGACTCGTAGTTCAGCCATATCCACTTTTGCGCACGGGGTCGCGGCTCCGTTGGTAGTTCGGCGGCGCCGGTTCCGACCTCCCGGTGGTGAATGATGACGGCGTCAGCCAGCGGGTACGCGCTCCGGTCATCCGTGATCGTGCACCCTGGGATCTGATAAAGCTCGAAGCAGTCCGGAAGTGTTTGGTCGTGACCGAACGGATGAGTCCAAATGAGAAGAGTCACCTCACGGTTATCGGAGAAGAACGATTCCAGGTCCTGCAGGTAGATCAGGCGGACCCCGATGAAGAGCAACACACCGATGGTGGCAACGCGCACCGACGAGCAGGACCTCTTCAGACCAGCTGACCCACAAAACATTTTCTACTGGGACACAATGAACCGGCTCCTCCAGTTCATAAAGTCACTCCAGTCTCCTCCTCCTTTATATTTACAATAAATCTGAAAGGTAAATATCCTTTGTTTATTGGACACTGGTTAATCATTGATCTTTTCAGAAGGGAGTGCCAATAATGTATTCAGGAATAATAAAGAAGCTTGCAACAGTCCAAGGTTCGACAAGTCTCTACCTGCCCCATAGTCGCCTGTCCTACTTCCACAGTGATGGTAGGGAAAATCATATTGTCCCTTTTGGTCCAAACAGGGCAAGAATAAAAAAAAAACACATACACACACACACACACACACACACACACACACACACACACAAATTGCAGCAATGATGCATACTTGAATATTTTTGACGTGGCAGCGTTGGTCTGGGTTCCATTTACCCGTGAAAGGGGCTTTTGTGAGGCCTCCTGGCCTCTGAGGCACTTTTAGGTTGGATAAACATTTTTTTGCCCAGGGTGCGGTGTACTTAGGATGGAAGAAATAGAGGTGTTTTCTTTTTTTTTTAAATAACTAGAAATATTTTTTTTACTCAATTTGGACTCACTTGCTATATAAAATAGTGCATTATTTTTCTGGAACATCAGAGGTTCATGGGTTTGGAGGATCCGGCATCCACTTGGAGTTGGGTTTAGAGTTGTGGTAAGTGAGGTCACATCTAAAACAGCTGAGAAACATTCAGAATTTAAACTTTTTTTTTATTATCATGATAATAAACCATATGATAGAGCCCTGTGTGTGCTGTTTCTCACCATACCCTACACACCCGGTTCACCACTAGGTGTCTCCATGCACAAGTGCAAATTTGCCCTGTGAAGCGTCCTGTTAATCCTGTGTGTCGTTGGGATTGTATAATTTGGTCAATGAATAAACATTTCATCTGGAAATTAGGCAGGCAGCAGCAAGGCTTTGAAAATGTTCATCTTGAATATTTTCGTTTATCAGATATGACACAGCATCGCAACCACCCTCAAACCAGAAATGTTAATAAATGACTCATAGTTTTAATGTGGTGATCTCACATTAACCTAAACAAATATGGGGAGGGAGGGGAGGGGGGCAGCACACATTAGTCTCTGTATAAAGAGGATCAGGATCCAAACTGAACACATTCTAATATGACTAATGAAAAAATAATGAGATGGTGGGATTGGAAATGCTGCAGTGTGTTGTGTCTGATATGTGGTGGGCAGGAAAAACATGCCAAGGCTGGGACAACATTATTCCTCCCCACAGACAGAGTGTGTCATGAAGTCTGAACGCGAGTGGAAAAAAAAATGGCAGACGAGGAGGAGTGGGAGGAGATGAAGCAAGAAGCATACATGTCTCCACTGGGTCCTCCTCCTTCCTGTTACATCCATTCACTTTTCTTCACTGTGGAATAAAAAAAAAAAAGGAGATATGGTTGTGTGTTAGTGTGCGTGCATGTCTGACTAGTTATCCCCATAAGAGGTTTTGTATTCTTTCTGCATTATTTATCCTTCCTTTCATCTGAACAGCTCTATTTTCAGCTGATTATTTAATGTTCTGCCTGAGGTTAGCCTGAGTTGGGAAGAAGAGCACAGAAAACTCATAAGTTATAGATACACAGCCAGGCTCAACATTTTAAATACATGTATGTGTTTCATCAGGAATAGCTCAGGTGGCTAGAAGGTCAGGAAACGACACACAGGAATGACTTTTGTGTTTCTTCTTCCAGTCTAGTCATGTTTAGTCTCATCCCCCCCCCCCCACAAACTACACATGGATTTGTGCTATAATTAAAGTTTCACTGATTGGGGATGTGGTGACATATTATTACCTCTCAAATAAAAGCCAGGTGATGCGTTTTTTCCTCTTTCGCCTCACGAGACACAACTTTTTGACATCAAATTCTTTATTTAGTTGTTTCAGTAAAGGAACCAGTATTAAAAATTCTTTGAAACGTGGACGCAGAAGAGGCACAGCTTTAAACGTTGTAAGAGGACTGCACTTATTTAATTTCATTTTTAAATTTTATACAACGTTATAATCCCCGAAGGGAAATTAAGAATGCACATTCTAGTTTTTTGTGTTGTTATGTGAAATATACGGACAAAATACTTCGGAGATTTTGGTGTCTTTATGTCTCTTTTTCTTTAGTGTTTGTTTTTTGTTCGAAAAAAGATCGCTGTGTTCCTGTATGCTTTTTTTTTTTTTGTATAGATGTGAATCATCCCAATACAGACAGAAACATTCAGCTCTGATGGGACCCCCAGGTCTTTACTCATCTTTCCCATCGATTTTCTCATGCTTTCTTTTTTGCACTCCCCTGGGATGGGATGTCTCAATTCATCCCAGCCAGTAAAGGAGAATGTGAGCGATAGACAAACAAATAGAAAATGAGGAAAAAGTTAATGGAACCAATGTAGAGAGAAAACGAGGCGGTAGTGGCGGAGGGGGTCTGTGAGCTCCCTGATCACGGAGGCCCTTGTTGACCCCTGACCTTGATCATGACCTCAGAGGTTACCATATAGGTCAGAGGTTGTGTGAAAGTGCCACAGCGGCGATTCACTCCCCTGTTGGGTGATGATGATCTTATGCAGCCTCCCCAGCCTGTCTGACATGATCAGTGTTGCTCTCTGCCTTGCGGCTCCCAGGGGCCACACGGCCATCTCTAACCCGGCCGCACCAGCCCCGCTAAAAGCACCTTGCAGGCAGAGTCAACGAGCAGGAGGAAAAAGGGACACAAGCAGACAAAAATGAAAGCTAAAGGATAGAATGGCTGCTTTATTCTATACCCTGTAGCTCTGCCGGGGTTTAACATATTCGTGTATAGTGGCAGCGACACAAAGAACGTGTGTTTATTCCTCTATATTTAAACTACAACCCAGTGTGCATGAACTGATGAGGCTTTTTAGAAGATGATTCTGTGGGCGCCAACACGATTCTCCTGCAGTCCTCACCCAGACCTATTTATGTTGGGTTTTTTTCCTGCTCTCTAATTTTACCATGGAGTGTCATAAAAAGACAAGTAAAGAGAAAAAAAAACCCTTTCATGTCGTGCATGCAGACGTTCTCTGGCCTCTGTACCAGGAGCATGATAATTTGTAGGTGGATTGATAATGCTGACTCTTACTGGTTATGATTTACACCGTACCTCCTACTGCTTCAAAGTAACCCAAGGCCAGGTGGAGCTACGCTCACATCCTGGTGGAGGGATGGTGTGAGTAGGAGAGAAGCGCCTATAGCAGTAAAAAAACAAACAATCAAATTAAAATAAAAACCATTCATATGTGTGAAGTTCAGGACAATATTCACATTAACAGAATTTGACTGGGTTAAATTATTACTTTACAGATGACAATTTGTCATCAGAATTGTGTTATTGTGAACAAATAGTGAAAAAATTCATTGACAGAATGCTATTTATTAATTATCTACATAAAATTTGCTCTTTGTGCGAGAAATTAGTTTTTGCATCTGTTCTAGGTGAGATAAATTCATGTCTAATTCTGTAATGCATGATGTTTAAAGTCCTGCACTTTTTGATTATTAAAAAATTTTTTTAAAGGACTGTTTTGTCGGAAATTGTGTTGGAACACAGCATAAGTCATGTGAAGTAATTGTATATTTCATTTGTGGTGCATCGTGTGTTGTTAAGATGTAAATAATGAAGTTAATAAACAGGTTTTCAATACAAATATGCATTTTGTGCTTATTGTCACTTCTTACGATTAAATTATAAGATCTAACGATATGTTATATTCTGTGGAGTCGTGTTTTATTTGTCTTAGATCAGGAGAAACCTATACAAACAATGTAATCAACACGCTGTAAAACTCAACCCATACAGATTATCTCGGACCTGTATTTCAGGTTTAGCTCAATAATCAGCAACATCTCAAGTCATGAAGGACAAACCAAGGAAATGCTGATCAACATGGTAGGAAGGGAATAAAATGTGAGCATTAAACATGGGATTTATCTCTTCATGCAGTAATTTGTCTAATACGTATTCATTACATACCTGAAAATACTAACCAGGCACTGATTTGAAAGTGAATAATTTGATTTGGTATTTGACACTCTTAGGGTCATACTTCTTATGTGTCCTTATCATGGTAACTCTGTTAAAGCAGCTGTTCTTATTCGCTACGCAACATTTTATTAAAGGCATGAGACTTGATGTCATGGCCAAACCAAAGCTAGCCTTTAATTCACCGTATTGAATGATTGTATAATTGCATGTCTATAAATGACTAAAAAATAAGGCAAAGCTATTGAGGCTAGATGTCAGTTGAGCAGTGAGTCCCATTTAAACCCCAGAATAGAGCAGACACAAACAGCTTCCAATCAAATCAAGCAATGACCTGAAAGTTGAGCTAATTCAAAAGCGTAAAATGCCCACCTTTGTTTCCACAAAAATACAGCAAAGGAGTCCTCATTATCAATGGCAAATTCTTGTTATTTTAGCAAACGCAATTATGGAGCGGCTTTAAAAGTGGAATTGATTGGAGAGAAAAAAAATGAGATAAATATTTTTGTAAGAGGCTGTAAGCTTTTTACACTAAATAAAAAAACAAAAACCCTCAAGTGTGAACGCAGGCGTGGATTTTCCAGTCCTCACAGCACTCTCAGCGAGTCAAATTTGGAAACCCACAAAAAGCTAAAAATGAAAACGATGTGTACAACAGATGTGTTACCCTGATAAACCTGAGCAACTCGGCTCCAGCTTGGCGTGCAAAGCAATTACAGGTTGAAGCGGAGGAATTGTGTGTTTTAAGATGCACGGTTTGACACAGGAATTCATGTCACACCAGACACACAGGGTATTTATAAAGTCTTTGCATTTCTAGGCTGAAGGTGACATGGTGAAAAGGACCAACACCCCAGGAGTAGCCAGGATTCAGTGTTATTCAAGGTCACTTCAACCACTTTTGCACATCGAATTTACTGTATAACCCCTGAGCTGCCCGACTGCAAAAATGCCTAAATAAGTAATCTGATAAGTAGCAGCAAAAGAATACCTCTGACAAAAACTCATCCACACTAAGGACAGCACTGACCTGGAGACACCTCAAACCTGTTTTTAGGCCACTCAGCCTCTGACACATTCAAAAAACGTTCAGTCCAGCCCTGCTTTGGTGCATACGCTAAGTTTTTACTGAATATCCAGCCTGACTTTAAATATTAAAATAATATTCATTTGATATTTTGGATAACTTATAGTATCGCATGTTTTGATTCATAAATATCAGAAAGTCATGTAAAGACTGAATTCTACTTTCAACAGTTATCATAGGTAGTATTCTATATTTTTGCATTTTTTCTTTACACACAAATAAACCATCTATCTATATGTTATAGAACAATTAAGTGATCCTTTTGACAGGAGTGGTGGAGTGCAGAAAATTATTTGACTTTTTAAAATGTGTTGTTCATTCCTTTTAAATCTGACTTTTGAGCGTATTTTGTGTTTTATCCATGATTACGCTTGAAGGAAACTACTAGTTGTTGGTCTGGATGATGACTTCTTCCAGTCTGACGCAGCTCAGACAGGAGCGTCGGCCCCCGATGCCCCCCGCTGGGGCCATTGGTGTTTATTTTTTTCATTTTAGATATGGCTTCCGAGGAGCCTCCTGGCTTTATTTTACATGATCTTTACTCTGCGTGACGCGCAGTGGTCACACAAACCACCCCCGGTCAACATGGACTCGCCCGCCGCTCATAGCGGCGTGTAATTTAACAGAAGAAGACACGCAGTGTTTTTAAGGTCAGTTATTTACCTGTGATATCTGAATGTTAATAAAAAGCTATTTAAGCAATTATAATGGCGTTTTAAGGCGACACCGCTCGCCGACTCCGGTCCGTGGAGCCGGCCGGTGCGCAGGGGGAGCCTCCGCAGTGGTCCGGTCCGGGTCTTCCCGCCGCCCGGTCCTCTCCACTGAACTCCAACCCCCGCGCGCTCTATCAGCATCTCATTCCTGTCTCAATATGTCTCAAGATGGCGGCCAATGCAGGATCGATGTTTCAATATTGGAAGCGCTTTGACTTACAACAACTACAGGTCAGTTCAGCCTCCGTTTGAATCTCCTCCGCTCCGTTTCGCCTCGGCTGGCTTCTCTCTTTCCTCTGCTGGGTTTTGTGCTTTTTTTCCGGCCGCCGCCTCGTTGGTGTTTCGGGAGAGAATTCTAAGAGCTCTTCCTCACATTGATGAAAGTGGCTCTCTCTCTCTCTCTCTCTCGCTCTCTCTCTCGCTGATCAGAAATTGATCCTCTTTGTTCAATTCAACATCGATCGGACACTGCAACCGGGCAAGTCGGGGCGACGCCGCGGGGATGCGCCGAAATAAAAAAGCAAACGGCGAGGCTTGGGAAGGAAGCGTTGGGTGGGAGATCTTTATTGCGTGTTCAATAAGTTTTAGAGGAGCGGGTAGCCGTAGTTAGCCCGACGCTTTAGCCGCTGAAGGTTGGATCATTTGGGGGGGAAAGAAGTGCGACTCATTCGGTGGCGCTGTGGTGACACACACCCGGAGACACGGCCAGCTCAGACAACAACGCGTTGCTTGTGTGTTTTTCCTGCTTTTTTTTTTTTTCTTACTTACTCTCGGTAAGTTTAATGAAAACATTAGCATTCTTATCGGCTAACGGGTTCCAGCCAGCTTTTTTTTTTTTTTTTTTTGATTCGGGTCTTTTTTTTAAATTTAATTTTCGGTTTCCCTTGACGGTAATTATACACAGTTAGATATTTACAGACATTGCCACGTCTGTTTAAAAAAAAAAAAAAGTGGACACGGGACGGGGACAGTGTTTTTGTTGACGTAATGAAATGAAATGGAAAATGTGAATTGTGAAATAATGGTGACCTTGTTGATCGTGGTTGAACTCCTCCGCGAACGTCCCGCGGCTCGATCACTAGGATCACCCCGGCGGTGGTGGATGGGATCCGGGGGCAAGAAGAGGATAAAACACGGGGCCTCCAGGAACATATAGCTGGTGTAGATCAGAGTGTGTGTGTGTGTGTGTGTGAGTGTGAGTGTGACCTACAACAAGCCGTGTAGACAATGGCACTGTTGTGTTGTTTTTCCTGTGGCATTTAACGCACACTGATGAATTTCAAATCACGATTTATGAATATTACTCGCCTGGTCTTGGTCGTTATTAACATAAGATTGCAGGAAATGTAGGCTAGCCTAATTGTTCATACATTATTTTGTACACTGCACAGGCTTGGGATTTAAACTTTTATTTAGGTCATGACTGTGCAGACAAAAGGACAGTGAACAAGTCTTCCCAGCGGGCTTTGTGTCTCACTTGTGCCACATCATCGAGGCTTCACTTCTCCTATTTATTTGATCCTGTTGGGTCCTCCTACTCGTGCCCCCTTGTTCATGCATTATGTAAAAAAATGAGACTGCTTTCTCTTGTCTTTCCTCACTATCTATCTCCCACCCCCTTCCTGTCTATCCCCCCTCCATTTCTCTCTTCCTCACCTCCCCCTCCCCTCCTTTTTTTTTTTTTTTTAACATTTTTTTCCTCCCTTTCCTGGCCCTTCACCCTGCTTTCACCCATTCCATCCTGTTCGAACTGGTGTGTGTGTGTGTGTGTGAATTTCTGTGAGATCAGTCTTTTTCGTGGATTGACTGCCAGCGCGGACAGTGAAGGCACCGCCAGCAGCCAGGACATGAAAAATGCATCGCATAAGTTTGTGATAAGGCCCTGGGTAATTATGGCAAAGGCCCCTATCACAAGCGATTAGTCAGGACAGTGAATCTGAGTGTGTGCAAAAAGCCTGGCGGTTGGCAGGCCTGTCTGCAGGATAGGAATCAAACTTGTGTGTGTGTGCGTGTGTGCAGAATTGCTCAGAACATTCACTGTCTATTATTGATGACATCTTATTTACTCTCCCTCCCATCGAGAGCCTCCAAGAGGAAAGCCTTCAGAGAGGAACGTTTTTTTCTATTGGGATTTCTGAGAATAATGTCGGGTTAGTATGATATGATCACGGTCTGCACATGTTCTTGACAGCCAATCGCTTTCTCATTTGCTTCTGCCTTCTGATTGAATGGACAATGGGCTCTCAGGCTGGCAGTCTGTGTTTGAAGCACTGACACAGACGTGCTTTTATTTTGTTTCATTTCTTTTGACGATGGCGGTCCGACCCAACCTAGACACATGCCAGCGCCAAGACCACTACAAACACAAACGGGCGCTGGAGCGATGCTTTTAGCAAGGTCTTGCACACTTGCAAAATGGATCTGTGATTCGGAGAGGATGGCAGGGTGACAGTGAATTACAGATGGAGGAGGTTTTAACGTCTGTAATCCCTGTCTGTCCATTACAGAGTTGAGTTTCTTTAGAGGGGATCATCACTCTTCTCTCCTGTTGTTTTTATTTCCTTTCTTTCCTTTTTTTTTGACCCAGGCAAGCAGTTTGCTGGAACATTGAGTTTCTGCTTTAAGATTGAGTGTGTGTCGCTAAGGGAAAACCTAAAGACATGAGTGAATGATTGAGCCTAAACCTATACTTTATATTTTCTGGATATAATTAAGAACAGACCTTTTTCTTATACACAATTCCCAATTTAGGCCTAATAGCCCACATCTCACCTCATAACGTTTCCTGGAACAGTGCACCCCTGAGCCATTTTGAAACATACCTCACTATGTTAACATACAGCTAAATAGTGACTTAGTTGAAAACTGATCTAGGGCTGGTTCTTATTCACCACCTCCTAATGGGTAAATTTAGGAAAAGGGTTTTGTAAGGTGATCCCAGAGCTGTGGTCAGTGGCAACCTGAGTGGTTTAAATCTCTCAGCGACTGGCCTGCTGTTGTCTGTAGGAGTTTTAGTGTTAATTTATGAGCTGCTTGTCTGAACTCACTGGTGGGATATTTTTACCTTTCTGTTGCTGCACAGGCTGGGGAGCACAGAGGAAGGGGCATCACGTCATGCTTTTACTGTAGCCAACCGCTCCTCTGCCCAGTGACAAAATCTGGCATTGGGACTGAGGTTTCACTGTGTGTCGGTGGGTGGTGAGCGACTAAGCATGAGTCAGAGAGAGGGACGGGTGCATGTCAGGTCTTTGGTCCGCGCTGAGTCTACTTTAGGGCTATGTCATTCTGCATTCTAAGAGGTTATAGTGCGTCCTGAGAAGGAAACCCTCCAGACGACAGAGCGCAACATGCAGCATTCTGAAAACTGAAAAGTTCTGTTCATCTGCCCGATCAGTGGCTAATTCTCAGTGGAGGCCGGTACTCCTCTTCAGTGATTTAGTGCACAGCACAGCCGGACTCAATTTATACGCCTCCTCCTCCTTCTCCTGCTGAGCGTCTACGCTTCGTTCAGTTTATACAATATTTAGTATGAAAGGTAAATATATATTTTGCGATGTCAAAGTCGGTATTGGATTATTAAATAATTTACCGGATATGGAAAAGAAATGTTGACTGTGGTCTGATGTTTGAACAAAAAGCACTTAAAAATAAAGATTGTCATTTGGCTGAAGTATGCAGTTGTTATTGCTGTCTTTTTGAAGTGTGAGAAAACAACGTTTCCTGTGTTTATGTTTAAAGTGTCAAATACAAAAAAGTTGTGTTTGCATGGTTTAAAATTTTAGATTCAGCATTCAATATTGTATGGAAATATTTTATACAGAAATGTCTGAAATGACAGGGTAAAAACACACCCCAAAATTGAAAACGTTTTCCTTTTGTCACAACTTTTGTGTTCTTACACTTTAAATAAATCTTGACTTATTCCAGACAGCTGAGGTAGAAACAGTTAATATTCCTCTGTGGTTTTATTGAAGGCTATATTAGATGTATTAGAGGTTGCGTGAAACCTCTCTGGCTTCCATTAAAGTAAAATGTACACTGCTCACTCCTAACTTCATAACTTTTTACCTATTTTTCTGTCTTGCCAATCTGAAGCTTAGCGAGACTTTTCAGTTCCAGTGTACAGTTAAATCATGATCATAAAAAAAATGTCTTAGCAGTATTTTTAAAATATACGCTTTATGTCTTGGCATGCTCACTCACTACCTAAATAAAATTTAATTCCTCAGCTGCGTGGCCCTTAAGAGTCTTCATCGTGTGCAGGGGCTCCGGGAGCTGCGACTGCTGTCTTTTACCCTTGTCATACAAAAGTATCACAAAACATCTCTTCAGTTTTAGTAATATTCAGAAAAATCTGTGTGTGAAACCGTGTCATAATTTTATATTTGATGTGGCTCATAATAACCAGGGGAATAGTCTGGCTTTATTGTGTCCATATCTCACACCACACAATACTAAAACATGTTAATGTGACTACACAGACAAAACTTCCACCCACACAACCAGCAACAAGAGCACAGGGGGCACTATCCAGAGACCTATTTTCAAGTGGCAGGCATTATTTACAGACCCACTTGGAGTCTCTCTCACCTCCAGCATCATAGAGTTTCACCATATCTCATGGCAGAAGCATCCATTATTCTGCTGCTCTGTATTCCACTGGAGAGAGCCGGCTCTTCACTGACTGGACACTTCTCTTTAGCCTTACTTTGGAATTTACCGGCTATTTCCACTTCACTGCGGTGATGACACCCACGTTATTTAAAAATCAAGCCTGTACTCCAAACAGGGCCTCCAAGTCTGGTGTAATTGTGTAACGTCTGGTGTTCATTTGGTGATATTAAGTCTGTGGTATTTAGTACATAAAATTGTGTATTCCTAAGGGGAAAACATTTGTTTTCCTTATCCACAGTTAACTGGAAAGATGACTAGACCACCAGTGGGCTCAGAATGACACTATTGTGTGCAACGGAGCAATCAGACAAGCTCTTCTGTTGTTGCATTTGTACTTGTATACCACATGTTTTTTGTTGTCTAACTCGGTCAAGCCAAGGAGGTCCATGGGCCTAAGTTGACCGCCTGCTACAGCAATTTATTGGGAATTTTCTGAAAATCCATTTTCCAATGTCATTTAAATACAAAAACAAAAGAGACAAAACCAATCTGTGAAGGCAGAGCAGCATCATGACAGTCTGCAATGCTCAAGTTCTGTTTAATTCACCTTTGCTTGTGAGAATGCCTATAAAAGACGAAACAAGGAGTGTTCTGTTAAACTGTCAACACCCTGAGACAAACATCAGCAGAGCAACACAAACTTCAGCTGATCAAAATGCTCAGCAGCATCAAATGACTTAAACCAAATCTACATAGAAGAGAATAACTTCCTACTCAGTCTTTTTCTGCACCTCTTTAGCGCTGTGGCTTTCCTGCTAGCTAGCAGTGCAACAGAGAGAGCCTGCTGCAAACGTCACATAACACAGTGGAGCAATCCACTGCCTTCTCATTTATTATTCTCAAACAAGGAAGTTAAAATGGCGTGCAAAGTAATTATTTCATTACTTAACGGAGTTAATTTTTTGGGTTTCAGACATTTCTGTGAACTTTACGACACCAGTGAATAATATGGCACAAATTATCCTCAAAATTTTGCCCGCTTATCTGTTCGATCAATCGACACTACCCTGAATCAAATCTGCATCCGAGTTTATTGGTGCAGGAAAAGGAGCAGATTGTTCTGGCTGAGCGTGTGCTGTGTTTGATGCATTAGCTTCGATTATGTTGTGGTGTGGTTGCATCGTCACCGTACCACAAAGGTAAGTTAGCGTGACTGAGAAACTGGCGAATAACAACAGCAGGAAGCCGCACCGGTAGTTGTGGGACTTGGTTCATCCCTTCAACGTTTGTCCATTGATGTTATTTGGTAAGCAGCAGTTACTGTCCTTATGAGAGGGTGAGAACTGGTATGATGTAAGAAATTCATGAACACACAGTAGGAATCTGAAGATTGTCTAATTGTCTTCTCGACAAAAATACGTCAAACTGTCAAGATATTAGTTTTTGTTATGATCACAACCCCAGCAATACATCGAAGCCAATTATGGTCAGGACATGCTTGCACTGGGCCCAACTTTTTTTAATTTTTAAAAAAAAAATCATTATTGTTATCATCATAATTACTATTTTTGCCTCCTGTAATGATGGTTTGTTTGTGTATGTTTTTGTGTGTGTGTGTGTGAGAAGGATAACTCAATAAAATTGTGTTTTATAGTGTCAAAACCAGAACCAAAAACTGGTTTAACGTTTTTACCAGACAAATAGTTAATCAACTGTCAAAATAGTTGATGAGTAATCCTTGGGGATTCATTCATTTATGACATTTTTTGGTCATGAATCATTCGGTCCTCTCTTTCCCAGTGTCCTTTGACACTCTACATGTAGGACATAGAGGAAGTTTTGAAATGTGTAGTGATAGGTAACTTTGAATAAGAATAACTTCAGAGGACAACTGTAAAGCGGTGGATGAAATCTGACCCCATGTGATTGGTTCTGATCAGATATCTGATGACCCAGCAGGCCAAACCCAGTCTGGGCAAGATCTGCTGTATTTCGAGAAATTAGTCAGGATGTTAACATGTAGATATAAACAGAGGCAATTAACCAGGAAATAGATGGAGTCCCATTTCCACTGGGTGGTGTGATATTTTTGACCAACGGCAGACGGTTGTGTGGTCCAGGCCAGCATGTGAAACATTTCTGACAAGTTTGGCTGAGCGCGCTGAAAGCTGATGTGGCGTTCTATTGTGCTCAACAGTTGTGTCCATTTTCACCAGCCTGCCAAAAATGTGTACTTTGAGCTAATGCGGCGTCCTTCTAGTGTAGCCAAAACGTTTTGGTGGACCACTTGCCCTGTGCCATTTTAATGTTGTTTGTCTCGCTGTTATCAAATAGACTCGGGATAAATTCGGCCTGAGGATCTTCATGTGCAGACCTCAGCCCATGTCAACCCATGACTCCAGTATCAGTGACGATGGGTATTGAATTCTAATAGTTCTATTCGTGTGTCCAAATCGTCAAGAGTGTTGAATTATGATATTGGCAGGGCTGATTGCCCCTGGGTTGAATTATGATATTGGTGTTCTCCACGCTAATGGTTCTTAGTATTGAATTATGATATTGGTACGCATTGATGGTACAAGGATAGACTTGTGATATGACTTTCTATTTGCTAATAGCTCAGTCTGTATAACTTCCAGTGTCAATCATGACCGCGGTGACTGGATCCATAGCTGTACTTGAGGATTGGCCAGTCAGTTCCATCAGGCGTGAGCAGCCTTCACCCTTCAGCCTCAGTTCTCACTCCGGATTCTATGATAATCGCTCTTGCTTTTGATATATTCGATCCATCCAGATGGTCATGATATGCCATCCTGTTGGGAATGTATTGAAAGTAAAGGGATTGTTTATCACCTCATAATTATTCTCATTTGCTTTGAAACAACTATCGGAGTGAACTTTCACGACTTTAAGGTGGTGATGTGTTTGATGGTTTAATGCGTGTGAACTTTGCATTTTCATACAATGCCATGAAACGTTTAGAAGGACTCTAATGTTAGTAATGGAATAGTTATGGCTCTGAATCTGACATAACTTGTTTCTCTTAGCGTCCACACCTTTGTGGTGTTTATGTTGAGCTCATTCCCATTTTGGTAGTTTAAAGCAAGCAGAGCTGTGATGGTCCTGCTGCCAGCTCACAGAGTAAGTGGACGGCCTGCTTCTGTGTCAGCCCTCTAAAAATAACACAGACTGCTGGCTGGTCTCAGCAGAAAACTACCACCGATTATGATGATTCAACTACCCTGTATTCACAGGTGTGTGTGTGTGTGTGTGTGTGTGTGTGTGTGTGTGTGTGTGTGTGTGTGTGTGTGTGTGTGTGTGTGTGTGTGTGTGTGTGTGTGTGTGTGTGTGTGTGTCGGGGGGTGCTTAACAAATTGTTCTCTGCTGTCAGTATACTATTCACTGCTCTCATTTCACCTTGTAGCTTGGCAAACTTTGCTTAGTCAGAGCAACTTAGAAACTGTTGAGGAACTGCTTATGTGTATTTTCGTTTCTGAGCTGTAATCATTTAATCCAAGGATGGCTGACTTATGTAAGACTTTGGGGTTAGGGGTCAGACCACTATGAATCCTAAATGTAACCCTTTATATACAGCTTTAAATACTTTAGAACTTGCTGGAGCTTTGGTATATCGCTTTCAGAACATCGCCTCTCAGACCCAACAGTAATTTGTTCTCTTTAACATGCACCCAAAAACATGCTGTGTTTGGGTTAGGGTTAGGATTGGGGTTAGAGGTCACACCAGTATGATGTCAGACCCCAGAGGATTAGGGTTTAAATGGCTGTATCTGCTATAACTCTGCTGTTATTACAAAGGCTTTGCCTAATGCAGGATTAATAAACATAGGATCACGTCACAGCTTTGTCGACCAAAACACAGGAAATTCTTCGTAAATAAGTCAGTCCTGTACATTTGAAATTTATTGGACATCCTCAGTCTGTACCTCAACCTTTTCCTGACATCTGACCCGAGCAGCTGTCATCCTGGAGCCGGGGTTCAGGGGCTGTCTGACCCCAGAGACCGAGCCGTGACCTCTGCTGTCTGACCGGCCAAGCCTTTCGAGCCAAAAGACGATAATTTTACCATCTGTCTTCCCTTTTAAACGTCTGGCCTCTTTGAACTTGAACTTGTTTTGATGTGAAAATTCGAAAAGTAAATAAACTTGAGTGACTGAAATTGTCACGAAATTATTCAAGGCCCCTTTCAGTATAATAATAAGTCAATCTAATTAAATATATTATTAATTAGTTTCATTTGTGAAGGATGCCTGAATGAGTAGCCAGATTCAGACATCCTTTGTGAAGCTTATTTTTTGAGTAATTTGTGGATTCCCTGTGGAGTTGGCCTCTACTCTGTATGACCCGATTTTAAAACCGTTAAACTGGATGTGCATCGCTAGGCTCTGAAGCTGGCCGTCTCTTTTTTTAAAAGTGAGAGTTGTTCTCTTGAGGAAGGGGGAAGGTACGATGTGTTTAGTGGACACATGCTCATCCGCTGACTGCTGTCTGACCCTGAATTCAGTGGTATGGTTATTAATAGGCCCAGAGGCCTCGACTTCCAGGAGGCCCTCTGATCAGCTCCAGATGTGGGATGGAAGAGGACAATTCTACCTCAGCCTGGCCTTTCACATGAAGCAGAAAGTAGGGAGATAGGCATTTGGTGAGACTGATAAAGAGTGGGGGAGGGAGGAAGAGAGTGACAGGAGACCTTTCCACAGCAGGAGAGTGTTCTGTGAGTTTTTTTTCATGTGCGCATGGTTCTTTTTTTTTTTTTCTTCATTTATTACACTCAGCCCCAAGACCAAAAGACCATAAAAACGTATGGCATCACCATGGTGACCATAATAACTACCTATAAAACAGCGTGTAAACTGTGAAATAAGACAAACAGACCAGAACAGTCCTGACTGGCTGGCTGGCTGGCTGAATGAATGGCTGCCTTCCGCCATAAAACTATTTGAGAGCCAGACTGAAGGAATGCCTTGGAGGCTGCTGCTGCTGTCACGACACATGAAAGGATTAGGCTCTGTGTTTTATCTCCTCTTCATCTGATGGTAATGGATAAGCTGAGTGTAGCCTATCATCTGAGGCTTGGGCAGAGGGTTTGATGTTTTAGTAGGGTGACTGTTTGTTGAGTTGACCACTTTGGTCTATTGATTGCTGTTTGATGGTTTTGATATGTAGGCTGTGTGGAGCAGGTCAAGTCTTTTATGCAGCGAGGGCTCCAAATAGCTTTTAGCTGTCCTTCACTCCCCCTGTACTCCAGTGGTTCATTTGATGTTTGGACCAATCAATAAAAAGAGCTTGAGCTCGTACACATGCTCCATCCTACTTCCCACTGAGCTCAATTCTTCTTCCGTTATTGTGCTGCCGTTATATCATATTCTCTCAAAGCACAATAAATGGTATAATTACAACTCATTACATACTGTAATGATGCTAATTATTCTGTTATTACTGTAAGGATTAGCAAAGCTCATTCTGTTCCTCACTGCGTGTCTTTTTCCTCTCAAAAGTTGTGCAAGCGGAGCAGAAATCTGTCGCTCATAAGGGCTGAGTAAGTTTTTGCCCCAGGACTGGAGCTGTTGATGTTGATTGTGAAGACTATGGGTGTCAAACTCAGTCTGTTCATTGCTAGAAGATAGCGACAGCATGGGTTGGAGACATGGATAGATCATATAAACAACACTAAATAAAAATGTGTTAATGTGGACACAGTGCATGGAAGGTTTTATTGTGTTATTGTAGCTGAAGTGCATAAAAGAGCTGTGGACCCTTTTCACTGTTCTGTTACCATTCCATTAGCAGGAAGTTGCTTGTAGTCTGTAAAAGGAAGTCAAAGTGAATTACCACAAATTCGATTGGCTGACAGACTAAGACCACATCAGATCTTAACAACATTATATTAACTTTTATGTTTTCTACAATCTTCATGTCTTTTTTAGGTTGCTCCTGTGACCCTTTCACTATTTACCTTTACTTGTGTCCCCATTTGATGTCATTATAAACTAATGGAGATGCCAGTCGTTGCCCTAGTAATCGGGACAAAAGCTAGGTGTATGTGCTTCAGGGTTTGGAGAGCAGCTCGCTTTTCCCAGAGTTGATTAATCCCTATCGCCCGTCTGTATGATCACAGTTTCCATTTTTTCTTCCGTATCAGTGCAGTCATCCCCTCCCCAATCTCTTCTCACTGGAACAGAATGGCTTCCTGGCAGAATAGAGGCATTAATTCAGGGATGAGAGGTGTGATACTCTCACACTCTCTCTCTGAAGAGAGAGAGAGAGAGAGAGAGAGAGAGAGAGAGCGAGAGAGAGAGAGAGAGAGAGAGAGAGAGAGAGAGAGAGAGAGAGAGAGAGAGAGAGAGAGAGAGCGAGAGAGAGCGAGAGAGCTCTCTCTCTCTCTCTCTCTCTCTCTCTCTCTCTCTCTCTCTCTCTCTCTCTCTCTCTCTCTCTCTCTCTCCCCTTCTCTGTATGGTTCTCTTCTCCTCTGTCTGTGCTGTGTTTGTAATGCGTGGCCTTTATCGTAGCTGAAACAGCTCACTACCCTCTGATCCTATCTCAGATCTCAATATCCTAGCCGTTCCACCCTGTAAACGCAGGGATGAAAAATCTTGCCCTTTCACCAGTGCATTACACCCTAACATATCGCCATACCCCTCTCCTTCCATCGCACCCTTTGTGACACAAGCCTCCATCCAAATTGGAACTTTGCAAAATGAGACCAAAAGCGCTGGTCTTCCTCCATTCCAAAAACCAACTTAGTCTCATTATATTTGTATTTAGGCTCAGTCCTGGCCTTTGAGAACCTTTTCCAGACAATTGGTCAGGCAAAATAATGACTAGCTCTCAGCAAACTTCAGGAGAGTTCAGGCTTGGATGTAGAGGAGATAAAACAACAACCAGTCTCTCAGCAGAGAAACATGGATCAATACAAACAAGGCTGGGGTGTAAAAAGGCTGTTTTTGATCCAGGCTCGAGTCAGCGTCAGTGAGGTGAGTCTTGACAGCTCTTGTGCTGTTGGTAGATATGGATCTGTGTTCAAAAAAAGGAGCAAAACGCTCAGGGACCACAAGCATCTTGTTAGATTGTGGAGAGTGGTAGGCTAGGCTAGCCCCCCCCCCATCCTGCACTGAAACACTCGGCGCACAAACACAGGTACACACACACAGCTCCACACACAAAAGTGTTTGGGTCTCAGTTGTCACAGTGGAACTATTGTGTAGCTTGTGGTGAAGCAAACTTTGCACCTTGAATCCTGTTGGTGGCTGGAAGAGAGAAAGCGATGAGATCCAGGAGCCTCTTTTGTCTTCGTACCCTTTTGTGGTTCAAGAAAACAGACTGCTGTCGAATTTAAAGTTCTGCACCCTCCTATGTCAAAGGTAGGGAGGCAGACAGGCAGCCACGGTTATCTGTGCCACGTTGTGATGTGTTTTGTGGGGGTGTGCCTGTGATCTGTGATCATGTACCGTGTCGTCGTAGCAAGTGTGGCTGTCTTTCCTGACTGAGGGAGCGCCACACGATTGGTTCGGCATACAGACGAGTCGGCCGCATACGAGCGGAGGAACGCTGCGAGGGTAGATGGAGGGGGAGTTTCTGAGGTAGGCCTCATAGATTTCAGATAAGATGTCTTTCCTGACGCCTTTACTGTTTATTATCACAACCACATAACAGCCTCAGACATGTCGGAGATAAAAGGAAAGATAAGTGACTGCAGTGGCAGGACAGAAAAGTTGATCTCCTAAACATGTGTCGTGTCACCAGGTTTGCAGAAGCTTTGTAATACTCACATAAAAGTTTTATTCAAAGAAATGCCATCCCCTTCTGTCGTGTGTCAAATACGTGTTAGTGTTACTGCGGAACATTGAGTGTATTTTTGTCTCTCTCGTTTAATACTTCACTTGAATTCGTTCTCCACTAGATTGATGTGTAAAACATGCAGCTAATGTTGAGCAGTTAACCTACACTGTGTTTGGAGTAAAGGAAAAGCGGCAGAGTCCTTGCCACGCGTGACTGCAGACAATGTGTAAACAAAGCGTTTCTACGAGTTCCAGTCCTAATTATTCTACAGTAGAGGAGATCTGAAGCAAATTCAGCACCGCGTTCTCTCCTCCTGTGTGCACCCTTGGTCACCGCGTCGGCTCAGACGGCAGCTGCAGTCAGATTGACTTCATCTGTGTACATAACAATAACTTTGTTGTCATTCCACCAGCCTATCTGCCTCGGCATCGTCGGAGCGTGAGAGTATGAGGAATTTCATGAAGTTTTGATACCTCAATTAAAGTGTGTCTGTTTCCTGTTATCTCATTTAGTCTGTAGTTGATATGATTGGCATAATCAGACATGCCTGATTGGTGCCTCCCATTTAATTAATCAGTCTCACTGTATCATCACCTGTGGCTCATTAGTGTAATTAGACCAAATTAGTCAACCAGACGGCCTCTGTATGCCTGCAGATGAGTTGAAAGAATTTCATTAGGAGGGACGAATACCTGTATGTACGTACACACCTTGGGTCTGATGGCCAGTGGAAATGGGATTTGTACTGCGACCACAGTGATAGGAGGCAATTCTTTTTTTTTCATCCAGCCCAGCCTCCCCTGCAAGCTGCGAACATGGCTCACCATGCCAAAATGCTGGGAGAACATGTGAGCGGACTTCCTCTTTAGAAACGGAGTTCAAAAGAATGTGGAAAGACTGGGCTCCCCAAGTTATTGCAGCGGCCCGTATGTGCATTCATGTGAGAGCACACGCGTGTGGAGCGGCGCGCAGGAGGCTTCCTTGCCAAGTCGGTGTTGAAGTCTCTCTAGGGAGTGTTGGCAATCTGTTCCAATCGTCTTTACAGCTGACCAGACGACCAAATGAACCAGGACAGGGACTGCTGCTGTGGGCCAGTCCAGCCAAGCCAAGCAGGGCTGTTAAAGCAATCACACAGACATTACAGCCCACTTAATGCTCCCCTGCACACACCATATTCCATCGTCTGCTAAACTAGATGCTAGAGTGCTAACCAGCCATAGACAGATTTAAAAATAGCACCAGAGTTAATGTTAGTATTCAAATGAATCAAGTCACCAATAATTTATACTGTTTTGAAAAGTAAAATGTTTCAAAGTCAAGACAAGGAGATCCGGAAGCTTTTGACCTCAGAGACCAAACATGTTAACGTGATCATGAATCATCAACACAGTGCTGGTATTTGCACACTAACAGTGAAATTGATTATATTTCTACCAATATAGGATCTTTCAAGCATGTTATCTTATTTTATTTTTTAAAATTGAGTCTGTTCATGTCTTGGCAGTGCATCAACCACGTTATTTTGGGAGGTTTATCAAAGGAAGCTTGATGCCAATCATTGCTGTCAAATATGATGAAAAGAATTTCAGTGGAATGCTAGATTGCTGTGCGTCCGCAGAGCAGTTGTACCTGAACTTTAACCTTATTCCCCCAACAAAATGTTATAGCTGGACAAAGCTAGCAAAATAGCTGAATCGACTCAGCGGAAGGTCCTAAATAAATCCCAAGTGAGGAATGTACTGATTTGGATTTGTGGAAGACTATTTGGAAGCATCTTTTCCAAATAGTCCAAATCTAAAATCACATTTGTACTATTGAACTTTGTACAAAATGAAACTTACACTGACATTCTTATGTCCTGTTAGATTACCATTTGTATTCACCGTCATGACTTTGGATAGATAGTGACAGATGTCACCATTCTGGTCATTATAAAAATGAAAGGTCTTTAATTTAGCCACACATTAATATGGCTATCAGCTATCTTTAGTTGTGGCAGCAATAGAAACTGCAATGTCCTGTCAGCTTGCATCGGGTTACTGGACCAATTGGGCACTGACAGTTCTCACAGCAAGGAATTCCAACAAGTGATCCATAATATTGATATCTACGGTGTCACTTAAGGATACAGTAATCCCTCGCTTATTTGCGCTTCAAGGTGCACGGCTACATCGCGACTTTTTAGTAGGTAGTCACGTGATACCGTACGTACATGTTTTTGGCTGACAGCATCCAGAAGTGCGCTTCGTTCCGAAACTCACAGAATGCAAAGCACTTCCGTGTATTAAAGTAGCACTTAAAAAGTGCTTTAAACAATCTATAAGAGTGTGGGAAAAGGTAGTACAAATATAAGGTGGTTTAATATCAGTATGGGAGGGTTCATAAATGTTAAATTACCATAAATAGTAAAATAAATAGTTTGTCACGATATTGCAGAATTTTGTTTTTTGCGGGTGGTCCTGGAACGCATTAACTGCGAGTATCAAGGGATCACTATATTTTGATTTTCTCGTAAAATCAGCAGATATTGCATCAAAATGTTTATTTTATTTTATCTTTGTCTTTGTGTAAATATTGTCCTGGATGGTGAGAACCAATGAGTTTTAGCCCCTCATCTGTATGGCGGTCTAGTGTGTCCCTTACAAATGTTTGTAGGGCCACTGACAGGAGCTGATTGATTATTTATTTCCATGTAAAATGCTTAAAACAAGTGATCACAAGGAGAGGATGACTCAATAAACTGAATTAATTTTTTAATACTTAACTGAAAAAAAGAAGCTTTTTTTTTGTTAAACTGAGGTTGCGTAATTAAAAATTGGGACACAAAAGATTGATTCACCTAAAATGTTCTATCAAATTAGGCAAGTATACTATGGTCACACAACTGTAAAGTCAATCTACTGTTAAACAAATCTGTTTCTTCTTCCCAACCTGTGCTTTGGTTTGGCTCTGGAGCAGAATGTTCAAATATTTTTGGTGTCCTTCCCTTGCCGTGCTCATTAGGTAATGTAAATGATGTCAATCCTGATAAACCCCTAACATGGTGGTAAATCATCTATGCAAACAATCATGACTTTGATTGGCTAGCTGCTGTTAGCTAATCACTCCAACAGCATTATACTGTATTAGGTTCATATTTCTGCAGTATTGCAGTTACATGAGGAAATATTAGTTTTGCAAATGCTTATCTGAAAGAATCCTGGAAGAAAAATTGATGGAGATTATATCTAGCGAGTCTCTGGTTCAATCCATCATCACACCCCGTTGGAGCATTCATTCAGTAGTTCCTGGTTTGTTTACTAAGTGGTGGTGCTGGTAGTCCGAGAGACAGAACTGTGAACACAGCAGGGGTGAACATAGAGAGGGACTAGCAGTGCAGCACAGAGGCACCTAAACAAATGATTATTTCCAGATGAATGAATATTTGACTCCTCTGAGAGATGCCACCTTATTGTGGTGGGGGAATTTGAGTATCCGAAAGATCACAGGAGCTATGTTGCCAGGGGCATTATGCTCCTGCTAGGGTCTCCCTTGGCAAACAGGTCCTGGGTGATGGGCCAGATGAAGAGCAGTACAAAAACCCCTATGATGACATAAAAATCAAGGACCGTGACGTCGCCCAGTATGGCGCAACCAGGGCCCCACCTTGGAGCCAGGCCCGGGGTTGGGGCTCGTATGCGAGCGCCTGGTGGCCAGGCCTCTGCCCACGGGGCCCAGCCGGGCTCAGCCGAAAGGACGACATGGGCCCAACCTCCGGTGGCCTCACCACCCGCCAAGGAAACCATAGGGGACGGTTGCAATGTGAATTGAGTGGCAGTTGTCAGCATGGGGCTCGACGACCCAAAAGCTTGTGAGGGAGGTTGAGAAGTACCGACTAGATATAGTCAGGCTCACCTCCACCCACAGCTTGGGCACCGGAACCCAAACCCTTGAGAGGGGCTGGACTCTCCACTTTTCTGATGTTGTCCAAGGTGAGAGGCGGCGGGCTGGTGTGGGCTTGCTTGTGGCCCCACAGCTCAGCCGTCATATATTGGAGTTCACCCCGGCGAACGAGAGGGTCGCGTCCCTGCACCTCTGGGTTGGGGACAGGTGTCTCACTGTCGTTTCAGCCTACGGGCCAAATGGCAGTGCGGAATACTCGGTCTTCTTGGAGTCCCTGGGAGGAGTACTGAATAGTGCTCCGACTGGGGCCTCCATTGTTCTCCTTGGGGAACCTCAATGCTCACGTGGGCAATGACAGTGAGACCTGGAAAGGGGTGATTGGGATGAACGGACTCCCTGATCTGAACACGAGTGGTGTTCTGTTATTGGACTTCTGTGCTAGTCACAGTTTGTCCATAACAAACACCTTGTTCAACCACAGGGATGTCCATAAGTGCACATGGCACCAGGACACACTAGGCCAGAGGTCGATGATCAACTTTGTTGTCGTATCATCAGACCTCCGAGCGCGTGTGTTGGACACTCGGGTGAAGAGAGGGGCAGAGCTGTCAACCGATCACCACCTGTTGGTGACCTGGATCCGCTGGCAGAGCAGGAAACCGGACAGACTCGGCAGGCCCAAACGTGTTTTGAGAGTCTGCTGGGAACGTCTGGCAGAACCCCCTGTCAGTGAGGTCTTCAACTCCCACCTCCGGGAGAGCTTCTCCCATATCCCGCAGGAGGATGGGGACATTGAGTCAGAGTGGACCATGTTCTCAGCCTCCATTGTCGAAGCGGCTGCTCGGAGCTGTGGTCACAAGGTCTCTGGTGCCTGTCGCGGCGGTAACCCCCAAACCCGGTGGTGGACACCAGAAGTAAGGAATGCCGTCAAGCTCAAGAAAGAGTCCTATCAAATCTTGTTGCATTGTAGGACTCCGGAGGCAGCTGACAGGCACAGGCAGGCCAGGCGTACTGCAGCTTGAGTAGTCATCGAAGCAAAAACTCGAGTCTGGGAGGAGTTCGGAGAGGCAATGGAGGAAGACTATCGGTCAGCCTCGAAGAACTTCTGACAAACCATTCGGCGCCTCAGGAGGGGAAAGCGGTGCACAGCCAACACTGTTTACAGTAGAGGCGGAGAGCTGCTGACCTTGACTGAGGATATTGTCGGGCGGTGGAAAGAATACTTTGAGGATCTCCTCAATCCCGCTGCCATGTCTTACACAGAGGAAGCAGAGGCTGTGGTCTCAGAGGTGGAGTCGTCCATCGCCCAAGCTGAAGTCACCGAGGTGGTTGCCAAACTCCTCGGTGGCAAAGCACCGGGGGTGGATGAGATTTCCCCTGAGTACCTCAAGTCTCTGGATGTGCAGGGACTGTCATGGTTGACACATCTCTGTAACATCGCATGGCAGTCGGGGTCAGTACCACTGGATTGGCAGACCGGGGCGGTGGTCCCTCTTTTCAAATAGGGGGCCCGGAGGATGTGTTGCAACTATAGGGGGCTCACACTCCTCAGCCTCCCGGGGAAAGTCTATTCCAGGGTACTGAAGAGGAGGATTAGACATATAGTCGAATCACAGATTCAGGAGGAACAATGCAGCTTTCGTCCCGGTCGTGGAACACTGGACCAGCTCTACACTCTCCATCGAGTGCTCGAGGGTTATTGGGAGTTTGCCCAACCAGGCCACATGTGTTTTGTGGATCTGGAGAAGGCATTCGATTGTGTCCCTCGTGGTATCGTGTGGGGAGCGCTTCATGAGTATGGGGTCTGGGGCCCTTTGCTGAGGGCTGTCCGGTCCCTGTATGACCAAAGCCAGAGCTTGGTTCGCATTGCCGGCAGTAAGCCAGACCTGTTCCAGGTGCATGTTCGACTCCGTCAGGGCTACCCTCTATCACCGGTTCTGTTCATAATCTTTATGGACAGAATTTCTAGGCGCAACCAGGATCCGGAGGGAGTCCAGTTTGGGTGACCAAAGGATTTGATCTCTGCTTTTTGCAGACGATGTTGTCCTGTTGGCCTCATCAAACCTGGACCTTCAGCATGCACTGGGACGGTTTGCAGCCGAGTGTGACGCGAGTGGGATGAGGATCAGCACCTCTAAATCAGTGGTTCTCGACCGGAAAAGGGTGGTGTGCCCTCTTCAGGTCAGTGGAGAGTCCTTGCCCCAAGTGGAGGAGTTTAAGACTCTTGGGGTCTTGTTCACGAGTGAGGGAAGGATGGAATGTGAGATTGACAGACGGATTGATGCAGCTTCTGCAGTGATGCAGTCGCTGTGTAGGTCTGTCGTGGTGAAGAAAGAGCTGAGTCGCAAGGTGAAGCTCTCGATTTACCGGTCAATCTACGTTCCTACTCTCACCTATGGTCATGAGCTTTGGGTCATGACCAAAAGAACAAGATCCCGAATACAAGCGGCTGAAATGACTGGCTGGGTGCACCTTTAGAGATAGGGTGAGGAGCTCAGTCACCAGGGAGGAGATCGGAGTAGAGCCGCTGCTCCTCCACCTCGAGCGGAGCCAGCTGAGGTGGCTCGGGCATCTGTTCCGGATGCTTCCTGGACGCCTCTCTGGGGAGGTTTTCCGGGCATGTCCTACCGGGAAGAGACCTCGAGGAAGACTTAGGACACACTGGAGGGACTATGTCTCTCTGCTAGCCTGGGAACGCCACGGGCTCCCCCTGGAGGAGCTGGAGGAGGTGTCTGGGGAGAGGGAAGTATGGGCATCCCTGCTGAGACTGTTGCCCCCGCGACCCGGCCCTGGATAAGCGGTTGATGACGGATGGATGGATGAATATTTGATGTTTGGCACATACATAGTGGTTGCTTCACCCAAGACTGGGTTTGAGCTGTCTACCAGTGACTGTAGTTTGGCAACATTTATCCATAAATGAAAACAGTTACAGAGGAAAAAGCCTGACATACTCCTTAAAAGTTCACTTCAAAAATCTGAAACAAACTGAAAAACTGGAAACTGAAACAAATATATTGAACTATGGGGGAAAAAAAGGTCCTTGAAACAACCCCATATTCACATCAGGGTGAATATATAAAGGGTTGAAACAATGAAAAGAAATGTAGGGGGACAACAGACATGTTTTCAGTCATGTGTGTTTTCTGCACCGACAGTTTTTAGTTTTACAGTTTTATCTGAGTTTTTTCAGCCTCCATTTTCACAATTCAGGAAATAATATGCCAGGTGCTTCCTGTTCACAAACGTTCTCTATACAGATAAAGAAAAAGTACACTATAATGAGTTTCTGTAAAAATGTGACAAATAATCGGTGCAGTAACAAAGTTTTGGTTCTAATTTGATCTGGTCTGGTTGTAGTTTGATTTGAGTTTGCTGAGACACCCGTCTCTCCACCAGAGAAAGCTAGGGGAGCGTTTTTCCCATTCTATCTGACTTTTATTGTCTGAGTGTCTGTGAACAGAGGGCAGACAACTCTACCCTTTAAAGCCTTTAAAGAGACATTTTAGGTGGAACAACAGCTCTAACGTTGTTGGCAAAGAAACATGAGCCAGGGGCCATGAGTACAAGCAAGACTGAAAGTCATGCATTGTTCTTTTGCACATACTACTGACATCTAAGTGATGCAAAGCTGGTTCAAGTCAGAAAAAGGATTGTCGGTGAATAAGTGGCAGGCAGCAGGGAATTTGCACTTGCGGATGTTTTGCCCCATCAGCAAAACGAATTTAAAGTCTGCCCCTGTCTGCTGATGTGAGCAAAGGGTTTGCTGCATAGTCAGAAGTTGACCGGATCGGAGGGTCTTTTTTCAGACTGAGACCATGCCCATAATTGCTCGCCCACTTGGCATTGAATCAATCCTCTTCCATGCGTGACGTGTTTATTTAGCTTATCTGATTTATTTATTTATTTATTTTGGAATGAGGATTTGGTAACACTTTGGTATGTGTGCAAGCTTTTGGGAAGGGATTGGACGGGGCATCTGGGGTTGGCACGTGACCTCCTGAAGCAGCGCCCTGGTGGAGAACTGTAGTTATTACAGTCTGATATATGCATTTGGACTTCCAGAAAACTGTCTTAGTCTAAAAAAGCATTTCAATGACATTCATGTTAGCAAATCAAAGAACATTCTGGTAAGATTTAAAAAAAATATGTAATTTATAGCTATTTATTTGACTTATTTAAGCTCAAGAAGCAGTGATATTGAGTGAAACCTATTTGCTGTAATTGAGGAGCCACTAAAAGCCTGATAAATAGAAGAGCTAGAGATTACGCTGATTCCACTGTAATTTAGACCAAAAATCTTTTCCATACATTATGCTTTAATTAACTCAACTTTTCTTCACATTGGATGCGTTTAATTGTGTCCTGCGGTGCCCCCCCCCCCACACACACATACACAGACACACACCCTCTAATCAAAAGCCTGCACTCTATTACTCTCTGTGGTATTTTACTTAAACAATCATTCAGCTCATGTATTCTCAGAGGGAGATTCTGTATTTTCAGACTGAATTCATTTCATGTAATGGTGCAACTTGGATGATTAACAGCCCTATATCTTTGCTTTTGGGGCAAACCTAAAGCTGTCCTGGCTGCTGCTTACATTTTGTGATGTCAGAGTGGTCTTTAAGCTTAAGTCTTCCTCTAATTTATGATATTTAAATCTTTTTTTGAACCCAAGACTTTAATACATCATCGTGATTAATATCTAGCAGCGATAAAATCTCTTAAAGATTTAAACCAACTGGGCCTAATATTCTGGTAACTGTGGCTAATTTTTACCAATATAATAACTACACTGCTAATCATGAACCGCTAGAGCGTTCTTTTTTTTTTTTTTTTGACAATTGATTTAACATGATTAAAATTTATTAGGCCTCTCCTTACATCAGGAGTTGCACAAGCTTCTGCACACGCCTGAATTCACTAACAGATAGTGCAGCTGCTCCATGGCCACGGGCCGACAGGCTGCTGCATCAACTGCCCCATGAGCAGTCAGAGCAAGATGGCATGTAAGCAAGTGAGCAGTTTTTAAGCATTTTTTTAACGTCCTGTGCCACCATGTAAAATCCGTTGCAGATGACGGCCAGCCAACATTTGTCATATTTTTTCATGGTCTGTGGATAAAACTGGATCAGTGCTGGTCAGGGAATAAAATGTAATGCTGATAGGGGAAAAATCTCCTAATTAGTACTTGATCACACTATATCTTATGAGGGTTGTATTTTCTTGTGTGTGTCGGGAGGTGGCGGGGGCAATGTGCAGTGGTGGGCTGTTGTGTGCGTGAGTGTGTTTTGGGACCTTGTCAGCAGACTGAGCCACAAGGGCCCCTGTGGTAATGTGTGTATTAAATGATTAGTGTGTTAGTTAGCATAACGGCCCTTCAGCAGCATTTAATCACTCTCAGGGGTGGGCAGCCTCACAGGAGGTGGATGGGATGGGGGGTGGGGTTGCAGACTGAAGGGAGAAAAGAGAGATTTAAAACGGATGGAGAAGGTACTGCTGGTTGAATGAGTGAGTGGATGATCTGTTGCGAGGATGGAAAAATGAAGGGGTGGGAGGGAGTGAGCGTGACAGAGGAGAAGAATCCTACAGAAACATAATCCAGCAACACTCAGCAGGGAGAGATACAATCTTTACAAGGCCTGAACGTCTCGTTAATGTCAGCACTTGGCCCATCATCTGGAACAAGTCCCATAAATAGCTATTAATAACAATACAAAATGGACGTGGGTAAAGACAGCTCCTGCAACAGCCCTGACAACACTGCTGTTGTTGATAATTGCCCTGTTGTTGTTGTTGTTGTTATGTGGGGAGGGGAGGAGTGGTGTGGTGTAGACAGCCAATAATTGTAGTAGTAGTAGTGTACCGCTATAGAAATGGTGACTGCTCTGATATCAATTTTTTTATTTTTTATCTTTTTTTGCTGGTTTGGGTGGTTTTCCTGGGCAGGACATCAGTGTTCATCCTCTACCTCTGTTGCTACGCCGCGCTAACTGAGTTCAGCTAAGGCAGTTTGCTGCATACCAGATGGGTCAAGGACTCTGCAGTTCAGTCATAAAACAGCCCCTGTCCTTTTAAGCATGAGTAATAAAAATTAGGCTTATAATAATATTAGCGATAATAATAAGTATGATATATGGTGCAGCTCTTTTCTCAGCAAACTAAAGTTTCCTGTTTGTGTTACAGAAAGAACTAGACGCCACCGCCACACAGCTTGCCAACAGACAGGACGAGAGCGAACAGACCAGGAAGAAGCTAATCGACCTGAGCCGCGAGTTCAAGAAGAACACACCAGAGGTGAGAAAATCAGACATTCTGGGATGCACACAAACACAGCGGTGAATTTATCCCTCAGATTCATTTGACTTCCACGGCTGCGTCTGTTTTCCTACACGTCTCTTCTCCTCTTCCTAAATGCAGCGATGATCGTTGACTGAGAAAGCAGGGGAGGAGGAGAAAGTGCAGAGATGCAGCCTTGGCTCCCAAAATAGTCTCTCCATTACTTTCCCTGAAATCCTAAAGAGACAAAACAGAAACACCCTCAGGAGTTTGTATTATCTGACCTAGTTTTTAGAGAGAGGGCGAGAGAGAGAGGCAAAGAGAGAGAAAGAGAGAGACTAACTCCTGGGATCAGGAGGGAATTCTGTCCTGTTCCTGTGTTCCCATCACTCCTCCTGGGAATATTTGTTTCATCTGTGTTTCCAAGGCAACACACTTTAAACCACGCAGTGAAAACAAAGTATTGTTGTGTTATTATTGGTAATGTCACCATGGTGAATTATTGATGGTGGTATGAATTATGTACGACTGGAGTAGACAGTGGATAAAAAACTGTCAGCTCTGGAGTTGACAATGGGGCCTGTTGTCGTTACCACGGGATTAGGATGGTGGCTGTTGACTTGTGCCTGTAGCCCACCCAGAGTAAAGAAAAATGCACCACAGGAAACCGTACCTGCATACAAAAGACGCTAATTTCACATTCATCTCTAATCTCCTTTTCAAGTATGACCGCATAACTATCAGCACAGACACACACACACACACACACACACACATACACACACAAACACCGAGGCAAAGAAAACATGCCGAGGTGCACACAGAGGAAGATCGCCTAGATCACAGAACAGGACACACACATTCATCAGCGTAACAAGGCTGTGATTTAGGAAGGCTCCTCTGGCGTCTGTGTGGCCCCTGGCATCTCCCTGGTATGTGGAGGAGGAATCTGAGCCAGGCCAGACGAGCGACAGGATTCATTACAGGGCTGTAACAAGCTCAATAGGAATCCGCACTAAAAGTCCCGCCGTTTGGAAGCGCAGAAGCATCAAGGCCCGTCTCGTAAAGAGGCTGCTTCATAACATGTAATTGCCTGCGCTTGATTAAAAATGCACCGATCATCTTGTGTGCAATCACGTGCTGTGTTTTCTGTCTCCTGCGTGGCACTATGTGTGTGTGTGTGTGTGCGTGTGTGTGAGTGTGTGGTTGACCGGCCTATGGAGCGAGGCTGTGGTCTGTACCAGTCAGCGGAGATCACAGTCACATCAGATCAGACTGCATTAGGCTGAGCGGGAGTCCGTCTCTGATCCATTATTCAGCAGCTAGGAGACCGGCCCACGTTGACTGTGTCTCGTCTGCTGAGCTGTACTTGGTGTGAACTGCACTCATGGTCTGCGTAATAGCACATATACACACACACACACACACACACACACACACTTGTGTAGCATTTTGGAAGTAGTGCAAAGAAATGCGGTGTGAAAACAAAGTTTTCATAATTCATTTGGACCGACACACTGATTTTTTTTTTTTTGAGTGTGTGTCTCTCCGCCTCCTAAATTGCCTGAATTATTCATCCACTTCTTAATTTCTCTCAGTTTGTCAAGACTCCTCTACCCTCTGCTCTAAAGACTAGGGTCGCCATCACTGTAAAATGTCCCAAAGATTGCTAGCCAGAGGCTGTGGTAGTAAAACAACTTTTGTGTGTGTGTGTGTGTGTGTTTGTGTGTGTGTGCGGAAGTGTGCGTGCACACACACACACTTTTGTGTTTAGCTGCAGGGCAGACAGACAGCGAATGGGAGTTCCATACTCTCTTGAGGATTCCTTGGGCTGGCCTGTCTGCTGTCTGCCGGCAGCTCACACACCAGCCATCCATCTCCCGCTGCCCCCCCCCCAACCCCCGCCCCTACTCACCCCTGCCTCCCCCCTTTCCCTCCCTCCTCTTCACTACACACATGCACACACAGATTGACCGTGGTGTCTGTGTGCATTGTTATGTTATATGGTCATAAATCTTTGGAAGTGGAGGGGACGGGGGGGCGGAGCTCCAGTGAGTGGACTGAAGGGGCGGAGCCTGGGGGGTCCTCCTCAGAAAAGTGCCGGCTTGCCCCTTCATGTTATTCCAACGTGTTTGTTTCTGTCGGCGTGGCGGCTGCTCGGCTAGCCTGTCTGCGAGCTTATCGCCCTCCCCACCCCCACCCCCAAAAAACTTAATCCAAAAAGGAAAGGTGAGAGGATAACGTTACGCGCTAGCCTGGTCTGACTCAATTCACGCTAGGAATGCGATTCATTGTTGTGCAGGGAACACTGCTGCAACTTCAAATCGTTGTTTACAAAATGATAGTTATGTCGAGGCATCTCCTTCTGTTGCTAATCCAATCTTATCAAATATTGATCATTAATATTTTAACAAAGGTTGCCATTTTATTGATACTCCGTCACTGTGTTCCATTGTTTTTATGTCGCTTAGCTCACAGACATATTTCTCCTCTTTTAGTCATTGTGATAACAAAACAATGATGTGTAAAATATTGAAATTAATTTTAAATAATGGATGATTACTTACACCAACACACAGATGTTGATGCATTTTGTTAAGCTGAAGCCAATCTGGAATTAATGTGGGTCATCTGAACACTGATTAAAACAGCACTGAATTCCTAAATGGAAAATAAGGGTATAACCAAGAAAAGCAAACGACGGAGCTCCCCTTTTGTATATTGTCTTGCGTGTTTGAGGAGGGCCAGAGCAGGTTGGGGTGAAGGGGGGATGGGGGTGTTATTATCCTCAGCAGACAAACGGGCACAACGACCCCTGATGAGGTAACAATGGGGCAGGGTCACTGAGGTCGCGACCTGTCCTCGGCCCCAGACATGAAGCCTGTCTGGACCAACCAGCGATTAGTCCGGCCCCAGACGCTGGTCCCAGGTCAGTTAGGGATAGACACTCCCCGCAGCATCAACGAGGCTTTTAGGCAGAGGTTTCTAAAAGGCATCGGGTCTCCCGAGCACACATCTGTCGTTGCTCTACTTCACATCTTCATTAGGCAGTTTTTGTGAGTGTATGCGTCTGCAAAGTGTGCAAATCAAATGTTCCTGTACAGAATGTCCTATTCTGCCATGCTTTTTACTGTACGCTCCAGTTCAGTTTGTCAGGATGTAGGCTCAGCTAACAGCATGGTGATTTGCATGTTCCCCTGATATATACTCGACTGGCTATCTAATCTGAAACCGCTGACTCGTACTGAAAAGTCATGCAATGGGACTTGCGGGATGAAAAGCTTTTTGCTTTATAATGAAAACTTGGTTCGCCAAGACAATTTGTGTTAACTGTGGGCCTATTCGCTCTCCCACACGCACTAGTGGCGCCTTTGGGTGGCCCAGGTGGTGCTGCACCTGTTCTGATGCAAAGCGCAGTCTGCTGGAGCACCTCAGGGTGCAAACCTGGCCTCTTTCCTATCCCCTGCGTTCATTACTCGCTCACGCATCACTCACGATTAATCGGCTTTGACAAGAATGGTGGCTATTTTCGATTTTAGTGGGGACCTATTTGATCCCGGTTCTGTCTTAATATAAACTTCAATTTTCAGTGCCTCTGAATATCACTGGAACAACGGACTAGTATTGAGGCATAAACATTCTTTTGTTCTAATTTTATCATTTTCAAAACTCGCTAAAACATGTCTCTTCATTTCTTTTCAGGATTTACGGAAACAGGTCGCCCCTTTGCTCAAAAGCTTCCAAGGAGAGGTGAGTGTTTTTGGGGATTTCTACTGACGTGAAAGACAGAAAATGCACAAACACCACATTCCAACAATGTTTTTCAGAAAGCCTGTTTGACATTTATAGAGTGGTCTTGCTCCAGCTCTGTCCTTCTCTCCTTTTCATTTTCATCTTAAATCAGCTTCTCTTTCCGCTCACCTCGCTCCTCTTCTTTCTGCCATCTCCTTTTTTTTTCTCTCGCCACTATCTCATTTCCCCTCTTTCCCCTCTCTTTTCTTCGCTCTACTCTGCTCTTGATTTTTTTGTCCTATTCATGAAGTCCTGTAGCCTGAGGGTGTGTTTAAATTGCATCCTGCAAAAAAAAAAAAAAAAAAGAAAGAAAGAAAAAAACACCACAAAACCCCGGCTCTAGCTAGTCACAACTCACCGAATGCTATTTCCTTCAGATTTTGTTTGCATGATTCGATGGGGTCATTTGTTGGCTTCTGTTGATCTGATGAATCATGGGTCATTTTTGTTCATTATGGCACATTTATTTACTTTTTTACGCTTTAATGTCCCGCCTTAGGTTTTCTTGTATCCTGACCCATAAAAGGCGACTTTGGTGTGCACGCTCCGTCATACTCCCACCATTCCCCTCTATCTCCTCCTCGATCATTTCGGCCTATTTCCATCATGACTCCTCCTTTTTGGCAGCCACAGAATTCCACTTCACTCCCATATGTGAAAGTTGGAGGGTTAGAGCGGAGGCGGCTGGTTCAGACCGGGGCGTTATTCGGGGCTGGAGTAGGTGAACATTCACTCACTATCTTCTCTCTTCTCTAGCTTGCCCTCACACAATCATCTCAATGGATAGGGACCAGTGCTATTTTGCAACAGGCCATATGATATCACACTTTAACAGAGGGCTAGTGTCCATATTCCTGTGTTGGAGCTGCATCTGCTGCCAGTGGTTCTGTAAAAACGCTGTAATTCATAGTGGTTCAACCATGTTCTGCTGATGATCCACAATCTATGATGAGAATAGAAACTACAGCAACATAATTAGGGCTTTGTCAGCTGTTTCCACCGTCCTCATGTTGACACACCTCGATGGCGCACACACACCAAAACACGCTGAGACGCATAGTGGGTGGTCGCGGAACTGAGGAAGACATTATCTTATGATTATTGAGATAATACCGTTCACCCGCGCCAGTCTCGGAACGGCCCATCAATCAGTCGACTATTCTGCAAGCTTGCATGCCACAACATGCACAGCTCGGAGAATGTGTAATTTTAGCCTGTCTTTGTTTGCTTACCCCTTCACTGCTTTGATCAAGGACAAGACAGCAACAGGAACCAGAGGGTCTTCCTGTTGGAAGTCTCACAGTAACTCATCCTAAAGCATCCGACCAAGGAGCCCCAATCTTTACTAAGTGAATGTGGAACCCAGACAGAACAATAAAAAGTTTTAGCGCAGGAACTTTAAGGTCTTTAGACTCTGCTTAATCTTTGTCATTGAAAGGTGGATGCCCCCGGGTCATAATTATTACCAATAACACTACTGTTTCCACAAGGCCTCAGTTTGGTAAACGGGTTATGTGTGTATGTCAGTGTGTGTGTCTCTGTTTTTGTGTGTATGTTGCACATTCAGTGTTCCTTGTTGGTCCATCGATCAGATAAGCTTTTCCATTATCCAAGGCTTCAGTCTCTGCTTCCCATAGCCTCCCCTTATCAGCCTCCACTGGGGCTATACACACACACACACACACACACACACGCACACACACACACACACACACACGCTCACTTACACTCATACTCGTAGACACATGCGCACATGCATGCATGAATGTTTGCAGGTCAGCCTGATGCCCTTCACACGCTACGGGTTAGATAGGGGAGCGAGGCGGTGCTGAGTGATGGTGGCACAAGATGCTGACGTATGTACGTGTGTGTGTGTGTGTGTGTGTGTGTGTGTGTGTGTGTGTCCGTAGACACGTCAGGTTTGCCATTTACAATCGCTAACACTCCTCATTGGTAACCGGCTGATACTGGTGAGGTATCATTTCTGCCACTTCATTTGTTTTGCTTGGTCTGCGTGTGTGTGTGTGTGTGTGTGTGTGTGTGTGTGGTATTGGGAGTAGGAGAGCATGTAATAGCAGATGTCTCGGGATTGGTGGAAAGAGCTGCAGTTTGAAACAGCAGGGTTGTATTTGCAAATCCTGGGTGGTCTTCTAATGGCTCTGGTCCTGCAGTTAACCTGCCTCTAACTGTAGGGTGTGTCCTACATTAAATGTCTATTTCCTGTCTCCCATGTTGGGCTATATAAAGCTACCGTACCACTGACCTTGGCCCAGTCGGTGTAGAGTCACGCAGCCAGCTTCCTTCACCGCCATCGGCAGATCAGTTTTTGCATTAGTTCCTGAGCGTCGCTTCTTTCTTAACGTCCTCTGATCACCAGCTTATATACACACACACACACGCGTACACACACTTCAACACGAACGATCAGGACTAGTGCTGGTGTGTTAGAAGCATTAGTGTTCAGCATCTGTAATCCCCCCCCCCACCCCCGCCTTACCCACCCATTTGTGGCCTTGCATTTGAGGATCGCCATCGCTCACACATGAAGAGGGTGAAGCACATGATCCAGCGTGACGTGAGAATGAGATATAGTAGTGGGGCAGCGTGTGTGGGATGGAGGGAGGGGAGGGTATGGGGGGGGGGGTCCAAGGCAGGAGCTCTGTGGATGCCAGATAGACATGAGTGTGTGACAGAAAAACATGTGAGAAAAACTGACACTGAAAAAGATTGAGGGAAAGAAAAAAATGAGTCAGACAACGTGGAAGTGATGAGAGTGGGAGAGAGGGAGGGAGAGAGAGAACGGGGGAGAGAGGGGAGGGGTGCTGGCACCAGCGTACATAGGGCCAGATGTTTTGCGGCTAAAAAACTAGAGATGAATCAAAGCCATGTGAAGAGATTTATTAGGTTCCCATAGGAGCCCAGGCAGTATTACATGTAGCCTGCTCTGTTTACAGTGGCAAGAACCCCTAAACCACCTATCAACTACACTACTGGCTTGGCTGGGAATGTGAAGACTGTATATTTGGACTTATATAGGCTTTTGTCTTTATTCCTTTTCTCTCGGCGAGCGCACTGGAGGAGCTGGAAGAGAAGCAGCAGGCTGTTTAGTCTGAGTGCGCGAGCCAGAATCGTCAGCTGTAGCTCTGCCCAGCACAGTAGCACCTCCTGAATGTCTCAATATGTCGTGTTTCCCTCGATTTTAACTTGATTTCTGATGCGTTTCGACTCCTCTGAGTCCTCCTCGTATAGAAGTGGGTCACGCAGACTACATCAGGGCAGGCTGCCCGCTTTGACAACAGTGTAAATGTAAAATGATTTTGGTATTAATCTCTTATGGATCCATTATAAGGCTGTCCATTTCAATAATATCAGTGATGGAATGCATGCCGTGCCCTTTTGCGTTAATGGCTGCATCAGTAATGGATCCACGCTGTATTGCTGTGAAGAGCTGACTGAATAATCTGCCCCTGCTGTGGCTGGAAAGACTGAGCCAGCTGTTTAATGATGTCAGCGTACTGGAGGGGAAATGAACACGCACAAGTACACACACACACACACACACACACACACCGACAGACTGACAGACCTAGGCACACTCACTTGAGGACAGAACGACGCTGACACGCACGGCAAAACGAAAATCATCCGTCATCGCCCGAACAGCTGAATGGACTCCACAGGAAGGGAACGCCAGCACAGCCCTGTAAAGATGGCCTCGATCGCAAGCAGCGTATCGATGCTCAGAAAGTAGAAAGATCCTGGGTGGAAACTAATGTGTGGATGTGACATTCAGATGTGAGGTGATGTAACTGATGAGTTCTTTTCTCCGCTTCTGTGTTCGCAGATCGATGCGTTGAGTAAGAGAAGTAAAGAAGCAGAGAACGCCTTCCTGAACGTGTACAAAAAAATAATCGATGTCCCAGGTAAGGCCGTGTTTAATGTCTGCGCTGTGTTCACCCCTGTGTAAGTGTGTCTGTCTAGAGCCGGGTTTCTCAACACCTTGTCGTCGTCTGGGGTCAACCCAGTCTAAAATGTGTTCACTGATTTATTCTAAGGTGTTAATGCGTGTGATTGTGTGTGTGGGGGGGGGTACATGTGGCGTACTGTCGATTGGAGACATGAAACTGGGAGAATGAAGACAACATTCCGTTACAGGTCCTGGTCCACAAATTCTTGATGCAAGGCTTGAAAAGCTTATTTTGCACAAATATCTCATTGAGAACAGTAGCAGACGTTGGTCATATCCAAAACCTGACCGTGTTAATTTTACATGTGGTCTTCCCTGATCGTTTCCAGTTGGTCCTCCATCAGCAGTGGGAATTCATTTGAGGTTCTCAGTGCATGTGAACCCCAAGAACCCAGTCAGACAGTGCTTAAAAATGTCTCTCTTTAAAATGCTGAGAGACGCGGTCAGAAAGTGTGCTGCTGTTTTAATGCACATGGGAAACATGTTGAGGCTGTTTCACAAAGAAAAATAATACATTACACATAAATCAAAGTTGTGGTAGGACTGCCGCTAAAGTTACGCTTATATATTAGAAGAGTATATAGTTCTAAGTGAGTTCTATGATATCTGTAACGTCGTATAAATTTCTTTGGTAACAGTCCTGGTTGGGAAAGGAGACATGAACTGTAAGATTCACTCACAGTATTTTCTGCACTATAAGGCGCACCTTCAATGAATGGCCTATTTTAAAACAGTTGTTGGTTTTTGAGAAAATTAAGGGCTTTTAGGTGCGCCTTATAGTGCGGAAAATACTGTACACACACAAACAACGAACAAATGAATTATAATCAGGTAATCCCTCCTTATCCGTGTAGACAGCACCAACTGTGGAAGATGGGAGAAAAGCACGACACCACCCCTCTGCTGCTCCACCGCCGCACATCCAGGCGCGTGCGATGCTTTAATATGTCCCCACGTGATCCCGTCCCCACTGGTGAAGCCTTTAGAGCGTCTTAGCAGAAGGTGCGCCATGATACGGATGACAAGCGAGTTCCGCGATTGGCTGTTGAAAAGTTCACACATGAGCAGTCACGTTCAGCACACGGAGGCCGAGTAGGGACGCGCAAGCGTTACAGAACACACTCGCACAGTCCGAGAGCTACTGGTTGGAGATTTACAGCTGTATGGGAGCCCTGGAGGGGCCCTGTATATAGGAACGGAAGAGGAGCTGAGTTCATCTATAGCGTAAGGAGGTCATCATATTCCCACATGGATAGACCTACAGTAATATCTTTGGATTGTACTGCTCCCAATAAGTCAGCGCCAGCTCTGACGGGGCTATTCTTAACTCGCAGCGAGACAATGATGTAATGCCTGATGCACACACGCACATAGACACAGAGCAGCCTGACTAATGCTGCAGTCTTGAAAGAGGAAACAGTGTGTTTTGTTCTGTCTTCTATCAGCTGAAGGCCTGGTTAGTCAGCCCAGTGTGCTCTGCTTTAGATTAAAGGTGTCTGGCAAGAACGCTCAGCACCGTTGGCCCACAAGACAAACTGCTTTTAACAGGCTGTACAGTAGATTGGAAGCGGGGGGTTGGTGGTGGTGGTGGGGGTGCTAAGAGAAGGACAAAGATTTGATAAGGGGGCGAGAAAGTTGATTTTCAAGGACTCCAAGGGACACGGGAGTCCAAATTCTGGGCAAACTTGTGTTCATTGGTGTTTGCACTTGTGTGTGTGTGTGTGTGTGTGTGTGTGTTACCGAGACTTCAAGTGTGTGTGTGCGTGTGTGTGTGTCAAGGTTTGTGTGTCTTTGTGTACGTGTGTCAGAAGTTAGCCCTGCATGGCGTGTCACCTTGACGGCAGAAAATCAGCATGAAATTCCCCATTTGTTCTGTGCTGATCTCTCATTAGCATAGTTAAGATATCTAACTGCATCAGACATCACACACACACGCGCACACGCACACACACGGATACACACGCCAACATACACTTACACACATGCACACAGCCCTTACCCCCAGCTGTAAGCTGTCAGTTCTTCTTATCTGTACAACACACATAAACACACACATACACACACACACACTGCTCTTTTCGCTGGCATGCTGATGAGCGTCGCCTGCGTCTCTTGGCTGCCTGTCACCAGTCTGCCACCCATGAGCACCAATCAGATGTGATTGGACTGACTGACAGGGCTCTCTTCATCACACTGACAGTTAACCCTGCTGCGTGTTCAGAGATGTTGGTGAAAACGCTTCCAGGAAGTCGTCTTTCTTCCTCCCGTTTGTTTCTTTAATCCTTTATTTATCTTTTGTATTGCTTATTTTATGGCTCGGTTCCACTTTGTCTCTCTGTTGGCTCCTGTGTTTTTTTTATTTCTTGCTTTCATGCCACATCACAGCGAACATTTCTGCTAATCACAGCCCAGCAACGTCTGCTGTTAATGTGTCTCATCTGCAGTATCGTCTGTGTCGCTCCACAAGTATCAGTATTCCACTTCTCCTGCTGTGTCAGCACAATTGTATGACCCTTTCATTTATTTTTCTCATTAAAGTGTAAGTTTATCTTTAAACCTGACAATCGTCTGTGTTGATACTACAGCTGATAGCGCGTCATTTAGTAACCTTTATGGATAAGGTTGTTGATAGGGAACCTGAAAACGAGCCATGACCTTTTAATATCGTAAACTTCTGTTCTTATTTCTAATCGGCAAGGTGCTCTAAAGAGTTGTCAGTATTTATAAGAGAGTTCGGCCAAAAATCAATTTTTAAGTTGACTTTATCCTTATTTTAGAATCATTTAATATGGACCATATTCAAATTTAGATACTACACGTTCATGAAAATGTGTCCAGGGTGGGATGTTGTAACATAAGATACAAATCTAAAAAAAAAAACATGAGAATTGATTGTTTGTAATCAATTATTAATCTGTAATGATCCATTATCATACGATTATCAGATGATGGTTCTGCCAATGTGGCCAGGATTTGACCCACTACTCTCTGATGAAGCAATGTCTTTATACAAAACTGACTTCATCATAATATTGCTGACGTTTTGTTTTTTTTTTTGGGCCCTTGCTGGCTCTGGTAATTCTTCACATACAGTTCAAAGGTCGCGGTCAGCTCGAGGACACTTCTGTCTGAGCAGTTAGAGATTCATTGCCTTGCTCAAGGACACTTCACCAGGGCAAACGCTCGCTCCCACTGGGCCTTGAATGCAGTTATTCCTAGCTCACCCCACCACCCCGCCACCCCATGTTTGTGTAATTTGCTTTACAGTGTGTAACGCGGTGTGTTGTCTCCCAGATCCTGTACCTGTGTTGGAGCTGGCTCAGCAGCTGCAGCTGAAGCTCCAGAGGATGCACGACATTGAGACAGAGAACACCAAACTTCGAGAGACATTGGAGGACTACAACAAAGAGTTTGCAGAGGTTAAAAACCAAGGTTAGTGACAGAATGCATGCAGAGACACACACATTGGGACTTCCCTGACTTTGAGAGGGGCATGAATGTAGGCTGTATAATCAATCACAGATTATTATAAGTCAAAATCCCACCTCCCAACTGTCTTTGTAGTGTTCATTTAGCATTGTCTGTTACACCGCGTCTCCCTTATTATCAGTTACAACCTCTGAATGTGAGGAGATGAGATAAAGTGAAGGAACTCAAAAACACATTTTGACATCTACTTTTTTTGACTTGGCAAATAATTTCCCACTTATATTAGGATTAAAGCAGTATTATTTTTTATATGCTTGTTTTTTTTACACTGTCCAAATGTAGCAAAGGAATCATCATATTTTTCCATCATATTTTTCCACATAATCTCACTGTTCCCCTCTAGGGTTGCGAGGACTAAGAGGTTGCAAACACGTTAAAGGCACAGCAAAGTCAAAATGAACCCGGGGTATTATTTGAAGTACATAAATAAAAAAACGTTTTAGTAGTATTATTATTCATTTATGATCAATAGGGACCTTGGCCAAACAAAATATATGCTTACTTGGTGTCAGTCCATAGTTTTGTTTATCCGCTTATTCTTTCGTTTTTTCTTTTGCTTCTTCTGTGTTCTTAATGCTCTTTTTATGTTTTGTGTATTTATGTAATTATGTAACGTCTTTTAGTCTGTGTCAGCTACTGTTATGTAGATTTATGTGTTTTTGTGAGCAGATGATATATTGAATTTTCTTCCGGATTAATAAAGTGTATATCTACCTATCTATCATATGTAATGGTGCTGACATGGATTCACGAAATATGTCTACGATTGCGTCACTTCCGCTGTCATGGAGCGCATCGTAACTTATGATATATTTTGTTTGGCCAACGTCCCCATTGATCACAAAAAAATAATAATGCCACCAAAACATTTGTTTAATTATGTACTGTATTTCAAATAATACTTTGGGTTCATTTTGACTTTACTGTCCCTTTAATGGATATCATGCATTTCTTTAAGGACAGTCTTAGTTGAATTAACTGGCGCCAGAACGATTATGCTGTTTTTTGTGCATTTTCAGTTAATTGCTCACAGCTATTGTTAAGGTTATCCAACCAAGGTTTTTTGTCACATTAACGTGACGCTGATCAGTGCTTATTGTCCCTGCAGTAAAAGACAGAATGACTTGCCATGAAAGTGGAAAGAAAGAGCAGCTCTCATGAACATGAACATAAATGAACTTTTTTTGCCGTTTGTCTGTTTGATAATAAGTTTGGAAGAATAGATCCAAGCTCTTCTTCACGGGTTCAGTTTTATTTTTAGAGATGTGGTCCTTGGAATGGTGAAGAGGTGATAAATTTTGAAGCAGGTCACTTCAGGTGCTTTTGGTCACTGATGGAAATGCCCTTCCACTTTTATACGAATTAGAAATATTATTTATTATTATTATAATTTCTTTTTGTTTTTGCCACAGTTATACATCAGGATAACCGCACCATTATGTCTACACAATGCAAAGGTCAAAGAAACCTTTAGAAGCCTTTCTCAAACGCAGAGGTCATATTTCAACATATTTTAAAGCTTCATGAATTGAAAAAAGACAACTTTGAAAGGTTTTACTTTTTCAAATAGGTTTTTAGGGGACAAAACAGAAAAAACAAGACGCACAGTTTCATGAATTAAAAACGACAGGCTACCTCGGGGTAAAGAAAGATGGAAAAACTGACAAAGGCAGAGAGATGAGTAAGAAGCCGTAATAAAAGTGGTGTAATTTCAGTCGAAAAGGAGGAATGAGTGAGCGATCAGGGAATGTTTTGGAATCCCCCTTTCCTCAGCGAGAGTTAATTGGAACAGCTCGATAGCGGCAGGGTTCCATTCTGCTATTGATTTTCCTGTTCCCTCATCCTTTATCCCTCCTTCCTGCCTCAATAGATGGGGGATATTTAAACCCCAAAACACACTGTGGAACTCCCTCTCCTGTTAAACACGGACACGGCAGCACTCTGAAACACACACACATACACACGCTCACGCACACATATAAAGAGTGCAAGGGGCATTGATCCCCACAACCTAAATGTTTAAAGTTCAGTTAAGCAGTTAAGGGGTAAGAGGGCTCTGAGGGGACTCTCCTCTATTGATTATGTGTCAGAGCAGTGAGACGGGAGTTTAAATCACACAAACACACACACACACACACACACACACACACACACACACACACACACACACACACTCAAAGTGCTAAGAGCTCTCAGTCAAAGACAGCAAGCGGCAATGCTCTTTATCATTGTCTCACTCACTTATATCTTTCTGGGAGAAACACACACACAGAGCCCTATTTATTACCCCAGTTATGTGTTAGATTTATTTCAGGCCGCCCCATACAGAGCTCAGCTGTCAGCACGTTATGCGGTTTCAGCACTAATGCAGCCCTAATGAAGACAACACACCTACTGTTGGTGAATGTCAAATATACTATACTAGTCATGGATGCAAAATTCAGGCTGGAGCCAAAGGGGTTGTGGTCTTCGTCTGTGTTGACAAAATTCAGAAGCCATTTATCACGTCTAGGAAGCTGGTATTGTTGTGTTTTCTTCACGTTTAGTAGATTGCATGTATTTGACTTTTTTCTCTCTTTTTTTTCTCCTCTCCACTGACGGCTTTCCCCTCGTCTAGAGGTGACAATTAAAGCGTTGAAGGAGAAGATCCGTGAGTACGAGCAGTCTGTGAAGAATCAAGCTGAAAACCTGGCCCAAGAGAAGCAACTTCAGCTACACAACGACTATGCAGAGAAGGAGAGGTATATCTTTTGTCTGTTTGTGTGTGTGTGTGTGTGTGTGTGTGTGTGTGTGTGTGTGTGTGTGTGTGTGTGTGTGTGTGTGTGTGTGTGTGTGTGTGTGTGTGTTGGACCGCAGCAGCTGTGTTTCAAGTAACAACCTTTGCATTATTTTGCCATTTAATTATTTGGGTCATTGTACCCTGAGGCGAAACTGCCATTGATTCTAATCTTTCAGGGACAGGTTTAAGATTTCTGACCTTATTTAGCAGAGCTGTTCATGACTTAATCATTTCTTCTCCGCCAATACTCCTTGGACTTCTTGAAATTATCAATTTAATCAACCAATTGTTGCTTACTGCTTCCTTGACATTTCCTGCCTTTTGCAAATGAATGCAGGAAAATAACCGACATAAAACCTGACGCCAGCATTTCTGTCGTGTGTGTGCGATGGCCGTTCGTGTCACGATTGGAACGAACACCACAGACTATTATTACGTCCCGCTTCAAAGCGGTGATGTATTGTGATTGTCAGTGCTTGTGTGTTCGTCCGTTCTTCCGTCCGTTAGTTCACCAAATATCTTCGCAACCGTTGCAGATAAAAAGCTGAAATAAAAAGAAAATTACTCGGGCAGCAAAGGGGATAAAAATGAGATGAAGACTTTGACCTTGAGAAAACTAGGTCAAGGTCAAATTTAAACTTTTGTACACTCAGGAACCGGATAAGATTGAAAGACGAGGGAGAAGGCCAGTGTAAGACCATAGATCAGAGCTAGTGCTTTGATCAATGACAGTAGGTTAGAGCACTAGCTTTGATCTTTGACCTATGCAAGTAGGTCAGGGTAAAATTTTGAATTCAGGGGTGTCTAGGGATGTTGCAGTCTGTGACTGCCTTGGTTCTAGTTTACTTTGTTTACAGTCATTTAGGTCAGCACTTCATTTCAAAAAATGGCTTTTACAAACCTCTCCGATGTCTGAAAATTTACCATTATGGAATAAAACTCCAAATAACTGGCAAAACGCAATGTGGGTGTCATTTTATTTTGACACAAAGCAATATTCAAAGTAATTTTAAGGACATTTTAAAGCATGGATAACTTTCAGACACACAGCAAGCCTGTGACAACAATAAATAAGCTCAAAAGTGCTGCCAGATATTTTATGAACATGGAAAATATTGTCTAACTATTCAAATTATGTAATTAACTCTAACAAACGCTAGAATGAGTCACCATGATACTGTCTTTTCAACATAAATGAGCCTATTAATAATCAAGATAATTAATGTAATTACTGACAGTGTGGGCAGCTATAAAGTTGTTTCACTTAACAGACGGAGAAGCTTTCCTTCTCTGTGGCTCAGTAAACGCACACCAGTATAATAGTGACTACATTAAATCATGAAGTGATCCCACATCATTTTTTTTTTTCAAATGTATTTGGAAAATTGAGCTGTCAACCCTAAATGTAGCTATTTTGGATGGTGATGTGTTCCAATTTGAATTAAACACATAAATATACATGTGTACAGAGCGGTAAGCACTCATGCGATTAGCTGGTCTGGCCTCAGGGCTTCAAGAGATGGCTCCTTTTTTTTCTGCGGGTGAACAGGAGTTACGGGCTATGATGGATTCATCAGTCTGGGATAAGAACTCTACTTCAAACACTTCTGTACAATGTTATGAAATCAATCATATAAAAATATGCATGCATAATAATGAACTCATAATAAAAATAAGATGCCCAACAATTAAAAAAGTCACTGATAAAGGCTTCAAAATTGGATATTTGCGTCAGTCTGAAGAGGCCAGTTGTGCCGATGTTGCTGTCTGATGTGAATAAACAGCTTCCCAAGAAGAGAGACTTGATGTTCAGATGCACATGTAACAGTACTGGCTTCTTCAAGTTATCATAGGGATGTGGAAAATTAGCATTTCAACAAAGGTTTTATCCACATACAGTATTAAAGGTGTGCACCTCACTTAGCATTGTTGTATGTATTTGTATTTGAGGTGATTCCTGCATTCTCAGTGGACGGGGCATCTTTGTCCTTGAATGCATATTTTCCAGTTTAAAGAAGAGGAATATAATTGTTCATGCCCCCCCCCTCCCCCACCATATCAGCTTATCTGATTCCACAGGAAATTAATTTCTCTGCTGTGGCTGATCTGACCCCTACAAAACCTGCATATACATCATCAAAAGAGTCCATTATCACAGTCTTTCTCCAAATTGTACTTTAGACTGCTTCCTTACAATTGCATCATATTCTGCTTTAATTCCAAAGCATGAAGTCCAGCGTGTGATTGATTGCAACTGATGTTTTCACACTCCAACACAGTCATTAAACACTTAAGAAACCTCTCACTGATCATTGTGATAAAAAGTCTCCCATCCGACTGAAGTTGATTTTAGAAGCGCGGAATAGTTGTGGCATTTTATCTCTTGTCAATCATCTGATTGTGCAGCAGCACGAGAGCTGACTGGCTCTCTCAGACGTACAGCAGAAGATCAATTGTTCAACTGTATTTCCTTTACGTCAGTGTTTTATGGGCCCCTTCCTGTCTACAGAGAGCTGACTTCCTGTGTCTGAGAGGGGCAATAAATGGATGGCACCTCTGATACATTTCATCCTACGAGGAGCGAGAGAAGGAGGGAGTTAGAGAGAAAGATGAAAGGATGAATTAGAGGGCAGAAAAATAGAGATGACAGGAGAGACGGATTGGCGGTGAAGGGGGGCATCAAAGGCTCCCATAAAGATTGTCTTTGTGTCAGATTATTGATGTTTTTACACACAGTGGCAATTTCTCGTTAGAGGCCAACTTTTTTATATGCTAAGAATGAATCTATTTTATCCTTGTGGTTTGTGTCGCCCCTCCTCCCCTTTACCCCCACCGTACTTGGGTGCAGTTTGCCCCAGTGGCCAGACATTCCTGCCTAATAGGCCTGCTTAATGAGGAGTGGGTTGTGTTGGGGAGGATTTTAGTGAAGAAAACACTTCAGAAAGGGTGGGAAAATAAAGAATAGCTGCCATGAAGTGTGAACCCCAGACTCCCTGACTCAGTATATCTATCTGTGACTTTCTGCACCATGCTTTTCTTTTTCTTGTGTAGGAAACTCCAGGAGAGCCAGGACTCCATGTCCTCGAGGTTGGAAGAGGCTGAACACAAGGCCCAGTCCCTCCAGACAGGTACCAGCCGTCCAAATCTGTAGAGGCCCGGCTAGCCTTGTAACAAGCGCAGGCACAATGGCAACCATACCGCTGAATGTGAGATGGTGCTTGAAAGGCTCTGACAACATGGTTTTGAATCTTATAAATGTTAATCTTCTTCATCTGGACGGGGTGGGTGTGGTTTGGTTAGACTGACAGCGACCAGGCAACACGGGCGAACAGCTCCACAACTTAAGACGAGTTAGAAAAACACAAGCAAGCACAGAAAGCTCATGTGAAAGAACACAATTCATACAAATAGTAAGAAGCCAATACATAAAACTGTTTTCAGGACCTATATTAAGTGGTGTTCATAGTTTGTTTCTGTGTTGCCACTTAGATTCAAACTTTTCTTTCCCCCAAATCTTTTTCAGCACTTGAAACAACTCAGGCCGAGCTCTTTGATTTGAAGACCAAGTACGACGAGGAGTCCACAGCAAAGTAAGTGGCGTCCGGACTGCTGCATGTCGATGTGGAGGATGTCTCCCCTGGCTCCGCTGTGTGCTGATTGACATGGCCATCCTGTGCAGTGCATCTCCCTGCCTGGAACAACCTCTGGACAATCTCCCACAATGCTCAGCAGGCTTCATATCACATTGTTACCCACCCACTCTACCACCAGGACGAGCACCAAAGTTTTTAGGTTTAGGCTGAAGCCCTTCCTGATTTATCAGGGTCAGAATGGAGGAGAGTGGCTTGACAAAGGTCGATCTGAAATCTGTGACATGAAGGCCCACAGCCCTCCAACAGGGCCTGTAGGATGAGGCAGCCTCAGTTACTGGAGCTGCTGGCATCTATCGTTATTGATCTCGGAGTGGTGGCAAGGATGAAAACAGAAGCTTTTCCATGTCATCACTCCATTTCGTGAAGTGGCACTTAATGACACTCACACCCCTCGTTCCCACAGGAATTACTAGTAGGAACTGGAAACACTACACCACCCGAAGCGCATTAAGAGAATCGTACGTTCTGAGAAGAAAGACAAAGACTTGGTCGATGTCTTTTTGAAACCGGTGCGAAACGATGACTCTTTGCTTTGAAGCAACTTCCGGGTGCATCCGTAAATGGTCATGGGAATCCTGTACGCACCCTAACAAAGTAGAGTATCAACTTGCCTTTTAAGGTCCCCCCACCTCATCCGACACCATTTACCATGGCCCAAACTCACCGTGTCTCTCCATTAACGGAACTGTTTGATTGATTGGCTGTTAAAAACAAATCGATTCCTCCCCTCTCTCCCTCTCGCAACTGCTCTCCTTCCTTTTCTTCCCCCCTCCCTCCCAGAGTTTGTCTCGTATCTTCTGTATTGTGGCTTTGTAAAGGCTACAGGAAAGTATTACATGTAGTGTAATGGCTCTAATCGATAAATTTCATCAATCCGACCTCCCCCTCCCTTTTTATTTTTCATTTTTCCAGAACAAACCCTTTTTGAAAGACACAGTAAAATAAGCCCCATTTGCTTACAGAAGCTAATAAACACATGCTCGTCCACGTCTACACACACACGCGCTCACGCGGATTCGCATAAAAACACACAGTCGTTCGTGAGCCCGAGGCAGTCAGGGTCCTTGACTATGTGGCGTGCTGTGATCTGAAATTTTAATGCAACGCTTTAAAGCACACACAAACCCTCACTAACCCTGCACCCTCCCAGTCCTTGGAGTCCTTCCCCCGTTTACTGCTTGGCTGAGCAAATCGCCTGTGTTTGGCTGAACACAACTTTTAACCCTTTGACTACATATATTTTGGCGCTGCGAAACACAAAGGCCACGCATATCATGGACGTTTTCTACACAAACATGCATCCACACACACAAACTGTCCACTAAGGAGGCCATTGCGTGACAAATCCTCCATCCTCTCACTGCATTCGGGTAGTCTGTCTTTTAAACACACACACGCACACGCACACACACACACACACATTACACAGACGTCCACACACTCTCTTAGAGTTTGGTCAATTTTTTTCGAGGCCAGAGTGTGTGTGATCTTCAGCGGGAGGTGGGCAAGTACATGTAACGTACCGCTCACTCTGTGTTAACGCTGTGAGGGGCTGACTGGACGTATTTTGCCCGTTTAGTCCCTGTTAAAGATTAATGATATATTGGCTACCAGACCCACAGGATCCTGGGAGTGTGTGTGTGTGTGTGTGTGTGTGTGTGTGTGTGTGTGTGTGTGTGTGTGTGTGTGTGTGTGTGTGTGTGTGTGTGTGTGTGTGTGTGTGTGTGTGTGTGTGTGTGCACGCGCGCAATTCTATTTTGGGAAAAGCATTTAATCGCTGATAATGAAGCAAAAGTCAATAGGCTTTTACTGTGTCCATCTCAAGCACATATGAACGTGAAATCGTGCACAGAACACACACACATACGCACACACATACACACACACACACGCACTCATACAGACACACTCCCTCAGCTAGCTTCTTTTTAAGCCTCCTTGAAATCCCCAAGGTAACATGCTGTGAAAACGCAATGTGGAGAAAGCCAAGGAAAGAAAAGGAATGGAGTGATGAAAGCTAGAGGGCAAAAAGTAAGTCAGGCTGGAGGCTACGGCGAGGAAGAGGGGATCAGAATGTGATAGAGGAGGGAAATGAAAATCTAAATCAGGGGAATATCCTGCTGGCACCGAGGACAGAGGCTGAGGAAGACGGGGTGAAAGATGAGTGAAGGGGAGGTGGAAGGGGGGAGATGAAAGGAGGAAAAATGGAGGCCAATAGGAAGCATAAAGGATAGAGACAGGCAAAAGGTTGAAAAAGAGAAGGAAAAAGAAATGGATTGAGTGAGGAACGAGAGAGAGAAAATGATAAGGGATGAAAAGGCCCGTCTGAGATGGAGGAAGTACAGTTGGGGCTTAGAGGCTCTGGGCTTGTTTCTGAAGTCCTACATTACTCACTGATGTCACCCATTGGCTTTCAAGCTACAAAAGACTGTGTGTCTTTTTTTTGGTGTGCATGCAATTTCAAGTATGGCTGTGCATCTACTCCATAGCTCCTCCCTGTGGCTGCTATTTGGAGTTTCGGTGGTCTGAAATCCCGATTTCTAAGACCCTCCCTTTACTGTTCAGTGTTTGATGAATTAATTCCACTGGGTGCGTTGGGTGGCCACAGACAGTCCTGCCCTGCCCACCAACCGACTGACTGTATCAGGACATGTAGAAAATCCCTTCCCTGTGATCTGCTTTGGCCCTCAGCCTCTAGCTTTGCCATTATAATTCCCAAATACAGCCAAATCCAAAGGTTATTTAAGAAGACTTTGTGCATCTGTACTTTGATTAAATGATCACATTTGGAGCAGGAGCCGTGCCGTATTTGGGTTGCATTACTATCCATAAACGCTCTCCATTACAAGCTTTTCTGCCTTGTTGGCTCTCTGACCTTGCATTTGTGTGTATGGGAGAGTGATTGAGCGTGCACGTGAGTCCCACACACCATAGCTTAAGACAGGATAAAAGCTGGTGAGGTAGTGTACTATTATGTTGCTTAAATGCATACTAGATCCTTTTAACTGTTAGGGAAAGAATAAAAGCAGAGAATGAAAAGCTCTCCCACCCACATCAGATTCTTTTTGCTGCATTGCCTGTGGCACAATGTTGACCTAATATCAACTGTGTCTGTTTTGTTAAACACATTCAAATCAGTAGTACTCAAGCCTATGGGACATAACACTGTTTCTCATACTGTGACACACAAATACAAAAGCAGCTGGGTTATTGGGTTCACTATCAAAAGATTGCAACAAAATCAAAAGGTCTTAATGGACCCAGCGGTGCACGTAGGCGCTCATATCTTTGCTTTTAATGTCACCCATGTATTCTTATCAACTAGTAATGGCTTAAATAAACACACATGCGTGTGCGCTGTGTCTTAGCACCACACTGAACTCCAACCAAGGAGTTTTGTCAGGACTTAATTTTATTTATTCTGACTTCCTCGTGTGGTAGAATGTATTCACAGTCTATGCTGGGGGTGAATATGCAAACACAACTAATGAAAAGAGAGTACGTTTTAGACCCTTTTCTACAATTCAGATTCAAGTTCAATGATTTTGTTTTTTCCTTATCCACTTCAGTTACCCAATGGCAAAAACAAGATATGTAGAATGCGATATTAATTCATTAATATTAAAGAGTTAAACATTATGTGTAGTTAAGTAGTTAGAACCATTAACACCCCTCCATTGGTGCATCCTACACTTTTGAATACTGCTGCCTTGGGCTGACCTCCAATAGTTCTATTCTCTTTACCTTATTGCCAGCATCCTTATACACTCTGCATATCTCAGCATTAGAATTAGTGGCTGTAAGCAAACTGTGTCATGAAATTAAAACAAACCATAAAGCAAACTTAAATAGAAACAGAGAAGGGCGGCAGAAATGGAGGGCAGCGTGACGCCGGACAGCGTGAGGCACACAAAGCAAAGTCCTCCGGCCCGACAAAACAAAGATTCAGTTATTTGGTGTATATGGAGGAAATCTGGCACTGAGCTCACCTCATTAATAACATCCCTACTGTCAAGCACAGTGGCGTCAGTATCACGCTGTGGTCACAGAGACTGGGAGGTAAGTTAGGATGAAAGAGGTAGATGGCTGTAGAAAATATGAAGCCGTTCTGAGGGAAGACCATTTCTGACTCCTGACGATCTTAGTCTGTAACAATCTGAGTCATCAAAATAGCACAACAACACAGGAGCAGGCTTTAGGAAAACTGTGAACGTCCTGCGGTGTCCCAGCCAGAAACTGAACTTTGGCCGGAAACTTGACTTTAGGTGAATGAAGAGAAGCCAGTTTGTTCAGGAGCGTAACTGTAGTCCTTCTGGACAATCCTGTTTTACCAACTATCACAGTTAGAGTTACCATGATGTGTAGGTGTGCCTTTTAATATTCAATATCTTCCACACAACTTATTGATCTGATAAAACATGTTTCTAAGATGACTCAGTAGGTTAGACATCTTCTTTATTATGCATCCAATACATATAGTGTATATTATTAACTCACTGGCTGCCAATGGTGTCTATAGACGTCATTTACGTTTTCCAACAAGATGAACTGGGGGACAGTCTGGTGGATATCAGGCTTCCGATCAGGGAAAATAGAGTAATGACGACTGATCCAGCGATGGATAAGAGGACGGCGAATCACAGAAAGACGGAGAAGTTGCGGCAGTTTTACGATACAACAACGTTTGCAGTGGTCGCTCGAACACAGTGTCGCTCTGAGCGAAGCATCGTTCAATCGGTCAAAGACGGAAAGGAAACACCGATAAATTTCCGGGAGTGTCAGAGAAAGTCTGCCGAAGGAGATCAACTTCTACAAATGCTGACATCCAGTGGGTTAATGAATCAAAACAAAGCAGTGTAGAAACTGTCGTGGATGATTGCGCGTAGCTTGATTGGGGGATGTTGGAATAACTCTAAAATTAGATAAAGATTTTACAAATTGATAGAAGTATTGATAAGTATTCAGGTCACTCAGGAGAAGCGTTTGCGTTGCGTCCGGTGGTGTGTGGCGTTACGTGGACGTGTTCCTGCTGTCTGACCTCCAGCAAGAGAGAGGTGAACCATGGCTCCCATCCAGACCATTAGTCAGACACAATCACACAGCTTCATAGCAGATTAGTCTGCTGTATTAGGACTTAGAGCTCTATTAATGTAATCCCTCTGTTTTAGTGTGGCCTGGGTTTAGGGGCTTACATGTGCGCACACACACACACACACACACACACACACACACAGAACCACACTTAATACATGTATGCACACACACATACAAGCTGTTTGGGTTATGGAGTTCACAATCAATGGATTAAGGTGAAATTTAGATAGTAGCTTAATGGGCACGACACCAGTATTCCGTAAATGTATTCCCTGAACAATCACGCACGCACACACACACACACACACACACACACACACATGATCTGAACACTGTGGACTGTTTGTACCGTGAATCATCTATTCATCCATTCCTTGTTTCTAATTGTGTGATATAGTTCACTGAGCCTTTATGAAGCTCCATCCAATCCTTTTGTTGTAACATTGAGTATCTTTCCCAGGGCCGATGAGATCGAGATGGTGATGACAGACCTGGAACGAGCCAATCAGGTAACCCCTCTCGACCGCCCAGACACACCCTTTCACACAGTTTTCCCAACTGTCCTCCTGTCCAGGCCCCACAGTAGTTAAAATACAGAGGAGGCAGCTGAGTTCTCGTTGGTAAAATGAATGCACAGGGCAAAGATGTGTGTTTGCTGATACAGGTATAAGTGATTTAAAGGACCTAGTTTTCTGTGTTTATCTCAGCGATTGTATTAAAGACTGAAAAGCCAATGAATTTACTCTGTTAACAAGTATTGTTTCTGCATGCAAGTTTGATATATGGCACCTTATTGCACCATTAGCTCTCCAGTGTCGTCCAAAAACTATTAAAAACACATCAACAAGCCACAAAGTTCCACTGGGTGACATGTTCCTCCATTACGATAAATATTGGCGCTGCACAATGTTTGCCACAGGTTTTTATGAGACTGTGGTGAGTGGACCTCAGACGCTCTGGGGGCTCCAGGGACACACTCCTGTGGAATTTTGCACATTTTCAATTTAAAATTTGAAAACTTTGAGAGCAGCGTTAAGAGACTTGATGAAAAATGTAAGGCTCAAAGAAGTGAAGTACAACATTTGGCTTCCGCCATTATCTTGTGATTCGTGTCTTTTTAGTGGATTTTACTGATCAATATGAACATAAGCCTGTAGAGGAACATATCTCAGCTGTAACATCACCCCTGACTGAGAGACTTTGCTGATGATTGTTGTGATTTAAATTGTTGTATTATATTTTCTGGACTGTTTGTTCCTACAGTGGCTGCTGCTGCAGCGTGTGAATTTCATTTTGTGCGTAACCACATTCACACACATCCACACCAGAGGTGCTGCTTTGAAATACACCTCTGGTGTGAATGTGTGTGAATGTCAAACATGATAAATAGGTTTATTTTCTTAGGCTGGTGTCAGTCATGTGATTTTAGAACACAACCCTGGAAGTGGTTTCCAAATACAAACAGACAGGAGGCTGTGTGGCCGGACCGTGGCCCGTAAGAAGAGCTGAATAAAGAGACGCGCTGCACGTCAACTCATCATCACCGTCACTTAATGACGTCAAACAGAAAACATGTTTACCCGGCTGTTATTCCTGCCAATAACACTTAGGACGTTTTTAATGATCAGACTTAGAGAGCAGCTTCGTCCTTATATCGAAGCCGTTGACGTGGGCGTCTGCTTTAATAAGGGGGGAGGCTGTGGTGAGCATGTCCGAGTGTGTGTTTGTGACAGTGTGTGGGAAATACTTTACTGGAAAGAGGTGAAAAACTCAAACGTCTTTAATGCAATAAGGAGGTTTAAGATATTTACTTCACTATAAACTCTGGTGAGACGAGTTGAAATGAGAACTTGGCCGTGGTTTATTTTGACATTGTTGTAAATAATCACAAGAGGGCCAAATGTGTATTAATTAGTCTGTTTAATCTGCAATTTTCAAAAATTAAACTTAATTTTTTTCGATCCTTTTTGAAACATTAGACATCGTCAGAGCAGAATCGCCATTTCATTCTTATGCGAAGGGTTGTCACGCCATTATAAGATAATTTCCAGTGAATCTTGAGTCATCTAATTTTTTTGTGACTACTTGGTAAACATAACATTGTTATAATAACCCCATTATTAAAATAAACAGATCAGTCCACCTCTTATCTTTGCTCGTTTACAGCCGTTCTCACCTCGTGGCTTCGCTCAGACGGTAAATGTGATGCACGTATTTATGACCGCTGTGTTCGCGTTTCACAATCCAGCTGCCTCACTCATAAAAAAACACACAACTTGGCCTCACAAAATTGTTACAGTCGATCATAATGTTGAGATGGTGAATTGAGACTTAATCATTCAGATTCATAGAGTCAGTGTTTCTCCACCCTGAGGATTAACACACATTTAGCGTATTTTGCAGGTCAGATTTGAGAACGCCAAAACTACTGATCAATACCAGCGTTAAAACTCCTATCCTGCGTTAATGAAATATATCTTATATGAACAAACAATTAGTAACTTTAATACGGGCTCTGCTGTTTGTTTTACTAGTTTATCACACACCTACTAAACCAGCAGAAATAAGGCCTCTAGCCTGCCCCCTGCCCTCCTGTCGTAAATATTCCTGTGGTATCTGGTAATGTCATTGTTGTTAACATTCATTATTAGCCCAACAGTATGATTTGTGACTAAAGGGGTAGCATAGGCATGTAATGTTAATATTAGCTTGAAGGTTAGCACACTATAATGCCAGACACACACACACACACACACACACACACACACACACACACACACACACACACACACACACTATTCACACTTCTGATTTGAGCTTTACAGAGGATGACAGCATGGCCTCCAGCTCAGTCACAGACTTTATACGCTTTTATAAGGAGAAAATGGAAAACAGGGTTTTTCTTTTGTGACTAGCAGTCCAACTCCCACCCAGTCAATAACAGCTCTCAATATGGTTGTAATTAAGTGCACCGTGGAATCGGCTCCCTGTAACTCCTAATGATGGCAAGTTGGCCTGGGCTGCAGATGATTCCCAACTGTAACGTGGCAGCTCCACCGTAAAGCCGACACACTGGCTATCATGTCAATTTGGATGAACTTATTATTTTCTTTTAAGGTCAAATCCTCCCCCGGCCATCGTTCCACACATACTTTTCTTTCTCCACACCTCCATTTTGTAGTATATATTTGTTTACGCTGGAGGGGGGCGGGGCTTACTCGCCTCATAGACGTGTATTTGGTCTGGGAGATGATGATATATTGGAAAATTGTAAGTTTCTCCCAAACATTTTTGGTCCTGCCATTCTCTTGCCCTTTCTCACCATCTACAAATATTAAGCAGGTTATCAACCAATGAATAAGTGACACAGAGTCTGAATTAACCATTAGCTTTATCATGTTGGGCAATATGAGAGTCTCTTGTTCCTGATTTACCTTCAGCCTTCTCTCTTCTGTTTCCAGCGAGCAGAAGCCGCTCAGAGGGAGGCGGAGTCACTCCGAGAGCGGCTGTCCTTGAGTAACCAATCCCAGCAGCCCGGCAGCCCGAACAAGGCCGACCCTGACACGGTAACACACTCCACTGCCTCACTGATTTACTGGACGGCTGACGCAGATGTATTGATAGGGTAAAGATCAGCTTGACCTTTTTATGCTGGAGGCGAACAGATGGCTTAAGCTTCAGGCTGTGGAGTTTACAGATCAAGAGGAGATTGGTGCATTGATTACTTCAATGATTGGTGCATTGATTACTTGAATGTTTGGTGCATTGATTACTTGATTGATTGGTGTATTGATTGCTTTATTTATAGGACATTGATTACTTGGGACATTGATTGCTTGATTGATGGGTGTATTGATTACTTCATTTATTGGACTTACACAAGAGATTCACAGTTACACAGAAGAATTTGCCTGAGGAGGAGGAGGTTTTTTAAACGGTCTGCTACACACAGATCAACTTCTATCTTAAACGGTTATAATTAAAATCATATGAAAGCAGGACTTGTACGTCGGTAGTTTTGTAATGACTTCTATAGGTTTCATTCTGTTGATTAGATTAAAATACAATCCTCTGTGGCCTTTAGGAGCAAGCAGCGGAGGCAGCATCCCACTCGAGCCTGGAGGTGGAGCTCAGGGCCAAAGAGAGAGAGACCGCCCAACTGGTGGAGGATGTCCAGAGACTGCAGGCCAGCCTGACCAAACTCCGAGAGACCACCAGTTCCCAGATCACACAACTGGAGCAGCAGCTCAGCAGCAAAACCGCTACTCTCAAGGTATCCACAGAGCACATGGCTGCAGCTAATTGCGTGTGTTTTTTTAATTAGATTAAGACTATTTCTGTATTCCTTTCTTTTTTTCTGCTGTTAGGGGAGTCAGATCCCAGCTGTAGTTATAGTCACGTATTTACTCCCTTTATTCCGCTTCTGCAGTTAAGCTTCTGAAATAAATTCATGACACATTATGATCAAAGGATTGCTTTTATAACGTTATTCATTCTGGTGTCATGTCATCTCTTTGTAATCTACAGGAACTGGAGGAGAAACTGCAGAAGCAAGCTGACTATGAGGAGGTGAAGAAGGAGTTGAGGTGAGGAGGGCACACAGAGGAATGTGTGCAGCACAGGCCCATTTATTTTACACGTTTGATGTCTTAAACACTGTTAACCTAGATGCACACGTCTTTGTTTAAGATTTGTACGTCTGTTGCCCTGATGAACGAGAAGCTTGTATGTCTGTAGCTTCACAAAGTGTCTTCTGCCCGACATTCGCTCTACACCCTTAAAGGGACAGAAATAGACAAATTGGCTTATTATAGTGAACGTGTGTGTCTTTGTGTGTTGTGTGTGTGTGTGTGTGTGTGTGTGTGTGTGTGTGTGTGTGTGTGTGTGTGTGTGTGTGTGTGTGTGTGTGTGTGTGTGTGTGTGTGTGTGGTTTTATTGACTTTCTCTCTCTCTCCTCAGTATCCTTAAGTCTATGGAGTTTGGGACATCAGACTCTGTGCAGGTACATCCACAAATTACCTTTAGGATTAAACCCTTCATGCAGTGCGGCAGCAACAGAAAAAATATGTCATTTCTGAATCATAATTTACTAAATGTACTGCGTTTGTATGAAAAATTAAGAGATTGGAGCCGATTTCTTTTTGGATGGCTTATTTTAACTTCTGCCTCACTGGTCCTCTCCATTAGGACTCAGCCAAACCTCTGGAGGTGCTGCTGCTGGAGAGAAACCGCAGTCTTCAGTCTGAGAGTGCTGCTCTTCGCATCGCCAACACTGAACTCAGCGGTAAGTCTGCCCATATATATATGTGTGTGTGTGTGTGTGTGTGTGTGTGTGTGTGTGTGTGTGTGTGTGTGTGTGTGTGTGTGTGTGTGTGTGTGTGTGTGTGTGTGTGTGTGTGTATATATATATATATATATATATATATATATATAAAACTAAATAAAAAAAGTGTGTGTGTGTGAGGTAATAGTTAGGGCAACACAAGCTTGAGTGTCCTGGTGAAACCTTCTCTCAGTGCGGTTTGCCTGGGAGCTTAGACAAGGGCTCAGCTGCAGGTAAAGCTTTGAATAGATTACATCAGGGGTTTGCAAACATGCATCTATTCTTTTTCTCTGAGAATACTTAACAGGTTCTTTGTGTTTTTTGTGATTTATAATATACGGTGATCAGTCAACAAAAGGAATGTTCAATTATGGTACAGAAATGTTTTTGCTGTAGTCCATTGTGTCCTGGAGAGGAAGAAAATGCGTGTTTGAATACCACAGCAGGAGGTCAACCTGAACAACAACAAAGTATACCGAAATGAGGACACCATCCTCTCAGCCCTACATCAGGACTCCTTCCATCTGCAACAGTGTTTATGGGTTGGAAATGTCATGGCTTAAGGCTTGAATAGCTGAATAGCTTTGAATTGATTAACATTCACAGAAAGGGGCGTTTACTGTCTTGTTCAATCATGTTTAAATCTCAATGGTTATGCATTAGAATAATGTTTCTCCCAGCACTTAAGATTAGGATGGATGCTGGTAGTAACAATATAGTTAATTCCTCCATTTATTTTGGTGAATGTAAAACTTTAATGAGCCTTAACTATTCAGGAAAGCAATGAAACAAGGTCTTCACTCCGAGTCAGCAGCACTGTACAGGTTTTTTATGACATGCATCTGTTTCTGTGTTCAGCCATCAAAAACTTTTTTTTTTTCAAAGAGTTTTATTGCTCTGTTCTTTTTCTCCTGGATGTTTTTCTTTTTTTCTACGAACTTAAATCTATGAAATTGCAACTGCAATGGAATTTATCAGTGTTTAGGATCACGCCTCAACATCATGGAAGAGGACCCCCGTCGTCGATTGGCTGCCTGAGGACATCTCTTTACCCTGTGCAGCTACTTCCTGTTTACCTGCATCACAGCCCTAATCTGCCTACGTGGCACTGTGTCAATTGCTTTGGTTGTCCTTTTTTTTTTTCCAGGCTGTGGCTTACAAGAAAGGTTGAAATCACAAATGCATGGGCACTTTGTCTGGGGGGGTTCGCAAAAAAGGAAAAGTTCACTAATTTGACTTGATTAAGATAATTTTCAACTTATGTCAGTTTTTTTTTTTTTCTCTTCTCTTTTTGGAACCCCTTTTTTGTTGACTCCCCCATAATGCATGGTGTGTTTGACCTTTCTTGTAGGGTCAGCCGGGCGAAAAGGGACAGAAGAGTCCACCCCGAAGGAGGAGACCATGCCCAGAGACCCCTCTTCCTCGCCCCCTCCTCCCCCTTCCTCTCTTCCTTCCTCCTCCCAGATCCCCCTTTCTCGCACTCATACCGACCCCCTCAACACTGCCACCACCACCAGCAGCGGCGAAACGCACCCTTTCACACCTACAGGCATTGGACAGGACTTTTACTCCCCTGTGTTCCCCCTGGTGGGGGGTAAGCTGGCTTTGAACTCCCTGATTCAGCGGCAGCTGCTCCAGACCTTCTACTCCAAAGCCTTACAGGAATCATCTGGTATCCCCAGTGGGGCTCTGCTCTTCACCCCCTTCACCCCAACTCTCAGCTCCATCCCTACTTCCACCCCTGGCTCTGCTGCCATCCCACTGGCAGCCAGCAGCCCCCAGCCGCCCCCAGCCAGCCCAGACATGGCCCCCGTTAACGGGAGCAGCACTGCCGGCAGTGCCCCGTCTCCGTCACCGAGTCACTCTGACGCCACCACAGGAAGTATTTTGGACGGGGAGGACATGGACACGGCGGAGATCGCCCGGCAGGTGAAGGAGCAGCTGATCAAGCACAACATCGGTCAACGTGTGTTTGGCCACTATGTGCTGGGACTGTCCCAGGGTTCTGTCAGCGAGATCCTGGCCCGACCCAAGCCGTGGAACAAGCTCACCATCCGGGGGAAGGAGCCCTTCCACAAGATGAGGCAGTTCCTCGCCGACGAGCAGAACATCCTCGCACTGCGAAGCATCCAGGGACGGCAAAGAGGTGAGTGTGTGCCTCCCCAATGCAGCAGTCTGTGTATGTGTGTTGCATGTGTGTGTGTGTTTGTGTGTGTGTGTGTAGTATGTGTGAACAACCCTGCACAGAGCCATTGATTAGCCTGTCAATATGAAGTAGCCTTTTATTTTTTCTCTCTCTCTGGTGACTCCGGTCCTGCGCCACACCTGTGTGTTTTGAGTGATTTCTTAGTCACGCACTGATCCCAGGAGCTTCTCCTAGCTATCTCAGTCAATACAGAAACCTTTCACACGTCAATAGTATTGAACAGTGCAAACTATGTGGAAGGCAGGGGTACTGTTAACTACGGCTAGATTCGATTAGCCTGAACCTGCTTTTGTTAACGCATCAGGACACTTATGATCGAAGGACACTTATGGTCTCAGTGGTGCAAAAAAATATACAGGATTTTCCGCACTATAAGGCACACCTAATAAACTTTAATTTTTTTTTCAAAAACCGACAGTGCGTCTTATAATCCAGTATATATATGAAACATTTTTTAGGATAGGCCGTTCGTTGAAGGTGCACCTTATATTCCAGTGCGCCTTATAGTGCGGAAAATATCGTAGCCTTCTTCTGCAGTCACTGTTTAAAATAAGGCTGCAGCCTATAAGCCTGTTTAGTACATACTATTAAATGTTTTATCGCCCACCTGTCTGTACTATTATATCCATGTGAAAGGTAGAAGTTTGATTCCTAGTGGAGCCACAGATGGTGAAGATCAATACATTTCCCGCTATTGGAAGGAGTAGTCCACACATTGCATATATTTGCAGAGCATCACAGGGCACCATATAGTCTAGAGCTGTAAGAGAACACACCAGTGCTGTAACATAGTGTGTGGTATATTGTTTTTAACAGAGGGCTCTGGCCAGCCCCAGCTTAGCCGAGTGTTTCAGGATGTTCCGAAGCGGAGAGCCCTCTCCAATACAGCTTCACACACAGGTCTGTCCCCTTCACACACAGAGATTGTAGCACGTCCTGTCTGTGTGGCATGTTTGTGTTGCTATGAACTGTATCTACGGGGGGTGCTTGTGTGTGTTTTTGTTTGAGCCAGGGGAAGAGAGGGTCACCGTTGGTTCATTCGCGGGCAAGGATATAGATGTACAGTATTTTCCGCTCTATAAGGCGCACCGGGCTATAAAGCGCACCTTCAATGAATGGCCTATTTTAAAACCGTTTTTTATATAAGGTTCACTGGATTATAAGGCACACTGTCAGTTTTTGAGAAAATTAAATGCTTTTACCTGCGCCTTATAGTGCGGAAAATACTGTACATGAGCCCTGAAGAACACGGTGTGAAGGCACAAAGCCGGCATGTGATTTTATTGCCAGTGTTATTCTGTGAAGAGCGTTTGCTGTAGGAACCCAGCAGAATGTCTGCATGTGTGAGCTCCAGAGGGATCAGAGTTTACAGCAGTCCCTCCAGTGTAGTCGCCTCGTCGCTCAGTGGTGGGGATGTTGTTCTTGATGCGCTGCTGTTTGTAATTACTTGCTGTCCTTGTAGATTTGCATATTGTTGGTTATCGCAGCTTTTTAACGTGGAGCAATCTTTCACCTTCCTCCTCCTCCCCGCCCCCCGATTCCTCCTCCTTCATCTCCTTCCAGGTAACATTACTGCCCGCGTCCGCACCCCAGAGGCGGGTTCAGACGAGGCTATCAAGTCGATTCTGGAGCAGGCCAAGAGAGAGCTGCAGGTGCAGAAAGCTGGTGAGTCTCATTCCACCCCCCCCCCCATCTCCTGAGGATGAAATATTAAAGATAATTCATTCTGCTTTTTTCTCCGGATGACCCTTTTTTTTTTCCCTCCTGATCCCTCTACAGACTTGTCCCATGCCCAACCCTCGTATGCAGGACTGAAAGGAGGGGGTGGAGGCAGCACAGGCGGCGGAGGGGGGAGCGGATCAGACGAGGCCATCCGCTCCATCCTCGAGCAGGCTCGCAGAGAGATGGAGGCCCAGCAGGCGGCGCTGGAGCCCATACTCAAAGCCTCGTCTTCGTCTTCCTCCTCCCTAGCATCCATTTCTCAGAGGGACATCCTGAGCTCCTCGCTCACCGCTCCCCTCCCACCTTACAACCCCCTGGCACTCTCCCTGAAGAAGGCTCCCAGCTCCTTCTTGTCCTCCCCCTCATCCCCTTCTCCCATCCTGGACTTCAGCTCTGGCATCAAGAGAGAGGGCAGGGCCTCCACGGGGATCGATATGTCCTCTGACGGGGGCCTCAGACTGGGTCGCTGCTCCGAGGGGTCGGCACGCTCTGGAAGCTCTGGAGGTGGGGGTTACTGGAGAGAGCAGTGGTGGAGCAACATGCCCACAGACCATCGCAGGGCCATCGCCAGCCAGACAGGAGACGACAACCACAACCAGGAGGACTCAAAAGAGGTGAGGAGAGGGAGGAACGTCTTTTGTGACTGTTTTTTGTTCTCTTCCCCGCTCTTGTTTTTCTCTCTCTGTCTTTACCGTTCGGTGGTCACGCGTCTGAGCCGTCCTCTGGTTGTGTGTTTCAGGGAATATTGAGTGACAGCCTGTCTCGACACAAACCGTGGAACAAGCTGAATCAGAGGAGCAGAGAGACGTACCTCCGCATGCAGCCGTGGCTCAATGGAGACCAGGGGCAGAACGCACACATCCAGCAGGCTCAGAACCAAGGTAAACAAATAACACACACACACACACACACACACACACACACACACACACACACACACACACACACACACACACACACAGAGTCACACAAGCAGGCTCCTTGGGTTAGAGCGTTACATAAAGCCTGATTAAAGCTAGTGGCTAGTTGTTACCCCCCATCTTTTCCTCCTCTTCCTCCCACCATCACCCCCCCCCCCCATCTTTAGTGCTGTGGCAGTGTCAGCCAGCAAGCTGCTGGTTTGTCATGTCATAGACAAGTTAGTGTTGCAGCGCCAGATGGCAGCTCTGTGTTTGTGTGTGTGTGTGTCTGTGTGTCTTTTTCTCTCTGGGGGTGTAAACAGCAGCTAATGTACACTGACAGCTCCTCATGACTGCTCTCTTCCAGCCTGCTGAGCTGCACAGCAGTACCACACAGACAGACAGGGAGATGAAGGAATAATAGGAAGAAGCCAAAAAAAAAAAAGCTGCTTACTAAAAACTTGAGCACCTTTTCTGTTTGATTATCAGGGATTAAATGAGTTGATGTCGTGTGACTGAAGTCCCTCCTCAAACCCAGCATGGGGATGAGATGAAAGTGGCTTTTCTTGTGGAGTGAAATTGTCTTCTGACCTGTGTGATCTCTCCCACCCTGTCGTGCCGAAGCAGAGGGTACGCCCAAGACGTCAGCCAGCTGCAGCCCCGCGCCCGAGTCGCCCCTCAGTTCAGCCGAGGAGTCTGTCAATGGTCTCGCAGGGGATCCGCTCACCTCCCAGTCCTCCAGTCTCAAACCTCTGACTGACGATCCCTCTGGTGGGGAGTCTCAGCTCAGCACCCCGCTGCCTGTACCCGGCCATTCAGGTCTCAGCATCCAGGAAATGGTTGCTATGTCTCCTGAACTGGACACTTATGCCATAACCAAGAAGGTTAAGGAGGTGCTGACTGATAATAACCTCGGTAAGAATCACAGGGGACGTCACCTGTTAGGTTTTCTTTCTCCTTGTCTTTCCACTTCCAATTTTTTTTTGGCGTATTGAATGTTTGAATCACTCCACCTCTCTGTCGCTTCCCCAGGCCAGCGTCTGTTTGGAGAGACTATTCTGGGTCTGACACAAGGTTCTGTCTCAGACCTTTTGGCCAGGCCCAAACCCTGGCACAAGCTTAGCCTGAAGGGCAGAGAGCCCTTCGTGCGTATGCAGCTCTGGCTCCAGGACCCACACAGTGTGGAGAAACTCATGGACATGAAACGCCTGGAGAAGAAAGGTGTGTTGTCGCAGCCAGCTCCACAAAGAGAGGCAAACGCACAGAGCTGCATGTCTTTAGAGATGATAATGAAAGACTGAGACAAAAGATAAACCTTTCATATGATCTGATTGTATTTTCACCATTAGTCTATACATTCACAAGCAGCAGGCTTTGAATTAGACGTGCACGTCTGTGCACACGGTATCCTTTGTGCAGGACAGCAGAGCATGTTGTGCAGATCACAGTCATCTTGGTGTGATGTCAGTACCAATCAAGACCGCAGACATCACACACTGTATTGGATGTGACAGCTAGGGGACTGCCGGGAGCCTGCTTACTCACAGTCATCAGCACTCCTCTTCATCTTCATCTTCATCATAATAATCACTAATGTCCATAAGCTCGTATTTTTATCATTTGTTAGCCCGTAGCCTGCTCTGTCACTCCATCATTCTGTGTTTCCATTCTGTTTGAATGCTGCCTTTAAGAGGCCCCCGTCCTCCTCCTGGTGACCCCTGACTGCTCACCATCTGTGCACTCTATAGAAACGGGATGCACGTTTCAGAACCTGCCAGTGGGCGCAATCACCCAGGATCAGTTTACCCTCTTTATATCACAACAGTACACAAGGGCAAAAAAACAGAACTGACCACACAGCAGTGTTTTGAGGCTCGGTTAGGTTGTGTTACCCACCACTCAACTTCACTTTAGAGTATTGACCCTAAACTAATGCATCCAAATGCTAACGGGGAGAATTCTGTCCGGCAGCAGAGCCCAGAGCAAAGACACAGACCTAGTCTGGAGTTACCATAGTTGATCTCTCACCCTTGTGGTTCGTGCCTGCTAGGCAGCACACAACTTTCCAGAGCGGTCTGACCTTCCTCTAAGGGTTTTTTCCTTGCAACACTAATATATCTGGCAGCATTTATTGGGGTTGAGAAAATGTCAACCTCATGCTAAGCTGCCATGAGCTGTTCATTTTTCAGCTGCTGGTGCCCTGAGTGGATAATGCCGCTTGTTCACTGTAAAATGGAAGCGACGCTTTCCTTGTTTGAATCCCTGAGAAAGTCTACAGCTCCACCTAGTGGACAAGAATTAACAGCATATTTGCATTAGAATAGATTTAAATCGGTTGTATTTGCTGGAATGGGCTCTCGAAAAGCTTTACGGTCTAACTTATTCTACAGTTTGATGCAGGACGATATTCTCTTTTGTGAACTGTACCACGACTGCTGCAGATGTTACCGTTATTTATTCGCTCTTCTCTTTGTGTCAACTCCCAGCTTACATGAAGAGACGTCTGAGCTCCTTGAGTGACGGGCATTCAGTGGACACGAGCTTAGTGGGGACCGACTACATCCAGGGCTCCCAGAGCCCGGGACACCAGCACCTGAAGAAGCCCAGGGTGGTGTTGGGCCCCGAGGAGAAGGAGGCCCTGAAAAAGGCGTACCAGCAGAAGCCCTATCCCTCCCCCAAAACCATCGAAGAGCTGGCCTCCCAACTCAACTTGAAGACCAGTACTGTCATCAACTGGTTCCATAATTACAGGTCAGCTTCAGGAAAGGATACCGAATATTGATCTGATGTCAGATTGGCTTCAGAGGCTTAAGTCACTGATGATGAAAATTGTGTTTTGTTCCTTAAATTTGTGTCTTTAGCTTATATGTAGAGACGTTTATTTTATGGAGATGTGGTTTTTTTTTCTGTAATAAATGACCTTTACAACATCTGATAGCGTGGTGGTGTGTGTTTCTCTACCAGGTCACGCATCAGGCGAGAGCTCTTCATAGAGGAGATCCAAGCAGCTGGTGGGATAGCGCCCGGCAATGAGGGGGGCTCCCCTTCCCTGCGTGGGTCTAAATCAGGAGAAGGGGACAGCTGTGATGGGACAGAATCTGAGGGCACGGTGGAGACTCGCCAGGGATTGGGCATCGGCCTGGAGGATCACCGAGGATCATGCAAAGACCACGACATGGAGGCTGAGTCTGAAGCAGGGGGCTCTAATAACTCCCCTGCCGAGTTAGACTGCACCACCTCAGGCTTAGGGGGGCCAGGATCCAGCTGTGGACACGGTGGAATGGGGCTGTTTGGCCTCACGGAGGCATCCTCCAGCGGCTCTGCCTCTAGTACTAACATCCCAGCCTCTGGCCCCGCCAGAAACCCCAGGGACAACAATCTGCGGAAGAAGAAAGCAGCAAACCTCAATAACATCATCCACAGGCTGGAGAAGGCTGCCAGTAAAGAGGATCCTTCAGAGTGGGAGTTCTAGCTTCCCCCCCTGACCATCCTTCATTCCTCTTGTCTCATAACCTCACGACCTCTAACCTTGGACCCCTCCTGCTCTGTTCCAGTCGGAGAGTGGACACAGCCAAAGTCAAGCTCAGCAGCCATTTTTATTAAATAAAAAGCTTTCCCAAAAGAGGAAAGAAACAAAGAGTGGTTGGCAAAACCCTTAAAAAGAAGATTTACTGAAGACTTAAAAGAACAAAATAAGAGAACTTGTGTGTCTCTCTTATCTTATTATTATTATTTTTTTTAAATAAGTTTTGTTTTTGTACTGAGAAAAGCACTTAGCCGTCCTGCTGGCCTCTGGCCCTGCTGTACCTCCCCCTATCACCAGCCACTGGTGCATCAGACTGGTCAGTGCCGAGCTGGGGTCTGACCCACAGCTGGGGTCGGAACCCCGGACTCGGTGACACAGGCAAGGCCTGACACAGCAGCTGTCACAGTGATAGACACTGATAGACGATAGATAGACAGGAACTCGTAGAAGAACTCTCACTTTCTTAAAGGAGATTTTTTCCGCTCTTCTTCTCACCTCCCAAGTGTCCACAAACCTCCCCTCACTCAGTGAGACGCCTCATTTTTCACACTGTAGAGTGACTGTTACAAACCCTTTGCCTTTTTCACTCACTTGCGCGTGTGTGTGTGTGCGTGCGTGTGTTTGTAAGTTAGGGGGTTGTGTCGGTGTGTGTGTTTATGTTTATGCACGCCCAAAAAAAAAGGTGTGCGTGTGTGTTCTCTTTTCAATGGCAGCATGTTTTTTTTTTCTTTTTAATCTCACTCCTACGCTCTTAAGAGGGTAGTAGAAGGCCTGTCGGCTGAGCTGCCGCTGTTACTGATGTAAGAAATATGAACTCCTGCCTGTTGTGTCCCACATCCTATCCTGCTGACAGCCATGTGATGGCCAGAAGGATCTCTTAATTCCTCACAAACACACACTCATCTGAAGAGGAAGGAAGGAAGGAACCCTCTTTTTGCCTCCTGAAACCCTTCTTTTAAAGATGAAGGATGATCTCTTTCTTTTTTTTTTTAGAAAAAAAAATATTGCAATTTGGTTGCCAATAAGAGATTGCACAGTCTATTGACTCTAAAAGAGTACAAAATAGGGAATTTTAGCGAGCATTTTTAATTAGTACAAAATAAGAACATAAAATAAGAGAATATCACGTTACTGTTTTTAAAAAAAAAAAAGAAACAAATTAAAATGGAATGATGTTGCATTGTTGACATACTATACAATGGATCCACATAGTACTGTAGCTGTCTGACATGGTGATATTTTATGTGTCTATTGTTGTTTTAGGTTGTGCGTGTCACAGCTTTACCCAGCACTGGACCTGCTGGGTGTGTGTTTGTGTGTGTGTGTGTGTATGTGTGTGTGTGTGTGTGTGTGTGTGCGTGCGTGTGTCTGCACCGTCAACAAAATTTTCTCTATCCATTCAAAACATGTCTTTTTATAGGCCAAATCAGGAAGAGAGATTGTGTGTGTGTGTGTGTGTGTGTGTGTGTGTGTGTGTTGTGCACATTTGTATTTGCCTGCATGTAAGTCAGGGTCGAGGTCAATTCACTCCGAATCAAATTCAAGAAGTTGATCATCAATGACATTTCTAACAGGAAACAAGGGTTTTAGTGAATATGTTGCGATGTACAGTACCTGATGAATCTGTACTTTCTGTAGATTGTTGTCAAAGTGAATTCACCCCAACTCTGGTACGAGTAGTCACCACTCTCCTCCAGTTTCTCCTGTATCCAGGGATGTAAGTCTTTTTGCATTGAATTCTACTGTATACACTACAAATTATAAGGCATATCACCTCCTACCCGTCCCACACAAGCCCTCAGTGCCTGTCAGCCTACTGCCTCCCCTTTGTGTGTGCGTATGTGTGTGTGTGTGTGTTTGTGTGTGTGTGTGTGTGTGTGTGTGTGCGGGTGCAAGAACACACGCCTGTCAGTGCATGCGTGTGCACGTGTGTGCAGTCGAGGAGTGTTCAGTGTTTCTAATGAGTTTGGTCATATTTCGTATCTACTTGCACACACTACTAGTGCACAACTGACACCCTTCTTTAAGCTGTTTGATGCGTTACCATTACATTAATCTTCTCACAAAGTAGTGTAATACTATGATTTACTGTAGCTTGGATTTATTGCTATTTTGCATTTATAGTTTTGGTTTTTATTCTGCTTATTTATAGGTGCTCTATTTTTCATTTAATGTCTTATCATTTGAGTTGTCTATTTTTTAAGGGATTATACTGTTCCTGAGGGCAAGTAACATTTTTATTAGACGTATAGACTGCCGGCAGTATTGGTTAATATTTACAAAGATGTACTAGTTCTCATTTTGTTTGTATATTCATGAATCCTAAAGTTTAGTGTCATTTCAATAGCTTCGGAGAAAAAAAAAGTGTGTTTGCTACAGTTCATGCTCCCGTAAGCATAAAGCTTCTACCACAACAGTTATGCTCTTAAATTGCTAGCTAGAGAGTCAAAGGACATATCAAGATCAACGAAAATATGATCTCGTTACCTGTTTTCTATTCTCGGATGATGTTTTTGTTATATTTTCAATTTTTTTTTTCTATTTTTGGCTGTTTCTTGGGCACGCCCAACACTAATACTCGGCAGGACATGCAGCTTTCTTTTGATGGAGTTCGCCCACTCTTTAATCACATTAAGGTAATTAACAGGTCCAAATATGTACACTTTGTTAAGTAGGTCAAAAGAAATTACTTAAACTTGAGAACGCGTTAACTTGAAGGAGGTCATATCTGCCAAATTGAGATTAGAGAGGTGTTCCAGCTAGCAGGAGTGCTAAGCCACATTGATCAGATAGCCAGCTTGTGATTATGCAGAATTTAGATTGCAGTTTGTAACAAAGCACTTATTAAGACAGGGTCTGTAAAACACTATGACAGAGTACGATCCTGGCATCCTGGTGTATGTATGCCTTTAAAAAAATAAATAAAAAAAAGTGGTTGTGAACCAAGCACAGACTCACATGTCAACACTAAAATAAAAATCTGAGACGTTTTCCTGTAGGATGAGCTGAATTCCTGCGCCACAGCCCTCGTATTTCAAACCACAGACACCTGTGGCGGGGAAGCGTTGTCGTAGAAACCAGGAGTCAGTTGCTATCCAAAAACTCTTCAGCCCATCGTCTCCCTTTTCTCAATATGTAGGTGTATTTATAAGCCGTCTGAAGACACAGACAGACACATTAGCTAAAATTGGATTTTTCTAACGTGTCTTCTAAAGTTCTTGACTTCCTGTGGACTGATGTGAAACATCCGTCCTCCACTGACCACAGAGGCTTCCTGCCTCCTGTTGGAACTGCTCAGACTGGACACCCTCAGTATATTTGCTGGTGATGAAAAGCTACCGTAACATATAAGCACTTATAACCCATTCGTCATTTTATAGCCAGACCCATCATCTCACCCAAAACATGTGAGATCATCAGATTTGTGCCTTTAACTGCCAAGCAGGGCACCAAACTAGTGATGTCATTGGATGCTGACGACCTCGCCCAATTCGTTCATCGCATTTCCGTGTTTTGATCCAAATTTATTTCTCATTTGTGATCACAACGGTACTCTAAAGTCGACTTTGTTTTCAGCTCTCTGCAGAGGGTTGTGTATGAAACTGCTGGAGCGCAGCAAAAGACTAGAAATCTTGTGTGTACTTACAACTGACCTCAAACATGCTTTGGTCCCGGTCTTATTTCAGATGGTTGGTATTTTTTTTCCCATGATGCATTTCTTAAATTGTACATAACCTAACTAGCAGTGAAAGGCCAGAGCTTTGAATGAAGGAGGAAGCATGCAGAAACAGCGTACACTGTAATAACACTGAATTTATTCATAGGGCATTTTGTATTGTTCTGTTTGTGTCGGGTTTGCTGTGACCTTAATAATGGCACTACAGGTATTGATAATGACGTGTGCCAATGCTAATGGTTATTTGGAAGAGACTTGTAAATACGGTCGATCAAGTAGCTATCGATTCACTATTGTCACAGTATGCTTTTGTTTTGAAGGCGGGAGGAGAGAAGGGACGATTCAGGACTTTTCCATGATCCACAGATATTTTTCTACAAATTTAAATCAGATGATTCTATACACTGTTGAATAACATTGTAAAGGTGTAACAGATGCTGTATATCATATCATGTTTTCTGAAGTTGTAAAGCTTTACTGTATGATCTGTTGAAGTCGTGGTTATTCAGTTGACATTAGTTGTAATGGAAGCCTGAACAGCAGCACTGGTCACCATATTCAGGAAAAAAAAAAGAAATGAAAGAAAGAAAAACCTCAGATGTTTTTTGTAATACTTTTAGAATATATCTTATGAAGTGGGTTTTGTAAGGAAACACTTTCTGAATCAGCGGTGCTGTATGCATAGCACACTCAGTAATACATATACACATAACGCAGCACAATACACTCATTCTTTAAACTTCCCCTCCACTCGCGTGCTTTATTTTGTTTTGTTTTTATTTTTATTGTTATTTTTGCTCACTTCTCACATTGGCTTCAGCTCATTTTAAGTCTTATTAAAAAATATTTCCTCTTAACTGCCAAACTGTACAGGTTTTAATGCGCAGAGATCAACTTTTGGAACAAAAAAAAAAAAAAAAATGGATACCAGACTTAAAAGAGGAAGCAGAAAGCCAAATAGTGAAGTTCTTCTCCATCTTTGTCAAAAAGGTTGCTGCCAGTTCTTTGGAGGTTTTGCTACCTTGTGTCGTCACTTCATTTCACTCATAGCTTAAAATGACAGAGTAGTCTGACAACCAAATGACCTGGGGAGATCTTCACCCCCCCCTCCCACCCCTTCCCTTGTGGAAAGCTTTAAGATGCTTGTTGAGGCTTTAGCAAGTTCAGAGTGTTTTTAGACGATTTGTCCAACCTGTCATCAACAATGTGGAAGTAATAATGCTCATAACCTTTCTCACTGCTTTTATGTGTGTGCGTGCGTGTGTGTGTGTGTGTGTGTGTGTGTGTGTGTGTGTGTGTGTGTGTGTGTGTGTGTGTGTACATGTGTGCTGTAGTACAAAAGGCTGCATGACTGTAAAGGGATGGTTAAGATGTTTTTTTGTTTTTTGTTTTTTGAAAGTTGTTTCCCGAGCACTTCTGTCACTCCTGAGATGCTTTTTTCTCCTTTCGGGTCTCCCTCCCTTTCGTTTATCCTCATGTATCATCGTTTCTTTATCTTTCTATTTACTAAACGTATCATGTTGTTTGTTCTCAGCACTGTAAAACAGTCCCTTCTACAACATTGAAAAGCAATATCACTGTATGAAACGTTCACAATGTATTTGTTATGATTGACATTTGATTCATCATCATTATTATTCACATGCACCCTAGGTGTGATAATTGAAGTAAATCTCTTTTATACAAATACTAACTGTGGTAGTTTCTTTCTTTCTTGCTTTTTGTCCAAAATGGTGCTTTGTTGAAAACATGGATGATGTTGTGAAATAAGTATTCTCAGAGAAAGAGATGGTTAAGAAAAGCCAGGAAAGACTAGAGTGTAAGGAGGATTTTACAGGAGTGTTAATCTGCTTCTACAGGTGAGTTCTTGTGGGAATTAACAAAATATGAAGCAAAACCCGAAATCAACCACCTAGAATAATCTTCCTCTGCTCCCGGCAGGTCGCTACGCGGACCTGCAGTTGGAGTTTTCCTCAGCGGTGAAGACCAGCGCCGAGCAGAAAGCCCTCATCCTGAAGCTGGAGCATGACCTGAGCACCATTCAGGCCCTGTCCTCCCTGCCGCGCCCCGAAGCGGATGGATCGGAGATCAGCGACATGGGGAGCATTCCGGAGCCGGTCAAAGAGGCCAGCGCCATGTTCACCGGTACGTCCAGGACCTCAGATACGGACAGATGTTTGTGTCTTTGGCTTCTTCACTTAAATATAAACAGCAACACCTCATGGAATTTTTAATTCTGTAATATAAAACCTCAGAAATTTAGCAAAGTGATCTCCTCAGAATCAGAAAATCTTCATTTCTTATTTATCACAAATTCTTAATTCTGATTGGTGCACAGACGTCCCCTTTTCCCATCAGAGCCCCGCCCACTTTAAACCTACAAGAAGAGGCCAAAACCCAAGTAGATTTGACAGAAAAAATCACAAGAACCTTTAAAGAGAACAAAGTGTCAGTGAGGACAGATAAGATAGGTGGGGGCTTCTTTTAAACATCCAAATATTCAGGTTAAACGTTTGATGAATCTTTGCGTCGTCTTAGTTTTGCGTTTGTCACGTTTAAATAGTCGTAGACGAGGTGAGAGCACGCCACCGCGGCGTCAGTTTTCAGAGTGAAGATGCTGATCATCTGTGAACTAAAATAAACCTGCTGAGCCCAGACTCGGCGGGGGGGGGGGCGGCGGGCATCTGTTTGAATACTAACCAGCCTGATTAGAGCCTCTCTGTTCTTACGTGTGACAGTCGATACGAGTCCCGCTTTCTAGTGTTCGTTTGACTCAAAGTGGATTAAGAGCATCAAAACGGAGGCCCTTTGTCAGAGCTGGAGACTTCTGGGAGCCGGGTGTTGTTTCATCTCCCTGTTGTTTCCAGGTTCTGGCGTGAACCCCGGTGCGGAGCTCCCCCAGGGACAGATGGACTCTCTGCTCTCTATCATCTCCAGCCAAAGGGAGAGGTTTCGCTCCCGCAATCAGGAACTGGAAGCTGTGAGTCATCACCTCTCAAACGTTGTGTCTTCCTGTGGGCTTCTCTTTGTTTTGTTTTTTCTTGTTGGTCTGGACTAATGTCTCGTCGGGTTGTCCCCCCCCCCCCCCTGCAGGAGAATCGTTCCGTGCAGCAGACCATGCAGGCCCTGCAGAGCGAGCTGGACAGCCTGAGGGCAGACAACATCAAACTCTACGAGAAAATCAAGTTCCTGCAGAGCTACCCTGGCAGAGTGCGTGTGTGTGTGTGTGTGTGTGTGTGTGTGTGTGTGTGTGTGTATGTGTCAGGTGATACTCTTTTTGTCTGATGTCTAGTTGTAAAACAATTTGCAGGAAAACTAGTTAGTTTGTGTATTTTTCCTTGCACCCTAGGCTGAAGGAAGTGACGACACTGTGATGCGCTACTCGTCCCAGTATGAGGAGAGACTGGATCCGTTTGCTTCTTTCAGCAGGAAGGTACCGGAAACACACTTTCAGTATCCACACCAATAAACAGCTTTCATGCCGTGGTCCGCCTTACCGACTCACCGAGTTGGTTGTGGTTGAGTCAGCACATTAAATAATTAATGATTGTTGAGAATAACATTCTGGTTCGGACCAGATTGGAACACTTCCTGGTGTGTTTTGATGAAGGCGGTGACTCAAACGACTCTCTGGTCACACAGCGGATGACAGTGTAGAAGAAACAAGTCCATTTTTGCTATTTCTATACTTTTCATATTTTATTTTTTGTTTCTATAGTTACCAGTTGAATTGTAATTCATTCTGTGCGTGAGCTTTGTCTCAGTTAAAGATGTCTAATTCAAAAATTGTTGATAATTTTAAAATTTTTTAAATTGTTTATTTGAAAATAGAACCTGTTCAGGTTAGAGGATTTGTATTTAGCAGGAACATCTTTTTGATTCCACATCGCCGAGTGTTAAAGCTTTAATTTTCCTACAGTATGACCACACTTCAGGAGGGGATTAAAGTCTTTCTGGCTCCTGCTTTATGTTGACTAAAGATTGTAGTTCATTCATTTCACTGAGGTCGTTCTTCCTGTGTGAGATCACGGTCGTTCTTCCATCCGTCTGTTCGTCCACCCATGAAAAAAATGATAAAGGACTTTTGTCCTAAATGGATAAATGCACCTGTGATCGTGATTTCTTGGAAACAGGAGCTGGATGTAGCTGAACCAACGACATCATCGTGTTCAAAGACTCCACACAAACAACAGCTGTGCAGAATGTTTTTATTCCATGTTTGTATTCACACTTTCCAAATCCAGTGTTTTTAACAAACGTCTGTGTTACAGGAGCGCCAACGCCGATACCTGAGCCTCAGCCCCTGGGATAAAGCAACTCTGGGTCTGGTAAGACACACACACACACACACACACAGACTTCTCTTCTCACACTTGTTCTGGACTCATCCTCCTGTACCTCCTGTCAGGGTCGTGTGATTCTCTCCAACAAGCTGGCCCGGACCGTTGCTTTCTTCTACACCCTGTTCCTTCACTGTCTGGTCTTCCTGGTAGGTCTCCTGGACTCCCTGAAGACGTTCTGCTTCTGCAGCGTCAGCGAAAACTAAAACTGTTCACTCGGCTTTTTGTCCAGGTGTTGTACAAGACTGCGTGGAGCGAGAGCATCGGCAGAGACTGCACCGCTTTCTGTGCTAAAAAGTGAGTGCATTCATTCGTCCTGCAGTGGAGGAAATGCTGTTGTGACCATATTAAGAAGTGACGCCAGTTCCTCATTCGTTTCTGTTACTTCCAGGTACGCTGACCACCTCCACCGCTTCCATGAGGACCAAAACCTCTAAGCTGACTCACCTCAGTGAGATTTAAGGGGTCCAAACTCCTACTTGTGGAGTTTGACATAAATGTGCACCTCATGAAGATGTTTTCCTTTTGTTCTTCTTGCAGTAGCTGACATTTTCACTAGGGGGCGACTTAAAGCAGTGAAATGGTTAAACAGTTAGAAAAAAGCCACTTGCTTTCATTTACAAATGATTTGCTTTAACAAGGTGAAATTAATTTAGAAATCTAGTAAGCATATAATTAAAGGTTCCTCCTTCTCTTCTTATATTAATAAATATTAACATCCCATCACTGGGAATTTATGAAGGGTCCAATCCTGTGTGTGTCTTCCCACATCTTAGGGACCACCATACTTTTTTTTTGGAGGGAGAGTTTCTGCTGGAACTTGTGATATTTAGAGATTTACATCAATAAATAATAAGGCATTGGTAGAGTTATTATGGTTAAAATTATAATTAAGAATGATTGGGTTATGAAGGAGGGTGTGGACTGACTTAGAGGTTATGGTCACCATTTAATCGCGTGTTTGCTCCTCTCCTGATTGATGAGGCAGCAGGTATAAACTAATGTTTGCAGGGTGTTTAATTCCAGTATGGATGGATTTCTGTGCATGTTTACTTCTCTTTAATGATATATTCCAAATAAAAAGTGTGCAATTAAGTTTCTTTGGTTTTTATTCCAGATTTTGTCATTCCATTTATTTCAGATACGGATGTTAGAAATTGAAATATTGGGTTTAGCGATAGAAAAAGGATCTTATTTATTTTAGTTGCATCCTTACCGTCACCAGGGAGGAAGTGTTGCTTTTGTGTTTGTTCATTAGCAGGATGGTTCAAAAGATTGCGAATGGATTTTACTTAAATTCTTTAGAGAGGTTTCTGCTCGAGGGAGTAATGCATTCCATTTTGGGCTGATCTGGATCAAGATTTTTATTTGACAATTCTAAACGTGACAACAGCGAACCCTGACCCACGCTCCAGACTGGCAGCTGGTCGGTGAAACTGTTTGTGTAGTTAATGAATGTAAACCAGCGTGACTCTGTGTTTTATGATTAAAGAGTCACATTATGAGGGTCAAACCATCACGGGACCTTTTGATATTGGACGCGATGACATCATGGGGATAGTGGGTGGAGGCTTACATCTCTAGATGAGGAATATTTACATGAATGGTTGGATTGAATGTGCTGCAGCTCCTTCCTGCTGGCGCTGGGACACTGTGTGACCTATTCACATGCAGGCTGATGGACGAGCTTCCCCTTTCCCCCCCAAACCCACCAGTGACCATGTTGGGGAGGGGGGGGGGTTTCATTTAGATGAATCATAATGTTGCTGGAAATACTCATCTGTGCTCCGAGAACAAAGAGATTCATTAACTTTTCATGAGATTTTTGCACAACAAGAAAAATGCTACAAGTGAATACTATAGAAAATACTGACTTATTTTTTAAACATCAATATACCGTAATACTATTAGATTTTATATTTTGCATTAGTGAGGGAAGGTCTTTGTGACAGAGGAGCTCCATTAATGTCTAGAAGCAGAACAGATCTGCTGATCAGTGATTCCTGCTTGTGTTTGGGTTTGACTGAAGACTGCATTATTCATGAGAGGCCTCCTCTTAAAGAGCACCTCCACTCACCCCCATTAAAGACTAACGAGACTGGCAGACCACACACACACACACACACACACACACACACACATTTCCCCTATCTTATGCCTCTTTTCCTTATCAATCACAGCAGATGCCAAGCTGTCAGTACAATTACAGCTTCATTTTGTCCTCCACCTTCGGCCCTGATTGGACGCGAGCACCTTTGACCTTCTCTTAATCTCCACCTCCTTTCCTTTAACTGTATTCCTCCCTCTTTCCTCTGCAGCTTGCGTCTCTGCGTCTCCTGTCACCCATCGGCAACCCCATAAATATTAACAACCTCCATCTTTGGAACAACAAAGGTCTTAAGTAAGCCTAATGGCTTGAGGTTCTTTTTTTACTGCAGTATGGTCCGTTTCACGTGGACTGATCTGTGCGTTAATGACAGCACGCTGATGGCTCAGCAATTTAATTTGTGCACTGTCATGTTTATTTTGAGGGAACAAATGTCATCCTGGAACAACTGAAGCCAGCTGTTCGGGTGGAGACGACACCGGATTGCCTCAGCTCTGTCATGGAGGTGTTTCATTTCCATCCTGGGTTCAGCAGAGGGCAGTAAAGTTTAGTTTTATTGTCACTATGAATTATTTAGCTAACTCTCCTGAATGGAGTCCCTCTTGCCTGTTGACTCGCATCTTCTTCCTGTATCTCTAAATCCATTCTCCCCACTGTTTCTTATTGGAGCCCTTAATAACATCCTTCTATAACTTTTTAGTACATAACCCACTGTCTGGGATTGAATGAGAGACATTTTTAGAGCTGCAACCTAGTTGTACTTTCATTTTCGTTTAATTGATCTATTCTTATTAAAGGTCCAGGTTCCAGTAACTCAGACTCACATCCTTAATTTCTTGTGTCTCTGTCATTTATGGTAAATGGAACATTCAGTCACTACTTTCACTTTCCATTTTTACTTTAATTTCAAAGATGAATTCTGGTCATTATTTATGTTGAAATTCATCATTAAACAAAAACTAATGAATGAAAATGTACTCACAGAGTATAAATTAAATGAGCATCAAGAGGTTTGAAGCAAAACATTGTTTCACAAAACAGGAAGTTTGAGGAAAGAAAGAAAAAACACTTGTCAGAACAATTCCGCCTCCAACTCATAGAATTCATAGAATTCAAGAAAATGTGAGAAAGCTAAAGACCTTGAGAAGGAAACATCGTTTGGTTTGAGGGCTGATGTAAACACTCCACATTGAATCCTTGCTTTTTGTATCTGTTCTCATTTCAGGATCCCCTCATTCATTTCTCTGTGGCTGAAAATCTCATTCAGCCAACGACACACCATTCATGATTTCTCCTCTTTGTGTTGCTAAGTAGCTCCGACCATAAACTGGCGAGGACTGTTACATGGATACTGGGTGTGTGTGTGTGTGTGTGTGTGTGGGTGTGAAGGAGGGAGGTTTGTTAATGGCTTTCAGTGTGTGTGTGTGTGTGTGTGTGTGTGTGTGTGTGTGTGTTTGAGACCAGGCGTTGGTTTATTTCATGGATAAATCAGTAACGTATTCTGGTATCTCCTAATCCTCTTTGGAAAAGTCTCTGTTACTCCTCTCTCTGAACGCTGGCAGTTTACCCCCCCTCCATCACACCCCCTCACCACCACCCCTTTGGGTGGTTACTATGGAAACAGGCCTCTGTCATGCGGCTCCATGCTGAACGCTCCCTGGCTCTCTGATTTACTCTGACATGGTCTGCCTGAATCACTCGGTCAACTGATCCGACATCAGCAAGTCTGTACAGATGAACATGGAGGACCCCCACCCACCCCCACCCCCTGCCCCCGTGTCTGTGCTCCATCCTGCTCCGAGGATGACATGAAGAAGGATTTGTAATTCACAAACCAAAGATATGACAATAGAGTCAACCGGAAACAATCCCAACTCCTCCATTGACAACAACAACAACAACAACAACAACAACAACAACACACCTGTTTGCTCATACATGACTCATACGACTTGTAAAATATCAACCAATTTACTGTTTAAATCTTAATAATGGTTCAAAAATCCAATCAACACTTCAGTTTTAAGAAGATATGTGTATTCTTGATATGTAAATGTCAGGTGACATAAAGCCAGAGATGACATAACATGCTTGCAGTCTTTCCTGAATGTCGCCTCCTGATCTCTCCTTTCACTATAAATCATGTTTTACTAAATATTCCCCCTCTTGGATGTTTGAGCTACAGAAGAATAGCGTGTAGATTTTGACACTACATGCACTCAAACAAATACTGTTATTTGTGATTAGTGATTATATTTATCTAATACTGATGGATCAGTGTGCCAGCTTCTCATTAAGGTATTGTCTCAATTTAAATAAAGAATTTCTGTGTGAATGATTTAGATGAAATTTGCTAATTCCCACAAGAGTACAAAGACAATGTGTAAAACCTTTTTTTTAACCTCATAAACATTATTTATTTTTGTAAATATAAGCTTATTTTGATGGATGCCAGCAACAGGTTAAAGAAAAACACATGGATCGACTCAGAAAACAGATGAAGTGTTTCCAGGCCATGTCTGACTGAAGGTTCAGTCGTTTACAGGCAGGATTTGAAGTTCACCGCAAGATTGTCATCAAGTAGTCTGCAAATCATCGCATCCTGTTTTTATTTATGTTCCATTATTTATTTATACATAACAGGGTAATCTTTGGGAAATCAGGGCGGTATTGTCTGATGGTTCTGTAACAGTTCATCACATTTTAGATTAGAAGCCCAACTTTTCTTAGACTGAGTTGCGAAAACCAAATGATACTGATTAAATAAATAAGTAACAATATGACAAAGATGAAGATATGAAAACCCAATGGGACAGTATGTGAGTGAATGTGTACAGTACTTCCCTCCTGTTTAGCACACAATGCCGTTTCCTTCCTGTTGTTGTTTACTGTGCTGTTAGTGTGTGTGGCTCGCTGTGCTATCTTAGGCTCAGGTCCAGAGAGGCTCAGATGACATCATCACACACACATCATGCATCGTCTCCTGTAACCTCTGAGAGAGGGAAGCAACCTCAGGTACAACACACACACACACACACACGCACACGCACACGCACACACACACACACACACTCCAGCGGGTCATCTGAGGATCGGAGCTGTACTTTTCTTCTCACCTCTGTGAAGCAATTTGCGGCTGAGATTGGTGTGATTCGTGGGGCAGATTGACGCTTGTGGCACCGTGTGATGAGATGTAACACAACCCAGTCAGTACTCCAGTCCATCCAGTACTGACATGGTGTCTGTATGCTCATCAGAGAAACCCCAGCTGGTGGACTACACAGTTGGAATGCTGGGATTACCAACCTGGGATACTCCAGGCCCCTTAACGCCCCACATTCTCTGCGTGGAAGGAGATCGTCGTCATCATTAGATTGATTTTATCTGATCTCTTTCTCTATTGATCTCTTCTAAAACAGCCCAGCATCCATAAATAGTTTAAGAGCTCTTTAATGTTTGGTTTGTCTTTTCTGGGCTCCCGTAGAAACATGGCAGAATATGGAAGAGCATATCTCACTTTGTACATATAAACATATCATGTTTCTATTTTTCTAGTAATAATAACCAGACCTTGATTAAATGTATTATATATATCATACTACATTTTAATTCCTTTTCAATTCCAGACACTCAATGTTCAACTCAGACCCAGAACTATAAATCTTAAATTTGGGTGAGAAGCTGAAATAAAGCTAAATAGATTTTGCTTGAATAAAAAGTTTGGATAAAAGAAGACTCAAATTCTGAGGAGAGAGGACATTCCTGGTAGATTATTTTGTAATTTACTGTATAACTGGAACAGTTGTACCCATTATCTCACAGGAAGGAATACTTGACACCTTGTTGACTTATCCAGATCATGGATTATAATTTCTGGTAAACCTGTTTTCAGAGGCCATATGTTTAATCAGAAGGTGTTTTTGTGGTCCTTTTGCATAAAGGATCCCCCCCCCCCAGCTGTAGGGCAGCTGGGGGGGGGGATCCTTTATGCATCATTTTGTCAGGTGCAGTTTGTTTTCCTCTGAGTTTTTGCGAGTTTATTCTACAGCAGAAAATCCACTCTGTTTTCCAGTGGTTCAGGTTTCAACATTAAAATGCATCCCATCAGGGTTCGATTAAAATAAATGTAAAATAAATGTAGCTACTGTTAAATAGCTCTGAATTTATTACTTATTCAAGTTACAAACATTACAGTTATACAGAAAAAATATGTTCGCTTCTTGCTGTTATAACATAAATTCTTTTAATTTGCCAGGATCTTAAACCCACAGAACTCCATCAATCAATGATCAAACTATCTAAAAGAAAAAAGAAAAATAACATCAAACACAAGTTAGGACAATAACTTTGTTCAAAATGCTTATGGCAAAGTTAAAATTAGCTCAAATACTGCCTTATGGGAAATGTAGTTTTGGTCAAAGCACACTTTTGACGCATTTATTTTTAAACACTGTGATTTTTATGCTCTTGCGGGCCACATGAAATGATACGGCGGGCCACATTTGGTCCCCGGGCCTTAAGTTTGACACATGTGCTCTAGTGTGCGTCTGCACAGGGGTGAAAAGGGAGGACTAAAGTTAAGTGATAAAAGACGAGTCCAGGGTTAAATGGGGGGATTTAGACACTGAAGGGACTAAAACAGAAGCGATGCTACCCCCCCCCCCACACACACACACCTCCTCACCCCCCTTCGACTTGTGTGAAGATCAATAAGAGGCGAAGGTTTTGTAGGGAGTGACTCAGAGACAGTCGTCACACAGCTCCTCACTGTAACATGGGTTTGAATTTAGAGAACTGAGTCTTAATATTTGTTATTACTACAGATAAAAACTCATCTGTCATCATTCAATCACGTAGATTTTAATTTAATGTGTAATTTGTGAATTTGTACTAGATTCGGGATTTTTTTTTTTGCTATGAGAGGAAGACTTGATCTGATGTTTTACATAACAATGAAAATAATCTGATTCCTCAAATAGAATATTAATCAAAGAAACAAACAATTACTCAAATCAGATTATTGATTAACATTTATTATGAAAGGCAACCAAGAGCTCTAAACTTGTTTCCTTTATGTGGTAACTTTATGCCACAGGAAGTACAAAAAAAAACAAACCCTGATAAAAATATGAATAAATGTAAAAAACAAAAATAGACAACAACATGTAAGCAGTAGAAACAAGTATAAATGATAATATTGTGATAAAACAAATTATAAGAGATATTACTTAAAAGGGGAATGGAATTTATATCAGTTAAAAATTTCATTTTTTATATGAATTTATGTACATTTCTTCACACTGTGAGTTCTTTCAGTGAAATAAGTGATTAATGCTGCCTCGTGTGAGGTTTAAACAAATCATTTGTCATTTGGAGAGAACAGCTTCCAGTGATTTATGTCTTCGTCTGTGCTGCTGATGAGGATGATGATGATGATGATGGTGATGATGATGATGATGAGGATGATGATGAATCACAGGACTGGTCTGTTTAATATTAAATCACTGATTTGAAACCTGTACATTTAATTCAATCATTCTTTAAAGCAGCAACAGATCTGTGGAGCCAGTCTGACTGAGATCAGACGAGCAGCCCACCTCAGAGGAAACAGATTAGATGTTGACCTTCTGGAGCAGCTCGTTCTCTCCCACTCCCACCTGTCTGTGGTCTGACCAGGTTACGCTTTAAGCCCTCAGCCCCACCATCAAGTCAGGGTCAGTCCACGCTAAGAGGATTAGCAGTGAAGGTGTGCTACGATAGAACCACTCACTAAGATGAAAACACCAGCGGGCCGCGTGACCAGACGAGTCAGCACGTACGTCATGATGTCTCTGGTTTAACGGTGGAATCATCAGGAAAGAAAAGAACAGCCAAAAAAACCCCTAAAAGACCCCAAACCAGGACTTAGAACCAGAATCAAACTGAACAAACCAGACAACAAGACAGAAAGAGTTTCAGCATCAACCTGCCGACAGATCAGGCAGGCAACCAAACAACCAACCAACCAACAAGCTGACCACCTGATTGACCTGGATGCAAAAAAAAAAAAAAAAAATTTTTTTTTTTTTTAATAGAATTTTTTATTTTATATAGAAGTTACAGGACCATGAGCGTACACACACTCACACACACACGCACACACACACACACACACACACACACACACACACACACACACACACACACTAGTGTATTGTGGACTTATGGCAACAATAAAAGGGGGTGGCTCCTTTAAGGACAGTCATCGGTGGCTGAATTGATCACTGAAACACACACACCCACACACGTGAAAGAAACTGCAGTCAATTCATACACACACACCCACACACACAGGTTATGGATTTACATGGCGCATCCTTCAAAATAAGAGCCTGCAGCAACAAAATGCTCAAATCCACATCCGTTGCTGATGTTTTATTTTTGCTGCTTGTTTTCATCTGAAGGTTCTGTTTAAAACACCAACTGTTCAGTTTCGGTTCACGATATTCATGTGGCTTTGAGTAAATCCAGGGTGTAGCTTGTTCTTAGTTCCTGAAATGAAACAGAAGTATAAAAATATCTACTATGAATATTTTTACATGCATATAAAAATATAAAGACCACGTCCATGTCCAACCTTTTGTTTGCTTGATACTGAAGCCTAGAAACCCACCAATGCTCTGATGATGACTTCAAATGCACACCACTGGGCTGTTTCTAACATGCAGGTCATTAAACACAATTTAACTCAAGAATATAATTGTCCAGTCTTACTAAAATGATAAAGAACTAGATGAGTCATGATGGTCCACTGATTTGCACAATTCAATCCTGAAGTGGATTGTCATCAGGGTTATAATCTGGACCTGGGAGATGTAAGTATATTTTTAGGGGGGTCATAGGAAGCGGGTGACTGTGTGCTAACAGGGGGGGGGGGAGTAGAGACATGACTCTGTCATCAATATGCAGCTGAAACCATGCAGATTCATTAGCACACAGTCATTTAAATACGTTATTGACACGTAATTGTTGAAATGAACTGATGATGAATGCCTGACGTGGGTTCCCAGGGTCATGGATCTATTTCTTAATTTAACACCAGGCAGATGGAAGCAACACAGTGTCATCGTGGTGACGTCACACGGCGTGTGTTGTGCCAGTGACGCATCACCCAGTCATTTGTTAGAGGTTTAATCCGGTCATATTTATCCGGTTCAGGATTTTAATAATCTACGAGCTTTATTCTGAAAGAACAAACCGGAAACACAATCCGTTCAGAATCCTGCTGACTTGTCATCAGCGGATGGAGAGCGGAGTCAAACCCCGAGCAGCACAGTGCGCACCGCGGAGGGATGGAGAGAGAGCTGCCCGGCCCTGCGCGCTCCTAGAGGAGGAGGAGGAGGAGAAGGAGGAGGAGGAGGACATCAGATGAAGAGGGGAGAACAATGTTTGATCCAGAATAGAGCTTTACACCGGGGACACCGAGCAGAGGCATGAATCCGGTTCCGCATTGAGGTGAGAGCCGCAGCCTTTTCTTTCATTCTAGCGCGTTTGGAGCGTTCTGGACATGTTGTGCTGCTGTCAGGAGACATCAGAACAACAACAAACCTCCAGCTGCTGAGGAAGAGGAGGAAGAGGAGGAGGAGGAAGAGGAAGAGGCCGATTCATCCCCGGTTCCGTGATGAATCCGTACCTCCATAACGCGCGTCTCGATGTTTTCGGGGGATGCGCACCGATCAGCTTCCCGCACCGGAAGGAGCGTCATGGCGTAAAAGTGGCTTTTTAGGATAATCTGTTTACGCGCCTGGAGGTCAGTCACAGGACAGCTCAGAAACCGGATGTGTACCCGGTTCGGTGTACCGAGTCCCTATACCGGCTCTCATTCATCCGGTGCCCCCCCGGTCCAGGAGCTGTCATCCATTCAGCAGGAGGCGGCTCCGGTTCCCATTCATGAATCCATTACGCAGCCCGCACGGTGGTGTTCTCTGACTTTAAATAGGCTCTCCGGGCCCGCAGTAAAGCGTCCAAGGCCTCATATTGGATTTCTCTCATGTGTCTTTATTCTGGCTGGAGTCATTTAATATGAAGCATAACGAGCTGATCAGAACAGGATCGAGGCCCACATGGGTTCTGATAACAGGTTATGCTGCAAACCCTGGAGTTTTGTTTCTAAACCACTCGTGATTTTATTAGAACAGGACATTTTGCTGATGTTTTTGTCTGTAATACACCAATAATACTGGTGAAAGACAATTTGATCCTAATGAAACCATAACCACAAAATAAGACACTATAAACCTTTTGTGTTTCATTTACTTCCTTATTGTGTAACTGAACACAAGTCATTTTGTTTTATTGTGATAGAAATGATAGAAGTTTTTTTTAATCACATTGGATTATTGATTATTATTATTATTATTATGATTATTATTATTATTGATTATAGCTTACCAAACTGCATTGGGAGGTGTTGACGTTCTGGGGTTTGGGTCTGATGTCACCGCCTTGAATAATGATAATCATAAAAATAATCAATGGGTGATTCAGAGGCAGTTGGAGAATACACACCTCCTCCAACGCCATCGTCATTAAAACCTGAACCATGTGGAAATTGATAGATTCCACCAAAATAAAATCCTGTGACATGTCACGGCGAGGAGGCGATACATCGTGTCATCGCACCCAGGGGCGTAGCAAACACCTGTGATGATGTCACTGTGATGACATCATCAGTGTGAAATCACTATTTGGAATCCCAGTGTTTATCATTGTTAATGTTCTCCATTGTGCTTCATTCAAGGCACCAGGCGACAATTTGATGCAGCAAAAAACTTTAATTCATACAAAATACGACAATGATGGACCAATAATTATAAACTAGTGATGACCGGTCCACAGCAGACGAGCGCCGTCCGTCTCCACGTATTAAACCTCACGCTGTCGTCTCATCCGTGTGACGATCAGGCTGTTGTAGGATTTAAACAGACCATGTTTTGCAGTACGATGCTCACACACACACTGTAAGATGCTCACACACAATACAGTACGATGCTCACACACACACACACACACACACACACACACACACACACACACACACACACACACACACACACAGTATTTCTCCTCCAGGAGGCTTGTGGTCATCTGTGAAATGAGTTAGACCTGGTGGGTGAGAGACGGCGAGGAAATGGAAGTCAGTGGCAGAATGTGTGTCTCCCACGCGCTACGTCCTTTATCACCGGCTGCCATATGGATGCCTGAGCTCACTCAATATTTACATTGTCAGAGAGAGAGAGTAGGCCTGAGGACTGCCGATTGGAAAAGTGTGCATTAATGAATATGTTTAATATCGGTGTAATAATTCTCTACTGGTTAAATAAAAACAGGCAGACTGAGGAGACCTGGTCAGATTGTGTTCTGTTACTGTTTGGTGATGTGGTGTGCTATCCTCTCCAGACACACACACACACACACACACACACACACACACACACACACACACACACACACACACACACACACACACACACACACACACACACACGTGGGTGTATCGGCGTCTGGATCACTGCATACCTTTCCTGATTTCCATCTGTGACAGCGTGACTCTGATTGCGTCCACACAAACCCTCCGGACGGTGTTCAGGCGTGTCAGGGAGGGATGGTGTTATCAGGGCCCGGGTCAAAGGTCGGCTGCTCTCAGGGAAGACATCTAAAGCGGGTAGAGGAGAGGTCGTCGCCGATGACCTCAGCTTGGGCTCCGTCTCGTGCCGCGGCGTCTGATCCCCGTCCCTCGTCTTGACTCCGTATCTACTTTTTCTCCCTAAAGGGACTTTTCTGCTGCGTCCACATGTCTTCTGATTTTTCGTGCACAACCTCTGGTTAGTCCACTGCTGAAGCTGGCTTACATATTCTCCACACACCCACTTACACCCGGACGTCCAGCCTGAGAATCAGCCTTTTGACTTCAGTAGATGAGTCACATTTCCTTCATGTGACCTCCGTCCGTGTGTCACAGTCGGCTGTTTTCTGTCCGTTCCTACAAGGAACAGAACGTCACTACGTCAGGATTTGGTTTACATTTTTGCTGCAATTTAATTTCATCTGATTTTAGTGTTTTTGGATATATTTTACTACCCTCAGGAGTTTGTGATCCTGCTTAGCTACTAATAAGTGTTTGTGGGTGATGGTTTGTTTGTTGGTCTGTCTGTATTTTAACAGTATAACTCCAAAAATTATACATGGATTTGTGTTTTTTTTCCATGGTCCATAGCTTAGAGTACTTCCCAGGTCCTTGCTTCTAACTTCATGTATGACACTATAATGCTTGGACAAATATTTACGTGACATTCATCCAAGATTACCACAGTGTGATGTGGACACAAGTAATTTTCCTGATCTTCTCATCCAGAATGGATTTAGGAACCAAGGGGAGAACAGAAACTGTGGTGACTCTTTGTCTTTGTATTTGATTTCAAGCATTCCTTTTCTAGAACAGTTAAATATAAAGTCACCCTAACTGACTTAGGTGTGACTTTATTGACAGTCACTGTATTGCTGGCCTCAGGGGTAAATATCAGTACTGCCACCCCCTCAGGTAGAACTGAAGAATTCTCTTGGATGAGAGATGAAACATCTTCAGACTCTAAACAGAAGTCCGGTTTCTTCAGATTCCACCTTCAAGGATCTCCTTGACCTGAGGAATGAGAATCGACACCAAAATACCTGAGAAATAATTGAGAATTTCTAACATTCCGTTGATAGTTATGACACAGAAGGCAGCCTCTGGAATCTGTACTTCCACTTTGGAAACAGAGAGATGTTCAGCATTGGTCTATGACAAGTTTTTACTTCAAGTTTTTATGAAAGTTGGTGGATAAATGGGCCAAAAAGGGATGAAACAAAATAAACTTGTTATTGTCGTATCCTTAAATGTCCCCGGATTACATCTAAGAACTGCAATATTTCCATCTTTATGTATAAACATCTAATTAATGGCTTCATGTAGGATGGAATGCCCAACTGGGGGAGGTGATGCGCTATAGACTAATCTTAGAAAATATGGCCCAAACTCCCCAGGGTGGGAGCACGCTATTGCTTGTCAGCTTCATCGGCCGTCACGTCGCCAAGTGCCGTGCTGCTGGCATGAAAGTGCTTGCTGGAGCGTGGGCGTGTGGCTGTGGAAGTTTGTTAATCTACATCTATACAGTGTTTATCTCTGCAAATACACAGAGGTATGCGTACACACAGCTTTAAAAACACAAATCCTTTTACATCCGTTGTGTTTGGCACCAATATCATTTCCTCAGTAGCTCTACATCGCTACCACAACACCACAGTATTAATCAGGCATATGTAGTTCTTGGCAGTGTGTGGTGGAGTCCGGTGAGGGTTACGTGAAGCGGGGTGGGGGGGGTGGGGGCAATGTGTTTCCAGGCTGCTCCCTCCACAGTAATGTCTTTTTCTTCTCCTCCTTGGTCAGTTTACTGTTACAGACTGAACCTCTCAGCCATCTGACAGAGATATCAGCCCCGTTCTCCAGGGTAAAGACGAAGAGGAGGGGGGCACAGCAGTAGTAGTGGTTGATTTTTACAACAGATAGGGTCTAAATGGGAGGGGGGGTGGGGGCTTCTGAGGCCTGAAGGATGGAGGTGAAGATTCCCCCTGATTCCCTTCATTCATTGTTTTTGTCAGACTGAGGGGAGTTGTGTGGATGTGAGACTCGGCGTGGTACCTCTGCCCCCCCTCCCCATCCTGTAGAGTCTCACTTTTTATGATCCCCTTGTCTCCACCACCTCCGCACAATCACTGATTGTTTTAGCAGCTGCCTTATGGAGCAAAAAATATGCCCTTTTGCAACTGGGGGGTGTACTCACATCCTCTGTGTTGTTAAAAGTGTACAGCAATGTAGATAAAGAGAGGGATGTTAATGTGGCTCGGAGACTCCTGGACAAATTAGCATCTGTTTACTAGCAAATTCAACATGTCGGTGTAAAGAGTTACCAAAACCCTCAGCCGTCGCTGGCTGAAGGTTTCCAACCTGTTTTACCTCAACTCACCTCGACCGACATGAGGAGAGAGTGGAGTCTGTTTCACCCCCGCCTGTGTAAAGAGAGTCCTGTCCAGGATCAACCCTCGCAAGGCTGCAGGTCCAGGCAAGCGTACCTGGACACACACTCAGAGACTGTGTGGCGTAGCTCCGACCTGTCCTAATAGATGTCTTCCTCACCTCTGATGCAGGCTGACACCTGAGCCAAATAAATCCCCTGAGCCATGTCTGAATGAATACCACCCAGTAGCACCAACACCAATCATAAGAAAGTGCTTTGAGAGAGTTTTTTTTCTTGTTCCCCACCCAGTCTTGGGCGCTCACCAACCAGAAGCGTCTGGCCTTAACTCACCTGGTAGATGAGGACACTGGTGTCAGAGCGCTGTCTTTAAAACACCATCGTAACTCTTCAGATGACATGTCCAGCTCGGTTCTCTTTGCTCTACTGTCCATCTCAAACCAACCGCATCAGCAGGATTGTGGATGACGTAGCACCAATGGAATCTTGTCAGGAACAACCATGAGATGCATGACTGAGAAGAATGTATGGAGGGAAAACAAAAATGTCTCCTCGAATTTGGGAAGGTGCACACTGTCTGGAAGGAGGTCCCAGAGCATTAATTCTTCCTCATCTTCTAACATCCTTAAAATGAATCGATCTAATCCACACCAACCACTCCTCCATCTGAGATGGACAATCATTTATTTTGATTTTAGTTTAGTTTAGTTTAGTTTAGTTTAGTTTAGTTTAGTTTAGTTTAGTTTAGTTTAGTTTAGTTTAGTTTAGTTTAGTTTAGTTTAGTTTAGTTTATTTGAAGGGGACAATGCAATTTCATAAAACACATGATTATACATGGTTACAAAAGCCAGAATTAGCCAGAAGGCTACTTTTCATCTGTAGTCCCCTGGCCATGATGTATAAAAAGCAGTAAAAGTAATAAAATAGTAGAATCAGTAAAATACATCTACAATATACTAAAAATATACATATTCAAACACTTACTATACTATTAAAAGAGAATCACACATATTGAAACATAACATTTGATCACAAATGTTTTTGATCATTGCGCTGCATCAAATGTTTTCCTCATCTGTATTATGGCCAGGTAGTCCTTTGAATGTTGTGAATGTTGTTGCCATGGAGAGTAGGATCTGCTTCACATGATGCCAGTGGTGTATTATGAGTTACAAATAAAGGATTTGATCTCTGCTCAGCATCAGTCATAAGTGATCCCCTTTGGGTTCCCCCCCAAAGAGACAGAAGACTCATTAGAGGGGTCATAATTATTTGCTTTTGTAAAAAAAGAAACTACATTTTAAAAATATTATCCTTGATCAATTTTGAATCGCTTTTGTGACAACTTTGGAGGTCATGTTGCAACTCCAAAAACTCAGAGATGGACATAACTTAAAATTTTCTGTGTCAAGATTCCAACATTTAGGAATCCCTGGATTCATTCATTTTCAAATGCATACTGGATTACTAAATACAGTATATAGATATATAGTTGTCTGAGAATGGCCAATGGAAACACTCGAGGAAAGCCCAAGACCCACAGATTGTAGTTGTTCTCCTCTGATCATTTTTCCTGTATACTGTATGTGTGTGTCCAGAGTGTAATCTGCTTTAGTCTGCTGAGCCTCAGAAACCTTAAGGCTGTTCACTTCCTCCAGCGTCTCATGGCTTCTATTTCATGCTGACTCGGACTTGTGTGTGTGTGTGTGTGTGTGTGTGTATGTGTGTGTGTGTGTGTGTGTGTGTGTGTATGTTTGTGTCTGAGAGAGGGTCACATCCTTTTCTGTGCAGAAGGGCGAAGTGTGAGAAACGGCCCTCATCATGTTTTGTTGTTTTTCTGCTGAACGAGTGGAAAGTTGGTCAAGTGCAGCTTTTTAAATTCCTGAATCTGTATTGACTTCTCACTCTAAGAGGAAAGGATTTAGCTGTAAAATGTACTTTTTTGTATCTTGAATTGATAAACTAACAGATTAATTTATGAAGGAAGAGCAGTGATTTTCTCTGTTGTAGATTTCTCTGAATCCCAGTTTTAAATGGTTTCTCTTTCTCGGGTTGGGACTCTGGTGTTCTTTCCCGCATCGCATTCTCTCTCTGATCTGACATGACGATACTTGAAGGATAAATTCCAGGAACCTCAGCGGCGCAGACATTTGCATCTATGTGTTATTTGGTTTAAGATTACAACTGTAAAAAGCAAACATTTTAGCAGATGCAGTGAGTGATGAACGGACAGAAACTGCAGCTCAGACATTAAGCTTTCAGTGAATGGGGTGTCGGCCGTCCCTGTGTGTGTCGCTCAGACAAAATCCTTTTATATGCATGATCTACAGAAAACAATTATCGGACTGACGTGCGTTTCATAGTGCGACCTGTTGACTGTCGGCGTGTTCGTCACAACAGTGGTGTGACGATGCCCAAAAGAGTTTCACCAGTGATGTGATGCAGTTTGACACCCATGAGGCCAGAGAGGGAGGACATGAATGCACACATACTGGGAGCTGAAAAATATGTACAGTATTTTATGCACTATAAGGCGCACGTAAAAGCCTTTAATTTTCTCAAAAACCAACAGCGCGCTTTACAATCCAATGGGCCTTATTTGTGAAAAAAGTTTTGAAATGGGCCATTCATTGAAGGTACACCTTATAGTCCAGTGCGCCTTATATGTGTGGAAAATACTGTAGTCAAACAATACACTAAATAATAATAAATGAATAAATAATAATAATAATAATAATAATAATAATAATAATAATAATAATAATAATAATAATAATAATAATAAATTAAATAAAATAAATAAAATAAATAAATAAGAGAAAATAAATGGTCTGCACAGAACTGCAAACAGGCCAGGTTTTCAGAGCTCATAAAAAAATGGAATTAAGTTGTTTTCACAGGACTGAGATCATCAGTTTTTATAGTAGACGTTTTGTATGGGATGTCTGTATAATGAATATTTAAGGAATAAATACCAGAAACAGTGGAGAAACAATGTCTTTTATTGATAAAGACAACTTGTTGACAATCTGCATTGATGATATCAGGATGTAAACACAATAAAGACAAGCTGGCTGAGGAGTCTGCTTCATTCTCACATCTTGTATTCCTTTCTCCGTCACAAATGCAGGCTGTTCTCGCCAACTGTTGTACATCTGATCCGAAGCCAGGAGTTATGCAAATACCTGCTGCAAACGCTCTCTTTCCCTCCATTCTGACACTCTGCTCTTCTTCCTCTCCAGCCTCTCCTGGGTGGGTTGGCATGGCCCAGTGATGAACGGAGCGGTGCTGCCCGGTAGCCCGGAGCTCTCCTCGTGCCCACTGCCTGACTGGAGAGAGTTCTGCGAGCTCCACGCTCGAACCTCCGCTGCAGACTTTGTCGACAAGTTCCAACGCTTCCTGTCGGAGAACCCGTGCTACGATTCACCGGGCGCCGACGTGAGCTTCTCGCAACATTTTGCCCATCACTTCTTGGAGTGTTTCTCTGCAATACTGACCCAGACGCGGGAGAACCAGGCATCTTCACCTGGGGAGGACAATTCCAACGTGGTGCCAAAATACAGCATCGTTCCTTTCCTGGGAATTCAAGGCTGCCCTTTGTCCTACGGTCACGACCTTTACCAGAGACGCAAGGACGCCGGAGCGTCGAGTGAGTCTCTAGATAGTATGGACAGCGGAGGGGGAGGGATAGATGGAGGAGGTAGCGGCACCACCACCTCCAGAGGCCCCCAGCCGGGCCACAAGGTGTCCGCCCTGGGACAGTCCCGCAGCTCAGAGGACGTGTCCGTCAGCCACCCCAAGGCTCGCTTCAAGAAGGGCTTCTCCCTGAGGAACATGAGTCTGTGCGTGGTGGACGGCGTGAAGGAGATGTGGCACCGACGGGCGTCCCCCGAACCCGACGGCCCCTCCGGAGCCAGGAGGGCTAACGGGGGCGGGGGAACAGGGGAGGCCGCAGGCAGCGAGAGGTGGTCCCAAAAGTTGCGGCTTCCCAGGGGTTCCCAGGGCCACAAGGCGGAGATGCTTGAGATCCAGAGGGAGGGGGCGCTGAGGTACATGGTGGCCGATGACACGAACTGTATGGGCGCCGCACAGTGGCAGAAGTGTCGCCTGCTCCTGAAGAAGACCAAGAGGGAAGAAGGAGGCGAGAGGTTCCTACTGGAGTTCTATGTTCCCCCAAAGGTAGACAAACACACACACACACACACACACACAGACACACACACACACACACACACAATTTGGAACAACTTTATTTAAAGTCTGTCCATCAAAGGAGAGTCAAACAGCTATGAGAGACACAATCCTGACAGGAACAGGATGTGATGAAATCCATCTTATTTCTTTTTTTTGTATTTGGAGGGTAGAGTCCAGGTCTTTGTCCAGACCATAAATATGGGCAAAGAGTTCAGCAGAAACACTCCAGTCCCACTTTAAAATTATACGTAATGATTCGTTTAAAAAATGATCAGCATAATAATAATTCGTGGAAATAGTCGTTCCTTGAGTGACTTGAGTGACGTGTGTGTTCTACCCTGCCGTGGAACACACATATTCACATACATGCATGCACACGTCACACAACTAACTAACTAACTAACTAACTAACTAACTAACTAACTAACTAACTAACTAACTAACTAACTAACTAAAAAGCACAGAGTCAATTGCATTGGTTTAACTCTGGTTAGCTCTAACAACATTTCCAACAGAAGGGGAATCCTGGGATAGTGCTGCATGGTGCATGGAGGTACAGGAAATGGTCAAATACAGGAAGTGGTCAGATGGTATAATACAGGAAGTGGTTTTTGACATCTGATCCAGGGAACGGGACGTGGGCGTGGATGGCAGCCAGCTGCAAAGGCCGATCAAGATGAGAGTGTTGCTCCAGACAGATCAGCTGATAAGCCTCTGCTAGACTCCCCGACACACAGACACACACACACACACACACACACACATATGCACAGACACACACATGTTCAGATTAAGTTCTGGATCCACGTCTCCAGTCGGACGCCAGGATGTTTTCTTCCTGTTTTCTCGCTAGAGGAACTGAACGCTGCATCCAAACAGAGCCAGGGAGTCGTTTCTCCTGATCTTTTCTGAATTTTCTCTTCTGTCTTTATGGTTAACTTTAATTTAATTATGTTTTTAATCTGAGGGAAATTCAGGCGTGGCTCATTCCTGCTAAAGTGGTACCAATCATTCAGACTGGTTCCATAATGAATGTGTGTGAAGGAGCCGTCCGTTGTAACGCGGTGATCGTCACTCAGACCTACACCAGTAATTTAAAGCCCCACGCCTGTAATATAAAGTTCCTTCTTTTACAAGTGTTGCTGTTGAATCCTTCAGGCTGCAGTGAAGGATTTAATTTCACTTTGGCCCGTTCATTATCGCTTATTTTGGTTTTCAGTGAGATTATACTGGTGCAAAATTATAAAACCATCCAGGCAGTGAAATAAGTTTCTCAAGCAGAAATGACTGAAAATAGTACAGTATTGTTACCATTTAAAACCATTGGCTGTGGTTTGTTTTCTGACATCGTCTACATCAGTGAACCTCTAGTGTTTTTTTAAATGTCTTTTACTGAAATCTTACATTTTCTTTGATAAGATTAAATATTGATGATCAATTAAGTTCAATCAAGTTTTATTTATATAGCTCTTAATCATGGCAACAGACATTTAAAAGCACTTATATGAAAATAAATTAATGAAATGAAATAACAATTACGGGTTAAATGACCCCCATTGAAATAACCACAAGTTTTGTTTGCAGAACCTTTTGTATTAATAAAATGCCTACATATGAACTTTCACCACAGGTTTTACATTTGTGAATTGTGAAAGAGTCAGCAAACGATTGAATGAATTTGACTGTTTGATTTGAATAATGCTGAGAAACATTTTATATATATACACACACACACACACACACACACACACACACACACACATATATATATACGTATATAAACTGTACATATATATGTACAGTATTTTCCGCACTATGAAGCGCACTGGATTATAAGGCGCACTTTCAATGAATGGCAAATCCAAATTTTTTTGTCATACATAAAGCGCACTGGATTATAAAGTGCACTGGATTATAAAGCACGCTGGATCATAAAGCTCACTGGATTATAAAACATATCTGTGAACTCATCTTCAATGAATGGTTTCTTTTAAAACTTTTTTTTATATATAAGGCATATTGGATTATTGGATTATTATCCTCCGAGAGATGCCACCTTATCGTGGTGGGGGAGTTTGAGTACCCAAATGATCCCAGGAGCTATGTTGCCAGGGGCTTTATGCTCCTGCTAGGGTCTCCCTTGGCAAACAGGTCCTGGGTGACGGGCCAGATGAAGAGCAGCACAAAAACCCCTATGATGAGTAAAAAATCAAGGACAGTGACGTCTCCCAGTATGGCGCAACCGGGGAGCTAGGCCCGGGGTTGGGGCTCGTATGCGAGTGCCTGGTGGCCGGGCCTCTGCCCACGCGGCTCAGCCGGGCTCAGCCCGAAAGGACAACGTGGGCCCAACCTCCGGTGGACTCACCACCCACCGAGGAAACCGTAGGGGACGGGTGCAGTGTGGATTGGGTGGCAGTTGTCAGCATGGGGCTTGACGACCCACTCCCCAGACAAAGAGTCTAGCTCTAGGGACACGGAATGTCACCTCACTGGGGGGAAAGGAGCCAGAGCTTGTGAGGGTGGTTGAGAGGTACCGACTAGATATAGTCGGGCTCACCTCCACCCACAGCTTGGGCTCAGGAACCCAAACCCTTGAGAGGGGTTGGACTCTCCAGGTGGTGTGGGCTTGCTTGTGGCCCCACAGCTCAGCCATCATATATTGGAGTTCATCCCGGTGAACGAGAGGGTTGTGTCCCTGCGCCTTTGGGTTTGGGACAGGTGTCTCACTGTCATTTGGGCCTATGATGGGCCAAATGGCAGTGCGGAATACCCGGCCTTCCTGGACCAGACAGACTCAGTAGACCCAAACATGTTTTGAGAGTCTGCTGGGAGTGTCTGGCAGAACCCTCTGTCAGTGAGGTCTTCAACTCCCACCTCCGGGAGAGCTTCTCACAGATCCCACAGGAGGCTGGGGATATTGAGTCAGAGTGGACCATGTTCTCCACCTCCATTGTTGAAGCAGCTGCTCATAGCTGTGGTTGCAAGGTCTCTGGTGCCTGTCGCGGCAGTAACCCCCGAACCCAGTGGTGGACACCAGAAGTAAGGGATGCCGTCAAGCTCAAGAAGGAGTCCTGTCAAATCTTGTTGAATTGTAGGACTCCGGAGGCAACTGACAGGTAAAGGGAGGCCAGGCGTACTTCAGCTTGAGTAGTCGTGGAAGCAAAAACTCGGGTCTGGGAAGAGTTCGGGGAAGCCATGGAGGAAGACTATCGTTCAGCCTTGAAGAAATTCTGGCAAACCATTTGGCGCCTCAGGAGGGGAAAGTGGTGCACAGCCAACGCTGTCTAGAGTCGAGGTGGAGAGCTGCTGACCTCGACTGAGAATATTGTCCATTGCCCACCTTCAACTGGTCCAGAATGCTGCTGCACGTCTTTTAACTGGAACAAGAAAGTATGAGCATATCTCACCGATTTTAGCATCACTGCACTGGCTGCCCATACATTTTAGGATTCATTTTAAAATCCTTTTATTTGCTTTCAAAGCCATAAATGGCCTCGCCCCACCTTGCCTGTCTGAGCTACTTCACCCATACATGCCCAGCCGCTCTCTCAGGTCAGCTGACCAGCTGCTCCTTATACAGACTAAAGTCAGGCTGAAGCTCAGAGGGGAACATGCGTTTTCATTTTCAGCTCCTAAATTATGGAATGGGCTCCCACTGCACATCAGGCAGGCTTCTTCCCTGGCTCATTTTAAAACTTTTCTTAAAACCCACCTCTTTTCCCTAGCATTTTGACACCTTTTAGAGTGTTATTTCACATTATTTTAATTGTTTTTATCTGATTTTATTTCCGCTTGTAACTTATTTAAAATTGTTTTATTGGATTTTTATTTTGATATTTTATTTAACTGCATTATGGTCATAGTTTTATGGCGCATCTGTTCTGTTTTTTATCAAGTTGCTGTGCAGCACTTTGGAAACCTTGTGTTTATTTAAATTGTGCTTTATAAATAAAGTGGATTGGATTGGTCGGGCGGTGGAAAGAATACTTCGAGGATCTCCTCAATCCCGCTGTCATGTCTTGCACAGAGGAAATAGAGGCTGAGGTCTCAAAGGTGGACTCGTCCATCACCCAAGCTGAAGTCACTGAGGTGGTTGCCAAACTCCTCGGTGGCAAAGCACCAGGGGTGGATGAGATTTGCCCTGAGTACCTCAAGTTTCTGGATGTGCAGGGACTGTCATAGTTGACACGTCTCTGTAACATTGCATGGCAGTCGGGGACAGTACCTCTGGATTGGCAGACCGGGGAGGTGGTCCCTCTTTTCAAAAAGGGGGACCGGAGGGTGTGTTCCAACTATAGGGGGATCACACTCCTCAGCCTCCCGGGAAAAGTCTATTCCAGGGTACTGGAGAAGAGGATTAGACCTATAAATTGTGAGGAGCTCAGTCACCAGGGAGGAGCTTGGAGTAGAGCCGCTGCTCCTCCACCTCGAGAGGAGCCAGCTGAGGTGGCTTGGGCATCTGTTCCGGATGCCTCCTGGACGCCTCCCTGGGGAGGTGTTCCGGGCATGTCCTTCCTCGAGGAAGACCTAGGACACACTGGGGGGACTATGTCTCTCGGCTGGCCTGGGAACGCCTCGGGCTCCCCCCAGAGGAGCTGGAGGAGGTGTCTGGGGAGAGGGAAGTATGGGCGTCCCTGCTGAGACTGTTGCCCCCGCAACCCGGCCCCGGATAAGCGGTAGATGATGGATGGATGGATGGATGGATGGATGGATGGATGGATTATTGGAAATTGAGAAAATTAAAAGCTTTTAATTGCGCCTTATAGTACGGAAAATACTGTATATATTAAGAAATCTGCATATGTCTCAACAACCCTGCATACTGTGGTGCTGCAGAAGTGTTTAATCCAGCGTATTTCAGACCTGTAGGTTAACGTGACCTTGTGGGAGTCAGGACCTACAATAGCCTGCAGTAGTGACAGCCGTCTTTATGTCTAGTCTGCTTTGCTCACACCAGCTATCAACCTTTTCACGAGAGCAACTGTGTTTGTGTGTGTGCTTGCATCAGTCCTCAAAGCCCAAAGTGAGCATCCCCCTGTCGGCCATTGTGGAGGTGAGGACCACCATGCCGCTGGAAATGCCTGACAAGGACAACACTTTTGTTCTGAAGGTAGGAACCGCAAACGTTTCACCGCTGCTGGGTTAACAGAGCTGCCTCCGCTTCAGAAGGACTGCTCTACAAAAACAGGTTGTGGAAAAATGAGCTGGATGTGGTCCTTTGAACAGAGCCCACTGTGTGATTTGAATGTTTTGCTGCTTCCACAGGTGGAAAATGGTGTGGAGTACATCCTGGAAACCATTGACTCACTGCAGAAAAACTCCTGGGTTGCTGACATCCAGGACTGCATAGACCCCGGGTAAACCATCAGATAAATATTTGCTGTTGCCTGAAGATGGAGAGGAGAGGGATGGAGGGGGGCGGGGGGCTAACACACACAGTCATTAATCATCAAATTAGTGGGATTTCTGACAGGTTGCTTTAACACAAACATGGGGTCGCCCCCACACCGCTGACATTCCTCTTCAGTTTCCTGGGTTAGCGGTCGTTTGTTGTGCAGTTCAGGACGTAAACAGGTGGAGTATTTGCGTCCGTGTTTGTAGGATGTGGACGTGCGTGGAGTTGTGTGTGTGTTAGCATTCTGCGATGTGTGTTTGCACGCGTGTGCGTGTGTGTATACGTTCTTGCGGTTTTCCCTGATCTGCCTGCTTACGTACAGCGACAGCGGCGATGACATCGAGCTGGCGTCCTGTCCTCACGGTCAGGCCTCCAAAGACTGCTCCATGGTGGCCTCCTGCAGCTGCGAGCTGCTGTCCGAGGGTGAGCCAATGCTCACCGTTACGTAACAGTCAGATGTTTTTCATTTTCACTCAGGTGGACGTGGTAAAATATTTTAAAATATATATTTTTCTGTAGGTGTGTATCGTGCTTCGGAAAGGTCGTGTCCTGCAGCGGCAGAGCATTACAGCGCGCCCTCGGTACGCTGCAGGGAACCCCCCTTCACTCAGCACCCGTCCCACATGCCTTTAGAGCGCTTCCTCCAGTCCCCAGAGGCGCAGGCCTCCAACTCCTCTGCAGGTAGGAGTGAAATCATTTCATTTTCTCCTCCAGATGAACAGAAACAACAGAATAAAGTCAGATTTGCGCTGATTCTGCTCAGGTGGTGAAGGAGCCAAAGAGTCCGATGGCGACGCCAGCCTGGTGGGTTACCCGTGGTTCCACGGTACGCTGTCCCGCGTGCGTGCCGCTCAGCTGGTGCTGGCGGGCGGCGCGAGGAGCCACGGGCTCTTTGTTATACGTCAGAGTGAGACGAGGCCGGGCGAGTACGTGCTCACCTTCAACTTTCAGGGCAAAGCCAAGGTGAGACGACGAGAGCAGGAAAGTGTGGTTCGAATGTCAGTTGTGTTGAAGTATTTATTAATGACCCGTTTACAACAAAGTAAATAAACACACATTTTATTTCCCCTTTTACCTGTGATGCTATTTAATAACTTTCAAAAAAGTTATTTAATGTTATGTGTGTCGAGGGACGGCGTTAGTGTTTCCATGCCGACGGGAGCTCAGGTCTCTTCTGTGAGGAGATACAGGCTTCCTTCTGCACCGTGGTCGAAGCAGGTCGAAGCAGTTCAGACAAGAAAGTTGTTGGATTGGGTATTTTAATTAGTTTCATAAAATGCTGAAAAACATAGTAAAATTCCCTCCATCAGTTTTGCTTTCACTTCATTTATTTGCCTGATAAATGACTTAAACAACAAGATGAATTCAGTGGTGTGAGATGTAAACAGGAAAGCTGACATTTGAGAGGCTGTAAGACAAAATATTTCCAGCTTTTCTCAATAAAATACGACCCAGATTTCATTGATGTTTTTTGTTGAACTCAAATATTGAACAAACTTGTTTTTGACTGGAGAGCATCTTGTTCTCAGGATGTTTTGGGATGCATCCCCCGCAGCTCCCAGCAGACCAGAGTAGTCAAACCCAGAAAACGATGCAGAATGTCAGAGCTGTGTATTCTTTTTTGTAACATGATCCCTGCGCATCACATCCTGTCAGCCAGCGGCGTGAAGGAAGTGTCAGCTGCTGCTCCTTCCTGTGGCGGCGTCCTCACCGAAATGTCCTGACCTTTGTCTCCATCTTTTTCCAGATTTGTCCCGTCTCTCAATGCAATCCTCTCTCTTTCCTTATTCTATCATTTTCTTTCCTATATCATTTATTTCTCCCCATTCCTCCACCCCACAGCATTTGCGTTTGTCTGTGAATGAGAACGGACAGTGCCACGTCCACCACCTGTGGTTCCACACCGTCTCGGATATGTTGAGACACTTTCATGCCCACCCCATCCCCCTGGAGTCTGGAGGCTCTGCTGACATCACACTACGCTCCTACGTACAAGTGCAGCGCAGCTCCACCACAGGTACAAAAACCTGAAGCGCTCACTTAACAACAGCCATAGATTGTGATATATTTAGTTCTGTACCTGAGTGAACAAGAGAAATATGATTTTACATGATTGACTCTGATCTATTTTTTTGTCTTAGTGTGGGAAATTCCCCCAACGCCCCCTTATATTTGAGGAGTGATGGATATATCACCATATTATCTACTTGTCTATAAATAAACCTGCACACCTTCATTTTCTAAACACATCTGTAATGGAGCTCTCACCTCCACTGGAGTATGGCGCCCTCTCCTGTTAGGAGAAGTGCATGTACAGCTGATGAACACCTTAAGTAAGCAGAGAAACATGATCAAACAATCTCCACCAGGATCTTATCTATTTTTTCTCTGGAACATAAGAAACAGAAAATTATTCTAAAAATGTATTCTTAACTTTTTGAGCCATCCTGGCATAAAAACACAACCTCTTTGGCAGAAATGACAAATTATGATCACGAAACCCATGAAATGAAACATAACTTGACTACGTTCAGGGTCAAAGGTCACTCAAAAAATAAATATCTAAAAAAATAAGGCACAAATTGAAATGCTTGCACTTTTTTACTTGTTGGTGGTTTTAACGAGAAAAAAAACAAAAACATCGCAGCTGGACGATCGCTCCTCAGGTCACCAAAGGATGTCGGAGGACGATTACAGACTCACAGACTTCGGTGTGTTGGTGGATAGCAGAGGCTTGTCCTTAAACCTGGGCGACCCCCGCCCCTCCCCGTCCACGCTCACGCCCCTCCTGCCCTCTGCTCTCCTGGCATGGGATGAATGCCCTCCTGTACGGGGAGAGTGAGGGGGCGATTATACCGCAGGAGTTCTGCATGCAGGCCTCGCCTCTGGCCCCAGCCCACCCTGGAGGCCACAAAGACGCCTTCTGTTTTCTCGAAAGCCGGACCTACACACACTCATGCACTCTGTCCCAAACACACACACACACACACACCACACACACACACACACACACACACACACACTGCATAGAGTGGAGGTTTGTTTCGGGGTGTAAAAGGCATTACTGATACGCTGCTCAGGCGTGTCTTTGGCAGCAGTGTTGTTGGTGTTATGCCCCCCCCCCCCCCCCCGGGTTAAAGGACAATAAAGGAGGCCCCACACTGCCCGTGTTTACACGCCGCTCTGTAAAGAACCATTCGCCAGCCAGAGTACAGTATTTTCCGGACTATAAGGCGCACCTTAAGCCTTTAATTTTCCCAAAAATCGACAGTGCGATTTATAATCCAGTGTGCTTTATAATCCAGTGCGTTTTATAATCCAGTGCGTTTTATAATCCAGTGCGCTTTATACATAAAAACCGGATTTAGAATAGGCCATTCATTGAAGGTGCGCCTTATAATCAGATGCGCCTTATAATCCAGTGCGCCTTATATATGAAGAAGTTTTGGAATAGGCAGTTCATTGAAGGTGCGCTTTATAATCCAGTGTGCCTTAGAGTGCAGAAAATACCATAAAGCAACCAACAATTATCAGCAGCACAAGTTCATCAATATTCTTCTTCTCCTATTAAAATCATGTCTTTCTCTACAGAGGTGAGCGTCCCCCCGGTCCTCACCCCACCCAGGGAGGCAGGCTGCCTGGCAGATTCATCCCAGCCATCCCAGCCATCCCTCCACCCTCCCGCTATCACAGCGCCTGCAGGGCCCCCTCCTGATGCCCCGCTCTCTTCGAGCACCTCCTCCTCACCCACCGCCCTCCCCTCCATCTCTCGCAGCGACCCAGGTACTGGGGGAGGGGGAGGGGCCGGAGGAGGAGGTGGAGGAGGGGGGCTGCAGAGCCGGAGCAACAGCTCTGAACGCCTGCTGGAGGTGGGCGGAGCCTCTGAGGATTATCACGACGCCGACGGGACTCGCAGGGCGCGAGCCGTGGAGAACCAATACTCTTTCTACTAAAACCACCCCATCGAATCTTCACTGGTGTCTTTTTCCAGGTTGGATGAGATGCAGAAAAATTGGAGCTGACACAGAATAATCTGTTGATGATGATGATGATGAAAATGTTCCAAAAAAAAAAATCACTGTATCAAACGTTCTGTTTTTGTTTTTGTTTCGAGGCCATTTCCCGTTTGTCTGATTTGAGGGAGGTGAGATCAGGCTGATGAATCCCTTTTTTTGCAACTCGTTGGCTTTGTTTCAAACTCAGCTGTCATCGGTGCCACTGAACGCACAAACAGAAGGTCAGCGGAAGAAATGGAGACGATGAGATGGAGCGGGAAAGGAAGGAAAGTAGCAGTGGAGAAAACAAGAGACGAGTCACAGTTAAAAAGTTTTATTTGCGTCCTCCATCTGCTGACATCAACGTCCGGCTGAAGAGTTGAGAGCTGGCGATTATTCTGAAGGAACAGTCCTTCCCCTCAGACCTCCTGAGAGCATCCCAATAATGTTTGGAAAGCTGCTTTGAGTCTGTCCCGGATATCCTCACTGTCCCTGCAGGGTCTCTGCTGTTCACAAACCATCAGGGGTGTGTTAGTGTTCGCTCGGAGATGTTTTCCTTTAAGTGTAAAAGCCTAAAGGGTCTAAAGCGTCCCACGTTTTCTTGGATTTACAACGGACTGTTACAAGAATAAGGATCGTCTCACAAAACCTCCCAAAATCACCATTCCTGATCTGTTCTGATCGAAACAAAATGAATGTCCACATTGACATCATTTCATTTATTATAAGTTTTATCAACAGCTACAGCACACGTAATCGGTCGTATGTTGTGTTCAAATCTGTTTAAAAAAATGCTGAAACAGAAGGTAAAAATGATACCAGTAAACCAGGGTAGCTCCAATATTCACAACCAGGTTGGATTATTTCTATAGGCGTGTGGTGGTGTATTCAATTTCCCGTATTTTTAAGCGGTCGGTGTGCTACAGTAGTGTTTCTAAAAAATGGTTTTCAAGGTCCTTTCATCCGGTGCTGGTTCTGGATCGAAAAAGCTTATCCCGTGAATAACCCGTAGATTAGACACGCTATTAGTAAGACTTCACTTTTGAAGTCATGCCTCTAAGATTATTATTATTATACCACATCCAGCATTTATAGGACGGACTGGGAACCTGTTTTTAGATAGGTGCCGTGTTGTGTACTATTTATGTGGCCTAGAGCGGTACAGGCACTTTGGGAATTGGTAGCCCACATGGTGGCCATTCTTGAATAGAAAGACGTGATATTCCAGATATAGTTTATGCAAAAGTGCTGACCTTAAACTTTTAAGTTAGTAGTACGAATGAATAAGTTTAATTTTTTACCATAAACTTCATATTACTGGCAGGATTTGTCGTGTTCCTCATCTTCATCACAATATAAACCCAGTTTAAAAGTTAGACATTTTAGAAAAACACATTCACTCACCTACTTGTCAAGATTTAAATGTAGTAATATTCTAGAAGGCCACTGATTTATCTTAGCACAAAGAGGAAAATGCTTGAGTCCCAAAAGGCCCCCTTAGAAAAGATCAAGGGGACCCCAGCGCGCTGGTGTTTAATGGAGGTCATGTGTTCAACCAGATGAACAGAAACAACCAGCGAAGACATCGGGGCCTGGATCTGTTCAAAAGGTAACTAAATCTGCCTACCAGCACATCTCAGTTAAGTACAAGCAGGAGGCTCCAGGAAGTAGCTGATCCCGGCTCAAGTCTGACTGTCTGTTTTGGGTTAGGAGGTGGATTTTGTTCCGCTCTGTACAAAAACCCGTCTAAACGTCTCGGCCTGTCTCCTGTCTTTTGTGCTAAGCTAAATCAGCTGTTAACAGCAGCTTCACATTTACCCTAATGTTTCCATTCATCCATCTCTCTACAAAGAGGGGGTGTATGGCTCACGACTCTTTAGACACATCTTCGAACATATGCAAACACATCATTTAGTCGATGTCTCTCTCATCAAGGATGGTCATTCAGCTTCAGAGGTGGAACCCGCCTTCAGTGGAGGAGCGGACGGAGCAGCTCAGTGCCAATTTGAATCCTATTTTTGGAACACATTTATTCCTCAGCTGTTGTAAATGACATGTTTCCTATCGAGTCTTATTTATGTACAACTGATTCTTCTTGATGAACCTTCCTTAGTGGAACCTGCCTGTTGCAAGAGCCCATCTCACATATCACAGATTTTCCTAGTCGCCCTTTTATTTTCTTAACACTTCTTAAAGCTAAATTTTTGTTGTCTGAGTTTTGAAGAGTCTGTGCAATTTTGTACAAAGTGATGTACTTGACATACTACTTTATATTTCTGTGAATAAAATGTGAACAAACTATTGCGCATTTTCTGCAGTCACTCTTAAATGTCACAAACATGGCACTCAGGAAAGTTACAAACCATAACCTGATGGAGTAGTTATATAACTGGGCGTAGTCTAGATGGGATTTTTTCTTTTATTTTGGTATTAGAAGGCAAAAAAACACTGCTACCAGGCCTCCATCACACCACTCCAGTGATGCTGAGATTTGATTTTAAGATTCAGCTCCTTCTTTTTAAAGCTTCTCCATACGGGTGAACAGTTGATTTGTTTTTAATCCAGTCATATCATTCTTTTAATCTCATTAATCTTCCATTAGACTAAGGATGGTATCGGTCAATCAATCCCAGGTAATAATAGAAATAACCAGATGTGCTGATTCTCATATATAAAATCTTTACATGACCTGTGGTGCTGTACTCGTCCTCAGACCTTCATCACATGCATTAATAATTATCCCACACACAGTTCAACCCACTGACCCTCAGACCTCCAGCAGCGAAACACACACACACACACCTCCTCTGATGCGTTCAGGTGCCCCCTAGAGGCTACATTCCATTACGCTTTTATTACATTTGCTCAATGTTTCTCCTGCAAGTTTCATTTAACGCAGCATCTTGTTTGCTCAGCACACACACATACACACATACACACATACACACACTCCAAGGCTTCACATGTGCAATAATTATTCATTAATAACAAATAATCTTAAAGCTGGGCTAGGGGTTTTCATTCATGAGAAGTTTTTGAGTCCATCAAGTTAAGCAAAAAAAAAAGGTAACTTGCCAAGAAATTTGATTGGTTTCACACTTCACACTTCACTTCACACTCTCGTTCACTAACAATTAAATTAGCCTCAAAACTGGTTGAACGATAGATCACAGAAAGATGTGACAACAAAAACCATTTTAAAATAAGTTAAATGAAAGCCTGACACCAAGTGTTCAATGTGATATCACTGTTATCAGACACTGGGTTCATACGAGGTACCTGAATGTCCCACATACTAGAACTGTCAGAATAAATAACCAAACATTCTAGTGGGATGATCTTTGTTCATTATTACAATTAAATAATTAATATTTATAGTAATATACAACTTTTTGAACTGAAAATGTGCAACACTTTCCCCCCACCCCTCCAGGTTTGTGCTTTTATTTCAGGATTTGAGGCTGACGATAATAGCACTGACCACGGCCAGCGCCATCACGACCGTCATCTCAATCATCTTGCCCTGCTTCCACCGCTGGAGATTCTTCTTCTTCTGCTCCTCCATGTGCTGCTTCCTGGCTCTCAGCTCTCTCTCCCTCTGCAGCTGCTCCCCATAGTGACCCCGATAAAAGGCGTCAAAGTCAAACATGATCCTCCCCCCCGTCTGGGAGAACTGCCTGCTTCTGTACCGATGCTGTGAGGAGCCTTTGGATGTGCCTGTTGTCTCTTTGGAAGATGGTCTCCCTGCAGTTTGAATGTCTGCGTGGCTCAGGATTCCACGGTCGTACTTCCTCCTCAGGGTGGGGTTACCCAGGACAGAGTAGGCCTCGCTGATCTCAGAGAAGTGCTGAGCGGCCTGATCGTCCCCTGGGTTCTTGTCAGGATGGTGAACGAAGGACATTTTGTAGTAGGCCGTCTTGATCTGAGCAGGTGTGGCAGCAGGGATCACCTGTAGGATGTCATAATAGGCCGTCCTGCTTCTGCGTGGCGGAGCAGCATCTCTAGAGCTTCTGTCGCTCCTCCAGCTGTAGCTTCTCCTATTTAAATAAACCATCAAACCACCAGGATGCACCGTCAGCCTCCTCTGCCTCAGCCCGTGGTGTCTTTCAGGGCCTGGCTCTGTGATGAATATTACAGTACAGAAAGATCCGAGCTGCTGAGGGGACCTGAAGCCGTCCAGGTGACAGGAAGCAGCTGCTCTGCTCCAGGCTGTCACCCCGGTAGGCAGCAGCATCTTCGCTAGGAAACGCTCTGCTGGTCCACAAGCTTCACCCTCCCTGGTTGGAACAGTCTCGACAGAATAGAACGGATCCTGGTCCAAGAATGAAGCACAAAAAAAACTTCCAATTTCCCGTGAAGGCATCACCGACCCTCGTTGCGTTGCTCCGCTCTTTCCCGCTGGTTGAAGTCCCGGTCGTCGCCGGGTCGACTCGTCTATTGTCGGGTTGTCTCTGACGCTGCGGCCTCCCGGCGGAGACCCCGGACTTTCCCCGGTGTACAACATGCTACCGAGGCTGTTTCTGGGGGCAGACAAACGACACACTCCAGACACCAGCCTCTGTCCGACCTCTGCCATTTTACCGGAACGAAAGTGGGCATGACGGAAAACGACATGAGGTCACACACAAGCAGCCAATGAGAACCAATGTTTACAGGAAGTAGTTACGGATGCGCAATGGTAATGATAAAAATAGAACAACACCAATACTGGTATTACCATTGCCACTACTAGCTCATCATCATCATCATCATCATCATCATCATCATCATCATCATCATCATCATCATCATCAATATTTTGAAATTCCATTTTTCTATTATTAATTGTTATTGCCACTTTTATACAAATATTGCATAAAGGACTTCCACTACTAAAAACTTAAGCATGTGTACAATATACTTCGTGTTTTATTTATAACCACTGCTTAGACTTAGGGCGGTAAAACTACTGTAATACAATTACTGTAGATGGTTTGGCTCAGGAGAACTACACCCCGTTGAACAGCAGGTGGCGATATTTGTACGTCAACATCTGATTCGGGCTTTTTTTTAACTCGAGGAAGAAGCGGGTCTTGTGTCGCGTGAATGTGACGTCAGGAATGTAACGCGTGACCTGCTCGCCAGCACGAAACATAGCTTGTTCCTGAACTTATATTATAAATTAATTGTTGTTATTTAGATAACGGGGACAACTATGACTTCTAGCGGTCGGCGGCCTGAACACACGGCTCCTCCAGAAGTGGTCAGTGGTTTGTTTCATAGCGAGCACTAAAATAGCTTTAGCCATCACATAAATCAGTCTATACGTATACAGTACTGTATGTTCTTTTATCTATTCTTTTATTTATTCCTAGTTCCTTTGCTCTTTATTCTTAATACTAAATGCTTTGTCTTTATTAAAATCAGAGCTCAGCTTCAAAATGTAAAAACATTTATATTTTGAAGCTGAGCTGTTGGAACAAAAACCAATTTCCCCCTTGAGGATCAATAAAGTATTGTGATTCTGAACATAAGCTAAAGATAACAGTAGAAGTCAGGGTCTTTAAACCATATTCACTGCCCTAACATGTTGTTAACTGCTGGACTGGACCGGACCTTTATTATTATTGCTACAGGAATGATCTCTGTTTAACTAGTGTAACACGTTGGAACTGGATGGTTTAATGCATAAGCCACACTATAACAGTGTATGAATAGTTTCATTGAAGTATGTATCTAATTTTGTCTCATTCCCACAGTTCTACAATGAAGAGGAAGCCAGTAAATACTCTCAGAAGTGAGTGTGGGTTTAATGGAACATACCTTCATTGTCTCTGTTTGAAAGGGAAATCTAACACAGTAACAACTATGCTTTGTATTGCCAAGAGTCACACATATTATTCAGCTCTAAGAAACCACCACACAAAGATGTGTGGGTGAAACATTAAAAAAAATTCAAATAAATTAAATTATCAACTAATTTCTGAACTTATGGAGTCAATCATCAGTGGCTGTTGTGTTTTGTTTTGTTTTCTATTCCTACAATATTTCCACTTTTCTCCTTCAGGTTGATTAAACTCTTTGACACTGAACAGTCACTAATCTGTTGCATTACTGTGGCAGAGAGAGAGATTCACTTTTAAGTCGACACAATCCAGCCTCAGATCTGTCAGGGCTGTTTGTTACTTGCAGTCCTACCGTTGCTCAGCATCACATATTAACATCTGACTAACCTGCTTCACAGTTCTAGAATGATTGAGATCCAGACCCAGATGTCAGAGAGAGCCGTAGAGCTGTTAAACCTGCCGGAGGGAGAATCATGCTTCCTGCTCGATGTGGGGTGAGTGAGTGACACCGACTGTGTTTGCATATGTTGTTGCGATGTTAGTGACATTAAATCACACATTGGAGTCTGCGTGTTAACGTGACGACGAGCAGAGGAATGTGTCTGACTGCGGTGGTTTTCTGTCTCTCAGGTGCGGTTCTGGTCTCAGTGGAGACTACCTATCGGAAGAGGGACACAACTGGGTTGGAGTTGACATCAGTACTGCCATGCTGGGTTAGCAGATATATGGACAATATATGTCTATAATATTGACAAATAAATAAATACAGTGTAGACCATATCATTTTGTTAAACTCAATGATATGATAGAATATTTTCCTGGTCTTTGGAGTTAAGTCAAATATCTTTCTGAAATTTGTTGAAAGATTCAAGAAGTCAGTTCCACCTACTGCTCATTTTATCTTATTACTTATGATAATTTTTGAAATTTCTTTTTATGTCAATACACTGTGTAAGCATGAACAGTCTTCCTCTTTTCCTTTCATCTTTTCCCTTCAGGGGTCGCCACAGCGAATCAATTGCCTCCATCTAACCCTGTCTTCTGTATCCTCTTCTCTTACACCAACTACCTTCATGTCCTCTTTCACTAAATCCATAAACCTCCTCTTTGGTCTTCCTGTGTAATTCTTGTTCCTGTGTTCATGTTTACTGTGTAAACATGAACAGTCATTCTTATATATCGACCATTTTTTAAAAAGTAAACCCTGCAGTCAGATAATGAAAGTTTAGCCTTCATGTTTTTATAAAGTTGTTACACAACATGTGTTATAAAATACAGATTAGTATTCAATGATTTTTATTGTATATCATTTTTTTACTTGATTTCTTGTCGTCTTCCCTCAGATGTTGCTCTGGACAGAGAAGTGGAGGGGGACCTTCTTGTAGGGGACATGGGTCAGGGGATGCCTTTTCGTCCCGGCGCCTTTGATGGATGCATCAGGTGAAAAGCAATGCTTAAAAAAGTCCCTCTGAATTAATTTTGAATAATTTTTAATGCTTTGCTTCTTTCTGTTGAAGTATCTCTGCCCTGCAGTGGCTCTGTAATGCAGATAAGAAGACCCACAGTCCTCCAAAGAGACTCTACACCTTCTTCAGTACACTTTACTCCTGTTTGGTGAGGTTTTATCTCTCATCTGAACTCCTTCAAGAGTTAAAAATTTGGTGTTGAAGACCAGCTTCTTATTTGTCTTCCTTCCAGTCAAGAGGCTCTCGTGCAGTTTTTCAACTTTACCCAGAGAACTCACAGCAGGTGATACAACCTTCTCAACAGCAGACTGAACATCAGATGTGTCTTTCTCCAAGATCCCTTCACTTACTGTCACGTTTTATTTGTGTCTGAAGCTTGAGCTGATCACAACACAGGCCATGAGGGCCGGCTTCAGCGGCGGCATGGTGGTGGATTACCCCAACAGTACCAAGGCTAAAAAGTTAGTACCTACGAGAAGCTGGGCTTTTATTTTGACAGGTTCAGCTGAAGCCACCTACAGTTGATTCTTTCTTAATGGCCTGTGAAGTCAGAAGCAGTGTACTTAAAACACGAGGATAATTAGAACAGGATGACAATTATTACACAGCTCAAGCGCTTACGTACACACCGTGTTTGTGTCCAGGTTCTTCTTGTGTCTGTTTGCTGGTACAACAGGAGTCCTTCCAAAAGTAAGAAATTATTAATTGGAGTTAATGGATGTTGGAGTCTCTGCATCGCGTGATGATCACTGTCATGTTGTTTTTGTTTATTGTAGGGATTAGGATCAGAAACATCAGACAGAACTGTTCCGAACCAGGTCCAGTTTTCAGGACAAAGGTAAAGTTATTGCTTACTCTGAATAATTTGTCCCTGTGGATTACAGGAGCTGGAAAATTATTCAAACCCTTATTAAGAAGCATCTCTGGTACTTTATGAAGCTCTGTTTTGATGGTATAACCTGCTGCATACCGAACATACTGTATATCCAGATGCCAGATTCTGACTGCAGTGCTGGGGAGTTTTAGCCCATATTTTGTGGACAGGAGACTAAAGTTCAGGGATAGTCCTTCAAAGTTCTTCAAATCCTGAAAGAGATTTTCAATGAGCTTCACGTCCAGTAACTGTTCGGGCCATTCAAGGCTGATTGGGGGCCTTCCTTTGAGGTTTGTGGGGGATCATTGTCTTTTAAGGGATGTCCAAAGAAAAAACACACAGACCATGTGACATTTTCTCCCACAACTTTGGTTTCATCCCTCCACAGAACTAGATAAACAGGAACCATTGTTTAAGCAGTTTTTGCAGGATTTGTTTACTGCAAACATCTGATGTATTTTCCATTATCCTTGTATGCAGTGGGGCTTGAATAAGTTTGATGTGGCCGATTTTGTTCATCAAATTTATCTGGAAGTGTTGTGTTTTATTCAGACACAGTGAGCCTGAAGCAACAAAATCAAATTAGGTCAAGTTTTTCTTGAGTCCTTGAAATATTTCCTCATTACATTGTCAAGTATGACTAGACGTGTGGTACATTTTGAGCTGTGTCCTTACATTATTCCAAATGTTCCCAAATTTAAACCCCGAAGGGATCCGTGGGTTTATTAAAGGTAAGAGTTGCTCTTGCAACAAATGTCCAAGATAATGAGGAGGAAACTCTGTAAAGATAAATAAAACTTGAACAAATCGTTTCATTCATTATTTATGATGAACGCAACAATAATCCCACACCGCTGATGTCCTTTATTCAGCTACACACAGCGCCGCTGAGGATTCGGACTCCTCACTCTTAAACTCTTTTTAAGGGCTGTTTAAAAAATTTCCAATGTCTTAATTGTCTTTAGTGTAGAAAATGGGTCTCGGCCATAAAATGCAGGCTCAGTCATGCCTGTTTTGATGAAGCCGAATGACCGACAGAAATCTAAGAGGTCGTTGTCCTGCCTGACTTAAATCCCTGTCAGGCAGCTTTTCCTGCCTTTTACATTTTGGCTTTCATGCTGTGCTTCCTGGTCACATGACGAGACCAGACATCAGTCGCTAATCAGTCGCTTTCTGTCCGTGTGAAGATCCCGGTTCAAGAACATGAAGGGCAAATCGGCAAAGAAGGGAAGAGACTGGATCATGGAGAAGAAGGAGAGGAGGAGGAGACAGGGACGGTATGAAACATGGCTGCATTTAAACTCATTACGGTCTTGTGCTAAAATATTCATGTTGTAAATAATGTAATACACCTAAATTTAGATTGGCTGTTCTCTAACACGTTCTGACGCCTCGTCTCTCTGCTGTGTTCGTCGGTCTACAGGGAGGTTCGAGCTGACACAAAATACACAGGACGTCAGAGAAGACCTCATTTTTAGCTGTGACTCATGCAGCTGTGCCTCCATCAGCTCCGTCTGCCCCTCCACACACACACACACACACACACACACACACACACATACACAGGATCACCTCTGGAACCCCGGACTGTTTGGACTCATTAATGTTTCAGAGCTTTATTCAGGGAGATGAGCTGCGAGAGTAAAACGCTATCACGGCCAGTCGTTTTTATGTTTAGTGGACTGTTTGTTTTTCACAAATAGTGAAAAAATTGTGCTCTCCATGTTAATGGAGAAACAGACATCTGACCGGTGACGGGATACTCAGTGGAGGCAAAGTGGGAACAAACAATGTCATAAAGTTTTGAAGCTAGAAAGGCTTATTCAAGGCCTGACGGTGCCTTTAATGAAACCCTAAATTCTTGTTATACATCTGACCTCATAAAATATATTTCCATATCATGACTGGATGACCAAAGTAATCGGTATAAACAAATATCAGCCCTTCTACCAAGTTTTGTCATGTTGTTGATGCATAACAGGCAAAATGGTAAAAAAAAAAGAAAATCCCTGTTTCCCAATTGTTTTTAAAAACTCAGTCCACATGTTTGTCCAGCTTCACTTGAGAACTTGATAGGTTCATTCCTGAAACATGATGCTGGTAAAAATATCTCCTCCACGATGGAGGTAATAATAATAAACAGATTTCACATCTGATGGTTAATGTATTATTTCCACAAAACATCAATTTTCTTGCAGATGAGATGTAACGTCTACAGCCACTTCTTCCGGTGAGCTGGTCACGGGTGTTGCTAGAGCCCAGCTGGCTATGGATGAGTGGCGGGGTACACCCTGGACATGTCGCCAACAGATCACGAAGCCACATGAAAGACAAACATCCACTCGTGCTCACACTCACGCCTACGGACAATTTAGAACCAATCAATTCGCCTAACCTGGAAACTTGTTGCTGTGCATATTTAAATCTAAAATTGCAATATGTGTCATATTTAGTCTATTTTTCCAGTGTGTTTGTGTCCCATTTAACAAGTAAAAGCACCCTGTGTGTTACTCGAATTGATAAACATGCTCAGGTGTGATCTTCAACAAATCGGCTGTTCACTACTTTAATCTGAAAAAGGAAAAGTTGGTGTAAAAGAAAAACACCATTCATGGTTTATGTAGAATGTGATCGGATTGATCAAAACAGTAACACGTTGTCATGTCGGTCCTGTAGTTGGTTGTGAAGCAACCTGAGGCCATCACAGACGACACCGGGATAGAGATGGGGTACACCCTTAGACACCTTTTCACTGCAGGGCTGATTACATCTATAGTTACTGGGATGGGGGGGGGGGGGGGGACAGACACGGGAAATCATGAAGACTCGACCCCAGAGCCTTCTTACAGTGCAGCACTTTTTTTTCCCCATGCAGGTATAAACATCTAAGACGCTTTTTGATTCCATTTTAATTTAAAGTTTAATCGTGAGGTCCTCCTCCCTGCTGGTGCAGCATGTGACCGGCAGAGGCCGCTGTGCGCTTCGGTTCAGCTCAAACCACCAGGGCGTTATCTGTGAAGCTGCTCTGTCGATAAACAAACTGTCATGGTCAGTTCTTGTCAACCCGGCTTTCAATCAAAGAGATTGATCTGACACAGACAGGAAGTTCATCTACACAGATCGATCAGCGCGCACTGAGCAGGAAGTTGCGGGAGTGGAATGGGTTAACGCGCAAAGCCCGGCCTCACCTTTAGTGCGCGTCACCCGCCTCTGGAAAGCGGTCCAACCATCCCAGAATCTGAGCGGGGAAAATCACCGCCTCCCTCCGCCGCTAGACGCTCGTCTTCTCCCGGTCGGACTCATCATCCTGTCGGTCTCCGTTATCCACCAGCCTGAGCGCACCGGGAACCGGAGGAATAAGAGAGTTTTACCGGAACCATGAAGGATCGCATGCAAGAACTTCGACATGTAAGTTGTTGATGATCTTAAATGGTCTCTGTTCACGTGTTTCACTCATCTGTGATGCGACCCTGACGCGCTTTCAGGTGATCTAGACGCGCATCCGGAGATCTGCGCGGCTGGCGGCGCGTTTTCAGCAACAGTTGTGACTTTAGGACCTGATGAAGGAAGAAATTGTAATAAGTAATTCAACAGGCGCAACATTCACTTATTGTTAACAGTTACTGTCAGCCAGCTTTAATGTTTGCTTAGAACAAATTAGAATAAGACGAGGCTGATGTAGACGTTAATATAATATAATATATATATATATATATATATATATATATGCATCTAAAATATTCAGTATATATAGGTACTGTGTATATGTGTGTGTAAAAAATTATCAATCAATCAATCTATGTCTGTCTGTCTATCTATCTATCTATCTATCTATCTATCTATCTATCTATCTATCTATCTATCTATCTATCTATCTATCTATCTATCTATCTATCTATCTATCTATCTATCTATCTATCTATCTATCTATCTATCTACTATATCATCATCTAAGCAGTTCAGCTGAGGAGAAAAGGCAAACGATACACAGCTTCTCAGCTTTCGGTGAAGATCTAGCTATGAATTGCCCTCAAGGGAAACAACCCAGCCCTGCTTTGTGTGTGTGCGTGTGTGTGTATGTATCTGTAGCTTGTCATGCTGCCTCCTTGCAGTGCTGGAAGGATTCAGTTGTGCAACTGGGAGAAAGAGCTTTTTCTTAAATCGTCATCAGCTTCTCTGAGAAACTTCTACCAGTAGTCAGTCCAGTTGTTGTCAGAAATTAATTTCAATCTGCTGACTATATAATCATTTTTTTCCTAAATTGTGACACTATATTTCATCTCTGAGAACGTGCAAAGCCCAACGTCAGGCAGCAGAGAGCCAATAAAACTGAAGTACAGCACAAGTCACAGACTGTTATTTCCCATTAGCACTAGGTTAATATTGCTTTTTATTAACAGGCTGGCGTTAAAGCAGCTCCTCCAATCTCATGTAGATGCCCCAGTGGGACTAAGCAGCATATTACAGGTCTGACGATGTGATGTGTGAAAAACTCACATTAACACTGAAAATGTATACTTTTAGCAGTGAATGTGAAATCCTCATCGTCAGACTGTAGGAACAGGAAGAAAACACACCTCTAACTTTTAACTGAGGTGGAGTAAGACCCAAACCCCAAATCACATCTTAACACGTTTTATTATGGCTGACTGCAAATTAGACAACATTTAATTTGGTGATATAAAAAAAAAAGATCATAAATTGATTGGTTTGTGACGTTGATTTGTACAGGTGTAGTCAGTGATTTGATTTTAGCACTTATCATTTGAAGCTGGCCAGGCAGAGCCAAACACACACACACACACGCACACACACACACACACACACACACACACACACACACACACACACACACACACACAGCATTGTTTTTTTTTTTTATTTTAAATATAATATGACTGATAGTTACAATTTTCAAGCTGGAAAAAGTGTCACAGAGTTTTAAAAAAATCACGAACATTTACGTTTTGAACAAATGAATGATATCAAACCGCAATGGAGATGTTTTGTGTGTTCATACGTCACAATGAGCTAAATGTTGTTAATACAATATCACTGTAAAAGAGTGACACTGTCAGCACACATGAACTTCACATTCGCTTTGTGGTTTAGTCAGACAGATGAAGGCTGATGGGTGATCCAGACAACCAGGCTGTCTGGCACAGATCCATCTGATCCCATGTCTCCAGTATAAAGTAAATGAATGAATGAGCTTCTGCTTCTCTCCGCTGCTGTTAGTAGTTTCCAGTCAGATAAAAACAGAAAGAGATGCAGTTACATTTGCGACGGCGGCACCAATTATAATAATGCCACTTGAAAATACTGGAGTTTGAGTCTGTTTCCTCTTTAATAAATGATCATGAGTATTGATGACAAGGAACCAGCCTAGAGGGAGCAGACTAGTGTCCTCTCTGTCCATTGTCATGTATTTGTGGAGAAGGATTTATGAGTTGTGTGGCCCTCAGAGCTCTCTTGCCCTGGTTGGGTTTCAAATGAGCATCATCTTTGGTGAGGGTCCAAGATAAAAGCAGTTTAAAAGATCTCTGTGTATAGGGAAACCAGGAGCCCCTTGTGGAACGAGGGTGTGAGGACCATGCCGTTGGGCGCCCGGAGGTGGAATGTGGGAGCGTGTCAGTACAGCCAGCGCTTACCCTCCACCGCTGCAGACGTAGACAAGAACTGATGGAGATTGAGAGTCAAATCCCATTACAGCTCTGATGGATTTGACACGACTGGAAGCTTCTATCGGAAAACTAATCTGTGATTGAGCGAGGCTACCCGGTGGTAGCCTTCGTCACACAACAGGTGGATAAGGTAGACTTAAGTTGATGCTGGATAAAGAGATTTAGATGACATTATCTGTGCAAAAAAACAACTTTTTTTGATATATATTAAATAGTTTTTGGGTAGTCATGAACATTTCTGACCTGACACTGTGGTATTTTTCCATCGTGTGGAATAATACATTATAACAATGTCACATGACAGAAAGGAGATGGCTACCTTTTTTTTGCTTTTGTGTGTTTTTGTGCAGTCACATTGCAAGTTTACTTATCCACGTGCTTGTTTTTTCATTCTGGCAGGAAATTGTTTTTTTTGCTCATATGTGTGATCTTGCAGGATTTTTCCCATATGCATGTAGAGCGACTATACGAGCTCAACACCTGCGTGCTCCTCGAGCGGCTCATTAGCCTGCTGTCGAAGAACTGTCAGTCTGGATAAGTGGAATGGTCGTACGGCCTCGACGCTCCCCTCGCTTCGACTTGTCACTCCCAGCTGGAGGGGTGACGATCTAATGACAGATGGTGCAAAAAAGAAGCGTTTGCCAGTTTCGTTCATGCCCCAAAGCATGAGGTTATCAAAGATTATACACACCTCACCTCACACACACATGTTATCAATCAAATGTCATCATTTGTCTTCTCCTCTAACGTTTTTATTCTGGTTGTTTGACCTTATCTATCTCTTTTTAATGATAATGTTCCCCTTTCTTTCCCCCTCGTTTCTGGTGCGTTCCTCCGTAAGTGTTGTGTGTTCCGTCTCTGTCAGAGCTTTATCAGATGTCTCCTCCACACACCTTCCTTTCTGTCCTGCCTGGGCAGCCTTGTTAGTCAGTGGCAGCGTCGGCTCAGGCTGCCCTTTGTGATTGTGTTTGTGGGCCTGTGGGGCTTCAGAGTGACACATTAACCAGTAGGAAGGTTGCAGAGGACTGACTCAGATTCTGAGTGTGTCTCCTTTTTCTCCCACCACATCTATCTCATCTGTCTCCCTCTTATCCGTCTTAATTCCACGCTCTTATGTGTTATTTCTTGGTCCTTCACCTGATCCTGTCTGCTGGTACTTCTCCAGGGAAACAAACAGTAGTGATAAAAAAAAGAAGTCACTTTGGCCATTTTTGAACTGGACACTGAACATGGAGGTTCAGAGGTTTCATTTGTCCTCATTGGGAGCTTTGAATCTTTGTAAGCTCTCGGATTTGTGAGGGTAAAAAACAGCAGCTTATTGTTGAGGGAACAATCAAGAAAGAAGCAGGAGAATCATCATCATCGTTCTATGTTGTGATAATTAATCACAAGAAAGGGGTATACACTGGAAAACACATGATTCATCCACACATGGAGGCTGAATTACTGCATTAATGATCTATGCAGTGAGTGGGACTGATCTGGTCTTTCACCAGGAGTCCTCTGAGCAAACGAGGTGACAGTCGCACCCAATCCAACATGTTTCAGCTGATAATAGCTACATATTTTTGAAATGTGTGATGACGCGGCCCATTGAATCGTCCTGCTCCACACTGTTTCTCACCAACCGCAGCAAAGCATGAAATGAGAGGTTGATTCATGACTTGTTGAGAGGTCTCATACCGGAGTGTGAAACCAGTGTCTGGTGATGGCTTCTGTGGCATCAACTGTGTGATGAAATGAAGCTGGCAGTAATGAATGTCATCAAACCCCCTGGGTTGTCTTTGTCACAACGTCCAAATTATATTTATTTATTTATGGAAAATAAATAAATAAATAATAATAATGAATAAATAAATAAAAATATTAATTTATTTTATTCAGGGCTCTGGGTAGATCTGTATGTCTGGTATTGTTTCTTTATGATAAGGATGATAAGATTTGGGTCAAAATTTCACACTTTCAGCAGTGGAAGCTGTGAACCTTTAGAGTTGAGAACCCAGACTTATCAGCAAATATTATTTATCCATTTGGGAGAACAGGGAGCAGCGTCAGCATGTATTGGGAGTCGTGATGCAGAGAATGTTAAGTTTGCTATCCACTCCTACTATTAGTGCTATTTTTGGTGCCTACCAACCCTTGAGGGAGTTATGGGACTCTTCATCTGCTAAATGCTCCTCTGTGTTCAGCAGCTTGTCTCTAAGTATGTCTGTTTGCTTTTTGGGGCTGGACGAGTTTACACTGGGCTTTCAGAGACAATAGCTGCCCGCTGAGAGCAGAAATAAAGCTGTTGAAGCTGTGAGAGTAAACCCAAAGAGTGAGGCTTCCAGCTGCAAACTAGAACAGCACAATGACACCAAATGATTGTCTATGGGTTCATCACTGCGAGCGACCTACTTCACAAAATTAATCTGATTTAATATAAAATATTAATTGGATGCATTAATCTAGTGTTTGTGTTAAAAGAAGTGCATTTTGGCTTCTGGCTCAATAATAACCGATCCCAATATGTTCTTCTTCCTGATGTAAGTATATCTGAAAATGCTTTTTCATGTCTTCTAAAAAGATGTAGAGACGCTGCTGCTCAGACTAAGCAGACAATTTGCAGACATCCCCTCTGACTTTTGGAAAGTATACTCAACATTTTTGTAAACAACTTTCTGGCTTTTAAAAAATGAATGGATGTGAATTTATTTTATTTTTGGATTCAAGCATCATGGATTCAAACATCATGGATTTCAGCACCGTGTCACGTGATGCTGAAAATTATTTTTGTTTTTATGTACACTTGCTGTTTTAAGGCTCATTTCTGTCCATTTTGCTGCTGTGATTCTTTTTCTACACACCCTGCCTTTCGCTGACATCCCTCTCACTTCCTGTTCCATTCCCCCCATATCTACAGTATAAGTGTGTTAGTGGTGCATGGGTGCTGTCATAATGCTTCATGGTCAGGGAGTTACCGACTAAGGTGCTTTGAATTTATCCCTTAAGGCACTGAAAGGGACCGTGGGTGGGAAAAGCCTGTGGGGACAGCACATCTCTTTTCCCGGAATGTAATTAATTTATTTAGAAATGTTTTTCATTTAAGATGGGTTGAAGCTTTATGGAATACTGTCACTCATTCATGCAACTGAACGCTGGCTATCTGTGTGCTCAGAACAGACTTCCTCATCCGAGTGTAACTTAGTTGTTTATACCTTTACCCATCAGCCAGTTATTTGGTAAAGGTCCCATATTATACTGCTTTTAATCAATTTCACACAGCTGTCAGACGTCCAACTACACTTTATTTGAAATATTTTACGTCAAACTCATCCCTGGTCCTGATTTTCAGCCTTTAGCTCAAATGAGCTCCACTGAGAAGTTTCTGTTCCTGTTCCTTTAAATGCTAATGAGCTCCATCTGTCAACGCCTACTCTGTCGATAGAGGATCCATTTGTTTTCCACCTTATAGGAGTTGGTAGAATTAGGGAGGACCACTATGTGTGTGTACAGACCAAAAAAATGTGTTTTTCATATATAATATAATATAATATAATATAATATAATATAATATAATGAAATAACACAGTGCGCCCTGCGTTTTTTTGTAGGTAGTCACGTGATACCATACGCGCATTCTATTGGCTGACAGCATCCGGAAGTGCGCCACGTTCCGTGAGTCTCGGACTAAAAAAAGTGCTTTAAACAGTCAATAAGAGTGTGAGAAAAGGTAATACAGGTAGAAGGTGGTTTAATATCAGTATGGGGAGGGTTCATAAATGTTTGAATTACCGTATAAGATAAACAGTTTGTCGCTCTATCGTGGAATTTGTTAATCGCGTGTGGTTCCTGGAACGCATTAACAGCGAGGAACGAGGGCGCACCTGTATTTGGAAGTAAGGATTCACTTTTAATCTGAGCGGTCCTTTCATCTAATCTGAGCCTCTGCAGCAGCCGGTCAGGTTTATCTGTGAGAGCTGCTGCAGACGTTTGAATTCCGACATGAAAGTTGAAGTTGATTTGTGGAAACGTGTGTTAGCATCACATCAGTGTTTAACCTTTCATCACGGTGCAGTTTGTAGATTTGTATTTAAGGCGTGCTTTAATGGCATCGCTTTGATTAATACATCGCTAAAGGTCAGAAGGATGTGAGGGAGGCAAGAGGCCAGAGAGGGTGGAAGGACAGAGACAAAACTGTAGGAAAAATAAGACATTAGATTCATAGAGGAGGAGGAGGAGATTCCATGATGAAGATCAGGAAGTTTAAGATGTTCCTCCGAGGACTAGGAAATGGGAGAGACGTGGCATGAAAATTAAATAAAAGGAACGTTGATGGGATCTTCGGAAAGCGTGAGGTGGGTGATGGAAACAAAGGTGTGTGTGTGTGTGTGTGTGTGTGTGTGTGTGTGTGTGTGTGTGTGTGTGTGTGTGGGCCAGCTGTTGTGATGAAGATGAAGTCCGGAGGAAGGAGGGTGAGAGCGAAGGAGGCGACAGAATGATGGACAGGGAGAATGAGAAAAATGATTAAAGAGGGAGGACACGAGGAAGATTTTTAGGAACAGAGAATTGTTAGAGAAACACGCTGTTGTTGCTGCTGGAGGAACGGCAGCTCTTCATCTCCTCTCCCACCCACATTACACTCGCTCATGTGTCACCTGAACTCCTCTCCATCTTGTTAACCTTATCCAGATTTGTTTCAGTCTCTGTACTGCAAAGAATTTTTTACTACAAATGGGCATTTATTTAAAAAAAAAAAAAAAGCCACAAATAGAATCCAATATAACTCAAGAATAACCCGAGGAGGCGATCGTATGGTTATGACAGACGCACTGGCAGGAACAGTGGGGGAACATGGATCTGTTATAGCATGCAGGGAAAAATTAACTTCTTTTTACGGCCAAACTTCAATTTCTGCAGTGAATGAGATGATTTTCTTCAGCTCTTGTTCAGGAGACGTTACATTGATGGGAGGTTTCACACTGGCTTTTCCTGTTGTCCTCTCATGGAACACGCTGCTCCCCGAATTATCCCACCTCAACAGCCTCTTTCTTAACTCCTGGCTTTACAGTGTACCTCTCTTGATATCTCTTGCTGTACAGTTAGTTTTTGATTTTGATTTTTTTTTTTTTGGCTGAGATGAACCTGAAAAGCTTTTATCAAGTAACATCAGCTGCCAATTCCATCAACAGTCTCACCTCAAACGTTACGGTCCTCTCCTGGCAGGAGCTTTTGGAAACAGGACTAAACCAGTGTAGATGTACTAAAAAAATACTGCATTCTCCAAAGACCACTTCAGGTTCACTCCAAAAGGTAGTTAATCACACAACCGTTTTTGTTAGGTTCGTTCATTTCTACTTTGTTTGAACATTAAGGACGTTTACACACTCGGTGAGCAGCGATAATTTGAAAATCAAACTTTTGATTTTGTTTTTATTGTGTGTGTGTCTGTGTATTTGTGCACAGTTAGAAGCATGAATACTGCATAAAATGACCATGTGTGTTTTGTGTGCGTGTGTGTGTGTGTGTGTGTGTGTGTGTGTGTGTGTGTGTGTGTGTGTGTGTGTGTGTGTGTGTATGAGAGACAGAGAATTAAAAAGAGAGCTAGTGAAACACACCCATAATGAACGTATGCTGGTTGTATTACGGTAATAAATCCAGATATGCCAGCAGCATCCTTTGTGCAGATGACAGCTTTTCATGAGTCATTTCTAATGGGGCTGCAGGAAGCTTCTTGAATTGGCTGTAATATAAAGATGCAGGAAACAGGTTTTTCTTTAATGTCGAAACTCAAAAGCACAATAAAAGGAGTTTCCATCACTTCCTAAATCGTCTCTCTCTGTTCTCCTATTCTCTAACCAGTAAATGGACTGAAGGCATACGCTCCACAGCGTGCTCTCCCTTTCCATTGCACGTGAACACACACACACACACACACCGTGTCCTGATGTCCCCTTGTTGCGTGTGCAATTACATGTTCACAGCTTTAAATTATCGTTCTGTTGCTCTGCTTGTCCTCTTTTTCTTTATGTGAGGAGATCAGCTGTGATTCTTGCAGCTGCTGCTCACTTGATGTCTGTTTTCTATCTCCGTCTCCCTCACTCACGGGCGCATTTCCTCGTCCTCCTGTTTACGCTGGAAGTGCAGGTACTGCCTTTTGTCTTCATACAATGACTCCCTGCTGGCTCGGTGCCTAGACAAACTCTCTAATCTAATAAACAGCATAATCAGGCCACAGCTCCTGCCCGGGTGTATCGCCCCCAGAGACAGAGGGGAATTCAAGGGTTACGACCTCCCCGGGACAGGCTTGTATATTCCATCGTGTTCTCCATCTGCTGTATATTACCAGCGTGTCAGCGAGAGTGTGTATGTTTGCGTGTCTTGCTCAGAGCATCTGCTGTTTGTGGACAGTCAAGTCCAAGTCTGTAGGCTGAGTCATGAGTGCATTTGTGAAGTCCTCCTCAGCCTCTTCATGGCTCAGCGGGAGTTTTAGATGTAGGTGGGAGGTAGGGGTGAGGGTGCGCTGCTGCATCTCCTCTCCCCCCCCCGACCACTCCGAGTCCATCCACTCGCTGCAGGAGATGCAGCATCTCTGTGGAGGCAGAACACACTACCGGTGCTCTCAGAGCTGGTTCTGATTCGCTGCTGGTCCTCCTCCTCCTCAGCCTCCCGCTGCCATTGTTGCCTCTTCTTTTCTCTGCTTCCAATATTACAGTATACAGTTTCTCAAATGCACCACATTGTCCAGCCTTTATGGATTTACGCCCTATTTTGTGGCCAAAAAACTGCTATAACATAGCGACTTATGTCATGATGTAAAGAAAAGCTCTCAAAATCTGAAGATGGATCATTTTAAATGGAATAACTTTTACTTTCCACATTTTGTCTTGGTATTTCTTGATGAAATTTGCTTGATTAAATTTATCATGATGGCGATGGTGTGATCTAAATCTGCATTAACAGCAGCCTAAAGCAGGGCACCCCATTTTAAGCATTTTAAGCCCATTACTGTTTAGATTCCCAGAATGTAGCCGCAAGAGGGCACAAGCCAGTGTCTTATTGTGCCGGTCCCAAGCCCGGATAAATACAGAGGGTTGCGTCAGGAAGGGCATCTGGCGTAAAACTTTTGCCAAATCAAAGATGCGAATCAAACATATGACTTCCATACCGGATCGGTCGAGGCACGGGTTAACAACGACCGCCACTGGCGCTGTTGACCTACAGGGCGCCGGTGGAAATTGGATTACTGTTGGTCGAAGAAGGAGAGGAGGAAAGTGCGTTCGCACGAAGAAAGAGAAGAGGAGCGCCAAGAGTATAGGACTAAGAGTAGGGACGTTGAATGTTGGAACTATGACAGGAAAAGGTAGAGAGTTGGTCGACGTGATGCAGAGGAGGAAGGTAGACATACTGTGTGTCCAGGAGACCAGTTGGAAAGGTAGCAAGGCTAGAAGTTTAGGAGCAGGGTTCAAGTTGTTGTATCATGGTGTAGATAGGAAGAGAAATGGAGTAGGAGTTATCTTGAAGGAGGAGTTTGTTAGGAACGTCCTGGAGGTAAAAAGAGTGTCGGATAGAGTGATGAGTCTGAAGCTAGAAATAGAAGGTGTGATGTTCAATGTTGTTAGTGGGTATGCTCCACAGGTAGGATGTGAGCTGGAGGAGAAGGAGAAATTCTGGTTGGACTTTGATGAAGTGATGCAGAGCATACCTAGAAGTGAGAGAGTTGTCATCGGTGCAGACTTCAATGGACATGTTGGTGCAGGTAACAGAGGTGATGAGGAAGTGATGGGCAGGTTTGGTATCCAGGAGAGGAACGCAGAAGGACAGATGGTAGTTGACTTTGCAAAAAGGATGGAAATGGCTGTAGTGAATACTTTCTTCCAGAAGAGGCAGGAACATAGGGTGACCTATAAGAGTGGTGGTAGGAGCACACAGGTAGACTACATCTTGTGTAGACGATGTAACCTGAAGGAGATCAGTGACTGCAAAGTAGTGGTAGGCGAGAGTGTAGCCAAACAGCATAGGATGGTGGTGTGTAGGATGACTCTGGTGGTGAGGAAGATGAAGAGGGCAAAGGCAGAGCAGAGGACGAAATGGTGGAAGCTAACAAAGGAAGGGTATTGCATGACCTTTAGGAAGGATTTAAGACAGGCTCTGGGTGGTCAGGAGGTGCTTCCAGATGACTGGATAACTACAGCTAATGTGATCAGGGAGACAGGTAGGAGAGTATTTGGTGTGTCATCTGGAAGGAAAGTAGATAAGGAGACTTGGTGGTGGAATGAGGAGGTACAGGAGTGTATACAAAGAAAGGTTAGCTAAGAAGAAGTGGGACACTGAGAGGACTGAGGAGAGTAGACAGGAGTACAGGGAGATACAGCGTAAGGTGAAGGTAGAGGTAGCAAAGGCCAAACAAGGTGCTTATGATGACTTGTATGCTAGGTTGGACAGTAAGGAGGGAGAGACTGATCTATACAGGCTGGCAAGACAGAGAGATAGAGATGGGAAGGACGTGCAGCAGGTTAGGGTGATTAAGGATAGGGATGGAAGTCTATTGACAGGTGCCAGCAGTGTGATGGGAAGATGGAAAGAGTACTTTGAAGAGTTGATGAACGTGGAAAATGAGAGAGAACAAAGACTAGAAGAGGTGACTGTTGTGGACCAGGATGTAGCAAAGATTAGCCAGGATGAAGTGAGGAGGGCACTGAAGAGGATGAAGAGTGGAAAGGCAGTCGGTCCTGATGATATACCTGTAGAGGTTTGGAAGTGTCTAGGAGAGGTGGCAGTAGAGTTTCTGACTGGGTTGTTCAACAGGATCTTAGATAGTGAGAAGATGCCTGAGGAGTGGAGGAGAAGTGTGCTGGTGCCCATTTTTAAGAACAAGGGAGATGTGCAGAGTTGTGGCAACTACAGAGGAATAAAGCTGATGAGCCATACAATGAAGTTATGGGAAAGAGTAGTGGAAGCTAGACTAAGGGCAGAAGTGAGCATTTGTGAACAGCAGTATGGTTTCATGCCAAAAAAGAGTACTACAGATGCAGTATTTGCTTTGAGGATGTTGATAGAGAAGTACAGAGAAGGCCAGACGGAGCTGCATTGTGTTTTTGTAGATCTGGAGAAAGCTTATGACAGGGGGCCCAGAGAGGAACTGTGGTATTGTATGAGGAAGTCTGGAGTGTCAGAGAAGTATGTTAGAGCGGTGCAGGACATGTATGAGGACTGTAAGACAGTGGTGAGGTGTGCTGTAGGTGTGACAGAGGAGTTCAAGGTGGAGGTGGGACTGCATCAGGGATCAGCTCTGAGCCCCTTCTTGTTCGCTATGGTGATGGACAGGCTGACAGATGAGGTTAGACAGGAATCTCCATGGACTATGATGTTTGCAGATGACATTGTGATCTGCAGTGAGAGCAGGGAAGAGATGGAGGAGAAGCTAGAGAGGTGGAGGTTTGTCCTGGAAAGGAGAGGGATGAAGGTTAGCCGCAGTAAGACAGAGTACATGTGTGTGAATGAGAGGGACCAAAGTGGAAGAGTGAGGTTACAGGGAGAAGAGATCAAGAAGGTGGAGGATTTTAAGTACTTAGGGTCAACAGTCCAGAGCAGTGGAGAGTGTGGAAAAGAGGTGAAGAAGCGTGTCCAGGCAGGATGGAACGGGTGGAGGAAAGTGTCAGGTGTGATGTGTGATAGAAGAGTTTCAGCTAAAATGAAAGGAAAGGTGTACAAAACTGTGGTGAGACCAGCGATGTTGTTTGGTCTAGAGACAGTGTCACTGAGGAAAAGACAGGAGACAGAGCTGGAGGTAGCAGAGATGAAGATGCTGAGGTTCTCTCTGGGAGTGACCAGGAAGGATAGGATCAGGAATGAGTACATCAGAGGGACAGCACATGTTAGAGGTTTTGGAGATAAAGCCAGAGAGGCCAGACTGAGATGGTTTGGACATGTCCAGAGGAGAGATAGTGAATATATTGGTAGAAGGATGCTGAGTTTTGAACTGCCAGGCAGGAGGCCTAGAGGAAGACCAAAGAGGAGGTTTATGGATGTAGTGAAAGAGGACATGAAGGTAGTTGGTGTGAGAGAAGAGGATGCAAAGGACAGGGTTAGATGGAGGCAATTGATTCACTGTGGCGACCCCTGAAGGGAAAAGCCGAAAGGAAAAGAAGAAGAAGAAGACTGTTTAGATTCCCAGATTTTCAACACTGAACAAGGATCATGTAGTTTTATTTGAGATCATGCTGGTTCAATCTTTTGACACCTTCTTATGTATCAGAGTAACGGCATTTCTTACAGAATCCAGTTTTTTTCTTTTTGACTTCTCGGGGGTATTTTGATGAGAGGAACGCTTTAGAAAAGGAAGGAAACACCCTTCTACACATATAACACACCCCACTACACATATAACACACCCCACTACACATATAACATACCCTATGCACACCTGTGGCTCTCAGCAGTTTAAAATAAACTCGTAGGAATGAATCATTTCTGATTTTTCTTAGAACTCCAGATATAATCTCTTTATATCTGCCTTCGTGCTGCGTCCAAATGAGAAGTATCCCTGCAAACAATACAGTATTTTCTGCACTATAAGACGCACCTAAAAGCCTTTGATTTTCTCAAAAACCGACAGTGCACCTTATAATCCAGTGCACCTTATATATGAAAAAAAGATTTAAAATAGGCCATTCGTTGAAGGTATGCCTTATAATCAGGTGCGTCCTATATGTGAAAAAGTTTTAAAATAGGACATTCATTGAAGGTGCGCCTTATAGTCCAGTGTGCCTTACAGTGTGGAAAATACTGCAATATATACCAGTAAATGCAGGTGAATGAAACTGGAGACTGAAGTATGTAAAAGTCAATGTTTTCTCATCCTGTCGGCCATTATTTAATAATAACTTGTTAATTACTGAAGCCCTGGTTCTAATTACTAAAGTCATTAAATGGTTCTTGTTTCTAATCCGTTTACGGGTGGAGGGGTTGTCCTGCTTGTGTTACACGTCTGCTTGTTTTACGCGTGTCGTACATTCATCATCACATTCTTCCATTCGGTCAGTCACTGTAATGAACTCTGTGTGTTTGTTCAGGGGAAGGAGACGACAGAGGAGGAGGACGAAGTTGCCGTGGGGATGGAGAAAGGCTTTATGGATGAATTCTTTGAGCAGGTTTGTTTCTCTTTTCATTATTTTTCCATCAGTCATTCTTCTTCCCATTGAAAACCAGTTGATGCTGGCTGATAAATTGTTATAAGGGTGTTTTTTTTTGTTGTTTTTTTTTACATCCTAATCCACATGCTAAAATTTGTTACCTGAAAGAGGGTGTAGTTGTGTTGGTGTCTGTGATCAGTCTCTTCTCTGGGGAGGGCGGGGGGACATTGATATGATCTGAAGCCATTGATGTTGCTGGTTGTGGCTTTGATCATTATTTATATTATTTCCTCCAATGGGCTTTATTGATTCGACAACACAACAATGCTCATCTTGTGCAGCTCTGAATCACAGCGCTGGTGGTTTCACATGTTTCTATAGCGGTACACGGCGTGCCTACGTGAAGTTCTATCTATGGACGCAGGGTCTATTCTCCTGCTCTCGCTGTGCATTAATCTGTGAGCATCAACTGAACATAGCTGTGGGTCTTTGGTGTTGGTGGTGGTGGGGGTTGTTTCTACATACATTGCCGTCTTTTTCATAAATCATAGGTATAATTTGCCTTGTATTTATGTTGTTTGACTGGTTATTTGTATGGATGGATGCTGATGAGCTCTTGTGTGATGGTGGACCCTGGATGCAGATGCATCTTTCTTTAACACAGTGACATCAGGACTGCTTTCCAGTTTATGTTCTTCAGTTTTAGTTTCTGAAAAGCCTTTTTACATTAATTCTGAAAATGAAGACAAGACAGACTCCCACTTGGCCCGTCTTGCCCAAGGAGAACTCGGCCACCATGTGAGCCAACTTCCTGCTGGTGGATCAGGAACGTGGGACATCACCTGTCTTGTAGGGAAGCAATTACAGGTGGTGCAAAAAGGTGGTGTGGTACCAACTAGATATCGGTCTGAGCACGTTGTCTCTCTGTAGAATATTTTATTCATATTTATTCATGTTTATCATCACAAGAAAAAGATGGGAAAAAAAAAATCACATTTCATGTCAACCTTTGCAACCATTATATAGTGAACAAGAAAGATAACCTCTCAAGAACAATAGGCTCTTATTGACAAAGAAACAATTTCAAAATAAAGGCATATCTAAGGGATGATATCAGTCAATGTTTTCACTTTTCATTTATGATATTGGATATTTAGTCAATTCAAATTGCAGCATAATTGCCTGACAGAAACACAAGAACACTTTTATAAAACTCATCTTTTTCATGTTCAGTTTCTCTCCTGTTTTTTTTTTTTACATCTGTATTTTGCAAGCTTTGTGAGGGTTCATTAATTATGTTGAAGGTCTGAGAGACATGTTGATTCTAGTCCTTTCTTCCACATTTCTCTGCTCTCATTGTTCTGCCACTGATTGTCTGCATCCATCCCATTTATCTGTCTGTTGTATCCATCTCAAATGAGAAAGTGAGGAAAGATGTTGTGATTGAAATGTGCAGACGGGGTGACAACGTAATTCTCTGATACGTATGACAGATGGAGTTGTAGATGGTGGATGGAGGGAGGTGTAATCAGACGCTCACCCTGTCTGGGGTTATTAATTAAGCTTTCTGTGGTGATTGGGAAGGAAAGCAGACGGTGGACACAGAACATCGCTGTAGCCCTTCACTCACAGCGTGACCATGACTCACTGGGTGGATGTTAATTTCATCATTGTGTCTGTAGCAATGTACCACGTGTGTGTATGTCGATGTGTGTGTGCTGACGTTATTGCCGTCATGAGAAATATTCAGGTCTAAAAAGATTATAATAAAATTGGAATGCAATACTTGTTTGATTTTCTTTCTTTACATGTTAAATAAATGATATACACACAAAACAGATCACATCTCAGTGCATTGATTGATCTGATGCATTGATTGATCAATAAAAATATAGAGAAAAAAACAGGAAGTTGTATCTGAACACTCCTGCTCACAAAACTCAAATGTGAATCAAGAGCTTCCTACAGCTTAACCAGTGTCTGGCTTAACATAGAACCATATTCCACTGTACTGTTAAGCTCTGTTGTGTCCTACTTGGAAATGGAGGCTCACATATCTTCCATCAGGCTGTAAAATTCCACAGAGCGAATTGAACATGAATCAATAATTGCTTTATATTGTAATTTTCACTTAAATTTTCTCGGATTTATATTTTATTGTGAAAAAAACTGTAACCAGACCACTAACCACACCCAGATCAGACTTAAAGACAGATTTTGTTCCGATGACCAACGTCCTATTTCTGTTCTCATGTCAAACTCGCATGTCCTGGTCTCAGATTTAGAATGAAATGTTCAGTTGTGGCGCCACAGTGATGTTTTTACCCTCATTCAACAGCAGGTGTGACACAGCATGTGAATTTACACCTTTGATATAAGTGTGTGCACGGGCCTGCAATATGAGATGCTATCTATCTATCTATCTATCTGTCTGTCTGTCTGTCTGTCTGTCTGTCTGTCTGTCTGTGTCTGTCTGTCTGTCTGTCTGTCTGTCTGTCTGTCTGTCTGTCTGTCTGTCTGTCTGTCTGTCTGTCTGTCTGTCTGTCTGTCTGTCTGTCTGTCTGTCTGTCTGTCTGTCTGTCTGTCTGTCTGTCTATCTATCTATCTATCTATCTATCTATCTATCTATCTATCTATCTATCTATCTATCTATCTATCTATCTATCTATCTATCTATCTATCTATCTATCTATCTATCTATCTATCTATCTATCTATCTATCTATCTATCTGTCTATCTGTCTGTCATCTCATTTTGGAATTAATTAGAATAACAGGACTGAACAACCTACAGAAAACCAAAGCAAACCCTAAAATAAATTCTGATGAATAAAAAAGAAAAAAATTGATTAAAAACTGATTAAAACATTTCAGCCTTGTCTTTATGTATGTGTCACATTCTGAGATGTAAACAAGCACCATAACATCTGTCAGTGTTCTTCTTTCATCCCAAGGAAATGCTCATAACACATTTCCAAAATCCTTCAGTGGATGATGCAAGAATGAAGTGAGCAAAAGCAAGACAAACTCAGCCTCAAGGCTTTTTATCAATCAGATAAAAGATAGATAAATTGGACACTGAGAAGTAGAAAAGAGGTAAATCTGTAGGGTGTGACTGGTATGTAGTGGCCTATATACAGTACTGATGTAAATACACAGAAAAATGTCTAAAAATGGAATTAATGCCAGTTATAAAATAAGTGAAGTCCTCCTGTGAGATTGTTTGTCTTTTAATTTTTTTTCTGCATGTACTTCAGCACATGGATTTGTTTTTTCTCATGCAAAACATAATTTACCTGATGTCTTTTGAGACCTGAGAGGTGCACCTCGATTTGGAAACGGAACGGTTTTATCTTCCATTCACTCATGGCTCGTTCACTTCCTCTTGTCTTGTGTTCCTGTCTCGCTCCTCTTTTATAACTTTTTGATATTTCTGCATCTCTCTGTTTTGCTTTATTTAACTCACACCCCAGTGTGTCTTCTGTAGCGCCTGGTCTGTCCCCAGCGACCTTCTAGAGCAAATTATGTTGTTATAAAAAAAAAAAGCACATCCAATCAGCAGCTAATTAAAGAGATAATGGGAGAATAATGACTCAGACTGAGAGGAGAAAAAAATGAATGTATGGACTGGAGGACCGGTGGGTGGGTGGGGGTTTAGAGCAGAAAGAGGGAAAAGGTATTGAACTGACACATGAAACTGGAGACGTCCATGGGGACAGAAAAACGGAGGCAGAGCTGCAGAGGTGCAGGTGTGGAGGAGGAGGAAATGATCAGCAGTGGATGACAGACGGAGATGAAAGCACAGACTGATTAAGTGACTGACAGATGTGGCCTCCTGCTGGTCCAGCTGTTGGCTGAAACAGATGCAACACCTCTGGGGACGGGGCGGCAGGGAGCGGGAGCGAGTGATAAGTGGGGATGTCAAACCCGCATCTTGGTAGCAGATGATGCCGTAAAGTATGATATAAAGAGATCGATAAAGTCCTGATTGAAAAGTAATTCATTCATTTATCTGCTTGACTGCTTCCTCCGCTTTCGTGGGTCACGGGGGTTGCTGGAGCCTATCCCAGCAGAGGTACGGGTATGAGAGAGAGAGGTCACGCTCTAAACGCGACGCCAGTATCGTGGAACCACACAAAAGACGAACAACCACGCACAAACATACTCACATCTGTGGACAGTTTGGCACGATCAATCCACTAGAGGTTCATGTTTTTGGAGGAAACCACAGAGACACGGGGAGAACATACAAGCTCCACACAGAACAAGACTCCAAACCGGAACCGTTTTGCCGTGAGGCGACAGCACTACCCAGTAGAGTAATTCATTTCTTTAAATACCATATTTTACTTTCTGGACTCTTTAACAAACATAGTAAAATCTGACTATGAGCTTATTTGGTGAATTCAGTGTGACAGCTTATTCCTTTGAGCTTTCAAATAAAATTTCATTGGAAATCTTTAATCCCCGATGTGCCAGCAATGTGTCCCGGAGCATTGTCTTTGGAGGGTGAAGTGCAGGTTGTAATAATATATTTATTGTCAAAGTACTGCTAGGATTTCCAGTTCCTCCCCGTTTTTCCTCCCAAATGTTTTTTCGCATCTGTCAGCGATGCTGCCTCATCATTCCTGTGGGCTGGTAGGCGCCCAGTGGCCAAACACTACTTGTAGAAACAAACCATTAGGTGGGTTCAATCTTCTTGGCCTTTTTGGCTACGCCATATAACCCCAACCCACGATCCACCACTGTGGACAGGAAGCAGCAATGCAATCTAGAAGACTTACACATCAATGGGTTGTTCATGAGTTTCAACCACTTTTACTCTCCACATTCAATCACATGTCGTTCAGATGAATTATTTTCTATTTTCTGTTGCTATTTTCCAATTTTGCAAAGATACACAAGAAAACATTTCAACATGTCCCAACACACAGTGGTATAGTCGGCTCTTAAGGTGGAAACTTTATCAAGAGACCATGTTTCGTATCTGTAAAACATTCTGTCTGCAATCCAGTGAGACTATTATACAGTAGTTATATCAGACTCCATTAGGGTGAGGGTGAACCGTTAAAACTTTTCCCAGACAAAATCAATGAGAGATGCATCCGCTGCTCACATAACACATGTAATTTTTTTTTTAATTTATATTTTTTGGTCATGTTTGAATTCTGGAAAGAATTCTTCAAAACAATCTCAGATATTATAGACTTACATTTAAACTCGAGCGACACGGTGGCGCAATGGGTAAGCGTTGTCGCCGCAGAGCAAGGTGGTTCTCGGTTCGAGTCCCGCTCTGTGCGGAGTTTGCATGTTCTCCCTGTGTTTGCGTGGGTTCACGACCTGCGACAGTGGAAGAAGCGGGTATTTGAAATGAATGAATGAATGAATGAATGAAATTCAACTCCACACATTTTTGACCAACCTTCAGATGAGCTCTTCCCTGTGGCCACTCAAATTTATGTCAAAGCAGACTGCTTGCAGCAGAATCCTTCTATTGTAGAAATCCCCCAACTACCATCAATCAAATCCAGTTATACGGTATTTTGTTTCTTCTTAAATTGGAAAAGATAAAGGTCACAATTAGAGGCTCATCAGGCAGGTTTTGTGCACACAGGAGACCACTGCTCAACTACTTTGACAATCTCCCAGCTCGTAATTTATCTCCTGAGGGTCCCACGTCGATCTGGTGGCTCCAAACCAGATGGCCACCCCCCAGGTGGGATTTGCTAGACTATAGATGGCCCATTATCATTACTCTGCTACAGCGACAGAGATGTAGGCCGCCACCATTCTCTCTAATAAGACTGTATTCTGACATTATATGTAACCACTATTTCTTCTGATTTACTTTTGGGGTGGGGACAACACCTTTACAATGAAATGGAATGCAGCCAGTTAGTGAACCTTGTTACCCAACATCATCTCCACCTCAGTAATGCCCTTTGGCTGAATGGAAACGAATCCCCGCAGCCACATCCTAATGGACAGTCTTCCAGGAAACGTGGAGGCTGTTAAGCAGCAGATGAATGCTTATGCTTTTATAATGAGATATTCAACGATCAAGTATGGGTGTAATGTTCAGTTACCCACGTGTGATGTGCAACTGTTTGTTCCTCTGCACATTGACCGTCAATATCCGGAGCTGCTTTACAGTTTGTAAAATGAGCTGGAAAACTGTCAAAAGTGTTTTACTCTTTCTGCAACAGCTAAAGATAGATAAATATTAAACTCTATACATGTCTGTGACTGTGTGCTCTTTCATTTGACACCGACACCTTTAGTTCAGTTTTTATTAATCACTGGTGTTTCTTCCCTCAGCACTGAAGAGATCTAAGCTCTCTCTCTCTCTCTCTTGACAGGTAGAAGAGATCCGAGGTTATATCGAATCTCTGGCCGAGAAGGTTGAGGAGGTGAAGAGGAAGCACAGTGCCATCCTTGCTTCACCTAATCCAGATGAGAGTAAGAATGTCTTTTCTTTTTCATCGTATTTAATTCTGTCAAAGTTGTTCTCTTTAGGGATTATATCTGAACCTTCAGAACTCTTAGCCGTCACAACATAATGAAGCTTCGAGAATAGTTTGAAGATCTATGGAGCAATACCAGGCTCAGCCGCTCGTCTGTTTTCTAAACGGATCATTTTGTTTTCACTTTCCTTCTCTGACTCTGCATTTCTCCTCTGACTAATTCATTACACCCCATTAAACATGATGCAACAGTAAACACAAAGAACAGTCGACAAATGAGTCCAAAACGTCCTCGTCACAGATGGAGTCTTCCAGAAGGCAAACAATTTCTGCTGAATGTAGATGAGCAAATAAGAAATGCTTACTCAGCCATGTTTATTATTATTATTACTATTATTATTATTATTATTATTATTATTATTATTATTGCTATTTATTTATTTTTTATTTTTTATTTAAATTTATTTTTATAAATGAAAAGAAAATGTTCTTATTCTTATTCTTCTTCTTATTATTATTATTATTATTTATCTATTTATTTTTATTTAGTTGTATGGTATATTAGTCAGCCATTAAGTTCAGCACACTGAAGCAGTTCTCCCAGCTCATGAAGACCCTAAATCTTTAATGAGAAGTTTTAATTTTCAGTTTGACTTTATGATGGCATCTATCTATCTGCAGCTGAAATGGTGAATACATCTTTTTTTTTTTTTTTGGTGAGCAATTTAAGGTGTAATTACTCACAGTTTCATTTATTAATTCAACCCAGACTGACCCTTTAGCGCACACACTTTTGATGATAACATTAAAATTTAATTTTGCAATGACTCAGTAATGAGTCGGACAAGCTGTTAATGGAGAGGTGAAAAAGAATAAAGCCAACTCACTATTTTTGTGCCGTCATGGAACAATGGTAATAGTCTGATAATAATGTCAGAATTCACAGAACAAAAGAAAGAGAAATGATTTCATTCTTTAAAAGAAATAAAGGAAATGAAAGGACAATTTGTCCTAAAGCAGAAAGGTTGCCTGTTGTTGCAGACTGAGAAAGAAAGTGGAGAACCTTGAGGATGTTGACACCCATCATCTTTCTATCAACCAGTTCTTTTTTGTCACAGTGAAATCTCTAACATCCGTCTGGACCCATTTTCTCCACTTTTCTTCTTCCTCTTGGTTTCTCCTTACCTCGTGCCCTGCTGTTAACTCATCCTGCCATATTTCTTAGTTTCTCTCTGTTCCCTCATCTGTGCCGGATTCTACTCCCATCTCTGTTCTCTCACACATCTTCTTCTGTCATGTATCTCAGGGCATTGATCTGAACCCCCGTTCTCATGAGGATAATCTTACTCACACCAGTAGCAACCTCTACCTCCCTACCCCCAATCTCTCCTCACTTGCCATCTTCCATCTACCTGGAAAAGAATCAATCTGCTCGCAGCATCAGAAGAGCCTCATAGCGCGACGCAGAGCGCAGATTAGTCCAGGTGCCGCATTCAAGACCCAAATTCTTCTACACGTCGTGACTTTTGCGCCTGTAATCAATGCTCAGTGTGTGTGTGCATGTGTGTGTGCCTGCCTGATAAGTGCACATCAGTCACCAGCAGATGAAAATGTCAGGGTCGTTCATTATACAGAGGTCAGTTTGTTTGTAGCTGTTCACCTGGGTCTCTGTGGACACGTCTGAACACCCGATCAAATAAGCTCCGCATCTCCTGAGCAGCATCTTATATAATGTATGCACATCTGTGTGTGTGTGTGTGTGTGTGTGTGTGTGTGTAACTATCCCCCTATGAATAAGAATAATATGAAACTAACATAAATGAACCAAAACAAAGCATTAAAACACAACTATTATGATAATTATATTAGACTATTAGATATTTTTAACTTCTAAACAAATAGAATTTTAAAAATCTCAATTTTGAAAATGTTCATATTGAATTTATCTTGAAGACGTTTACATTCACCTTGGGGACAACATCTGCTCTTTACTCATGATATACGATTAATGGGTACAAGTAAGTTACGTAACTCAAGCATTGATTGTTTGCAGACGGAAACATCCCAACCACTGGTTGATCGACTGCAGTAAAATGTGGGACATTCAGGTGCCTCTCAGGATGAAATGTAATTGATGGTGTTGCCACATGCAAATAAGCAGATAGAAAATTATAAGTAAATGTAAAAATCAACCAAAAAGAATGATGTAATAAATGTGGGGCTAAAATATCTAGTCATACAGTTTCAATGAAGCAGAATGGAGGGAGTGAATTAACCCAAATTTAATCCACGGTGAAAGTCAAGGCTGTATTCTTGTGTTAAACAGTGAGAATTCTGACATATAATAAGAGTACTTCTATTAAAGTGTGTTAAAAATATTTTAAAAAATGCTTTCTTTTCAAATTATTCTGTTTTTATTTGAATACAAACCAGGAGGAAATAGGTTGAATTCAGCCACTCTTCTTGTGGGAGTGTTCTGCATGTCTGTTAGTGTTACAGTGCTGTCCTGTCAGAACTCAGCGCGTGTTGTAAACGCTGCTCACCAGTAGATGAACACAGGAGGTGTCCACACGTTGCAGACGTGACTGGTTGTTGGATGACGCACAGATCGACAGTCCTCTCAGGTTTTTGTGTTAGCGCTGCGCTGGCCTGTCCTTTTTTATCGACGGTTTCTTCGCCGTCTGCCATCGTTTTCTCACACCTTCATGCTGTTTATGTTGTTATTGTTGTGTCACATGTTGATTGTGCAACCGAACAAAACAATTGACAAAGGATTGGCTGGTTGTTCGCCACATGTAGCACTGAGTCACAAAAGGAGTTTGGGGTTTTTCTGTTAAATGATCGGCTGTGGACACTTCATCAACAGAGTTTAACAGTCACGAGTCAAGTTCATCACATTTCCATTGTGTTTGTATTGAATCCATTTAAGGTAAGTGATAAAACTATTTCAAAATGAAATTTCAACATGAAATACGACCTGTGTTTTTTCCTCTTCTAAACGTTGCCGAGTTCTGTGTGGTGAGACGAAGCTGCTCGGTTTCTGTACATTCGGGGGTCATTGCTCCTTTCAAATCAAACATCATCTCCTCCCTGATGAGAGAAAATGTCCTCCAGTTGTGCTCTCACACTCGATTCCCATCTGGTGTTAGTCCTCCATCAGCCAAAACACAAGCCCTGAATATTAGTGTGAGACTTTGAGTGTTTGATATTGAGAACAAAGATGATCACAGCATCTCCTGTCTGCCGCAAAAACGTCACGGTGAACCACTCAATAAGTTAGATAATACTGTAAGGCCGTAAGTATTGTGTTTCTATCACAGTTTACCAATTTCTTAATCACAACCTCCCCCCCGCCTCAGCCAACACCAACCTAGTCAGCATCACTTCAACCCCCAACCTTTTCCCTTTTCCTCCTCCTCTTCCTCCTCCCTTCTTCTCGGGATGCTTTTGTGTTTGCTGACTGCTCACGTTGTGTAGCGGATCTTAATACCCACACAGACTCAGCCCCTGTAATATTACCTTCTGCCCTAAATTACCATTAGACCATATCACAGTTCACCCCCCCCCCCCTTCTAAATGAAGCACGGCAAACCTTCACAAAGGAATTGCGCTGCTGAGAGTGTGTGTGCTTGTTTTTGCGTGGTGTTAAAGCTTTGTGTGTTGGTGTGGGCAGTATACAGTAGTAGGTTGGTAATGATGATGCATTAAACCATCAGGTCGTAATGGGTATCGAACCCATGTTTAGTCACGAACACATTCCTTTAATGCAGGAAGGGAAGACATAAATGCATTTTATATTTAGATGTATGATTGAATTCACAGTGGTCAGTAAATAATTGTATTATTTGTTTTGTTTATTGACCTTGCGCAGCACTTTATCACATTACTCTGATCGATGAGACTGTACATGATAGGCCTCACAACAGAGGGCCGATGTTGTTTTTATGGTCTCCTTTCAGTCACAGGTCAGATACTTTGGGCTTAGCCACTCATTCCATTTGTCAGTCTCTCAAAGTCATTATCTGCAAATATGGATACATCTAACATTTTACTTTTTTAACACATACAGTATATATGTTATCATCATTATTTTAAAATCTACCACAAAATTATTATCCAGGTAAACCAAAACAAGATTTCTGTCAGATATCTCATTAAAGAACAGTAATATCAGTGACACCGGTTTTCTGGTAAAATGTCAGAATAGACAGCGCAAACCTTTGTCAACATAATTGTGTAAATTTAGTCAAAGTGTTGGAGGAATTGCAGTATTTTCCGCACTATAAGGTGCACCTAAAAGCCTTTAATTTTCTCATAAACCGACAGTGCGCTTTACAATCCAGTGGGCCTTACTTATGAAAAAAGTTTTGAAATAGGCCATTCATTGAAGGTGCACCTTATAATCAGGTGCACCTTATAATCCAGTGCGCCTTATATATGAAAAAAGTTTAAAATAGGTCATTCATTGAACGTGCGCCTTATAGTCCAGTGTGTCTTATAGTGCAGAAAATACTGTACTTGTTTTGTGAATGCATCTATCCTGCAGCGGTAAAGGAAAAAAGTCTGAATCCAAATGATGATACGTAATACAATAGACGTTTCTTTGGGATCTTGGTCTCCAGAAAATGTCATAATGTTTGTGTAAATTTGTTGATGGATAAATAAAAGAAACGAATCATCGTTGGCAAAAACAGCCCCCTCGGGAGAAGTAAATATAGAATAGGTGTAAATAGATCAAATAAAAGAAAAATTGCATTATCTCATGTTTTATTCAAAGAAGTATTTTTAAGAGTCTGTTAGTAAATCATAGCCAATTAGAATGTGTGAGAATTATTGATAGAAAGTCTTTGCAGACACGTCCAATTAAACACTCACATTTTGATCTTTATAACTAGATTTGATTTGCATATCAAAGAGGTGTTACAATCAAGCCTGATGGGTCAGTTTGCTTTTAAGAACAGTGTTGTGTTGACTGACGTAGACCAATTGGTTCATCATTCATAACTCCTCCTGGAATTTTACAAAGTGCTTCCTTAGAAGAAGCCAAACAAAAGAGCATCGGTACTGTTTTATAAAAAAGGCTTAGACACATGATTCAAGCTACTTCAATTATAAGAATAGTTCTAGAGTCTCCAGATATTGATCCTCGTGATCTTAATGTGATCTCCTTGTTTGTACATGAAAAACATTTGCGACAAGCCGGTGGCAGTATTTTCTTGCAGTGTCTTCACTGCACAGACAATGTGAAAAATCAATGCAATACTTAAGTTAGTCGCAGGAGTTTGATTTGTTTTTTTATTTCCTTTCCAACTTCTGGCAAGAGAGTTTTGGATCAGCTGTAAAATCAAACTCCAACTGCTGTTAGTTTGGAAATAAGTCCAGAAGTTACTGAACTAATAAGTTCATATGAAAATGATGAATTGAATGTTTGTGTTTCATCTTTGCATTTTAACTCCGACAAATGACTAGCGTTTGATCCTTGGGTTTAGACATATGATGAAATGGGTGGCACAGAGTCGTGACAAAAGTACAAAATTCACAAATCTTGTTGAATTACCACCATGCAACATTTCTCAGTCTGTTTTCACCGCCGCTGAGTGTTTGCTTATATCTTATCTTTCACTTTCCGAGGAGCATCTCTCCTCTGACTCCTGTAAGTCCTCAGTTTGCAGCTCCAGAGATGCTAGTTTTAATTGTGGCCTGCAAGTGTTACTATTTCTATTGTCACTTTTGGCTGAGTGTGCCTCCTCCCTCTGAGAGCTGTTTGCCAAAGCTCCTCCACCTTCAACCAAAAAGTGTTGTGTAAGTTCCCCCAGCTCTCTTTACTCCCTTTGTTCTTCCTCAGTCATCTTTTGGCTTTGTTTCACTCCCTTCACCTATCCTCTTACATCTCCCTCGCAATAAGTTGCTGCAGTGTTATAAGCACTGAAAACTCTTTATACTGTGGAATAATTATATCCATACTAATGTAGGTTGACACAATGAGGAGCGATCATTTCCTAGGGTAGAGATATACAGTGGAGGTCAAACCTGTTAAGATATCCCATCCACAAATGGATAAAGCAATTTTAATGGCCTTGATTGTCTCAAATCTTGGTCCTGCTGCGTTAACAGAGACAGGCTGTGATCATCTAGATAGAAATGTGATGCACGGGGGTAGGAAGAAGTTTCACAGTGACAGCAATACGGTAACTTTTCTGGACTTTCTTGGAAGATAGTAGCAGTTGTCTGAGAGATATTGGTTTGTGAGCACAGAATTAATCTGCCACAACAAATACTGTACATATTGATCCCACACAAAGATATAATTCATATAACAATATCTGCTGCAGAAATTATAAATAGTATAAATAGATTTCTCAGGTTGAATTAAATCTTGTGAGTGTAGGTTGATGTGTTCATCCAATCAGTATTCATCCAGAATACGTCAAATGTCAGGTAAACATGAAGGAAACTGATTTTCAGCATAAAATGATGTGATTTAAATCAGAATTCGATGTAATAACATTAACTATCTGTTAACTAACTAATAATAACCTCGTTTATTTTAAAGGGACATTTTGTAAGACTAAAGAACACAATTAGATGTAGCTGACAGTCTTTTAGTCTTTTTACGATAATAGCCTATCTATTCACAACCTGTTACCCTGACACAGAGATGAAGAGTGGGTTGCTTCATCCACAACAAAATGGATGGATGGATTGGAAAATCCACTATAGAATTCACTTCATTATTTTAATTGCTTTAGTTGATGCCCAATCTGTCCCATAAAGTTTGTGGGAAGGTTTTTGTCCATTTTCGCATGAACTCCCTTTCAAACAAACAAAGCAATCAACAAATGAAACACAGGTGAAAACATAACAGCAGTGGCAATAAGTGCATAAAATTTCACCAGTTTTGTTAAGAATAGATTGCTGTGTTTATAATAATGTTTAAACTTGGGTATTTAATTGGATGTTATTTGCCTGTTAATGTCTCACAGTTCAGTTCTACTCTAGCTATGTCTATACAGTAGTTCTCAGGCTCATCATTGAACACAAAAAGCCGAGTCAGTAAGACAGATATTAAAGAGCTGTTTTAGTCCCTTACTGCAGTCAGCCTGTGTTTTCTGTCAGAAAGGAATGGACGAGGAAGTGTGTTGTCTGTAGTTTAGTGATTAAACATTTCATTCAGTCCCTACTGTATCCTTGCAGGAAGGCAAATATTAGTACTGTTTGAAGAATGACCTCAGACTCTAAAAACATCAGACAAGTGGACTCTAGACCATCAATAAGTGCAGTAAACACACAAAGACTGGTAATACATTTACAGACTGAGCAGGAAGGCACAGAGAGATGCTGCAAAGATGTGGGAAAAGATAGATGTTTGTAAATTAGATTTTGGAATGTGAAAAACTGACCTCTGGTTAAAGCAGAGCAGACAGACTCATCGCGCTGTCTTGTCCGGGTCATGGTACCCTGACATTAAATGGTCACTTGCATTTTCTGCTAATATAACCAGAGAACCGTTTTCGTCAGAGTGAAACATTGAATGCTGATTGTGACAGTGAAGATGAAACTTGGATGAGTTGGTTGGATGCAGTTGAATTAGTGTTACTACTGCAGAACCAAAGCTTTAGTAGTATTTAAGCTTAATTAAATAATGGTAACATGTGATCGGGGTTCCATCGTGCTACAGGCTGTGAGTATCATGCAAAGAGATGATCCAGTGTTTTAGCAAAGGCTGTCTGAATGTAATTAAATAAAACCAGAGCTACATTAATTTGATTCCAATCACAGCAGATGTAATAAAGTAGTTGAGATACACAATTAAGAAAAGTTTCAGGTTGAAAGTAACTCTGCCTGCTATGTGAAAAGAAATTGTAAATGTCAGTGGCTTTTTTTTCCCCGGTTAAATATAGGATAAAAATAGTTCTGCAGAAAAAGTGTAAATGGTGGATTAATGAGCAGCCTAGCTCCATATGGAGGGAGCTGCGTCCACCTCCCAGCACCTATAAAGTTTAATCATTAATATGCTGTATGTATTTTAAACTCCTTCAGGCTGTTCGGTGTGTGTGTGTGTGTGTGTGTGTGTGTGTGTGTGTGTGTGTGTGATCAAACAGTAAGATATATCTGCATCTATCACATACCAGTGAGGGCCCTTATACACAGAATGTAATAATAAAAAGTACTGCTGAAAGATATTACAACCCTAACTTTTAGTGTTTACTCTGTAACATGACAAAATCTGAGGATGTCAGTTGAGGATGCTTCTGTTCAGACACAGGTATTATGGGCCACTGGTCACATCCTGCTTTCAACGATCTGCTGTAGCTAAAAGTTTTTACTTTTAAGTAGGAAGTGGCAACTGAAGAATGTCTGCTTTAACCACTGTACTAAACCTTCCACAGCTTGGGTAGAACAAACCGGCTAAGCAACAAAACATCATCACCTGTACAGAATTTTGCTCAGAATCATGTTCATGACCTTCGAAAATGTCAGGTCCAAGTTTTGTTGTTTATTTGTTTGTTTGTTGCAAACCTGCTGATTGAAGAAACAAACCTGTGGAATTTTATGATAGCTGAATTGAATCTTCTTTTCCTTTCGGCTTTTCCCTTCAGTGGTCGTCACAGTGAATCAATTGCTTCCATCTAACCCTGTCTTCTGTATCCTCTTCTCTCACAGAAACTACCTTCATGTCCTCCCTCATTACATCCATAAACCTCCTCTTTGGTCTTCCTCTAGGTCTCCTGCCTGGCAGTTCAAAACTCAGCATCCTTCTACCAATATATTCACTATCTCTCCTCTGGTCATGTCCAAACCATCTCAGTCTGGCCTCTCTGACTTTATCTCCAAAACCTCTAACATGTGCTGTCCCTCTGATGTACTCATTCCTGATCCCATCCTTCCTGGTCACTCCCAGAGAGAACCTCAGCATCTTCATCTCTGCTACCTCCAGCTCTGTCTCCTGTCTTTTCCTCAGTGACACTGTCTCTAGACCAAACAACATCGCTGGTCTCACCACATGATAGCTGAATTGAATGATCAGTGATAAATCAACATAAATTTAATTAAAATATGAAGAACAAGCTCAAGGCTGTATCTTTTTAAATAATGATGATAGTCATCATTCTGTTTTATTCACAGACTATTCTTTCATCACTTATCTCGGCTGCATTTCTGCACTCATGTGTGACGTCTCCTGCGTTGTTCTTTTTTGTATGCAAAATCATTCATGCTTGGAAAAGAATACGGCATAGAGACATAAAAAATAGAAACAAATATCTTACAATTTAATAAATATTATGGAAACACTTCTTCCTGCACTCCTTACCTCCACGTTTCCTCCACTTTTTACTGCCTTGTAGCTTCTCTCTCTCCCTTTTTCCCTCCGCCACTTTGAAACAATCTGAAGTAGGCGAGAGGACCGACTGCACACATCGCCATAGCAACACAGTCTTAATGATGGCAACTAGTGTGACCTTAAGATTGGATTTCAGAGCATCTGGAAGAGGGATGGCGTGTGAAGCCACAGCTCAATTGACTCCTCAGTTTTGCCCACTAATTTGCTTTACCTCCCACTTCTCCCTCTATTTATTCATCAGTGTCTGCTGCACTCTTCCTCTTTCTAAGCAGCCAATAATGAGGCTGAATAGTCACTTGATGGAGCTGGTTGGCCCCCTTTGTTTGGTAACCGTGAAGAGGAATCCAACTCCTTGACACACATAACTACACACACGTGCAGCCAAAAACTGGGCTTGACCACTGTGTCATCGTTTTGGTGATTTCAAGGCAGTCGACCTCACAGCCGGAGGTTCCCGTGGTCACAGGGAGGATCTTTGGAGAGTCATACAGTTGTAGGGATTTCAGACATGCAAATAGTGCAAAGATGAAAACACACGACACAGCATGAACATACAAACAATGTTGGAAGACGATCCATTCAAAATGAAGTAACCTTTATTTTAACTAAAATAAATTGCAGTCCTAAACAAGTCCAACAGCAACTGATATAGAGTTGTGCTTGACACACAAATACAATCTCTCTCTCTCTCTCTCTCTCTCTCTTCTCTCTCTCTCTCTCGTCTCGCTCTCTCTCTCCTCTTCTCGCGCTCTAGCTCTCTACTCTCTCTCTCTCTCTCTCTCTCTCTCTCTCTCTCTCTCTCTCTCTCTCTCTCTCTCTCTCTCTCTCTCTCTCTCTCTCTCACACACACACACACACACACACACACACACACACACACACACACACACACAGAGCGTCTTCATTTTGTCCTGAGAGCCTCTGCCCTCTTCTTTAGATCCGGCTGACATTTTCCTTTTGCACGGTCACGGACAGGAGAGATGTTATTTAAATATTAGCCAAATGTAAGTATAAATATCAACCAAAGATTTGGAAATGTTTTAGATTTACTTACGTACTTTCTTTCTTCTTGACTTTTCATACCTGGTGTGTAACATTCCCCACCTGTGCAGCTGTTCAGATGAGCTCCATTGTAAACCCTCCCTGGTCCCATTTTCTTTGTAAAACAGCACTTCCTTACTTTTAACCACTGCACACCATAATTGTTCTTCTTTCCTGGTGATACCTTATACTGTATATGTACGTACTGCAGGCTCCATATACATTAAACCATGTAAAGATACTAGTGTATAAAACAGATTCTTGTTGAATATATAAAGGTATTATTCCATAGGACAATGTGCTTAAATTGGGTCTGTACTCATGTCCCAAGGCCTGGAGACCCTGACCATCTAATTGCACCTGGTTTGACATGTATCAGAGATGTTTGTTGCATTGTGTTAGCATCCAACCTTGTTATTTGTGGTCACCAGTGTCATGCATACAACAAACGTTTTTGTTCAGGGACTCAGGGTCTCATCAAATCTCCTGTCGTGTCACAAGCTGTGGTGTGATTGTTTGCTGTTGGGAAGCTTTGAAATACAGTCTATAATAGTTGTTTTTTGAATGAATGAATGAATGAATGAATGCTTTTATTTACTAATTATTTACTGCATAATTGATCAGTCAATAACCTAAAAAGAAATAGGCTAAAGCCTTCAGATTTACTTTTGCGTATCCTGTACAACCGTAAGGGTTAATCACAATGAAACATCAGGACTAATAAACCATTACCAAACACATGCTAGCTTGAACTAAAAAAAAATGAAATTTCATTATACGCATCAGTACTAATGCACCATTATAAAACACATGATGGCTTAAACTAAAATATCAAATTTCATTTTTAGATTTTAAACTCTTCTTGAAAACTAACAGAATTATTCATCTTTATTTCCTCATTTAGTCCGTTCCATAGTTTGACGACCAGAACTGACACACGTCCGTGCTTGAGACTGGTTCAGACTATACGTTTCAAACATTAGCAGCTTCGTTGGGTTATAAACCCACTGTCTTGGCTTAAACAGTTTTTGAATACAAACTGGAATCGCCTTATTTACCACTCAATACATAATTTCAAAAGTTTTTAAATGTACAATGTCCAGAAATTTAATGTGTGTGATCTTATAAATACGGTAGCTGATTTGCAGAACCTCGGTATCGGGGGTCCATGGTTTTAGGGGGCCTTTGTGATACAAGGCCATAATGCTAAACCAGATCTTGTGACCCTGACTTATCAACTCATACATGTGTGTTTCTGATTGTGAACCTCAACAATCTTACCTGTGAATGTATAATAAGATGCTTTAAACTTTGGCATCTGTGACGTAATCAATAAAGTGGTCATCCTGCCATCAGAAGGGCGATTGTCCGATGCCCACATCCCACCTACATGTTGAAGTGTTTTGGGGTTACTAAGATGCTTAATCTAAATTTCTCCCACTGGCTGGATGTTTGAGTACATGAGGGCTTGAATTCACGTGAATGTTTTGTTTGTGTAGAATAAAATCAACTAGAAATATGATATGATTACATTTGGAAACAAGAAGACCATCTCACGACTAAAAGAAACAGAACAAGCTCCATTCTCCAAAGATGTTACTCCTGTATGAACCTGTCTTTTGCAGCCGGATCTAAAATGATCTGTTAGTTATCAACAGAACGCTGTTTGTCCACTGGTTTGTCCTGCTGCGCTATTTGTTTACCAGCCTGATGTTCAGTGGTGTGTCTGTTAAGCAGATTAAACGCTTGTAGTGCTTTGCTAATCGATGTGAAATGGGTTCTTTATCTCCAATGAGCTGCTGTAGTTTCAGGTTATTATACAAGGTGGTCAGAGGATTTATACCAGCAAGCATTTGGAATAAGCTGCTGATTAGGATTCATATGGCACATGTGAATTCATTCCGAATGAAAGGACACCGTATTTGTGGATCATCCACTTTCTATTTGCTGGTAATGAGTTTCCAGCTCAGTATGCTAGACGGGTGGGACTGTTCTGTGTCTTCAAAGTGTCTCAAACTGACATAAAAAGCATTCTTATCATGTAGATTTTCAATGCAGCATGTTTTTTTTTCTTCATCTTTGTCATTCATGCAGCTTTATCAAAAGTAGGTAACAAGCAGAAACAAACTCATAAGGAAACACTGCAGGCGCGTTCGGTTCACGAGTTTGTCGCAAGCACCTTGATGAGCCATTTTTTATGTCTACGGCTTCCTGGGGCTTGTTAAGATATGTAGATTTACTTCTGTTGTGGCATTAAGATGATAAATGACTTTCTCAGTTCCTTGCAATGTGCTAAAATTGGTAGTTAATGCTCCAGGGCAAAGTGTCTGTAAAAGAAATTGTGTTACAGTGCTTTTATTTTCCCCTCTCCTCTCTCCTGGATTTAGATTTTAGGTTTTCATTTTTCCTCATTTCTCTGCAGTGAAATTTATTTAGCATGAAAATTCCTTTTATATTTACAAGACAAAATCTCGGATGAGAGTTGAATTCTGAGATACTTAGGAATGGCATTAATCAGGTTTTCTCCGTTCAGATTTTCTATGCCTGGTAGCCCGAATGCACCTACCTCACCAACGGTAGGTAGGTGTATTTTGTTCTACTATTGTTCTGTTGCCATTGGATTCCACCGTGATCTCACACACAGTCAGTTTAGTCAGCAAAGGCGAACTCCTTGCACACATCCACTCTGATACATTCTCAGTACCATTTTCCTGCTATGATGTGCGTCATCTGTTAATTGAATTGTCAGCTGTTCCGATCACATCAAACTGATTTTGTCACTCTTTCAGGTTCTGTCAGTCATCACACTTTCAAACTCTTTTTTGTATTTCTGACCCTTGACCATAAACCATTTCCATTTAAAAATCTAAAATCATGTTACACTCCAATCATTCCAATCTGGCCAGTTGTGTTTCGATAATGCTCCTGCTTCTAACAATACTTTCAGCAGCAATCCATGGGGATTTCATTCATCTGGTCATCAAATACCCACAGCTGTCCACTTTTATCTCGCCATGTATTCTACACTGTATATGTTTGAAACTGGTTAAAATGAAAACAGTTGGAAGGTCAGAGAAATAAAGGATGCTGGTAATCTATAAGAAAAACAATGCTCAAAGGACAGCATTCACCGCTCTGGAGAAAGGAACAGAAGTCATTCTTGTGTGTCAGCATTGATTGTTTGACGTTGTCTGGCATGAAGGTTGTAAGTGGGTGATTTAGATTGTGTGTAACTTTTCAATCTGCTGTTCACTTCTTCTCTTTCATCAGAAACTAAAGCGGAACTGGAGGATCTAATGGCAGACATCAAGAAGTTGGCCAATAAAATACGCTCCAAGCTAAAGAGTGAGTATAATTCTTGCAATTTCCTCTCCTAGAACTAATGATTGTTTTTTGCATCAGTCATCAATCAAAGCCTTTGTTTCTGTGTGTTCAAGTAATTACACATCCACGAAAAATTTCAGATACTGTATTGACAAATTGCCAAAAAAGTATCTTAGATTGGAAACAAAAGTAGGATGTGTTTGAAAATTCAACTAACAAATGTTCTGCATAATAATTGACAGTTAATCATTTTGTGGTATCAGCTCCCCCCTGAGGTTTTTTTTCTGCTTGAGCTGAAGAAATTAGTTCATTGTTAACCATTCAGTAACTCAAGGGAGCAACTGTTATACAATCAATTCATTACATTTCTTCTAACAAGAGATCAGTCGGCTGTTTTTCCTCATGTTACACTCAGGTTATCGGCCCATGGGTGAGACAAAAAGAGATCAATACATTACATACATCAAAGGATGACACAAGAAAGTGAATAACAGGTTAATTAATGACCATGAACAGTGAATAGTGTTGATCCTTTTTGGTGCTTTGTGGGAAAGGAGTCAGGGATCAAATGAGGCAGACGGTGAGGTACAGTATGTAGGACCTAGCAGCGAACAAACAACTCAGTTCCACTCATGGATTGTGTGCTTAAGTGGAGCAGAAGCACAAACAGCTTATAGTCACACAAAGTGTTTAATGCCACAGTGACATTCTGTCAAGTAAATGAATAGGAAGAACAAAGATCCAAAAGCATCCAAAAGACTAATACGTGCATGAGATTTCCATTTATTAATATATCTATTATATATTGATAAATTCTACTGTGTATGTGTGTGTATGTAAAAAAAAAATGTCCCTCTCACCCTTGTGGGGTGGTATCTGCGTGTCATCCTCAAGCTCCTCTACCAGAGGCCTGGGAGTCTGAGGGCTCTGCGCAGTATCTTAGCCGTTCCTAGGACTGCTCTCTTCTGGACTGAGGCTTCAGATGTTGTTCCAGGAATCTTCTGGAGCCACTCTTCCAGTTTGGGGGTCACTGCCCTGAGTGCTCCTACTACCACGGGGACCACGTTAGCCTTGATCTTCCACATATGTTCCAGCTTTTCTTTTAACCCTTGATACTTTTCGTGTTTCTTCTTCCTGATCTTGGCGTCAGCTGGAATCGCCACATCTATCACCACTGCTCTCTTCTGCTCTTTGTCCACCACCACTATGTCCGGTTTGTTAGCTAGCAGCTGTTTGTCAGTCTGGAAGCTGAAGTCCCACAGGATCTTAGCCTTGTCGTTCTCAACCACCTTTGGTGGTATGTCCCATTTGGATTTGGGTACTTCTAGTCCATACTGGGTACAGATGTTCCTGTACACTATCACAGCTACTTGGTTGTGCCTTTCCATGTATACTGAGCTGGTTAGCATCTTACACCCTGCTACCACATGCTGGACTGACTCTGGGGCTTCTTTACATAGCTTGCACCTTGGGTCAGATCTACTGTGGTAGATATTGGCCTCTATTGCTCTTGTACTTAGGGTCTGTTCTTGTGCTGCCATGATCAGTGCCTCTGTGCTGTCTGTCAGTCCAGCTTTATCCATCCATTGGTAGGTCTTCTTGATATCAGCCACTTCCTCTATCTGACGGTGGTACATGCCGTGTAGGGGCTTGTCCCTCCATGTTGTCTCCTCCTCCTTTTCCTCCTCAGGTTTCTGCTGTCTAAGGCATTCACTGAGCAGTTCATCTGTTGGGGCCATCTTCCTGATGTACTCTTGGATTTTCGATGTTTCATCCTGGACAGTGGCCCTGATGCTCACTAGTCCTCAGCCTCCCTCTTTCCGCTTAATGTACAACCTCAGGGTGCTGGACTTGGGGTGAAACCCTCCATGCAAGCTTTCTAGTCTTAATATCTGTGGCTTCTATCTCCTGCTTTGGCCAGCTTATGATCCCAGCAGGGTATCTGATGACCGGCAGTGCATACATGTTGATGGCTCAGACCTTGTTCTTGCCATTCAGCTGACTTCTCAGGACTTGCCTTACTCTCTGGAGGTATTTGGCTGTGGATGACTTCCTTGCGGCCTCCTCATGATTGCCATTAGCCTGTGGGATTCCAAGGTATTTGTAGCTGTCCTTGATGTCCTCTCTCCTGCCCCCTGGTAGGTTAACCCTTTCAGTTCTGATCATCTTGCCTCTTCTTGATACCATCCGGCCACATTTGTCTGATCCAAATGACATCCCTATGTCATCGCTGTAGATCCTGGTGGTGTGGATCAGTGAGTCAATTTCTCGCTCATTCTTGGCATACAGCTTGATGTCATCCATGTAGAGGAGATGGCTGATTGTTGTCCCGCTTCGGAATCGGTATCCATAGCCACTCTTTGTGATGATGTGACTGAGGGGGTTCAGGCCTATGCAGAACAGCAGTGGTGATAGTGCATCCCCTTGGTATATGCCGCACTTGATGTTAACTTGGGCAATTGGCTTGGAGTTAGTCTCCAGGGTTGTCTTCCACATTCCCATTGAGTTCTTGATTAAAGCTCTTAGTGTCCTGTTGATCTTATACAGTTCCAGACATTCCGGTATCCATGTGTGTGGCATTGAATCGTAGGCTTTCTGATAGTCTATCCAGGCTGTGCACAAGTTGGTCTGCCTATTCTTACAGTCTCTGTGTACTGCTCTGTCCACCAGTAGCTGGTGCTTGGCTCCCCTGGTGTTACTACCAACTCCTTTCTGTGCCCCGCTCATATATTGATCCATGTGCCTACTCATCTTAGCCGCCATGATGCCTGACAGGAGCTTCAATGTTGTACAGAGACAGCTTATGGGCTGGTAGTTGGATGGGGTAGATCCCTTCTGTGGGTCAGTCAACCATTCTGGGTGCATCCCATCCCTTAGCAGCTGGTTCATCTGTGCTGCTATACGCTCATGGAGTGCTGTCAGCTTCTTTAGCCAGTATGTATGGATCATATCGGGCCCTGGTGCTGACCAACTCTTCATCTTTGACACTCTGTCTTGGATGTCTGCCATTGAGATGGTTACTGGTTCTTGTTCTGGGAGGCTGCTGTGGTCAGTCCTCAGGTCCACTAGCCACTGGGCATCGGTGTTGTGTGATGCTTCTCTTTCCCATATTCCCTTCCAGTAGTTCTCCACCTCAGCTCTTGGTGGATCTGACCAGCTGCTGTTATTTCCCTGCCACTGAGAGTACACCTTTGCTGGTTGAGTGGAGAAGGTCTTGTTTATTCTCCTGGCCTCTATCTCCTTGGTGCATCTCTTCAGTCGGGTAGCCAGAGCTGTTAGTCTCTGTTTGGCAGTTTCAAGTGCTTCAGGTATGGAGAGCTTGTTGTATTTCCTGGGTACCCCTTTATTCACCATGTTCCCCTTCTGCAGCTCGGCTAGCTGGCTGACTTCTCTCCGTGTTGCCTTTATCTTGGCCTCTAACTGTCTCTTCCATGGAGGGTATTGTTTGTTATGCCCTGTGTTGATGTCATATCCCAGCATCTCGAGGACTACTGTATATATATATATATATATATATATATATATATATATATATATATATATATATATATGAAATAAATCTGCGTGTTTGACATGTATTATTTGTTATTTATCTAAAACATGAATAAAACATTCTTTTCAATGCTCTTCTTGTCAGCATTAATATTTTCCAATCAAAACAGACATTTTTAGTGACACAATCATGTCTGTTTTTGTAATTGTAATTGTAATTTTGTAATTGTAATTTGACAAGATAAAGAAAGAAAAAGTGCATAAAGAGGACTCTAACTCTATGAAATGTGAAAGAAGCAATACATTTATTAGGACAATAAAAGATGATCAAAATGAACATGTACCAAAATTAAAACCAAAGACAAGGCAAGAACAACAAAAGTCACCTGAGGACAACATATCTCATCAAGTCCTGCTTGAATACAGAGCAAGTTGCATATGGATAAGATGAAGTCAACAAAAGACGTATAGAAACCGTAGGATGGGTTCTACGGTTGGGGCAGTCAGAGGATAGCTGCCAACCAGTGCTGGATGAAGTTGGAATCGATTCTGTAAAGGAATGGATGTGGATGATGAAATTTAAAGTAGATGTGAAATCCAGTGAAGGGAGAAGTTGAAAAAAAAGTTGGCCTTGAAAAATTCTAGCCAGTTGGTTAACAGACAGTTTTGGGGGTAAGACCTGTAAGACCGTCTTTTTCCCAGGTGACAGTGAGTTCAAGGTTTTCACCAAGTGGGAATAGCAGAATGTTGTGCCTGAAAACAATGGAATGTCTGAAAATCCTGTTTTGGAGTCAGCTGCGACGAGACGTTATGACTCCAAAAATGTGGGCCCTGAATTTAGAGTTTTGTGATTTGAAAACTAATCGGGCCAAGCAAAGGGAACATGACAACCACTAAACTCGACCACATCTTCATAAAAACAAAGAAAAAGCCATATCAGGAAGATGGCAACTATTGACACAGTCACATTTACATTCTGGGTACATATTCCAGAATAAACCTATCATGGAGAGGTAGGACAACTGCTGTTTGATTAAAACATTTATAGTAAGGTTTTTCTGGTACAGTAATGCAAATACCACAAAAAGCCACAATGGGAGTGTAGCCACTTCATCCGTCTATCAGACAATAGCTGCCCTAGAAGCAGTAAACGCTTTCACGACGTTCGAGCACAACCTCAGTACACAGAACAGCTCATGTCTCTCACCCACAGCCTGTATGCACACACACACACACACACACACACACACACACACACACACACACACACACACACACACACACACACACAGTGTCACATGCACATAAATACAGATGAGTTCTATCAGGTGGAACATGCTCTGCATCGCTCTAGTTCACATCAGTTGTACCCACAGGTTACCTTTGTGTAGGTGTGTACTTGCCTTCTGTATGTTCTTTTATGTGGATGTGAGTACGTGACCTCACCTCTATTAATATGCACCCAATGACCATTCTCAAGAACAAGTTGGCATTGCATGGTAGATTTCATATTGTGGTAGAGAAATTAAATCTTTTTTTGTATGATTTCACATGGATGATAAAATATTAGGTTCCACAAACCGTCTATAATAACCATATGTGGGAAAGATTTGAAAAACAGTTAAAAAAAAGCTTTGAAAGCTTTGACTTTGAGGTATTCTGAAGCCAGTTTTGACCTGGACAAAAAGGAGGCTGTCAATGACCTGGACAATATTTTGGACTACTTTAATTTATTTTATAATTAGTGGAAAAAGGAAATTGACAGCAAGTTCTCAAAATAAATTGTGTGTACCACTTAAAAACAGATTTGTTCAGACAACCAAGTTTTGTACGGTGCCTTTCATATGTATTCATATCAGTGTTTAACAGACTTGCTCCTCCAAAGCACCTTTGCCTTTGGTTTCTCTGGCATTTTTGGATGTGGAAACATGTTCAAAAGAAAGAAAGTTTTCTACATTACACTCAGGTATTTTCTGAAATTATGTGATTATTTGGTCTGGCAGTGTTGTGGTTGCAAATAAAACCCAAAAAAGTCAGTTCAGTCATTCACAGGTTTGGCACAAATCCATATAGAATATCAGTCTAAATTTAAAACTTCTGATATTCTATGCCATTTCTGATGTAAAGGAAATAAAACAACACGGAGGCACCTGAAGACAAGGACCAGGATCACTAAAGTGATAAATCCTGTGCTGATAATTTAATTTATCAGTCATATTATGGACAAACGTGAAATCGCTCGTAGGATTTTAGATGTGATTTTCTGTTGTACAGTAAGTGAACCTGTTTTCCCTGTTAGATAAATCTCTTTGCATAAGCAAGGACATGTTTGGTGTGTACAGAGAATCAGCCACAGGTTTAGGCATCTCATAAAGTGCTTCTGAATATGGAGGCGCTGGTGCAGTCGTCTAATCTCTGTGTAAACAGGAAAAATGTGGTCAAATGTAAATCAACATTACTTCTCTGTGTCATTCAGTCTTTGAAGCCTCACATGCTTCAGAGTGACAGCCTCTTGTGTGTTATTTTGCTCTTCCACTAGCAGCTCTTTGACTATGGCTCTCTGAGGTGTACATATTAAGAAATGTTTTAAATTAAACAGGTTTTTCCTCAATAAATTATAAAGGAATTTTTAATTTTTAAGAAATTACGTGTGTACTCTAGTGGGCTGAGTTTGGAAATGACTATTGAAAGAACATTTTTAGTGCACTTATGGCCCTGATTATAGGCTTTTCACAATGAATACAATTTCCCTAGACCTGTTAAAAGATAATTTGGTGGACAGTTTTATTGTGCACTGCAGTAGATTGAGTTTAAAAATAGCTGCTTAAAAATATTTCTATTTGAATTATGATGCTTAAATTGAATTTGTACATTAGAAACAAGCATCGTGTGGCACAGGATGTGATTACTACGTCTTCTGGTTGATAATGACTTAAGCAGAACAGTCTCTAATGGAACGTGTATTTTGTGCATCTTTTCAGGTATCCAGCAAACCATTGAGCAGGAAGAAGGACAGAACAGGTCATCAGCTGATCTGAGGATACGCAAGACACAGGTGCAGCGCAGGATATGTATTACAGATATTGTATTATAGTCATATTATTGAGCAGCTATTGTCCAGCTGTACCCTAGGAATACTAATATTTATTCCCAATAGAACAAGCACACTATAATTCTTTTTTGTTTGCCAAAATCTTTCTGGCATTGGCACTACAATCCTTAATTTATTCAAAAAACATTTTTTCTTTATTTTGCATACTCAGTTCTTTGAGCGTCTCTCTGTTTTGTTGTATTTTCAGTGTGGATTCAGTGCTTTGAATTAGGCTGCTCCATGGAATTGACGCGCTGCTACACTTAATGACTGCTTGCACCAGCTCACCTCCTGTACTCCTCTACCATTTTAATGACTAATTAAGTTGTTTTCTACAGTGGGATTGAAATGCTTTCTTTCTCCTCCCTGTATCTCCAGCACTCCACGCTGTCCCGTAAGTTTGTGGAGGTGATGTCAGAATACAACACCACCCAGTCAGACTACAGGGAACGCTGCAAGGGACGCATTCAGAGACAGCTGGAGATCAGTGAGTAGAGCTGAGAGATGAAAGCCTGTTCTCAGTCACTGGTTATTTTCTTCTTTTTTTACACACAGCTTTTTATGAAGAGTTTGACTGGACCCACTAAACACACTATATAGGGATGAGCGAGTACACCACTATCTGTATCTGTATCTGTATCTGATCAACCAACTAGATTATCTGTATCCGTATCTGTATTTGGAATGGGCGGGGCTTAAACCGGAAGTGGGTGTGGTTTGACCGTAAATGGGTGGGGCTTAAATCACTACATTGTTTTAAGTCTAAAATTGATATGGATTGATCACAAGTTGCTGTATTTTTGCTTATTTTAAAACTATTTATAAAACAGCCTCAAAATTGTAAGAACTATTTACAGAAGTTTTTTATGGAACTGAGTCAGAACATGAACATTCTTAAGTCTAAGAATGAATATTTACTGAAGAGCCTCAGAATTGAGATTCAACGCTTTTGATCACAATAGTAAAGAAACTATATACAGTATAGAACGAGTAAACACAAAGTGCATTAATGAAGTGCATGCAATAAAAAAAGTAATTAACTACAAAGTATGCATGAACAAGAATTGTCATACTCAACAAAACTTTTTTAATTTTTTTTCTTCTTTTTCATTTTAATTTTTTTCTAGTACTTTTTTTTTCAATTATTTATTTTTAGTACCAAATGCTATTGCCATTTTTTTCACATAAAGTCAAATAATATTGATTATGGTGTGTGTGTGTGTGTGTGTGAGTGTGTGTGCGCGTGCGCGCACGCGCTATGTACCTATGTCTCAGTTAAAATATTAAGTATAGACTTTGTTAATTTGAACAGTTTAGAACAGGTAAAAAAAAGACTTTAACCACCGAGGCGGTGGTTAAATGCACACGTACGTGCAACAAAAAAACAAAAAAAAACCCAAGAAATTTCACAACATAACCAAACACCAAAATAGAGGCAAGCTGAAGAAAATCTAAGAAGGACGTGAGCAACAGTGAAGCCACAAACAGAGAGATCAGTAACTGCGTGTACCGGAGACAGAGTGGGACAAGGAAACTCCGCTCTAACTGCAGTCTGTAGGGAGGGGCGGGACGTATATGTGACTGGCCAATCACAGAGTGTGAAAACAGTCCGGCTGACTTTCCTTCAGTCCGATCACGAGTATTAACGGGCTTTATTCGTATTCGTACTCGTCAAAATGCATTATCCGTACCGGATACTCGTATGAAACGAGTATCCGGCTCGACCCTAACACTACAATACATGCAGAAGGAGCTGTGTGAGGAAACAAATGTGTCACAAAGATCCAGCTTGGAGAACAATGGCAGAAAATCATTGTGACATCCTAACCTTTCTGCTGGTGTTGTGATGTAGTACCAAAGATTCTACTTTGGGAGTGTTTTATAAAATCGAATTGCAGGGAAGGGCTATATTTTCATTTTTGAAATCATGGTTTAGGAGAATCATGTGAGTTTTTTGGTAATTTCTGCCCAAAACAGCTAATTTTTTCTTATTCATTTTGCCAGTTGTAGGAAATTTGTGGGAAAATACTATGTTTCCCTGGATGTTTTTTTTTTATCCTCAGCCTAAGCCCTGTCTTAATACTTCGATGTCTGTGCCCACATTCTCCGTCACTTGGGGAAGTGTCAGAATCACAACACCTCTGCAGGATCAGCATCACTCATTTTTGGAAGAGCATTACTGTCAATGCTTAATTCTATAAGTCTTTGCTTGGGAATTCCAGAAGGATAAATCTTCAATATGACAACATCTTACTTGCACTGTAACCACTCTGTAACCACTGTCCAAACATTTTTTTGTCATGCCTTTAAATCACATTAATGTGTTCAGGCAACTTTTTCAGTGTTACATTTATATTCCCACAAAGTGGGTAGATGGAATTGCAGTGACTTTGTTTGTCTATGTGTTGGTTAATGTGTACGTTGCACATCAAAATGGAGAAGCTGGCTTAAAAATGAAAGTTTTTCAAGTGTAATTCGATTTAAATTTTGCTCATTGAATATTCTCAATAAATTTAGAACACAGAATGGAGTTCTCTGATGATCATTTGATAGTTGCACACCTCCATCTCCAACGTGTGGTAGTCAGTGGTGGGCGGTCAGAGCCAGCAAGGCCTTCTCTGCTGGTCTAACATAACCACAAATCATAATATTTCTGATAAAAGTTAATTATATTTCAATGCATTTCCCTTAAATAAATATATTCAAATATATGTATAAATATATAATTATACATTGCGATATAATATGACATAGGCCAACACTGGGTCAGTGTTCTATTTTTAGGTTAGAACACTGACCCTGGCAACACAATCAGAATTCTGCTAGCTTGTGTTGCCAGGTTGAATGAAATCTGCCCAGGACCTTCAGAATATAGAATGCAGGTCTCCCTGCACTGTGAGTGAACGGGAACATATAGTTAATAGACAGATGCGATAGCCAATCAGATCACGAGTTGGCCTTCTAGGATCTGCTAACTAGCCCACATTGTCCTCACATGTACGTGTCCTGTGATTGGATACTTACTCTGACAAGGCGGGGCTATGCAGACGCTACGCACATTTGAAGAGAAGCTCTAGTGAGACGAGGGTCCAATCCCTGAACAAGCTAACACGTTCTAGCTAACCTGAACTGCTGCTTTGGTGATTACAAGCATTTCATTTTTCTAAGTTTTCATATTTAATGTTCTTGTAATTCAATTTCATTCATATCAAATCAATTATAACAAAATAAAATGACAAATATATTTACAGACTTCTGCAATGTGTGTAAATAATGTGGCTCACTTGTGCAGCTGTGTGATTGTAGTGGAAATACACAAAGTGTCCTTGCTGGAAAATAGCCTGTTTTATACATGATAGAGGTGATGCAACGTCTAGTAGTGTGTCAGTGTATGTCTGTATTTGGTTTCTCTAGCTGTGGTGTCATAAATGATGGTCATTTCAGTCGGTTTTGTTCTGTGACGTAGTTGTGTGACGTCTATAAAGGTGTGGCCGCGGGTTCTTCTGTGCCAGTGACAATAAAAGGAGTGGGGCTGACGCTGGTTTTTGTCCCATTTGAGAGAAGTTACAAACACCTCAGTCCAGAACGCTATATTGATGGCAGCGGTGGGAGCTTACAACATTATGGGATGTATTTATTCACATTTGACAAAGGAGAACATTATTGAAGGCCTAGGTGTGAAATGCACGGCCCGTCACTGGTGGTAGTACTACAACAATCGAGGGCACAGGTAGCGCCTCAGCTTATTTAATGTCGAAGCTTCATATTAGCATAGCTGCTTCTGTGTTGAGCTAATATCGGAAATGAAAAAATTTGATTGTGCACATCTATCATCATCATTTCACTTCATTTGTGTTTTTAATGCACATTAAAAACAAGCATGATGTGGTGTCAGATGCTGATGACTGTTTTATTATCACTGGTTTTAATGGAGGTTTTAACTTGTGTGGTAAAAAATGTTTAACAGCCGCTTCACTTCAATTTATACAATTTATTATGCAACCATTCCTTAGCGGTAGGATGGTCGACTCCTTGTCAGATGGTTGGTGGTTAAATCCTCAGCCCTGCAGCCCACATATCGATAAGTTACTGAGCCCCTGATTGCTCTCAGTGGCTGTTCCACTGGTGTGTGGGTGATGGTGTGATGGATAACATTCCTAAAGAGCAGGTGGTCCCTGTCACCACCACCGTATGAATGTTAGTGTGAAAGGGTGAATGCTGGCTAGAACTGCAAAGCACTTTGAGCAGTCAGTCAGACTAGAAAATCTTTAGGTAAGTTCAGTCCTTTTACCACTGAGTTGAACATGAATATATGAATATATAACCCATGCTATAAACAAATGGAACATAACCGCCACTGTAACTCAGAGTAAACAATTTACTGTACAGGAGTGACAGATTGACATAAAACCTGGAGTGCATCCAACCAATCATCTCCTCCAGGAAACTGGGGGATATAAACTTTATTCAGTTTGTCTGTATCCTGTCCACATTATCTTGAATTTGTCTGATATAGTGTACCAAAACAACCACTCACACTTTTCCAAGACACATATATCACCCTCTTCCACCCATATTAATACTCATGCCAGGTTGCTGCTGCTTAGAGTTGAGCTCCTCTCACTCCTGTCACTCTGCAGGCAGGATTGGATTTGACAGCTATTAGTTGCAGGCGTCTGGGACTCCTGGACCAAATGCAAGCACGGCTTGTGCAGCGTAATCCTGCCAAACTGCACGATACCAGCTGCCCCCTAAGAGTCATCACGATACATTCCTGAGTCACCTTATAAACAGAGATGCAATTGCTCAAATGTATTCAGGAAAGATCACTATGACTCATTCAGTGGTAATTGCAGAGGAGAGCAGGGACACTCATGTTATAGACTTGGCATCATTGTAATTTCCTCCGGCCATCTGTCAGTTCAGATTGGTCTGCTACAGGTTTATAAGTGTGAGCTTGAAAAGAACAGCAGTGACCAACATAGTGCGGTCACTGCATGTGCTTCATCAAGGGATAAACCCTCCTCACACCTGACTTCACTTTTTGAAACTGATTTTCTCTGATAGAGTTAAAGTCAAGATTATAAGGCTTCAATAGTACTCTTCCCATTCAAATTTTCTTTTATTTATTTTAATTAAAGAGATTGGAACTCCTTTAAGGTGATGTAAGAGAGCTGTGTTTGGTTTGTGCTGATGGTGTTGACTTGTTTTAGTGGGAATCAATCACATTGTGTGGCACAAAAGGAAATCCAGTCTGGTCTTCAATAGGATTGATGTTTCCTCTACTGGGATGTTCCTTTCTTGTTTCACTCTGGATTCAAAAACTGAAGAAACAGAAAAGAAGCTCGATGACATACTGTCAACATATTTCAACATGTTCCCTTGCACAGCTCACAAGAGACAAAACATATTTTCATCAGCCCTAACAAATCTTTCTGGCACTTTTTTCTCTTTATAAACAAAATGGTCGCATTTGATCACCAAAAGACATTTATTTTTTAAAAATGAGGATATGGCTAAGCGAATCCTCTATTTCTGCACATTACACTATATTATAGATCATTATATCCCCACCTATATATTTGAATAAGCTCACTTGAAAACCTCACGCTGTCACCTTCCGGCGTCTACCCGGAAGTTCAGGCCGCTAGCCGAGTTAGCTCCGGTCTTCACATTTGTCCATGTCTCTCACTCACAGAACCGTTTTGGCTTCATCAAACATAGCGGTTTATATTCTTTGATTGTGACAGATCTCACGTTGTCATGTGGGAAACCCCGATGGTTTCTTCACCAAGACCGAACTCACAAAATCTACCCGGATGGCCGGACCGGGCCTTCGTCTTTGCGTTCATCCGTACCACACACATGGAGCCATTACGGCTTTGTCGGACACAGCAGTTTGTTTTCTTGTGACAGCGAAGAAAAAAAAGAAAACAAATGGAGTCTGAAATTATTGTTTTATCGTGGAATTTCCACAGGTTCCCACTAGTTACTGTATTTTCTGATATCTTTGACAGTAGCAGGAACCCGTGGAAATTCCACAATAAAACAATAATATCAGACTTCATACCAAACATATGAAAACAAATGTATTGGTATTATAAACCAATTGCACCCAAAGTAGTCAAAAACAACGTGGTGACGTAACGACTTTGTGTTGGAAAATCATGGATTGCGCTGGGCGGGCATTGCAAAGCCGTAGATGAATGTTAGCAGGCTAACTGGAGAAAGAACGCTAACTAATCATGAGATTGGAACAGGAGCTAACGTTAAAGGAAAAGGCACTCATTAAAAGAGCAAATGGAAAAGAATATTTAGAGAAGTGATAGTTCTGTTAGCTGACTACATGAACAGAACTGTATGTAGTTACTTAAAGACCCTTTTTGTCAGATGCTCGAGGAGCATTTTGGATACTACATCGATTGTCCCATTCCAAACGGAAACCATAGCTGGACAGACTGTTCTTGCTAGCCAGCTAGTTTCACTCAGAAATCATTGTCGTTTTCTGTGTCGTTCCTGCTGTTTGGACTTTCTGCTCAAAAACATGAAAATTGTTGGAACAGTTATGACACTCTAAAATTATGTTAACTGGGAAGTCCATGTATAGTTATTTCTTCTCCTAACATAGCAGATGCCTTACGCCATATTGTTCATGTGATTCCTTCTGGCAGATGCGGCATGATTGGTTGGGCGCCGTGATTGGTTGGGCGCTTGATTGACAGGTAGTGGGTGGAGTTGGTGACAGCGTGACAGCATGAGACTTTCAAGTGAGCTTATTCAAATATATAGGTGGGGGCTGTTGCTGATAATGCTTTCCACATTTCTTTCCTATGACTCTACTCATACTTGTAGATTATATCCTCACATGTCAGTGAGCTTTAAGGGTGTCTTAAAGTACGGTAATGTGATCTTAGTCTCTCTCCAACTTCACACGTAACAGACAGAAATTAGTGTCATGTCAGTACAAAGCAGTACATACGCATACTTCAAACAAGGCTGGACAAGTGGTTGAAGTAAATAATAATTTTTATTCGATCACATTATGACAATATTAGTTAGAAATTATTTGATCTCAGATCATTTCTGGTGTCAGAAAGTCTTTTGCACTGAGATAGTTCATGGAGATTGAGATCAGAGGAAATTTGTCCTTAGCAGCAGCAAGATATACTGTATATCCCCTGTTGGAGTCCAGACACTGGTGGCGGTGGCTGATGATCCTGGTAAAACTGATTAATAATAACGGTGAATCTTGAATGACTGGGCTGCAGTGGAAGGTGTGTGAAGCAGCAGGACGACAGAACAGAGGATCAGACAGCTTCATATCAAGACACTGAAGGTGTGTCGCTGGTGAGACCAGCTGGAAATCTGAGTCTGCTCCTGATTGAACTCATGCCAGAGTTTCATTTAACAAAATGTCAAACTTCTCCAACAAAAGAGCTTATCCCCTTTTTTAAACAGGCGTATTGAGTCGCAACACAAATTGCCAATTACAGCAGATTTTTTTTTTCAAGTGCAACATGCAATGACAGTTTTATAGCATTTGGCCTTTTGTTGACTATCACACAAGTATTTTCTTTCACAAGGAGACAGTTCAGCCTTGCAGAATGGAGATAATATTTATAACAAGCCTTGCTTCTTTTACATTGAATCATTAGGATCTATTCCCACATGGACACATCCTTGCTCAGGATGCCACAATGCCATTTTCGCTAACAAATTTGTCCAATACATTATAACAAACAGATTAGCCCACAGATTGACCCACAGTTTCTCATTTCTCTGCAGAGAAACTACAGTGAGCAGAAGCCTAAAAATCACTTCCCTTTGCTTCTCAAGGATCTCACTTCATTTCTGTTATATAACAATGGAAATGAAATAATGCTGTTACTGGTAGCAACATAGTATGAATGATTTAATAGGCCATAAATGCTATGGGCGAAGTGAGACTTCTTGGTTTCATGTTAGGCTTCTAGGGGTTTGGGTCTCCATGGTAACAAATAAGAGCCTCCCTCAAAGGCTGTCAGGCTTTAGAACAGCCACTGTGTGTGTGTGTGTGTGTGTGTGTGTGTGTGTGTGTGTGTGTGTGTGTGTGTGTCTGTGTGTCTGTGTGTTTTGGGGAGAGATAGACCGTGGTACTGCTAAAGCACCTTATGTTTTGTTTTTTTGCTTCCTGATTATCCGTGATTCATTGTCACTCCTCTGTGTTCTTTAACTCTGTCGCAGACCCTGTTTAATTTTATATTTTTTGCCTAAATGACAGAAGAATTATTTTTCATCAGGGGTTTGATCACAGAGGAGAATGTGGCTTCTCCCTACTTTTTCTCTCGATTGTCTGACTGCCAAGAATTATTCACGAGCACAATAGATTCTGAAACAAATTAATCTAGTATTTAGACCACTTGACCACAACTAAATGAAATTCATTGGTTTAATATTGATATGAAGTTTGGATTGAACATGACTCAATGTTCAAGTTCAGCGGTAAATGTTGAGGAGCCACTTCATCATTATTCTGTTCATGCAGGCAATCATTGGTTCAGACTCCCCACCATCTTCACTCACCATCAGCCTACCTGCCCTGCTGCTGACACTCACCACCCACCAGTCTCCTAAACACACATGACCGCCACACACAACCTCTCACGCACACTCTGATTAGGTCATAAATAGAAAGGGCTTTTTTTTTTTAACTTGATTCCAGAACCTCCCAGGAGCCGCCACTGCTGGAGGTCCACTACGGTGAAGGAATAGAGTGGATCTGGTGGCGCAGATCCTTTCAGTTTTATGAATCAATTATTTGGTGTGTTTGTTCATTTGACTTCCTTTTTTCGTTTATATTTGTTTCTTTTTTCCAATAATTATATTCATATTACACTCAAGGGATTGAAAAAGTCATTAATGTGTTTATCTGCAAATTTCCTTGTGTAGTTTGTGATGTGTGAAAATGATTTAATTTTTTAGTAATTTTTTGTGTCAGGAAGGGCATCCGACGTAAAACTTTTGCCAAATAAACATGCAAATCAAATCTATGGCTTCCAACCACCCACGCGATGCCTTAAACTCCTTAAACTTCCTTTTGTTTTAATAACGTGGCGATTGTAGATGCATTACGGCCATATTCTTTTGCGAGATCAACCAAACGCATCCCTTTTTCATGCTTTTCTATTATCTCTTGCTTTGTTTGTATGGACAAAAAAAACTCTTCTTCGTCTTTTCTTTACCTCTTTTCTCTGTCATTTTCTTGGGGTCCATAGTGAATACTCTAAAAGTTAATATATTTACGTAAAGCTATCAGAATTTTGCTATTTTGCTACACACAGAGGTCCCTCTTAGCCAATGGGATGCCAGGAAGCCAGGTAATAGCCAATGGCAGAGCAGCTATAAGAATGTTGCGTTCAGGAACCTGTGGGAGCTGCGAGTAGCAGCCCATACTGTATTTTTACCTTTCGTAACTCGAAATTTCTTTCATAACTAGAGGCAATACTTTCCTGTTGAGGTGTTTCGTACGTAGAAAATGTCGTATGTAGAGACATTCGTAAGTAGAGGTACCACTGTACTTAGGGTCAACAGTCCAGAGCAATGGAGAGTGTGGAAAAGAGGTGAAGAAGCATGTACAGGTAGGATGGAACGGGTGGAGAAAAGTGTCAGGTGTGATGTGTGATAGAAGAGTTTCAACTAAAATGGAAGGAAAGGTGTACAAAACTGTGGTGAGACCAGCAATGTTGTTTGGTCTAGAGACAGTGTCACTGAGGAAGAGACAGGAGACAGAGCTGGAGGTAGCAGAGATGAAGATGCTGAGGTTCTCTTTGGGAGTGACCAGGAAGGATAGGATCAGGAATGAGTACATCAGAGGGACAGCACATGTTAGAGCAGTGGTTCTTAACCTGGGTTCGATCGAACCCTAGGGGTTCGATGATTCGGTCTCAGGGGTTCAGCGGAGACGGAGGTCGAGACAAAATAGCTGACACGATGTGTCGGGTGTTTTTGTAGAACATACACAAATCACTGTACGTTTGACACATTGTGTCAATTCGTGATGACACGCCCCCCTTAGCCATCAATGGCTGCAGGTGATCACGCTACATCGATTAGCCTACCTGTGCTACATGGGATTTTGTGCACTCAGTAGTCGATTTATGCCTGTCATGATGGTACGTCATCTGATTGCTTTCTTAATATTTTAATTCATAGTAACTATGTTGAGCAAAAAAAGAAAGTGGTTTGACAAATATGTGCAACATGAATTTACATGTAGTGTATAACGGAACGTGATGGAAGTCAGCGTTCTGCATGATTTGCAATGTCAAGTTGAGCAACTCTAGTCTCACACTGGCAAAAATAAAGGGACACTTCCTTAAGCTGCAGGGAAAACAAAAGAAACAGACTTTGCTGTGAAAATGACATCAGAGTAGCTCTTGCCAAGGTGGAACCACGCATATCTGAACTGGTCTCTCAATAACAACAGCAGAAGTCACACTGATTTGCAGGTAGGTCATTTCATGTGAGTTCATGCACTGTCTTGGTTTTGTTCTTTGAAAAAGGTGACATTAATGCACAATTCATTAAATTCACTCGTAAAACATATACTTATGTCTTAAATTTGAGAATTTTTTTTTTTTTTTACCACTAAAGAAGGGTTCGTCGGTGAGTGAACATATGAAACCGGAAGGGTTCGTTACCTCCAACAAGGTTAAGAACCAGAGTGTTAGAGGGTTTGGTGATAAAGTCAGAGAGGCCAGACTGAGATGGTTTGGACATGTCCAGAGGAGAGATAGTGAATATATTGGTAGAAGGATGCTGAATTTTGAACTGCCAGGCAGGAGGCCTAGAGGAAGACCAAAAAGGAGGTTTATGGATGTAGTGAAAGAGGACATGAAGGTGGTTGGTGTGAGAGAAGAGGATGCAGAAGATAAGGTTAGATGGAGGCAACTGATTCACGGTGGCGATCCCTGAAAGGAAAAGCCAAAAGGAGAAGAAGAAGTATTATCCAGGGGAACATTTCCATCCTGATTAGGGGTCCTTCAATGGTGGGATTAGTTGGATAAAGTCATTGGAGCTATTTCTCTAGAAATTGTCTCAGAGTATGACAAATAATCCGTCTTTACAGTTTCACCTTTACTGCATATTTCTGAAGTGCTGGATGAGAATGGATGGTCCAAAGGGAACCTGCACAGACACAGGGACAACATGTAAACTCCTTACAGCCAGACCTCCTTACAGCTGGTGTGACATAATAAAGGGTCTTCCAGGAGAACTGGGGCTCAACTGGTCTTGACCTAATTTAATAGATGTCATTAGCTTTAATGTTATTTTTCTTGTTTTTGTATTTTTTTCATAACTACCTTAGAGACCCTTTAGAGCAGTGGTCCCCAACCCCCGGGTTGTGGACCGGTACCAGTCCGTTGGTCATTTGGTACTGGGCCGCACAGAAAGAAAAAATATTTTACATTACTTCTGTTTTATTCATTTCGGAGTCATACAGATGTTTTATTTCGAAAAGTGACGTCTGTACGGAATGACGCACAGACGAATGCGTGACAGGTTTCGGTCACGTGACAGGTTATCAAACCACACAATTAAGCGCCCACAATTGCGCCAGTATCCTGGATTAAAGTCAAGGCAGATAATCCTGAGATTGCCCAAAAAGTATCGAAAACCCTGTTTCCATTTCCAACATTCTGACTTTGTGGGGCGGGATTTTCTGCAGTAATAAAGAAACCCAAACTGCAGAGTAGACCGGACGTCCGGAACATACTTCAGGTGTCATTGTCTCCTGTTACCCCTAGGTCAGTGGTCCCCAGCCACTAATTGTCATTATTTTGATTATTATTATTTGATTGACTTGTTCAACCTTTTATTGGAAATTTCTCCTACGTTGAATGCACTGATTGTAAGTCGCTATATTTCAGAATAAACCTCATCAGTGCAGTCACTTCAATCGAGTTTTTAATATAATTATTTCTTACAATTATTTCATTTACAGAGAAGTTTCTTATCAATTTAGGAAAAAAAGTTTGTTTATTGTCTGTTGATGTCTGCATTTTGCATAAAACCACTGTGGGTGATTTATTATTAGACTATAGCTGTCCTGGTGTCATTAATGATTATCGAGCAAATGTAGACCAGTCCGTGAAAATATTGTCTTAGATGAAACTGGTCCGTGGTGCAAAAAAGGTTGGGGACTGCTGCTTTAGAGCACATGTGTCAAACTCAAGGCCCGAGAACCAAATTTGGCCCGCTACATCATTTTATGAGCATAAGAGATCTAATAATAAGTAGGTCAATGTGTGCTTTGACCAAAAACCACATTTCCCACAATGTAGTAATTAAGGCTATTTTAACTTTGACAAAAAACAAAGTTAATGTCCTAATTTGTGTTTATTCTCTTGGATAGTTTGCTCCTTGATTAATGGAGTTCTGTGGATTTAATAAACCTGATAAATTTTTAAAAATTATGTCATAACAGAGAAACAAGCAAACATATGTAGTTTTTGTAACTTGAATAAGTAATAAATTCAGAGTTATGTAACATTAAGGAGTAGTTACATTTATTTTACATTACATTGAGTTACATTTAGTTACATTTATACGTTACATCTGGCCCTTTGAGGACAGCCATTATGCTGATGTGGCCCTCGGTGAAAATGGGTTTGACACCCCTGCTTTGGATTATCAACTCATTACTCTCAATCTTTATTAATGCTATAACCTGTGACGTATAGCCATGTTTAGATTTCACTTCAGCGCGTCACAAGCCAGCAAGGATGGAAGCCGCTGGCTTGAAAAAAGAGAGCAATTTTAGAAATGCATTCTCAGTCTGAAAGTGACAATTTCTTGTAGGAGGTTTAAGTTTAATTATTTCCTCTGCTGAGATTTTATATTTGGTTTGTGTCTTTCATCGCAGTCTCCTGATCTCTGACATGTTTCAAATTACTTTTGAAAGTTTGTTATGATGATGATATAGTTCTTATCATTATAGCTCATCCACAAGAGAAGGTTCCAGCTTATTGGGACACAGTGTGTTTTCCTGGGTGAGGCAGTAGGCACTGTGACCTACAGTATTGAGCCTCGCAGGGGATTGAAATGTGCAAAGGAAAGATTGGAGCTGATGCTGACTTACAGCGTCAGTGGAGCAGAAATGGAGCCCAAGAGAAGCAGCTCTGCAGGCGAATTAGTGATCAGACATGACAATATTAATGTAGGCGTTGCAAAGAGGTGTAGGGGAATATTTGTGAAGTAGGACAACTCTGTCGGGGAATATTAAGAGGAGCAAAAGCACACCAGCAGGATGAAGCAATAGCAAGTCTTACCATACAAGCAGCGTTGGTAGATTCAAAGATCAAAAGTGTTTCAGGCAGAGCAATGGAACATTCAAATAATCTTCATAAAACGCTGAAGGACAAGGTGACGTTCCTCCTCCTCCTTCCCTCCATACTTAACGACAAGCAGGATTCTGACCCTGGTTGCTCACGTTTTGCCTCTCAAGATATAAGTCTGAGATTCAAGCGTTATGATTAAGTGTTGTGCAAAATAGATTAAATTGGACAGAAAAAAATGAGTCGATCTTATGTTGCTGGTTCCTTTAGGGCAGATGGAAAGGACCTGTAGCATTTTCCAAAAGACAATGGCAAAGGAATGGTTCAAAACAGGATACAGTCTGCCCCAATGACGATGATGACAGTGATAATGACGGTGTTTTGAGCATCACAAACGCTAAAGCAGGTTATCATGAGCAGTTCTGTTATACAAGTATATCATTCATACTCATTCCATTACAGTTTCAAAAAATCTGTAAAATAAATTAAAAAAAGAAGTAGAGAGCAGGCAGATTCATCAAGCTCAACCCTTGAATATACTAGTATTAGTTGGATAATGAGGAGTCTGATGCAGAAAGGCAAATAGTTCTGATTTGAAGCCTGAACTGTGGAGCACTGGTATTTGATCTGCATTAATGGGTTAACTGGTTAGTGGTTTTGGGACAGTTCCTCACTGAGCCTTTTGTTCTTGATAGGCCTGCTGGTTAAATATGGACAAATACATCAGATCAATTGAAAGTCAGCTGCTAGAAACCTAAATCCATCACTGCAAAGGAGGATATCAACCACTGAAGCTGTTTTTGCACCACTGCATCTGTTTTTTCATTTTTTTTTTTTACATCCACCCCTGTTTAGAGACGTAGAAAAATTAAGAAATTATAAAGCGATATACGTAGACAAATGGAAAAAAGAGAAAATGAGCCCCGTCTTGTTTTAATTAGCCTTCAGACAGACGTGAAGGATTAGGAGAGATTCATTACTGCTGCCGGTTGTGGTTTTCATCTGCTGTTCGGTGAACCTTTAAAATCATTAGCATTGCAATTACACGTCTCCATTTCTGGGCAAAAATGTCTACTGTGTATGATTTAGGGACAGAAATTGGGTTTAATATTTAGAATTATCTTTTCGTTAATGAATGATCCAGTGAAATGAAGACGTGTTGTGTTTTCAATACCATGAAACGAGCGCGTCGTGTTTCTACGGTCGCCCAGAAAGAACAAAACAACACCAGACATGTTCCTTTGTGTTTTGACAGGATGACGCGTGGGGAGTTGCAAGATTCCGCTAAATCCTCAACACACACGACCTTTTAAGTTTACACACACACTGACATACTGACTCTAATCAAGGCCCACTCTAACAGGTATCTTAACCAGATGTGTTTTTGCCTTTTCAGCTGGGAGAAACACAACAAATGAAGAGCTAGAGAGCATGTTGGAGAGTGACAACCCAGCAATCTTTACCTCTGGGGTAAATGAACCAACATACACACAGGATAGAGAGTGTGTTTTTAATCTAATTCTACTCCTCTGTAACCCCATCCTTCTGTTGTACCATCTCAGATTATCATGGACAACATCACAGAGCAAGCAATGAATGAGATTGAGACACGGCACAATGAAATCATCAAGCTGGAAAACAGCATCAGAGAGCTTCACGACATGTTCATGGACATGGCCATGCTGGTGGAGAGCCAGGTGCAAACACTGATTTGGTTTCAGTCGCTCCAGCGGTGTGGTTTGGTGCTCAGCCAGTTGCATGTGAAAACTAACTCGCAGATGCTAAATCAGAAATCTATCTGCCAATGTGGACCATATGATAACCATATGATAACATATGATAACAACTACAATCCACGTTTTTAGATTCAAAATTAAAAGTTCAGTCACACTCTGTAGTCATGATGCTAAATCCACACTAGATTTTAGTGCAACAAGTGAAGATAAACCTCTAGCAAAGAAATTTGGATGAAGGTGATGTTTTCAGCACCATCTGGTTGTCTGTTTACAGAATGTCTTTGGACATTTACACAGAATTTGGGAAACTGATAATTATTGTCTGAAGGATTAGTTAATTACAATTTGTTGATTATTTATATTTGGGATTTCTGCCATTTTCCCCATTTTTACTCGGAACTAACATGTTGCCTTCATATACTGAGAAGAAAATCTGATATCTGATTCTTCAAATTGGCATCTAAACACTGCAGTATTGTTACTGAACTATAACCAAGCCAGAATTTTTGCAAAAGCTCTAGATGGATAAGTTCACACTTAGAGTAATCTTATAGAGTGTAAGTGTCAGCCTACAGGGAAATCTTTGGGCCTTGCTCATTTGTGAGGGTAAACCCACAGAGATCAGGTCTTTACCTAATAAGAATATCCATTCTGAATTTAAAATATAAGAAGATATTCACTCATGTGAAAGTTAGCTGAGTTATAATCAACACAGTCCATCAGCAGGCATTTATTGTGGGATTTAATTTTTGAGTGTTTACTAATTCTCAAATACTGCATGTCCATTGTAAATATATTTTTATTCTTCTGTACTGCATATAAATCCACTAGATGGAAACAATTTTTCACCAAATCTTCCTTTCATGTAATTTGTAGTACTTGAATCTGTTTTTTATAATTTGGCCTCTTTCAGCTTTGCACTGTCTTTTTCCTGTTTTTCATTTCTGCAACTTGGCCTTGTCACCACCGTAATTCTAAGCTCTAGAAAACAGAACAGCGCCTCTGACGCAGCAAGGTAATAATGAGATTCCTAATTTTTTAAAATCACTGTCGCAGCACATGCATGAAATCTGTTTAACTTGATTTTAATAGTCACAGTGATACAAGAAAGTTTGTTCGTCTTTAGAGGTCACTGATTGATCCTTTAAGTTTGCATATTAGGAGACTGAAGAATTCTTATTTAAACATGTGTAATGACCTGTGATGCTTCCCAACATTTTCTCAGTAAGAAAGAAATGTTAAGCAGTTAGTGTTATTTTCTTAAATATTTCTCTTTCACTAAGATGCTCATAAAATATTTCAGGCGTTGTAGACTACAAGTTGATCAATATTCATCAGTTTTGAGATCAATTTTTACTCAAAACATGTCTATGAATTGCAAGTTTTGATGAGGTTAAAGCTGATTACATCTCGCTTTACAGAGGTGATGTATTGTAATTGTCAGTGTTCGTCCGTTCGTTCGTTAGTCCTTTTGTTAGTCCATCAAGGTCAAAGGTCAAGGTCAAATTTCAACTTTTGTACACTCAGGAACCAGATAAGATAGAAAGACAAGGGAGAAGGCCAGTGTGAGTAAGACAAAGCTAATGCTTTGATCTATGAAAGTAGGTCAGAGCACTAGCTTTGATCTTTGTCCGTTGCAAGTAGGTTAGGGTAAAATTTTGAATTCAGGGGTGTTGCGGGATGTTTCAGTCTGTGACTGCCTTGTTTCTAGTTTTGAATGTGGTCCAAGCATAACAAGATAATGACTTTCACTCTTTCCCCAATGCAGGGCGGACTGGTGAACAACATTGAGCGGAGGGTGCTGGAGGCTCAAGAATATGTGGAGGGGGCTAAGGAGGGCATCCCAAAATGCAAAAAGTTTAAAAAGACTGGCAAACGGGTGAGATGCAAGATGCTTGTATTCCGCAAAGTGGCTCATTATTTCTCTTTTTCCCCACTTTCCTGCCTCCGTCTCTGCTTCCCCATTCTCTCTACTTCCCATTCACCCATTATTCCTCCCCTTTCTCTCACCTCCTCTCCACTCATCTACCTCCTGTTTCCATACCTGGGTCCCTCTCTCTTCTTTTTCCTGCTTTGTATGTGTTCCACACCTCCTCTTTAACTAACCTCTCCTAGGGGGAAATGATAGACCGCATAGAGTACAATGTGGAGCACTCAGTAGACTATGTGGAGAGGGCAGTGTCAGACACTAAGAAGGCGGTTAAATACCAGAGTAAAGCGCGGAGGGTGAGTCACCTATGCATAAAACAAAATCAATACTGTACATGTGCACAAACATGCTATTGCATTAAGAAGTGATGGGTGTCTTCAAAGCATTGCATGTACATACAGTATTTCAGTGTATATGTCTCAGCGTGTGCATGCTCACTTGTCAATGTGTTCTGCATGTGGAACATTTGTGTTGTGTGTACATGACATGTTAATCTACAGCATTGATTCCCACCAAGGTGCGCCTACAGGAGAGAATCTCCAGCTTTCAGCAAATAGCCTTGGGAGTTGTCACAATAACCATTAACTCTCACTAGGCTGTAGACAAGAGGGTTGTCACACCTGAAAACCACCTGGTGCTGAGTGGGAGAATGTAATCTGTTAAGCACACATTTTATTATGTCTGAAAATAGCCATGCTGCTTCCGCCCGCCTACTTTCAGTCTTAATGCTAAGATAAGCTAATATTACCAGCCACTGGCTTCAACTTCGAGCGTCCTGCACATTGGTTGATTTCAAAATGTGTGCCGTTCCATGTGGCAGCAGAGCAAGAAACAAACAGATCTACTGGGAAATGTGCGAGATCCTAAAAATTGATGATACCAGGATCACCATGTCTTTTATTAACAAACAATATTTTCACATATTGCATGTTAGATTTTAAATTAGATAAAATTATAGGCTCGTGATTAAGTAAAGCGAATAGAAAAGCTAAAAATAAAGGCTGCATAAATCAACTCGAGGCTTTATTTTCCATCCTTTTTTTTTTTTTTTTTTTTTTTTACCAGTCTTGCCCACAGTGGAGCAACTCTGCCATCTCTTGTTTGATAGATAGAATAGCACTCGTACTCGGAGTAATTTGAAATATCACACTAACGCCTTCTACATAATTATCTCCCCTCATAATCAAGGAAGTTTCTGTCTTTCCTTATCTCTCTTATTTATATTAATCTGAAAACAACTGGATCCTCATCTGACTCTCTGCCCTCCTTGTTTCCCCTCGCCTCTCCCCTGTCCAGAAGAAGATCCTGATAGGAGGTTGTGTTGCAGTGTGTCTGACCATCCTCATTATTTCTCTCGCAGTTGGACTCAGTTAGGAAATCCCCACAGAGCAAACAGATCAGGAGGTGATGCCTCCTCCTCAGGGTAATTTGATCAGCAATGTCCAGTGTAGTCAGTGGCTGCTTGAGAAGCAGGAGCTGGGATTGTATTCCTGCTCTTAGAGCATTTAGTGTGCCTCCCAACCATTAAATTATTCTTTTCACAAACTCTAAACCTTGTGGAACAAATTCATGCTGTATCACTTCATGTAATGATTCACTTGTTGTTACATGTTCTTCTACAAAGACAATGCTGTGTGGTTTAGTAAATGGATAGTCACAAATAAAAATGTTTAAATATAGTCATATCCAACAGAACCCTGACTATGTTTTGATCACTGTATAAAAAATATAGCAAATATATTTATTTGCTTTCTAGTGTATTGTTAGATGGGAGGAATGATAAAAATAGTTGTTGCTCATCTTCTTTCAGCTTCTGTCTTAGTCATAAATGCATACATTTGCATCATCGCAATGCAATGATGTAGATAAGATTTATATCTCAAGAAGTTGATGACAAATTCTCACACATATGAAAAGTGTTCACACATGAAACCATGTTCTAGATTGTGTGACCCACTGACCTGTTTTCAATTCTAAGATATAAATTGCTTGTTTACAGTCGTGTTTATGCTCAGATTTAACCATTTCCTTCTTGCTAAACTTACTACTTACCGTATGTGATAGTGGTATCAATCCTCACATGTAACAGCTAAAAGCAGATAATTAGCTCAGTTATTCCTTTACTTGTTGATTTACTGAGGGTTTAAATGTTGGACATGGCCTGTTTATCCACTCAGATGGAGGGATGCATGCTGACAAAATTGTTTTTGTATAATTTGCCTTCATTTTAAAGTCACTGTGTATATTTTTACTCAAAATTAATCTCTTTGAATTATGGAGCAGTTTATAATTGACAAGTACACCTTGAGGTAATTACAGTCCCTCCAGTCTGCCACCTTCTAGATTCGACCACTAGATGGCGCCTTTGAAGAATCATATTTTATATGCAGTGGCTTTAAACAGGAGAACGATTCAAATTCATGGCATGTGAATGTCCTGTATGTTTAATATGGTGTGAACAAAATGCAGGTGCCACAGATTTATGGCTTTTAGAAGTAGGAGATGTGGAAAGACTTCTAAACCTTAGTCACACTCCAGCAACATCTTCAGATGGCATTAAATTCAAATCAACTCTGTACTTAGATTTTCAGGCTTTATTTAAAAAGCATTTTGTTCTATCATTGTAAATGTTTTAGAATCATTATCATATTTCTAACCTATTTTTCTTTGTTCTTTTTTTTTTGCTGCCATGGACAACTTTTTAACTATATATATAAATATTTATAGAAGAAAATAATAATTATAATATGCTGTGTGATTCTGGGAGTTGTTATTGCCTCCATCGTTGGGGGGACACTGGCCTAATCTTCCACCACAGTCTCACTAAAAGACACACAAACACACAACAAAGCAAAACACACAACAGACCAAAAACACAACAGATACATATCTTAAGTTTCCTGTTTTCATGAATGCAAACTATTACATGTTTAGCACAAGGTGCGTTACATAGGCCGAGGGCCAGAGGTATTTTCGCATGAGTTACTCTTTTGTAAGTGTGTGGTGCTGCAAACTGTTTCTTTGAGTGTAGAGTGTTGTCAGAGATGTTTCCAAAAGTCAATCCTTGAATGAAAAATTTATCACATGATATGTTACACTATACTAATACATTCCAACTTCCAACTAAGACATTTTTCTGCTTTAATGTCTGTTATTTGTTGTACAGGCAAAGTGACAGGCCACTCATCTAAGGTGGTTTCAAAACCAAGCTATCCATTAGAACCCTCTTTATTTACTGTTGCTTTTGTAGTCATTTTGCTTTGTCTCTCTGATGTCCTCTACCTGCATGGTTTAGGTGACTGTAAAAAAAAAAACCCGATGGCCAAGGAGAGCGGCAAGACATGTTAGATCATTTGCTTGTAGACCTCTCATTGAATGTCATCTCTTGCAACATATGAGAGCAATGCTACTCAACTTCGTCTGGCCTTACCAGTTTTGCATAATTTATCACCGTTGTTCCAGTGTTGGATGTGAAAGTTTGCATGCATACACGTGAAGGAGGATATGTTGTAGCTTCCTGTTTGAATGTCCTGAGTGCCAGTTGTGGAATGAGAACAGGAGTGCTTGTTACTCGCCATCTGTGTCTTTGTTTTGTATAAACTGATGTAAAGCTGTCTAACACTGCCAGTATGTTCAAATCAGCTGTTGAAATGGAGTCTCGTGTGGTTTTATTGATAATTCTGGTCTTTAAGTAACAAATCTTTCATTTTTGTCTTCTTATAAATCCCCCAAGCTTTAAAAGATAGAAATATACTTGACAAAAAGATATGCTATCTGTGAGTGAACCTGAGTCTTCTCTTTAGCATGGACTCAGCAAACCCTGTAAAAGACTGTCATTAGTTTCTGATGACACACGAGACATGAACATTCTGCAACCATGTTACAGTGTTGCCTACATAACTTGTTGCCTTTGTATTGTATTGCAATGACACAATTTTGTTCGTTTAATTTGAATTTTGTGTAGGGGGGTTGCTTGTTTTTATTTTTTTCAAGTAAAGTTTGTCTGACAAAAAAAATCAGAGTTTGCGCATTGCTTTAGAGAAGTGTTTTCAAAAACACGAAGGCTGTTTTTGGAAATCCATTCATCTCGATCTTATTTCACACTGCAAAAAAAGAGTATCATACGAGAAATAAATTTAATAAAATAAATTAAGTTTAAGTCACTCTTTTCCCAATCCATAATTTCAAATATCCTTTTTCCCCAAGTTTCTACCAACTCATGGTAGAAATGTTTATTCACAAAATGTCTGTAGGTTCTCAGTTATCCAGGTCATGGTTCTCCAAAGCTGTTTAAATCAATCCACTGGACTTTCGCCTTTAATCCAAGAGACTTCAGTTCTGATGGTGGCCGGTCTTGTCCCTGCTTATTAACCCTGGGGGGTGGTCAGCGCTATTCACATTTCTACCACCGTCGTTGAAACCCGTCTGGCTCCTCAATGATGGTTGATGGGGGTGTAAAAGGGGGGTCGCTGAAATGAGAGTTTCACCAAACCCATTAGTATACAAAGGCTCTCAGTGAAACCTGGTTGTTGAGATGTGAATATCACTGACCACACAGCACAGGGTTAATAAGCTGCGACAACACCAGCCACCATCAGAACTGAAGAAGTCTCTTGGATTAAAGGCGAAAGTCCAGTGGATTGATTTAAACAGCTTTGGAGAACCATGACCTGGATAACAGAAACCTACACAGACATTTTGTGAATGTCAAATGGAATATGAGAAACAAGGAGAAGATGTTATCCGGCACGTCTTCATCACTGATCTACGAAAGCGGACCCATGCTGCCAACAAGCCTGACATAAATTTCAACTTTGATTTGAAAGGCTTCTGTCCTGGCATGTCTGTTGGCTCCAGGGCTTTGATAACTTCTAAAATGAATCTTTGATGGTCCAGTACTGCATAAGTTGGAGCCTTTCTGTAGGTATTTAGTCCAACCATCTTGCTGGGAGAATGTATCTTGACAAAGCTCCTCCCAGGTGGGGAACTTGGTGTTTGCAATGTTTGGAATAGGGTCCATAAAAAATACTTGATGCTCAATTTCCTTGAGTTCTTGTTTATAGGTCTGGAGCTATCCTGCTGGGATGGATGTAGAAGGAATTCTGGGTCTGCATGCCATTGACGTGGACATCCGAAAACTTCCAAGGATGAATCCCTGGAAATGTCATGTATCACGTTATGGGCAGAGTCCACATCTGCCAGGTTTGGATCTTTGTGAAGCAAGTTTCTAGATACACCTTGTTCCATTTACACTTCAAAAAATTTGTAAGATAATGTCCAAACCGCTCAGACTGTGCTATCTGCTATAAAACGCAATCTCAATCAACCATCCATAAAATAGAACATAAAAATGAGGGAACAACAACATACCTGCACAAAATGGAGTCACACAATCACAAATTGTGAACATGAAACTTAAAAACTAAATTATGTCAAGCTTAATTCTTAACTCCGAATACTTTTTTATACATTCATCAAACTTTTAAAACTATATTTCACAGGAACATATAAAAAACTCACCTTTCTCAGTCATCACCACAACTTAACTCAGTGAAGTTAACCGAGGAAGGGAAGTGCTTCTCAGGAAGTGACGTGACGGGTCAAAGGTAATGTCAATAAAAGTTCAGTAATCACAACCAAAATTTTCTGACATGAAAATAAATAACACTTGTGTGAAACAAAAGGACGAAAATTAATTTAAAAAAAAAAGCAATGAGCAGAAGACTTTTCGTGGAATTTATCAATTTTTAATATGCTACAACAGCAGAATCAAAGTTCATCAGTAAACTGAGCAGATTTGTGACAAAAAAAAAAATAAAATCAAAAGAAAATGAAAACGGGAGAATAACATTCAGGGAAACTAACATGGAGCCTGAAGGACACTGGGAATTACAGGGGTGAAAAGCCTTGAATGATTGAGAGCAGCTCAGCAAAGGACCAACAATAAAAATGAGGAATCCCACAGCCTAAATGCACGGAGTGACCACATGTACAACACAGGTAGGAGACAATAGAGAGAAAAACAGATGTTTACAGTCAAAAGGAAAAATTAAATGTGAAGACACCAGAAAAATACAACAACTAGCAAACATGGAATACTTGACCAGAGAGGGAGAATCATCAGAACTGCAGACAGACTAACACAAACTAGGAACCAATGGTCCTAATGACAAGAAAATAGTGCAGGACATGTAAAATGTGATCACAAACAGGAAACCTTCAAAGTTATACAGGAAATACCAAACACATAGAGCCATGACCTTAATGTGAAAACGAGTGCAGAGCTAAAAACATAGAACCATGTTAATATTTTTAACACTGCTTTTTTTTACTGAGGTACAGTAGTGGTCTCAAAACCAACTACAGTATTTTCCACACTATAAGGTGCACCTAAAAGCCTTCAATTTTCTCAAAAACTGACAGTGCGCCGTACATATAAAAACATTTTTAAAGTAGGCCCTTCATTGAAGATGGGTTGTCAGATGAGTTCTCAGCTGTAACCTTAACCCCCACGCTGTTGCCTATCTGGTCAGCAGCCCAGACAGAATACAGAAGTCTAAGGCCATGTCCACACAGTGCCGGATCTTTACAAAAATGCAACTTTTTTTCACCCCGCATAGAAAAAATTTTGCATTCTCACGACAACGTTTTTGAAAAAATCTCCGCCCACACGTAACCACATAAATACGTTGATCAATACGTTTATAAGCAGAACAACTCCAAGAACGGCAGGAGGGAGGACTGAGACATGTGGAAATTCACACCATTAATCCTGGAGGACGACCTCCATCACAGAGTTCTCCCACCAGCAAACAGCGTATCCTGGTCAGACCCAGAACTGGCGTCAGCATCTTTGGCGAGGAACATGAATGAATGAATGAATAAATAAATAAATTTAGGATTCATGAAGAAACAGGCAAACAAATATTTGACTGTCAAGCATGTTAATCAATGAGTCTTCGACGTGGAGCTGTTATACATCAGAAAATAGCCGGTTTTCACTCCATCCATACTGCTTGTATATGTAGATGTAGCTGCTGGTTCGGAACTGAACTCAGAAAGTTCAGGAACAGTAAACAACCAAATTGCAAGTTTGTTTAAGTTGGTGAGCAGGCCACAGATATTTTTAAAAATTGCACCAGCGACGGTCCAATAATGGGCAGAGACAAATTTCTTCCCCCAAGACTAAAAACTTTATTAAAAGAGTAAAAAGAAGAACAAGAATGCCAAAAGACCTATCAGACCTCTCAGGTCTACATGAGCCCTGCAGGACGGCTGGGATGACTAATTGGGGAGCCAATCGAGGCCGGAACACTCACCAAGCTCCGTGCCAAACACTCATACAGCAAACAACCAAAAAGACAAGGGGTAAAGTGTAAAACATGAAGGCTGTGTAAAAACCACTATACACACAAATTAAGGGGAGTGTGGAGCTGAAGTGAGGGACCCAGACCACCGATGGCTCCATTGTCCAAAGCAGCTCCCTGTCACCGGCCCCGCAGCTCTCATGCAATAGAAAGAACAATTAAAAACACGTTAAAAGCGAGCAGGTCTGCTGCAACAGTACTGATTGTTGTCTTGGGGGAAAATACAAGCCTAGAATAAAGTCAAAGAGTATAAAAGGACACGAAAGCCTAACCAATAAAATTGAGTAAAATAAAAATTAAAAGCAAACAATGAAACCCAACTATAAAAACAAAACAGCAGTTGCAGTGTCTAAAATAAAAAGACCGGTTAAATAAATACCTCTGCCAAATAAACCAATTTGTACACAAAAGGAATTGTCCTTTTACCTCCTGTGGAACAATCCTCTCCAGGAATCCACCTGTGTGGGCATGAGGGAAGCCACTGAACAAAACCTAACATATGACAAAAATAAATCTAAAAACACATACAAAGCACATAGACATAAAAAAAAAAAAAAACAGAAGACAACTTACGGCAGCATGTGTAGCAGTCAACTCCTAACCAGAAAGGAAGCATAGTGACACCTTATACCAATTTCTGGCTGATTGGTAGGAGGAGCTGACTGCTACCCAACTCTGGTGGCCCAGGAGGGACATTTTCTACCGGTCACATAGACACGGTCTACATTTCGGTCTAGCATCAACTACTCTTTCCATAATTTCATTGTATGGCTCATCAGCTTAATTCGTCTGTAGTTGCCACAACTGTGGACATCTCCCTTGTTCTTAAAAATGGGCACCAGCACACTTCTCCACTCCTCAGGCATCTTCTCACTATCTAAGATCCTGTTGAACAACCCAGTCAGAAAGTGGAGAGTAGAAAGTGGAGCTGTCATGTGACGGCACCCTGAAAACAAACTCACGGAGGTAAGCCTCTCCCATTTGTGGTGCAGCACTGTGGTGAACGAGTATCCTTCCTTCCTTCGCACTGGAGCAGTGAGACTCTGCCTACCATTCAGCACTACCTACCTCTGTGGTTGTGGCTTCTCAGCTCAGGTTCAGCAGGAGGCAAAACACAGAAACAGACTGGGCATTGAACATTACCTCAGACTTGCTTTGTCCACTACAGACTTTTGAGATTCTTGGGAGGACCTAAACGCATCCATAGTTCTCCCATTAACTCCTCCAAACTCAGGCCGATGATGTCAGTAAGGTTGAAGTTAGTGCTGCTTAATTTTCTTCAAAGCACAATGTTTTCCAGTATTTATCAACTAATAAGGTAATCAGAAGAAAACATTTTGCATACTTTAATCTTTTTGAATTGCACCTTTTGATTAACTTATTTGGAGTTTGTGGATAAAAAGGGAAGAAACTGAATTTACAGTGCACTGCAGGTTCTCATATTTGCACTTTTTATCTTATTTGTTCATTCGTTCGTTTTTGGATTTTGTGATTGGGACTGTTTTGTAATTTGTTTTTTGTGAATAAACGTGCTTAAATCAAAATCCATTAGATCAATCAGTTTTAACTTGAACAGTTTATCTTTCGATCCATGTCAGATGGGGTTACAGTTATTGCTTCTGCAGACACCTCCCAAGGGGGCTTGTGGTCCTGTGGTGAGACTGTGCTGACACACGAGTTCATAAAGGCTTAATTTGATCTCCTGAAGATGACTCCAACTCTTACTCTTCCTCTAAACGTGGGAAGGTGTCGCGGCTTGTGGTGTATTCTTTCAAGATGGGGTGATTGGAGATGGCACAGCAGCTGACACCCCTGCGAGCTGTCCTCATTTGACCGGCTTTAGTCCACATGTTAGTTTTTGCATCATAGTACTCAACAGAATTGGTTTTGTGAAAGCCCTTGACGCCCCCCATGACAAACAGCTTGTTGTTAATCACTGCAGTGCCACAATTACTGTGGTTGGTCAACATGGGGGTTATTTTATGCCACTCATTGGTCTGTGGGTCGTAGGCCTCAACGCTTTTTAAATCCTTGTTGCCATCGTAGCCACCGAGCTATCACAACAAAATAAAATAGTCATGTGAGTTATTGGGTTCAAATCAATTTTAACATACAGTTATTCCTCATTACTCACGGTTAATGCGTTCCAGGACCCCCGGCGAAAAACCAAATTCCAAGATATAGCGACAAATTATTATTATTTTATTATTTAGGGTAATTTAAACATTTATGAGCCCTCCCCAAACTAATATTAAACCACCTTATTTCTGTATTACCTATTCCCACACTCTTATAGACTGTTTAAAACACTTGTATTAGAAAAAAGTGTTTTTTTAATACACTAAGTGTGCTGCAGTCCGTGAGTCTCGGAACGCAGCGCACATACGAATGCTGTCAGCCAATAGCATGCGCGTACAGTATCATGTGACTACCTACTAACAAACTGCGATGTCGTGAAGCTGTGCATCAAGAAGCGTGAATATGCAAGGGATTACTGTATTGTGAAGCATTCTAAGAAACTTTGAGATTGTGAACATGACATGGGTAATTCCAACTAGACACCAAATACAGGACGTTGTCATTTTGTCATCACTTAGCTCTACCAGATAAAATCAGATGCTGGCCTTAGTGTAGGTTAGTTCGTCATTTACTCACCGCAAAGATCCGGTTGTCATACAAAACAACGCCTAATCCATTACGTCTGGTGCTCATGTCGGTGATGCTTGTCCACTGGTCGGACTCTGGACTATAAAATTCACAACTTCGAAAGTATATAGACCCACCCAAACCACCACAAACGTAAATCTGTAGAGAAAAGGAGGAAAAAGAAAGGCAGTCAACAAATATCAGTGTTCTTGGCATGAGTCCTAGGAAAGAGCGATTTTCTCTCATTTCTCATTTTCTTCTCTCCTTTCTCATGTGTAATTGAGGAGTTTTTGTTTGAAAAATATTGAATAACTTCCAGCATGTTGTCCAGTCCATAAATGTTTAAATTAACAACGTCATTCATTCATTTATCTTCTTAGCCACGTCTTCAGGGGACACTCTGGACACGATGCCAGTGAACCATGGGAATTAACAGCTTAATGCACAGAAAATGATGTTCTTCATATTGTTTGCTAAAACATTTAGCGGAGCTCTAAAGTGTTCCAAAAAACACACAAGGTAAAGAAACAGGAAATTCAATGCACCCATGTTTCCTGTCATGTTTCCTGTCATGTTTCCTGTCAGCATTAGAACAACTCCAGAGTTGTTCAACTCCAACCGCTCTGTACGTTCACTCACCTTCTTATTGAATGCTGCACAACCGGCATCAGTTCTGATATCTTTCATGGGCGCAATTAGACTCCACTGGTTCATCTCAGGTCTATACCGCTCTGCAGTCCTCAGTAGAAATGTCCCATCATAACCTCCTAACGCATAAATATGTCCATCCAAACAAGCAACGCTTACATTGGAGCGGCGCTGGTTCATGGGTGCTGCTTCAAGCCAAATACGTGTTTTCACATCAAATTTGCGCACGCTGTTGGAAAAGTCCTTCCCGTCATAGCCACCAATGCAGAATATGAACCCATCGTGGAAGGCAGTACCATGAAAGCAATGAGGTTTTTCCTGACTATCTGTAATGTCCAACCAGCAATCAGCACGCACATCATAAACCTTCATGATGTTAGTTATACCGTCAGTGCTGCAGCCCCCAATAGCAAAAATAACGGTATTAGGTAAACGAGGACGAGCAGCGAGGTTAGAGCAAAATCTCACGGGCGGTGTGGCATTGGACAGCTGATGTTTGAGTCGCAGGACGTTATCTAAAATTTGCAGACACTGAGTGTTGTTGCTCAAATATGGATCAGACATCAGGGTCTTAATGTCGTCTATACTGCTCAAGGCCAGCCGAGCCTACAGAGGAAACAGAACAGAATTTGAATGGAACAGAATTAAATTGTGATATTCCATATTTTTGTTACAGACAGCAATTATGATAAAAACCAACAGATAAGACTGATATGTCTTTTAATTTTAGAAATGTTTTTGTATTAACAGAATTCATCACAAATCTAAATGAGTTAAAAAAATGTTTAATTCAGCCACAGGTGTGAAAGCACCCAGGGCAAAGTACAATTCAATTATATTTTCCTGTAAAAGACAAGCCAACTACTGAGCCTGAACATTTAGCCTTCTCGTACTGCATTTCTGTTGGTTTGATGTGTTTGATTGGTTGTTGTCAATCAATATTTTGTATTATGACCTGTTCTGTGTTTCATTGTGTTTATATTAAAGTCCTACTACTGACAAAATTCTTTTTTTGCATTTTCTTGAAGAAAATATATATGGGTTGAAACTGACCCATAACGCCATAGATGTTACTATAGATATTCTTTTTAAAATGAAACAAAATTATCAAGCAAATTTATCTCAGAGATGTGTTCTATACCCCTTAGTAATGTTCATACAACATCGTTTTATTTATTTATATTAGTTTCTTGAGGTTAAGGTTTTCTTTTTTTATTGAAATCGAGAGGTATACTAATAAAAAAAAAGGCCCAGAGCCACACAACAAAAATATTCATCCCACCATTTTAATGGATAAGGAAGCCTAGCAAGGTAACCAGGAGATGAGAAAAAATTGGATGATAAGCTTTTGTTTTTAGTGTATTTTAAAGCTTATTTAAAACACGGGTCAAAATCGACTCGTGGGAACAGAAAACTAACACAGGAGGAAGGTTAAATGAAGCGTAATGACAGAACGTTGTCTTACCTTTGACAAAAGTGCAGGTAAATGTGAGTTTCTTTGCTCAGGTTCATGGTCGATCCACCTAACGGTGGCCTCATACACAGTTTTCTCCTCATTCACATTGAGCTCATCACTATCAAGGATGTCATTGAGTTCCTGCAAACTGAGCTCCAGGAACTCCTCGCTGGAAACAACCTCCTCAAACTTATTCATTAACAGGAAATGAGCCTTGTGCACATGAGGACCTGAGACGGTGAACCGACAAACACCAATGCAGTTCTCTGGAGTGAGATTGTCTTGCAGGAAGTTGCTGCATGCCTCTATAATGTCAGTTACAATCAAATAGTCAGCTGCTATAAGCAGTTCTTGTACGTTGTCCTCTGTCACATAGACAGAACCTGAGTATGCAAAGTCAATGATGATCTTCATCACTTCTGCAGACACGTCTGGGATGGTAAAATGTGTTCTATCGCCTGCGTGTCGGTAGAAAAGGGCCCTGTGAATAAAGAATAGCAATTAAGTAGCTGTAATACCACATCACATGACCAATTTGAAAACAAACAAAGCATGTGAAGGCAGCACTCGACGGTCAGTGGACTATGTCTCCATAGCAACAAACAAATGGTTCTGGGTTTGAGGCAATCAATCATAAAGTGCTTAATCACATCAGCAGACATTTCAAAGTGCTTTAAAAGCCAGAGAAACTCAACAGAACCCAACAGAACATTCCAGAACAAGCAAGCAAGACCCAGACTCTGGTGAGTGGATCTAGATTCTGCGGGGTGGACCCAGACTGTGGAGGGCAGAACCCATACTCGAGTCCCATACTCGGAACGTAGCGCACTTCCATGTATTAGAGAAACACTTGCTTTAAACAATCTATGAGTGTGGGAAAGGGTAATACAGATATAACGTGGTTTAATATCAGTATAGAGAGGGTTCATGAACGTTTAAATTACCGTAAAATAATAAAATAATAGTTTGTCACAATATCACGGAATTTCATTATTTGCAGGTGGTCCTGGAATGCATTAACTGTGAGTAACGCGGGATCGCTGCATCAAGCTGATAAGTTTCTGATACTTGAATTGAGAGGAGCTGAGCTGTCAACTGATCACCACCGCAAGTCTAAATCCACTCCTCAGAGTCTGGGTCCGCCTTTCAGTGTTTGGTTCCGGCTTCATTCCAGCTCGCACTGGAACAACTGGAATGAGTATCACGACCTCTGAACTGAGACCATGGTTCAAGTATTTTGCACTCACTGATAGATAAATGAGCTAGCCACAAGGCAAAACTCTCTATCTACTGTCCTGTCTATGTTCCAATCGTCAGCTGCAGTCAGCACACAGCATGAGATCACAAATACAAGTGACTAAATTGAGTTTCTCTGCAGGGTGCAGTCCACTTAGTCTTGGACTGAGGACTGGAAGTCGCTGGTTCAAGGCCTGGTGCGGACAAAAACCATTTGGAGTGTGAGCTGGCAGTGGGAGGTGTCAGTTCACCTCCAGAGCAATACCAAAGTGCCCTTGAACAAGGCACAGCCTCCCTACAAATCATTTCAGGCACACCTCAAAGTAGCTATCCATCACTCTACCTCTCACTGTATTTAATTGCTTGCTTAGAGGTGTGTGTGTGTGTGTGTGTGTGTGTGTGTGTGTGTGTGTGTGTGTGTGTGTGTGTGTGTGTGTTGTTTCAGGGGCCTGTACACACACACATGTCCACATGTTTGTAACATATAGTTAAGAGTGAAAAGATCATTTTCCCAAAGGGGATTATTAAAGCGTATTTCTTCTTCTTCTTGGTATTTTTTAAAAATGGTTTCATGTTGCTAGCAGTCTGCGATGCTTCTGTGGTCTCATCGTATCCTCCTGAAAAATTTCTCCAGCTTATGGTCAGCTAAAAATTGCAGTTGCAGTTAGCCAATGTGTGAAATGATGCAACAGAGTCAAGTGTGGCAGTAAAGTCAAGGCAGAAAGACTCGTTTTTCAAAATTCAATCCGAAAGCTCCAATAAAAAAATATATAATTTGTACAATGAAAGAAATGTTCCACAGAGTGGATGTGTCTGTGGACCTGGACCAGAAGTTGGGGACCCCTGCCTTAAACAACCCATGACAGAAGCACCTTGAGATCCACCCAGAGGAGTTCCCTGATCAAACTGCTACCATTACAATCCGGATCCAGATACACAGTTAAACACAATCAATTCTTAAATCACTAGTTAATGCATCATGGAAATATTATAAGTTCTCCAAAAAATGACAGCCAAAACCCTTATTCAAACTGATTTTTTCCAATCTACTGGATGTGTTGGGGACATGAGGTCAGTACCACTTGAAAATCAGAAACGTCTTTTAAAGTATATGTGTATTCTCTGTGCAATATCCTCCCTGTTGTGTCATATTCTCTTTTTATTATGAAAGGTGTCCATATCAATGTAAATCGTACTTAATGCGACTGACTGATCCTCAAATTGTCATAATTGTGCTTCATAATTGAGAGAACAAAGACTAGAAGAGGTGGCTGTTGTGGACCAGGAAGTAGCAAAGAATTGTCAGGTGTGATGTGTGATAGAAGAGTTTCAGCTAAAATGAAAGGAAAGGTGTACAAAACTGTGGTGAGACCAGCGATGTTGTTTGGTCTAGAGACAGTGTCACTGAGGAAAGGACAGGAGTCAGAGCTAGAGGTAGCAGAGATGAAGATGCTGAGGTTCTCTCTGGGAGTGACCAGGAAGGATAGGATCAGGAATGAGTACATCAGAGGGACAGCACATGTTAGAGGTTTTGGAGATAAAGTCAGAGAGGCCAGACTGAGATGGTTTGGACATGTCCAGAGGAGAGATAGTGAATATTTTGGTAGAAGGATGCTGAGTTTTGAACTGCCAGGCAGTAGGCTTAGAGGAAGACCAAAGAGGAGGTTTATGGATGTACTGAAAGAGGACATGAAGGTAGTTGGTGTGAGAGAAGAGGATGCAGAAGACAGGGTTAGATGGAGGCAACTGATTCACTGTGGTGACCCCTAAAGGGAAAAGCCGAAAGGAGGAGAAGAAAACAAGTGCTTCATAATAGTTTTTTGTGCTCAACTCAGTGATGAACTATATCAGTTTACATTGATATTCAATAAATTACTCACTGGAAGTATGGACCGCAGTCACACATGATGATTCTGTGAACATGAAAACTAACACCCCCAGCGCAGATGACTGCATCATGTGAATGCTCCAAATCCTGTTTTGTTAATCCTGTCATTTTGGAAGTAGCTCCCCTGACACTGTCAACAGTGAAGTGTTTTCTGTTGAATCAACAGGTTTATCTAATGAGATTACCTCAAATGACAGACATTAAAACCCTTAAAGGCACTGAAGACATGAAAGAAATGGATCAAATAACCATAGATACTACTAGCAGGAGCCGTGTAAATGACATGGGTAGATCAAAGTCAGGCGGAACTTTGATGAGTATAGATCAGTATAGATTCTATAATGTAGATCCCTGGTTGGTAGTGATGGAAATACAAAGCTTTTTGAAGCTTTGAACCTTTTTTGAACCACTATGTCATAAAGTCATTCATTCATCTTCAACTGCTTCATCTGTGGTCACAGGGAGCTGGAGCCTATCCTAGCTGACTTATGGTGTGAGGCAGGGGAAACTCCGGGCATGATCCCAGTACACTGCAGAGCCACACAGAGACACAGACAAACACACTCTCACACATGAATGACTGTGTCATGAAGTGGTTCACTACCCGAAGCTTTGTCCAGTTCTCCTCGGTGACGTCTACTGTCGGTAGGGATCATTGCTCATTTGGATTCATCATCCAAATGAACCCTTGCAAATTTGATGCGCTTCTTGAGTATAATAATACTGTGCTTCTTTATATAGCTATTTATAATGTGGCAACTACTCAGATGACTTGGTAATGCAACCGTGTTCTATGAATTTGTTGATTGTATTTCCTAGTAAAACAACATACTTCCAACAATAAAAAAAAAAAGAAAAGAAATCTTTGAAATTTATTTTTAGTAGTGCTGTTAGGCAATTAAAAAAATTAATCTAATTAATTACAGGATTTGTAATTAATTAATCTAATTAATCGTATTTTAATCTCATACCTGCTAAAGGCCCCCAAATAAAGAATTTGAATTCTAGGACATTACAAAATTGTAGTGCATGACTAATCAATAGAATACACCAAGAAGAGAAGATTTGAAATCCACATTTTTATTGGTTAAGTGTGCTTTATAAGTGAAGTTCGAAAGAAAAAAGGTCAAGCACATCAGCAAACCAATTAGTCCAGGTGCATTTCTCAAAAATGCAATACAAATACACTTAAATAAAATAAATACAATTCAGAAATAAAATAAGGCACATAAGCAGACTCTCAATCAAAATGAGTACTAAAGCTGACTCAATACAGCAATTCAAAATGAATAGTATAGCATGCCTCTAAATAAGGCAACTAAATAGCAAGATGCCGACAGGCTTTCCTTTAAAAGGGTAAGCTAACGTTCAACTCTGTGACCTTGACATGTTTTGCATTTAAATGATACGTTAGGCTGGAGCTGCTTCAGTGATATGAAAATTCTCTTTTACAAAAGGTACAAATAATGATAATAATAATAACAATAATAATAATAACAATAACAATAATAATAATAATGAATTAGATTTATATAGCGCTTTTCTGGACACTCAAAGACCCTTTACATCGGATCCATTATTCATTCACTCATTCACTTCATACTTGGTGATGGTAAACTACGTGTGTAGCCACAGCTGCCCTGGGGCAGACTGACAGAGGCGTCTACAGCGCAGATTGGCAGCGCAGAATCACTGCGTTTTTGTTGATAGTCCCGTCTTTGTTCTTTTTATAAATAAACTTTCCGCCCAAAGGTCAGAGTGGGCTTGCCTCGCTCTCCTGTGTCGCGTCCATCTCTGTTGTCAGTCACCCTGCTTTTGACTAGTGACGCAGGTATGAAGTGACATCACTGCAGCCTACGGGTCACTCAATGGGCCAAATTTAAAATGCTTGCGCATTGACTTGCCACTCACAATTAATTGCATTAATTTTTATAGCGCGTTAATTTGCAGCGTAATTAATTAATCTAATTAATGCATTAAAGTGACAGCCCTAATTTTTAGTCATTCATATTTTCTTTGGGATGGTGCTTGGTCTACTTAGTGTTTTATACATGACAGTGTGCTTTGTGTACTTAATGATTGTGTAACTCAGGTGTTTATATTGAGGAACAGCAGTTTTTGTACATGTAGCCCTGCGTTTAGTAGGGCTAAAATTATTATTAACTCATCTTTAATAAATAAATAGTTAATAACTAGTTAATAAATTGATAAAATAAAAGTATTAATCGTTTCACAGATAAAATACGCTGGGTAAGGCATTGTTAAAATGTTTAATTCATGTTGGAGGGAAACTCACTATTATGTTGAATTATTATGTTGACTTGTTTGATGAAATGTGTGGTGTATTCTCTGTATTGCTGGGAATACTGTGAGGGAATTTGTTTACTCACGGACCTATGAAAAAGGACACACAGAGAGGGACTAACCTGCAAAAGTGTTGTGGTTTTCATGAACCAATGGGGCACGGGAAAAGAGTCAGGTGCCCGGAAGATCGGGGAGCACATGGGAGAAGTGGAAGAGAGAGGCGCGCGAAGAGACGGACGGCGGACGAGAAGAGAAAACTACGGGTTAATAACAGATTGTGGCGGTGTTAAGCAGATCTGGAGCAGATCTATTAGATCTGGAGAAAGCTTATGACAGGGTGCTAGATCTGGAGAAAGCTTATGACAGGGTGCCCAGAGAGGAACTGTGGTATTGTATGAGGAAGTCTGGAGTGGCAGAGAAGTATGTTAGAGCGGTGCAGGACATGTATGAGGACTGTAAGACAGTGGTGAGGTGTGCTGTAGGTGTGACAGAGGAGTTCAAGGTGGAGGTGGGACTGCATCAGGGATCAGCTCTGAGCCCCTTCTTGTTCGCTATGGTGATGGACAGGCTGACAGACGAGGTTAGACAGGAATCTCCATGGACTATGATGTTTGCAGATGACATTGTGATCTGCAGTGAGAGTAGGGACGAGGTGGAGGAGAAGCTAGAGAGGTGGAGGTTTGTCCTGGAAAGGAGAGGGATGAAGGTTAGCCGCAGTAAGACAGAGTACATGTGTGTGAATGAGAGGGACCCAAGTGGAAGAGTGAGGTTACAGGGAGAAGAGATCAAGAAGGTGGAGGATTTTAAGTACTTGGGGTCAACAGTCCAGAGCAATGGAGAGTGGGGAAAAGAGGTGAAGAAGCGTGTCCAGGCAGGATGGAATGGGTGGAGAAAAGTGTCAGGTGTGATGTGTGATAGAAGAGTTTCAGCTAAAATGAAAGGAAAGGTGTACAAAACTGTGGTGAGACCAGCGATGTTGTTTGGTCTAGAGACAGTGTCACTGAGGAAAAGACAGGAGGCAGAGCTGGAGGTAGCAGAGATGAAGATGCTGAGGTTCTCTCTGGGAGTGACCAGGAAGGATAGGATCAGGAATGAGTACATCAGAGGGACAGCACATGTTAGAGGTTTTGGAGATAAAGTCAGAGAGGCCAGACTGAGATGGTTTGGACATGTCCAGAGGAGAGATAGTGAATATATTGGTAGAAGGATGCTGAGTTTTGAACTGCCAGGCAGGAGGCCTAGAGGAAGACCAAAGAGGAGGTTTATGGATGTAGTGAAAGAGGACATGAAGGTAGTTGGTGTGAGAGAAGAGGATGCAAAGGACAGGGTTAGATGGAGGCGGTTGATTCGCTGTGGCGACCCCTGAAGGGAAAAGCCGAAAGGAAAAGAAGAAGAGTGGCGGTGTTAAGCACACGTCCCCACGAGCTTGGTCCTGAATTTGGAGCAAGTTGCCAAGGGAGGGACAGCGTGTGGAGTCGCCAGTTTTCGCTGCCGCAGAGGGAGCAGGTGTGGACCAATTCTCCGCCGAGGAGTATCCATTCTGACGTACTGGGAGTTTGCTCGTGCAGTGCTAGGAGCCCAGGAGCAGCCGCCGGACGGGATCGATACCCCAAAGACTACAAGCACCAGGCCTGCAACGCACGTGGACTGGGTATTTGGATATTTAGTTAATATTGCCGGCTTAGATTAAGTTTTATTTCATTACTTGTTGGACTGTTTTTGTTTTATATTACTTGTTGAGTTTTGTGATTATGCCATGTGTTATGTGTGTTGATGAATACACGTACGTTGTTAAATGTGATTGCGTGTCATTGACTGAAAAGACTATCGAACAGTACTTTCTCAGAATTAATAGGGGACAGTACGGTAAATAGAAATACAAGGCACCACCAGGAGATCATCAACATCAGGATCGGAAACAACGAACTCAGGTTAGTCGCCCACAGTATTTGCTAGGGACAGCAAGAGGGGGGCTACATAAATGGAGGCACCGCTAGGATATATTTAATCATCTATACTGCCCAATATAGATGCTGGGGGGGGGTTTAAGTCTATGATAAAGTGATTCAAAAGCTGTGGCAAGCAAAACTATCTCAACAAACAAAAGCTAACGAAGTAAAACCCAGAAAGAATACCAGTAACCAACGTGTTATATAGCGTAACATAACTCGTACAACAAAATGTCACTGATCCATAACTGGTGCAAGGGTGAGGGGTTGAACCCAGAACATGTTCTTGAAGTTGGCAATATCCCTGAAGAGGCTGAGGTGGACGATATTGAGAAGTCCCTAGGAAACCTAAAAGCATTGGGGAGGGTCAGAGTAAGAATGAAGCTGTTTGATCCAGTTACAGGAAACTATATTGCTTACTGTGAATGTAGACAGAAGGTGAACCTAGATCTCATTCCATGGGAGGTGGTACCTGTAACGGGGGGACAACCATGGGTTATAAGTGGGGCTGGAAGTGCTCCAACTCCTGTAACGCTTCATAGTGCAGGGTGTCAGGAAAAGGCCGACCAGGGTCAACCTGAGGTGGGGCAATCAAACCCCACAGAATCTCTCATACAAGCCATGAGGGATTTTTTCCAGAGGTCCATGCGACCATCACAAGATGGAAATGCTTTTAAACGATTGCGTGCTTTTTCGGGTGTCCTCCCCACACCGCCAGGGGAGGAAAGTCTGGACCTCTGGTGGGAGCAAGCCCAATTTATGATAGAAGAATGTGACTGCACTGACAGAGAAAAACGGAAGAGAATTATTGAGAGTCTGAGAGGGCCAGCGTTTGAGATAGCACAGGCAGTCCGGACAAATGAGCCAGATGCTTCTCCCAAGGATTATCTCAATGCCCTTGAAAGAGCTTTTGGTAGTTCAGAATCTGGGGAGGAATTGTACTTTACTTTTAGAGCCTTGAGACAGAATGCTGGGGAAAAGCTGTCAGATTTTTTGATAAGAGTAGAGCGGCAGTTAACCAAAGTGGTCCGTCAAGGTGGGATAGTGTCAGGGCAACGTGACCGTGTTCAGGTAGAGCAGCTTTTACGCGGGGCAGTCCAGTCAGATCTCATGCTCCTGCAACTACAGCTGCGAGAGAAAAAACAGAGACCCCCATCATTCCTACAACTTTTGAATGAGATACGTGAAGAAGAACATCAGCAGTCGGTGCGAGTAAAGCCAAGCCCTGTTAAAACCATAGTGAGGCAAATGCACACCACATCTGGTGATCTGTCCAGTCCTGAAGTCGACTCATTAAAGTCAGAACTAGATGAACTCAGAGCTTGCGTGTCAGTACTCACTGCCATGCAGAAAAAGAATGCCCCCGCACCTCTCAAGTCAGCAGCCTTAAGTCAGGAGCGCGCCGTAGGAGCTGAAAGTGATTTGCAGAAGTTAAGGAAAGAAGTAACAGAATTGAAAGCTCACATGCAAGTAATGTCTTCTAACCAAAGGAACAGATATCCTCTCGAGGATAGAGGGAGAAGCAACAGAGATGAGGAGGTAGAGAGAATGGATAGAACCCGACCCATTTGTCCCAGAGCAGGGTTGGGACAAGCCCCCAGTGACGATTTCTTCTGCTACCACTGTGGGGAAGACGGGCATGTAGCCCCTCAATGCTCGGCCCCTGAAAACTCAGAAAGAGTTAAAACCAAATTGATTCGTTCAGTGAAAAAACTTCAAAGTGGAACCAGAGACCCCAGGCGAGGGGAGGGGAACAGTATGGTGAATAAGAGCTATGCCATGCAGGTGGGACCCCACAGCCTTCCTGCTGGCCTGGTTGGCGAGCCATCTATTCGTAAAGTAATCATTGAAGGTCAGCCCTGTTCGGTGCTGATGGACAGTGGATCAACTGTCACCCTTGTCTTTGAGAGCTGGTATAACAAATACCTGTCTCATCTACCCATACACCCCATATCCAGTTTATCCTTGTGGGGGCTGAGTCAGTCTTCTTACCCCTATAAGGGGTACATTGCAATGGGGGTGTCTTTCCAGGATGATGGGGAAGATGTGCAGACGGTCCTGGCGTTAATGTGTCCTGATTCATGTGGACCTGATCAAGTCCCTGTGATTATAGGAACCAACGCCAGAGCCTTTCAGCACTCCCCCATGAATGAGCACACCAATAGCTCTAGCAACAGAGCCCAGACGTGTAGAGTGTACGCAGAGATACATAACTATGGGAACAGAAGCCGTCCCTCCGACTGGGCTGACGATGAATTGGGCCAGGTGAAATGGGTTGGGCCAGGCCCTCTAAACATCCCCCCCGGGGGGGAACTACAAGCTATGGGTAGAGCTACAATGAGGAAAGTATTTAGCCCTGGGGTGTTGCTGGTTGATGCCCCTGCCAACCTACCAACAGGAGTGGCTTTGGCACCTTGTGTAATGCTCCCGGTTGATTTAAACAGTGGACGTGTCCCTGTACTGTTACGGAATGAGTCACTGAGGGGGAGAAAGGTTCCGTGATTGCCCGGATTTATAGAGTAGATATTGCTACAGAGATTCGAAGGGACTGTTCATCATCGGCGCAAATAGACCCCAAACGGTTTGATTTTGGAGATTCACCCATATCAGAAGCATGGCGTAGCAGATTGTCTGAAAAGCTAGCCCAACGAATAGGGGTGTTCTCCGTGGATGAATGGGATGTAGGTCTGGCAAAAGGGGTCGAACATCACATTAGGGTGAATGACACCAGACCATTTCGAGAACGTTCCCGACGATTGGCACCAGGAGATCTTGATGATCTTAGACGGCATTTGCAGGACCTGCTAGCTGCAGGAATTATCAAAGAGTCACGCAGTCCATTTGCTTCTCCCATAGTAGTGGCTAGAAAGAAAAGGGGTAAGATTAGGATGTGTATTGACTACCGCACATTGAATGTGAGGACTGTCCCAGACCAATACACTGTGCCGCGAATAGATGATGCATTGGACAGTCTGACTGGTAGCAAGTGGTTTACAGTGTTAGACTTGCGCAGTGGTTATTACCAAATAATGATGGCAGAGGAAGACAAAGAGAAAACTGCTTTTATTTGTCCACTGGGCTTCTTTCAATTTGAGCGCATGCCCCAAGGTATCACGGGAGCCCCTGCCACCTTCCAGAGGCTAATGGAAAAAGCGGTAGGGGACATGAACCTGTTACAGTGTTTAGTGTACCTTGACGACATTATTATTTTTAGCAAGACATTGGAGGAACATGAAGTGCGCCTGTTCAAAGTGTTGGATCGTTTGGAAGAATATGGTCTAAAACTCTCACTTGATAAATGCCAATTTTGTCAACCTGAGGTTAAGTACGTGGGTCATATTGTTTTATGTTTTATAGTCTTATTTTTTAGTGGAGCAATTAAATCTAAGGTTTTTCGCAGAGAGTCTGTAGTAATGTCAACAAACTCATCAATTTGAGATGGACTAACATTAACTGAGTTTGGAAAATCCGCTGTGTAGTTCAGTTGTGGGATTAAATTAAGCATACTTGGGATTTCTTCCCTGAATTTAGAAATAACATGATCTGATAAATTTCTAGTACAAAATTTTTTTGCAGGATGGGAATTACAGGCAGTGGTCAGAAAGGATAGGATTTTGTGGAATGACGACTATCTCAGTTTCAATCCCATAAATCAGCACTAAATCCAGAGTATGCTTGAACTGGTGAGTAGATTCCTGTACACACTGACTAAAGCCTATGGAGTCTAGTCATGACGTAAATGCCCAACTGAGGCTATCATTACTGTCGTCCACGTGAATATTGAAATCACCAACAAGAATGACCTTATCAGTTTTAAGAATTAAACTAGAGAGAGAGAGAATGGTCAGAACTGAAGACACAGACTAACACAAACAGGTAACCAATGGGACTGATGACAAATAGGTTACAGGCCATCAGAAATTGCTGCTAATAAAATCATTTTATCAAATAAAAACTGAATCCTTCCTCCTGCTGTGCATCATTGACCTCTGTGCACATATTTTGTTTTGTTTTTATTTAAATTCCTTCTAATGTGCTGGATGTAACTGAAACTGAGCTGGTTCGGTTTGTTGTCAAATGCACCTCATCTTTAGAAATGACTCAAAAAGTTTCAACAAGAACAACCACAGCAAGAACAATGTTTTGTTCTGATGAATAACAATCCAACAAATAAAGATGCCATTGTGATAAAATGTTCATTAAAAATCTTTTATTCCCAAAAACAACAATTAAAAAATGTGGTGCTGAACGTACAGTATTTGTCCGAACAACAAAGAAAAATATATTTTGAAAATGTAATGTGCTAATCTGGATCATAATTAGGTCACAAAGTTGAAATAAAAAGCACACTCCTATTGAAGTTGTAGGTTTTGCACATGTTGGCTGGGGAGGCCATAATAAGAATCAAAATGATTTCATAATTCTGCAGGCAGCGTATCAAAACTCTTTTGCACACAAACATTCAATATTGAACATATTCATGATTAAATCAGCCGTTGGATCCAAATGAATAGAAATGATTCATTCAAGTGCGCCTTGTTACTTGCGGTTAATGCGTTCCAGGAACCACACGAATTTAAACGTTTATGAACCCTCACCATTCTGATATAAAACCACCTTCTATCTGTATTACCTTTTCCCACACTATTATTGACTGTTTAAAGCACTTTTGTGACTCACGGAATGTAGCGCACTTCCGGATACCGTCAGCCAATAGAATTTGCGTAAGGTATCACGTGACTACCTACTGAAAATCTGCGATTAGGTGAAGTCGCACGTGGTGATGCATGAACATGCGAGGGATTACTGTACTTCAAACTTAAACAATGTCAGACATATTTGAAATAAAAAAAGTGTTGTGACATAATGTATTGCATTAGAAATTTTTTTTGCACATGTTGGCTGGGGAGGCCATTAAGAATCAAAATGATTTCATAATTTTGCAGGCAGCTTATCAAAACTTGCACACAATCATTCACTACTGACCATATTTACGATAAAATCAGCTGTTGGATCTAAATGAATAAAAATGATCCATTACTTCAAACTTAAACAGTGTCAGACATATTCAAAGTAAAAAAAAATGATGTGATATACTATATTGCATTATAAAATTTGGCTCTATAATGGAGGGATTATAAAATAACAGACCAGCAGACAGAAAGAACCCCACATCTCCTAAAAGTGGTCTAAACAAAAGCAGGTCCTGCCTCAGAGGCCTGGGTAGAAGTAGAAGAGCTTTGTTATAGTGCATCTGTCTTTGGATGCCATCTGTCTGCGGTGGCCACTGGCAAAACCTTCGAAGCGCCGCAGGACCTGTGTGGTTGAAAGAGTGAATAATGTCATATCAACAGCAGTGCTTTTATTACTGCTGCCTCTGATTATAAATGCATGTTTCCTGTCCAAAACGTACTTTTCTGAAGAGTTCCTCCAGGTGATCACTGTGAGAGAAGGTGTTGAATATCTCAATGATATACTGGATCAGAAAAGCACCACGGATCGGATGTCTGTATGACACAGTGTCTGCAAGAAACTCAAAAACAGAAAATACATCAGTATTAATGCCAGTCTTGATCTAAGTTACTTTAAAAGCTAGATTAGTTTTCTACCTAGACCAGATATGTCAGTTTTTGTCTGAGATGGAGACGATTTTTCTCAAAGGATCTCCAGATCCCTACAGATCCCTTTTCTTGTTAAAACAAAAGGAACAATTGTGGTAAAAAAAATAAATAAATAAAATACAAAACTTTAAATATTCAGACATTTGATCGATTTATCGTTAATGATGCCAGGACAGCTGTACTCTAATAATAAATTATCGGCAGTGGTTTTAAGTAAAATCCAGACATCAGCGGACAATAAACAACCTTTTTTTCAGATATTGATAATCAACGTCTCTGTAAATGAAAAAATTATAAGAAATAATTATATTAAAAACTTGATTCAAGTGACTGCTTTGATAAGTTTATTTTGAAATATAGCGACTTACAAAGAGTGCATTCAATGTAGGAGAAATACTGCTCCTTTCCAATAAAAGGGTGAACAAGTCCATCAAACAATAATAATTACAATAATGAGAATTAGTGGTTGGGGACTGCTGATCAAGGGGTAATGGAAGACGCTGACACCTGAAGTGTGTTCTGGACATCCGGTCTACTCCGCAGTTTGGTTTTCTTTACGGTCACTGCAGAAAATCCCACTTCACAAAGACAGGAGGTTGGAAATGGAAACAGGATTTTCAGTACTTTTTGGGTGATCTCGGGATAATCTGCTTTGACTTTAATCCAGAACACTGGGGCAGTTATGGGCACTTAATTTAGGAGTGATGGCTGGTAACCTGTCACGTGACCGAGACTTGTCAAGTGGGACAGACACATGCATTCCTCTGTGCGTCATTCCACACAGACGTCACTTTTCACAATAAAACATCTTTAGACTCGTAATCAATAAAAAAAAAAAAAGAAAGTCAATGGTTCTGTGCTGCCTGGTACCTAATGTCCCACGACCCAGTATCGCGTCGCAACCCGGTGATTGGGGACCACTGACGTAGATGGATGTAACAGAGAATCTCTGCTTAGTTTGACACGTTCTCACTTCAGTTCAAATCAATAATTTGTATAGCAATTTTAACTGTTACATAGCGCACGCACACAGACACGTGCTCCATCTCTTTTTCTCTCTCGCTTTAAAATTTTTTAAAAAAGAAAAAAAATTAGAAAGTTGTGTTGAATATCAGAATTCTTGTTCATGCATACTTACAGCTCATAATTTCCTATTGTATACGCTGTACTGATTAATGCACTTCATGTTCTGAGTCCATAAAAAACTTGTTCTGTAAATATTTCTCTTACTTTTGTGATCAAAAACATTGATTTAAATGTCAATTTTGAGGCTGTTTTGCAAATAGTTTTAAAATAAACAATAAAAATAGCAACTTCTGATCAATCCATATCAATTTCAGACTTAAAATAATGTACCGATTTCAGCCCCACTTATTTCTGGTCAAACCACATCCACTTCCGGTTTAAGTCCCGCCCATTCTGAGTACAGATACGGTTACAGATAATTTAGATGATTGAACAGATACAGATAGTGGTGTACTCGCTCATCCCTAAAATGCACATCAACTCTAACCCACCTGGGGTGCAGCTCAGAAGACAGATGAAGTCTTTTTCTTTGTTCACAATACGAAAACTGTCGTCCTCTATGTCTTCGTCATCAACAGATGGAGATGAGCCTGGCTGATTCATATCATCAGATTGCACATCTGGCATTGGGGCATCTTCCTCGATTACTGCTCCTCCCAACTCATCTGAAACACATGTGGGGCACTTTGAACACAAAGCAGGAGAGCTTCGCTCGCTGTAAGAAAGATTCCTCTTCATCTACAGTGGTGTGTTGTGGATAGCAGATGAGATCACCTCCTCTGCAGGCCTGGATGATGATGATCTTGGGTTTGTCTAGCAGTGCTGGACATTTGTCAGAGCCCAAATGTTTGTAAATGTTGTCGGTGGGGAACACATCTGGTTTGTTAGGAAAATGGTTGACACCGCAGACAAAACCCAGTTTTCCATGAGACATGATAACCACCACCACGCTGTCTGTCCGTTGGAGCTTTGGGTGTTTAGAGAAATCAATTATTGCTTTATCTATTTCCTGTGAAAGAAACCAATAAGTCAGATTACAATACAGTATCACCAGCAAGAAACATTGTTTTTAATGTGCCTTTTATAAAGTACCTCTCCTGTGAGGTCTGTGTGATTTACAACCTCATATCCCAAGCCAGTGAGCAGGTTTTTCATGTTCTGCTCGTCTTTCTCAGCACCTTTTCTGTTATCTTTCTTATTAGCAAAATTTATGTTAGTGATTAGGAGGGCCACACGATTCCCAATGGACTCTTTGGTCCCAGGGTAAATCTAAAGAACAAATTTAAAAGGAGACAGGACAAACTTTAAAAACCTGAAGACATTCTGTAAGTTAGACTAGGTGAGTTATTTCATTCAGATTTCATGACTAACATCTGGATCATTTTGATTCTTCTTCCAGAAATTAGTTGTGGTAGGGATGAGCAAAGTCGACCATTCCTGCTGCTTCTTGGGTTCAGGAGCTGGAAACAACAAAATATTTTTGTTCAAATTCAACCTGAACTCCAGACAACTTTAAAGTACTTTGAATCAAAATAGGATGATGGTGTTTCTTTAGTATTTCAGCTCACCAAAGGACAGACCCAGGTCAGAGAAGAACATTGGGTCTCTAAGCTGAATATGATCGATCATCTTCTGACTGGCTGTGTCCCCCTTTGACATCACTGCGTCAATGAGACGGCGTGCCATTTCTTCTCTGAGGTTGTCCGTATCCAGTACGTAGTCTTTCTCCCCTCTGGTCACCACATGATCCAGGAAAAGGTCATCCAGGAGCTGACCAATCAGAGGTTTGGACACTTTGTTCACAAATTTGGGCCTCACACTGTTGAGCTTGTCCTCTACAGGAGAAAATACAAAAACAAAAACCTCAGTGTTGGAGATCAACCTTTTGTCACACTAGGAATGTTTCTATAACTTTCCATCCTGTGGATGCTATCACAAAAATGGAAAAAAGAAAAAATACTTCTGACATGTGTTTTTAAATTATATTAAACTGAGCAACACTCAGCAACACTCAGTCCAATTCGAAATTTAAATTCAACAAATATTAAAGTCATAAGGGATTGGAGGTTTGTCCTGGAAAGGAGAGGGATGAAGGTTAGCCGCAGTAAGACACAGTACATGTGTGTGAATGAGAAGGACCCAAGTGGAAGAGTGAGGTTACAGGGAGAAGAGATCAAGAAGGTGGAGGATTTTAAGTACTTAGGGTCAACAGTCCAGAGCAATGGAGAGTGTGGAAAAGAGGTGAAGAAGCGTGTACAGGCAGGATGGAACGGGTGGAGAAAAGTGTCAGGTGTGATGTGTGATAGAAGAGTTTCAGCTAAAATGAAAGGAAAGGTGTACAAAACTGTGGTGAGACCAGCGATGTTGTTTGGTCTAGAGACAGTGTCACTGAGGAAAAGACAGGAGGCAGAGCTGGAGGTAGCAGAGATGAAGATGCTGAGGTTCTCTCTGGGAGTGACCAGGAAGGATAGGATCAGGAATGAGTACATCAGAGGGACAGCACATGTTAGAGGTTTTGGAGATAAAGTCAGAGAGGCCAGACTGAGATGGTTTGGACATGTCCAGAGGAGAGATAGTGAATATATTGGCAGAAGGATGCTGAGTTTTGAACTGCCAGGCAAGAGGCCTAGAGGAAGACCAAAGAGGAGGTTTATGAAAGAGGACATGAAGGTAGTTGGTGTGAGAGAAGAGGATGCAGAAGACAGGGCTAGATGGATGCAATTGATTCGCTGTGGCAACCCCTGAAGGGAAAAGCCGAAAGGAAAAGAAGAAGAAGATTAAAGTCATAAGGGATTCATTCAGACCCAGAATTGTACTACATGTAAATTCTGGAATTCCTCAACAGTGCCAGTGATTAACAAACCAAAAATGTCCTCATTGAAATAAGAGGAACAAGTTCAGTTCTAATCCCAATGGTTTAACATTTGGTATAATAACTGGGGTGTGTCAATAAAACACTATCAGCTATTTAGTTATGTCCGCGACGCAAGGAGTGGGGGGGGGGTTTGATTTTTAACATCACATTTATTCATAAAAGTCAAATTACAAGATAATCACGTTGACACAATATTTTTGTGGACAACTAACTGTTCTCAGCAATCATCTTTTATACCTTTGTCTAAACAGGCACTCAGATTTCAAAAAACAAACCATAAGCAAAAAATATGTGAATTAGATCAACCACTGACTGAGCACAAGTTCTTCATTCAACAGAACATAATACACCTTTGACACACCATTGGTTTGTAAAAGAGAGAGAGAGAGATGCTTCTACTGATTTAGGATAGACAATGGTCTTAACCAATTAAACTGTTCAACAACAAAAAATAAATTTTTAATTTTTAATTTTAATTTAATTTTTAGTAAATTACTGTGTATTTACAGATTATTAATTGCTCTTGAATTTACAGTTTAATGTCACTGCAGTGGTAAAACAAAAATGGTGAATGGACAGTCCCTGTATTGCATCTTTCAGCCACTTCTAAACAACAAAACAGTAACTAATATAAACACCGATTAGAGAAATACTACAGATAATGTGGGCATAAGGTTTCATGAACACAACCTGTGTCCTCAAAATAACATAACCACATTTCACATCATAAAACCTGACTGGTGTTAACCCTGGAAGACCTATTAAAATGGCTACACACATTACCTTATCAGGTCACAAACGGGCGGTCTCATAAAAGTGTAAAAAAAAAAAAAAGTAATACAGAAACATTTTTTTTTCTTTCAATGCATCAGATCTTTTCCATTACTTCAGACCTATTCATAGATATAAAGGTTATTATATATTTTTTATTATTATATATGTTGATATGGAATTTTCCATTACAGCCCTGTTTTTCTTAAAATGGAAAAAAGATTGTAATATTTCCAAGTTAGTGCACAGTTTAATCCTTCTGATAAAGATATTACAACAAACACAGACAGTGGGCCTGTGTCTGGGTTGTAGTAGGATGACTTTGAGATCATTGTCTTGCCGCAGACAATGAAAATCATGTTTTATTATAACATGTCAGCATTATTGTACATAGTTATATCATATTAAATAATTATATATATATATATATATATATATATATATATATATATATATATATATATATACACAGTCAACCCTCGGTTTTCGAACGCTTCTGTTCTCGACCAATTCGGTTTTCGACCAGAAAATCCGATAATTTTACGTCTCTGTATTTGACCAAAATTCGACTCTCGACCAAACCGAAAGAAGCCGAGCGTACCTGAACGCGACTCACTCGGGAGCCGAGCGAACTCGAAAGCCCAGGATGCTCCGTTGCGCATTCGTGTTCAAATTTCGATAGGATATCTTTTATCAAAATAAAACAGAGTGTCTATTTCTACCCTTTTTATTCATGGTAAACAGTATACAGTGCAGTTTATGGTGTAAAATAGTAAAAAAAAAAAAACTTAGAAAAAGTTGTTTAGATTTGGAACGGATTAAAATTATTTACATTAATTATAATGGGAAAAATAGTTTCGGATTTCGAACAACTCGCTTTTCGAACAGCCTTCTGGAACGGATTATATTCGAAAACCTAGGGTTGACTGTGTGTGTGTGTGTGTGTGTGTGTGTATATATATATATATATATATATATATGTGTGTGTTTATAGTATATGAAAAATATGTGGTTATAGTGGGAGTCAATTGAACCATTTTTGACCCTATCAGGTAATGTGTGTAGACAGTGAAAATTTGCTTTTCTATACACTGAAAGAAAGATGAAAGAAAATTACTGGCAAAATTTCATATATTTAACCTTTTATCTGACTTGAGAGAGAAACACATAAAAACAACAAAAATGTCACTTTTGGGGCCCAAACAGTGCTCAAGGGTTAATAGCACGTCATGACATTACCAGAGGACGGTACTGTTGACACGTCACTGAATATTTTATAACTTTTACGGCGTAAAGAAAACCATTTGGTGTTTCAACCTTTAACTAAAGTAGGGAGGAAGTGACGCCGGCGTAGCAAACAACCAGATGTAAAACAATCACCGAACAACTTTATGACTAACGGAGACAAATCCTGTTTCCGGCTTCCATCATTGCCTGCGCCTTTTTTCACACCGCTCCCACAGGAGCAACTCGTTACTCCTACATTCTGACGCCATCATCGCCATTACGGTTCTTTACAAGTTTTTTAGACGACTTACCCGCCATTTGTCAGAGTTGGAGATGGAAGCTGAAGACTTTCTTTCCGTCAGACCTGAAGGCACCTCAGCGGGCAGCGCGTGCAGTTTAAGACTGAGGGGCGGAGTCACGCGCGCGGGTGGAGGCTTCTTCCTGCTTTTCACGGTGGAGCTGAACCTGTTGTTCTGATAGCAGACGTCACGGCTTCACGTCACAGTCTGTGTGGAATAACAGGAGTCCTGATGAGAGGATGTTAAAGTCCACGGAGTTAAAAGCGCGTCCACGCAGAAGTTTAATTTACCTCCGACTGATTAAATAAACTGGAAAAAGGGTTTTGAAACTCACATTTACAGTACAGGAGGGTGGTGACGGACTTTGTGGAATAAGCTCCAGTTGAACATCTCCAACACTAAGGAGACACCATCTGTCTTTTATCTGTTGTTGTAACAACATTCATCCAATACGAACCACAAACAATAATCGAACCGTAGTCAACATGACTTGTTCATTATTGCATTTCAAATTATTTGAGATCAGAGTTTTAGTTTGACATCATACGCAATCATTGACCAAAGCAAATTATCTGAAAGGAACTCAATGAGATGTAATTACACTTTAGGTAAGACCTACTGGTGAAATCCTGTCAAACCCTAAAATAAACTTACCTTTTAAGATAAGCAGCTTTATTTGTCATTTTACAATCACACAATGAAATTTCAAGGTTAGTGCCTGTGTATTTCAATTGTTTTACATCTTTGCAATGTGACATTAAAACTATTATTTGAATCTTGTTTTAATGTCCTTGTCCATATTACACTGACAGGATATGACATGTCTGCAAGGAAGTTTTACAGTCAACCCTTGGTTTTCGAACATAATCCGTTCCAGAAGGCTGTTCGAAAAGCGAATTGTTCGAAATCCGAAACCATTTTTCCCATTATAATTAATGTAAATAATTTTAATCCGTTCCAAGTCTAACAAACAATTTTTTCTAAGTTTTTTTTACTATTTTAAACCATAAACTGCACTGTATACTGTTTACCATAGGGGTAGAAATAGACACTGTGTTTTATTTTAATAAAAGATATCCTATCGAACTTTGAACACGAATGCGCAACGGAGGAAGCATCCTGGGCATTCGAGTTCGCTCGGCTCCCGAGTGAGTCGCGTTCAGGTACGCTCGGCTTCTTTCCGTTTGGTCGAGAGCCGAATTTTGGTCGAGAACAGAAGCGTTCGAAAACCGAGGGTTGACTGTATTTGTATTCTTACAACACATAAAACAATCCTGGTCAAACAGCAGACTTGAAATCAATACAGAAGAAAACATGATATTTTCAATAAACGCTGATTGCCAACAGTAAATTACCCTCCCATCACTGACATAGTATAAAAATACATGCAGGTCAGAATTTCCACAGAGTCTGGAATTTAATCATTCATAAGGGGCTAAAAAATGCAGCAGAAATAAAAAAGAGAATACACCATACAGTATTTGCATTATACATTTTATATTCTAGACATGACTTGATTCATAAGGCCACTATGTGTTAAGACATTGTAATGTATTCCTTTGCTGTAAAAGTAGATATTTTTATATATTTTTACATGTGCAGTGAAACAAAAGAACTAGAATGGCTTTAAAATTCATGTTTACCAACGATGACCATCATTTGTCATTTCTTCTGTCCAGAATGTATCAGCAGAGGCAATGAGTGTCCAGGAACAACCCTCCTCCTCATGTGCAAAAACAACATCGGCTGATGTTTATTATCAACAATTCACATAAAAACAAGAAAGAGCAGATAAAAAGGAGATGTTTTGATTTTTTAAAATAATCCTGGTCATGTTCTACATGACTAAAATGAACACTGTGTCAGTAGGGCGACGTGATGGGACGTGGATATGAATGTCATCTCACAGGGAGACGACCTTCTCTGGGTTCTCTCTGGGTGTCTGGGCTCTGAGGAGGTAAAAACAACAGATGGATGATCATTTGTTACAAGTCAGTCCCAGAAGTGTCGTCCTGCTTATTAATCTGCACAAGGTTACTGTTTTTTGTTTACAGGATTTGTCTAAAATACAGAAATATCTAGCAAGACTTCTAAAAGATTGTATGATCGAGTTCCACTGAGCTTGAGCACATTCTACCATCTCTACTCCCAAAAATGCATAAGAGCATCTAACATAAAGTATCTGAGCTCACCTTGTTAAACAGGGGGGGGTCACCTTATAGACCCAGGTCAGAGAAGAACATTGGGTCTCTAAGCTGAATGTGATCGATCATCTTCTGACTGGCTGTGTCCCCCTTTGGCGTCACTGTGTCAATGAGACGGCGTGCCATTTCTTCTCTGAGGTTGTCCTTATCCAGTACGTAGTCTTTCTCCCCTCTGGTCACCACACGATCCAGGAGAAGGTCATCCAGGAGCTGACCAATCAGAGGTTTGGACACCTTGCTCACAAATTTGGGCCTCACATTGATGAGCCGCTCATCTGAGATAAAACGAAGACAATAAAAGAAAGAATTCATACATCCACTCTTTTCTTGAATATGACACAACCCAGTCAGGAATATTTTTCAATCCTAACCAGTTGTCTCATGATTCTGATTAGACTAATGAACAAGAAAATTTGAGTCATTACCACTGACTTTTAAAGGTTTAAATATGATTTTAATCGGTGGTGTTTGAGGTTAATTTTACGTAAACTCTAGTTTTCTGTCCCAAAACATTAAAATGACTTTACAGTCTTTTAAAATTAGAAATCGACTCAATGTTTTTCATGAACACACCAACAGAACTGTAACAATGAGCTGCAGTATAATCACATCCCGCGAAGCGGTCATGTCTTGTAATTGTCAGTGTTTGTGTGTTCGTCCGTTCATCCGTCCACCAAATATCTTCACAACCGTTACAGATAGATGAAACAAAAAGCACATTACTGGGGCGGCAAAGGAGATGAAAATGAGATGACGTTGACCTTGAGAAAACTAGGTCATGATCAAATTTCAACTTTTGTACTCATCGCGGATTGTTGGAAGGCAGTCATGTACGCGCATTTTATTGGCTGACGGCATCTGGAAGTACGCTACGTTCTGTGAGTCTCGGACTTCCGTGAGACACAAAAGCGCTTTTAACAGTCTGAGTGGGAAAAGATAACACAGACAGAAGGTGGTTTAATATCAGTATGGGGAGGGTTTATAAACATTTAAATTACCGTAAATAGTAAGATAAATAGTTTGTCGCTCATCGCGGAATTTGTTAATCGCGTGTGGTTCCTGGAACATATTAACCAAGAGTAACGACGGCGCACTGTATACCATTTTAGGTACACGTCTCTGAAACCTGATGAGATATAATCACAAAACAAAAAGCAACATTTTCAGGAAATCAGAGGCACAAAAAATGTGTAGGTCAGGGTAAAATGTTGAATTCAGGGGTGTCGCGGGATGTTGCAGTCTCTGACTGCCTTGTTTAAGCTGCTGGCAGCTCGTCCTTGGTGCGGCCAAATGAGCAACTTGTAAGGAGGACGGCGCCTTGCTCAAGGGTGCCTCGGCAGTGCTACGGAGGTGAGCTGACGCTCCCCACTGTCAGCTCACAATCCTGGTGTTTTTTTGTTTTTTGGGGGGGGGGGGAGCGGGAATCGAACCGCTGATCTTGGAGCATCGGACAACCCGCTCTACTGCTGAGCCGCTGCCGCCCTCAAACTTTTCATTCCGATTATCTCCACGGAGATAAAAACACTACCAGGCGCGCTGGCGGATCGCCGACACGCATCTCGTTTGTCCGTGGGGTGAAGTCTTACCCGCCATTTCCCAAAGTTTGTGAAAGCCTCGTTAGAAACCAGGTCAGCGTGGGACTCTGAGAAGCCTTCCCGGGTCCTGTTGAGGTGGAAGAACGAAAGGTGTGGCTGTCTCAAGATATCGCGAGAAAAGGAGAAAACCACGTGTTTTCAGACAAAACCCCAAAGAAGCGAAAAAGGAGTTCATCTTTGACGATGTTGAGTAAAGGAGGTCACGTGACTAAGTAAATTTGACCATTTGAAAATACAGACTTGTCTTTTTAACTCTCAAATCCTAAATTTTGACGTTTAAAGAATAACAAAAGGCTGCAGCAAGTTGGAAATCAGTAGTGATCAATGAACGGTAGATTCTCATTTGGACTCTTAATGACTGATTTATTTATTTATTTATTTATTTATTTATTTATTTATTATTCAACTGTCTCAAATCTGAGACAGTTGCCTGCTGCTGAAAGAGTTCCTTTATAATTTTTATACATTTTTTTGTTTCAAAACAAAAAAAAAAACCCTATACATTCCATACAAAGAAATGATTACAATTGCGAGGGGGAAATATGCAAAAACATTACATACATTCAAATAATTTAAAGGTGATACAAATACAGGTATTTAGAGTTTTTGAAGCCGTTTTGTTCAATGAACCACTGATTATTTTCATAATTAGACAAATGTTTGAATGTAGGTTTTTGCTCATTGTATTGACATTTATGGATCTAGAACTTTGCCAAAACGATTAAGAGGTTTATAATCCTTGCTTTCTAAAAATGCTAAATGCAACAGTTTCTCTATATGAAGTGATGGTGAAATGCAGAGTGTCGCCAACATCACCAATGATGGACAGCAGCTTGCTCAGCGTTTTTCTGTCTGCAACTGCCACCATAAACTCCAGTTCCATCCCGACCACAGACCATACATGCCTGATCAGCTTACTTTTCGCCTCTGTGTATCCCTCCCCCTGATGCTTCCTCACAGTACACTACCGCTTAGAGGAGGATGATGGAAACCACAGCCTGATAAAACACATGCAGCGGCTTTCTGCAGGAGTTGCTCCTCAGGAAGTACGTCTTGGCCAGTCTCCTATAAAATCAGTCTGTGTGTGCCGACCTATAAATACTTGTATGATGACACGACGTTCACCTACACTGCCTCCACAAAGGCAGGTATTAGTGGTCTGTAGTCCAATACCACCTCCTTGTTCTTCACTGTGTCTGTCTGCAGCCAGTTCTAGTGGCACCGGCCTGTAGAGTTTCTTGCCCTGATGCAGCCGACTACTGTATTATCAGCAACTTCCTGGATGTAACATTCTGCCTCTATAATATTATAATTTGTTAAAGGTCAATATTTTAAGCAAATGAGAACGATAAAGAGCTTTCAATGTTTTCGCAGCTGAAGCATAAAACTATTTGGGGATGTCAAAAGGCTCAAAAGTGTCATTTAACCAGGTCAGTATTGATATTTGGTGCTGACAGTGGATTTTTTTTTTAAATTAAAACACATATCAGTTAGTGCCTCCCACTGATTAGATTAGTGATAAAGAATTATCTTTATCAGCTTTCAGAGGTGAGAACTTGAAAAACCTGCACTGACCTTTGTCAGTTCCCTGAAGTATGCGGACTACTGTACTGTGAGTAATTACACCGGGAGCCGCTAGAGGGCGACAGGTGAACACAGGGAACAAATTAAAGAAGAAGAAACAACAAACAAAATGGCTGTGCTAGAAGGTTAGCCGTTCGGCTACAGTAAACATCCACCAGTGGAATCCTGGAGCCACAACGATAAAGATATCGAAGTATTTTGACGCTACGAATGTTAATGTGTGTTGATTTTTTAAAAAATCCCACTGACAAATTAGAGTTGTTAACGTAGTATTCAAGCGTGTTACGTTAATTTACGCTAGCTACCTTAGCTAGCCATGTTAGCTCTGTAATTAGCTTAAACAAACATACATCTTAAACACTGATAGATGGCTTTGGAGTCATATGCATGTTTGGCGTTTTATTTTGGTTTTCTGACTATATGTAATGTTAGAGTAATGTAGAAAGCGATATTTCAGAATGAGAGTGAGCAACATTTTGAATTGTGTAGAGTCTGTGTTAAAAAGCTGCTGTTTAGTAACCATTACAGGGAGTCGACAGCGGACTGTTTGCTAATGCTGATCAACAGAGGTCAAAGTTTGACACATTTCGATCCAATAGGTGTTTTGCCAGTCGAAAAGAAATCCAGAGCGTGTCTGAGGGCGATCACTGCTGTTTAGTATGTTTGGCAAACTTGATCAAAAAATATAACGTATAACTGAGGAGATAGACAAATCTACCTCACGCACGATTACGTTCCTTTTTTGGCTATGGAATTGCAAGTTCTTCGACCTGTTTTGGTTTGAGATGTTTCCTGTCTTCATTCAGAAGTCTGTTGAACTCGGGTGAAGGATGAATAGCCAGCGGCGCGGGATCCATGTGGACCAATCAGAACTGCTCTGCAAGAAAGGATGTGGTTTCTACGGCAACACTGCTTGGCAGGGTCTGTGCTCAAAATGCTGGCGAGAGGAAAACCAACGAGAAAAGCAGAAACAGATTCAAGACGACTGGGCACTTGCTGAGAAGTATGTCTGTCTTGATATCTGGTGTACAAGTATTCCCAAAAGGCACACGTTGTCCTCTTCTCTTACCGCCTCCTTCGGTCGGGTTGCTTTTGCCCCTGTGCCCATCTGACACCGATTACAGTCGAATTGTCTCTTCTCTTCAGGCTGCAGAGAGAGGAAGAGGAAGCTTATGCAAGTAGACATCAGAAGGTCCAATCACAGTCGACCATCACACCTTTCAGCAAGTTTGAGGAAAGAAAAACTAAGGAGAAATCCAGCAAAGTACACACAGTTACAAAGTTCTTCACTCCATCTTCAAAAACACCACCAAAAAAAGGTAAAGATAAATGTGTGTATTCAACTCAAAGAGACAGTAGTCCATTTTCTTTTATTTTGTGAAACATTGGGAGGCGCATGTTGTTATTTTTCATGATATCTGCTTGTGTTGATGAACTTTTACGCCTGGATTTTTGCAGAACTGATTCTGATGGCGTCTCTTACTGGAAAAATATTAAGAAACTAAACCAGAATGAGGTCATCATCATATTTGCGTAATAGTTTTGTCTTTGTTAACCACTTCCCTTGTTTTGTAACATGTTAAAACTACCATGTATGATTAAAGAGGATTAACAGAAACGCAAAGCACGACTACTGCGTTTGCCAAGGGAGAACTGGGAGAATTAGAAGAGAATGCAGCAGGTCAAAGACAACTGCCCCAAAAAGTAGCAACCTTCATTCTATGTAACAACTTAGCATGCTGCTGCATGTGCCACTGCTAGCTGCTGTTGTCATAGTTGATCCAGCCCTTCCTGGAGAAATTGCTGTAAATTTACAGCATTATTTTTTGTGTGTTCTCCAAGATCCTGTTCCATATGATGCACAGTCCAGCCCCAGCCCCAGCTCCTCTGCTGGTCGACACTCCTCTGTGGACAGTGACCACGCGACACGAGAGTTCATTGATTTCCTCAAGCCTCTGAAGTCTGGCAGAGAGATCTTCAAACAGTGCCGGGCCTTCACTGAGAGCATGGTCTATAAGCGGGTGAGCCGAAGCAGATTATCCATCATAGATTTCTTTGTTTGTGGTTTAAAGGAGCCTAAAAGAAGTTTTACGCATGACTAGCTATTTAAATCGATGACCTGTTGTTTCTGCTCCGTGTCCAATAGCGTTTCTTATCTATATATTTTTTATGTTTTTCCAAGTTTATTGATTATTACAATCCCAATTCCAAAAAAGTTGAGAATGTCTGCAAAACATAAATAATGCAAAACACAAAGATTTCAATCCTTTTTTTGATCATTAGTTCAACTGAAACCAGTATAACAATAAAACAATAAAGTTGTACTGAATGAACTTTGTTCATATATATATATAAATACATATTGTATATCAACAAATATATTCTGAAATTCATGTCAACAACACAATGCTCAAAAGCCCCAGATAAGATAGTTCGATGGGTTAAAAGGTTTCCTGGTAGCAGGTGATGGTGTTGTGATTGAGTATAAAGGAGGATCTTCTCTAGACTCATTCACCAGTAAAGATAGTGAGAGCTTCAGCACTGAAATTCTGCCCAGAAATATACAGTAATCCCTCGCGCATTTGCAGATCAACACGCGCGACTTCACTTCATTACGGACTTTTGGTAGGCAGTCACATGATACGACATCTGGAAGTGTGCTACGTTCTGTGAATCTTTCACTCTCATGCACACAAAACTGCTTTAAACAGTCAATAAGAGTGTGGGAAAAGGTAATACAGACAGAAGATCGTTTAATATCAGTATGGGGAGGGTTCATAAACATTTAAATTACCGTAAATATTAAGATAAATAGTTTGTCGCTATATCGCGGAATTCGTTAATCTTGTGTGGTTCCTGGAACGCGTTAACCACGAGGAACGAGGGTGCACTGTAGTCCAACAGTTTAAAGTCAACATTTGTCAATGCTGTCAATGATTTGATCATCTAAAATCCATGATGTCATCAGAAGATCCAGAAATACTTTAAAGAGTACCATAATTCTATGAAGAATAAAGTCCTCTCCTAATCCCACAATGAGGAAATTCTTTCTTCTTTTTTTTTTCACTATTATTCACACACATACAAGCCAGAACACACACACAAGAAGACGTCAGCAGTTCGTGTCACTCTGAGTAATGGTGATGGATATTGAAGGTGATACAACACAGTGGTGAGCATGAACCGGTCCAAACATTTAAAATGCTAATAAAATTTCAGATCATTTTTCATCTGTATCTTGTCTTTATGAAAGATTTTTCAAATCCGTTAGACTGAAGAAAGGATTTCCATCATTTCTATCTAGTTTTATTGTAATGGAAAGTAATGCCCCAACTTTTTTGAAATTGTTTTAATTCATTAGTAAATACTTCTGTTTCCGACATTACAATCCATAACACTGACATTAACTCAATGTTCCAAAAACATTCTAAGAACAAACAACTTTCTGCCTTAAGTGAAAATAAGATTTTTTTATCCCCTTTTAATGAAGGTTTGCAGCAATTCAGTTAGCAGTTAACTATTTTCCTTTTTAAATTACCATTCAATTGCATTAACATATAAAACAGTCGTTAATTAGTCAAAATATATCAGTCTGTCAGTTATGCTGAGACTGATGTGGTTTTTTTCAGGACATGGGTGCTGATGACCTGTCGGAGTGTGTGCAGGACTTCTATCAGAACCTGTCTGAGCGGCTCCAGGCTCAATTCAAAGGTAGATCAGACGCTCAGAGTGAACTTTACTATTCGTACACAGAGTGTCGTGTGTCTTTGCATGTTCGCTCCTTGTGCTTCTGTTCCAAGGCTCATCAGACCAAGTGGAGAGTGTAATGGATGAAGTAGAGAAGTATATGATGACCCGTCTGTATAAGGAAGTGTTCTGTCCTGAGACCACAGACGATGAGAAGAAAGACTTAGCCATTCAGAAGAGAATCAGGTGAGCAAACATAACTTATCCTCGGCAAAGCATATGTGCAGTTATAAATGGTGGCATTCCAGATGTTTTTTCTTTTTTAGAGCCTTGCACTGGGTCACAATCGAGATGCTGTGTGTGCCCGTGGACGAGGAGATTCCTGAAGTGTCTGACAGTGTAGTCAAAGCCATCACAGGTCAGGTTGTTCTTCAGACCCTTGTCAGACAGGCGTCAGATATCCAGCAACGATATTTAATACAAAGAGTTTTGTCGTCTCAAATCTCTTTATTATTACAGATGTGATTGAAATGGATTCAAAGCGGGTGCCCAAGGACAAGTTAGCGTGCATCACTCGCTGTAGCAAGCACATCTTCAACGCCATCAAAGTCAGCAAGAAAGAGGCTGCGTCTGCAGACGACTTCCTCCCTACACTCATCTACATCGTACTGAAGGCAAATCCTCCCAGACTGCAGTCCAACATCCAGTACATCACTCGCTTCTGCAACCCCAGTCGGCTCATGACCGGAGAGGATGGATACTACTTCACAAATCTGGTGAGAGGGTCCTCGATCCGAGAAGAGTCCGGTTTGTTGTTGTGAGAGTACCCAGAGTGGCAAATTTACAAATCAAAAAAGATGTTGTGTTGCTGATTAATTTCATTTTCTTATAATGACAATCATTAGGCTAAGTTATTAAAAGATTAAATTATTCAATTTAAAGTATTCAGTTTAAATTAAATTACAGTAAATATTAAATTATTCAAAAAATGTTTGAATACAGTTCAGCAGTACCAGAAATGTCCTCATCTAAAATTATATGGAATCAATCTTCTCCAAAAACATTCAAGGGGAAAACTAAACGTTACAATATTAAGGAGGTAGAATTAAATCAGTATGTGATTTTGTGTAACGTATCTTAATGCATTTTTTAATTTTCCAGGAGAAAAAGATGTTTCATAAAAAAAATTTAAAAAACATGACTTCCGATTGTGTCCTGTCTCAGAAAAGAATATCACTCCGATGAGTCTTATTACAGTCTTATGTGTGTCTGTCTCGCTCACTCCGTATAAAGATTACCCCCTACAAGCATATCCAGATTAGTATATAAATCTGCAACACTTGATATACATTCATAGAGATTAAGATGAGATATATTTTCAATCTTTTTTCCCAGTGCTGTGCAGTAGCTTTCATTGAGAAGCTGGACGGCCAGTCTCTGAACCTGAGCTCGGAGGAGTTTGACCTCTACATGTCGGGCCAGGCGTCACCCCATTGGCCACAGGCCCCTGGACCGTCCTCCTGCTCCCCGGGTGGCACGGCTCTCAATCAGGTCCACAAACGACTCGATCTGCTCACGGGCCTCGGTGAAAGGCAGGAGCGGGTCATGGAGAAAGCTCGCCAGCTGGAGAGCGACCTCATTGACTGGACCGATGAAGTGGAGCAGAAGGTGCAGAGCGTTCTGGAGAGCTTTCCCCCAGAGAAAGAAAACACCGCTGACGCAGTCCCAGCCGGCGGGACGACGTCCGCAGCATCGTCAGCGATCGACGCCGACAATGTGGAGAGCGAGCTGCTGCCCCCGCCGCTGCAACCACAAGTGTTTGCTGGTTGATGAGAAGAGATCTGCTCCAATAACACTGTAGGCTTTACTCCACCTTCCCTCTTGTCCCAGCTGGTAAACTCACCTGTTGTATTCACATACAGCAGCCATCCAGTACGGATGATTTCATTTTCAACCATGTCTGTCACATCCATTTTCCTCCATTCCCTGAATGGGCACTGAACAATCACTGAAATTTTTGAATTAAAGGAAAAAAAATGGTATTTTGTGAAGCAAATACTTTGATTTCTTGCAGAGACGTAGATAAGAAGTTTGTTTGAATGACTCTTATTCCTACACCATAAATACATATTACTGTCTCAATGCCTTAACGTAGAGTAAAGGCAGGAAACAGCTGATCCAGCTCCAAATCTAAAGCTCACAAATTTGTTTTTTGGAACTTGCTTAATTCATTAATGTGGCATCCTTAGTTTAAAAAGTTTTTGCAGGATTTTTTTATTTTTTGTTTTAGATTTTCAAATGTTTGGATATTGTTACCACTGCTCTATCATTTTCTGCTTTAACTCACCAAATACTTATCTTAGAAGTTACTCATTTTTATAGTTGGCAGAATTTTTGAATTTCTCAGAGTGGCACAAAGGATCATTTGACAAAATGTTCAGATCACCTCATCTAGCTGTTTTTAATGCTGACTGAGTCAACTCCACATTCTTCGGAAGGGCGTCTCCAGCGCGTCATTACTTCTACTTTATGTCAGATGATTGGACGTGATTCTTCACAGCTCTTCTGTCAGTATTAGTATCTTTTCAGAAAAGGTTTTTCCACAATGTTTGAACATCTCCAGGTATGAGTTGAACTTTAAAAGCCCGACTAACAGGAGTTAGTTTAGCTAACAGGAGTTTTCAGTAGAATCATTTTCTGCTGAAGCAAATTGTGAAATCAGAAGAATTTGAAACTTCCACAAACTAGATTAACCTTCCAGCTCATGCTCATGTTTTTGCCACATTTACTGTGTTTATATGTCACTGTCCTAAATATCTTGAGAGTGTGTGTGTGTGTGTGTGTGCGTACGTGTGTGCTGGTGTTTCATGCAGACAGGAGCATAAATGTGTGTGTGTGTGTGTAGTGCATGTATGTGTTCTGTTAATGTCAGTGAACCAGAAGTCCTCCAGTTGTGTGTCAGGATAGTGTTGGTTTGTTTCATGCCAGATGTTTCACTCCAGTCACAACACGGATGTACAGAATTATTTTATTTTTCTATAGAGTGGCAGGTATCAATTCTTTTTGGATGCAATAGGAGATATTAATCCTGTAATATTTACAGTAGTAAAGAACATCTGTTGAAGACGTGTTACATGAATTTTAATGATTGAACTGACAAATTTAAATGAAGTCATTTATTGTTCAAGAGCGTGACATAAGCCTGTGGGGGTATAAACTTATACCCTGGGGGGTATAGGTTTTAAGACATTTTCCTTGTCGGAGTTGTTGGATTAAGTTTGGATGAAGACGAGGGAGAGGTTCCCACACAAAAGAAACGACGATCAGCTCTGGTGGTTTTACTCGTGCAGATGACTACAGAATCATTCTAATTTATTTGAGAAGCACTTTCTATCTGATTTTAAATCTCTTAATTTAGAAGAACTTTTTAATGAAGAAAGTATTGGTTATATTCAGTTGAAATTATTAGATAATAACCAATGAAGTTTTGTGGACTGTTACCACAGAGATATATTTAAACTGCCTAATATTTGGCGTTCATGTAGTGGAAGAAATGTTTGTAAGGCTGGAAGTTTGTTTCATTCAATCATAAACTTGAGATTTGCTTGTGTTGCTAAATTTGATCTTGTTTTCATTTTTATTTGCAACAGAAGTCGACGTGCAGTCGCTGTCCATTCTCAGTTTGGAAGATTTTAAATTAAACCTCAACAGTTTGAATAATTTCATATTGCACTATATGCAGAAGCCATTTATCAGGTATTTTAAAGAAATTTAAAACATCTTTGTAACCGTGTAGTTATATTTTATCACTTTAGGGGAAAGTCAATACTGTCTTTTTATTTAAATGTAACTTATTGGGGCAGTGTTGGTTTTGTTGACATCTATGGATGTGTGATGATTAATAAAAACTGAAAATGCATGTGTCCTCATGTTCCGTTTGTGGCTCACGTGAATTATTTCGCAAGCAAGAAATGGAAAGAGAACTGAAGTATGCCTACACTTCTCTATGAAAAGGGTAAAATGAACACGATCGACATAAAAATATAACAGATATACATATGTAATATAAACAAAATACACACTTTACTGACTACAGAAGCGCAAAAAGCAGTTATAAAAAGTAATTCAAAATAGTTTCAAAAGCTAAATTCAAACAACATAACTGCAACATCATATATACTGTGTATAGCATGTATATATACAATATATACATATATAGACATACTGTAAATACAAATATTAATACACACATTCACATTAAAGCATAGATCCCTGTTATCCACTGTCATAATTTCTGACGCTTCAACAGTCATTCTACAGTAAATCAGTCGAATCAGCTGACATAAATTCATTACTTTCTCTTCACTTTTTTCTAATGAAATTAAATAAGATGGAAGTGACTAAGATATTATGAGACATCAACTGTTGTAATTCACTCATTCTTGTTCACTTCTTTTTTTGTGAAAATGTAAACGCAATAATTTCTAAATTAAACTGTTTGTACTCGAATATGAATTATTAAGTTTTGTCAGATGTGATGAGTCTTATTTCAGGGAAAGGGGATATCCTGCGTGATGCGTTCAGGTCCAGAAAAAAAAAATAGTTTCACTTCCTCCTTCACTGGAAATAAAAGAATCCTAAGTCAGTCTCTATTTCTTGTAAGCACAACATCCAGAATGAACACGACAATTTTCCTTCTTGGTGAGTTTTCTGCAATTCATTTACGATACCTCACTAATTTATTTAAAATGTTTTATTTCGGTCTGTCTTACGCTTTATTCTGTTTTGTTTTGTTTTTTTTCCAGTTCTTTCAACACTTTTTCAGGTTGTGGTCCCTCAGGGTAAGTTCAAAACCACTTTAGAAATAAATTTAGATATGAAAAATCATTTATAAGCACAGATTTCTGCTAATTAAGATTTTAAGTACATTTTGAAGTAAACTTCCATGATCACTGTGAAATTATACAAATTATGATTTTGATGTTGCTTCCTAATGTTTATATATTTGTCTCCGTAGCCCTCCTGAACTCATTGAAACCTGTAGTGGAGCTGGTATCAGGGGATACAAGAATCTTCTCTGGGGAGAGCGTAAGGCTGAAATGCAGAGTTCCAGATGTCCATAACTTCACATGGAGTTACCTGTGGTTCAGAGGATCTAAGCAGCTCCCAAGCACTGAGGAGCAACTCGTTCTGTGGAATGCCCACATTACGGAGAGTGGGAAATTTTACTGCCAGGGGGTGAGGAATTCATTGGTTGGAAAACAACACACCCTCCAGAGTGAACCGAGAGAAATCACAGTGGATGGTAAGATCTTGTTTTGTAATAGAGTAAAAACTTTGTCCTACACCTGCTCTTCCATTTAAAGTACAGTATTGGGATTTAAAGACTCATAATGCAGAAATTGAGCATCATTTTTAGTATTCCCACTTTTTTGATATATTATCCATCACCTGAAACTAAAGAATGTGCTTCATTATGTTAGAATTTGTCTTTTTCACACAGTGGAAGTGGGTCATTTCCACAGAGTACATGATTTTTACCCATTATATTGAAAGCCTAGAAGAGATCAACCAAAGAATGGCCTAAAAAGTCCACTGCAGACTCTCCTACATGCTTGTCACTTAACTTTACACACTGGACTTGTAACACTAAAAAATGTAAATTGCTTAACACGTGTTTTCCTTTCCTTTTTTTCAAATCATTGTATAATGTTTCATGTGTTTTTGCTGTTTATTTCCTAATATGAATATCAATATAAGACCATAAGATCCTGTTCTGACATGACTTTGTGATTGCTCCACAGGTGGGTGGGCTATTCTACAGGGGCCACGTCATGCCAGCCTTGTTGGAGACGTGATGGAGTTCACATGTCGCGTCAGAGGAACACGCAAAGTTAATGAAGTGATTCTGTACAAAGATGGTGTTGAAGTTATGAGGGGTCCAGACCCACATTTATACGTGGCCAATGCATCTTTAGAGGACCAAGGAATGTATTCCTGCAGGGCTTCGTGGGATAAAAACATGTTAACACACTCTGTAATTTCAGCCGACACTCCAGTGCAGGTCTTAGGTGAGTGTGTACGCTGTGTGTGGTTGTGCTTTCAGGTCACATGTTGAAAAGAATTATTTAAATTGATCCTGTTTTCAATAATTTAAACTAGTTTTTTTCTTCTTCTGTTCTTAGAGATTCTTTCACAACCAGTCTTGGAGATTGATGGACAAGCCCTGGATTCCTTAGGTCTGTTGATTCTCATCTGTCACCACCAATACAACGCCCATGCTCCTGCCCCTCCAGTATACTATTATTTCTATAAGGACAACAAGCGTCTAGGAATGGCATCCTCAGAAAACAGTACAAGGGTTAAACGAGCTCCAGGTGAATACAGCTGCATGGCCAACGTGCATAAATTTGGTCTCATGAGGAAGAGTGAGCCCAGAAGATTTGAAGAGCCAGGTAGGCCTGCTTTCCTCTAAATATAACCTGACGTTTGTCCTCAACATCAGATTTAGACTTTAAATCTGTAACTGTCTCTAACTGAATAGTCGTGCTTGTGAAATGTTGCTTAGCTATTTTGAAACTTTTGAGGTCAACTTATCTCCGACTCAATAGGACCAAAGATGAGGACGTCTTCGAATAGACAACCCACAGACCCCTGGCCTTTAGCTCCTTCTCCTCCATCACCACACTCCCCCCAGGAATCGGGTTACGTGTCTGGAGAAACTGGTTACGTGTCTGGAGAGTTTGGAGACATGTCTGAAAAACCTGGTTTCATGCCTGAAGAATCTCATGATATGTTTGGAGAATCTGGTGACATGTCTGGAGAATCTCCTTACTTGTCTGAAGAATCTGGTTACGTGTCTGGAGAATCTCCTTACTTGTCTGAAGAATCTGGTTACATATCTGGAGAATCTGGTTACGTGTCTGGAGAATCTCCTTACTTGTCTGGAGAATCTGGTTACGTATCTGGAGAATCTGGTTACGTGTCTGGAGAATCTGGTTACGTATCTGGAGAATCTGGTTACTTGTCTGGAGAATCTGGTTACGTATCTGGAGAATCTGGTTACTTGTCTGGAGAATCTGGTTACATGTCTGGAGAATCTGGTTACTTGTCTGGAGAATCTCCTTACTTGTCTGGAGAATCTGGTTACGTATCTGGAGAATCTGGTTACGTGTCTGGAGAATCTCCTTACTTGTCTGGAGAATCTGGTTACGTATCTGGAGAATCTGGTTACTTGTCTGGAGAATCTGGTTACGTGTCTGGAGAGTCTGGTTACGTGTCTGGAGAGTCTGGCTACGTGTCTGGAGAATCTGGTTATGTGTCTGAAAAACCTGGTTTTATTCCTGAAGAATCTCGTGACATGTCTGGAGAATCTGGTCACATGTCTGGAGATTTTGGTAGATTTGTTTTAGAATCTGGAGGTATACCTGAGGAATTCGGTGAGTTGCTTGTAGAATACAATAATGTGACTGGAGAGGATGATGACATGCTGAATGAAGTTGATGACGTGTCTGAAGAATCTGGTGACGTACCAGACGAATTTATTGAGATGTCTGAAGAATTGAGTGGGATACCAGATGAATTTATCAACATGTCAGAAGAATCTGGTGACATACCAGAGGAATTTATTGACATGTCTGAAGAATCTGGTGACATACCAGAGGAATTTATTGACATTTCTGAAGAATCTGGTGACATACCAGAGGAATTTATTGACATTTCTGAAGAATCTGGTGACATACCAGAGGAATTTATTGACATGTCTGAAGAATCTGGTGACATACCAGAGGAATTTATTGACATTTCTGAAGAATCTGGTGACATACCAGAGGAATTTATTGACATTTCTGAAGAATCTGGTGACATACCAGAGGAATTTATTGACATTTCTGAAGAATCTGGTGACATACCAGAGGAATTTATTGACAGTTCTGAAGAATCTGGTGACATACCAGAGGAATTTATTGACAGTTCTGAAGAATCTGGTGACATACCAGAGGAATTTATTGACAGTTCTGAAGAATCTGGTGACATACCAGACACATTTATTGATTTGTCTGAAGAATCGAGTGGCATGACTGAGGAATCAGGGTACCTCAGGAACTACCAATGGTGATTATTCAGCATGTATGCAGACAATTATCGAATTAATGACCCCAAATCAGAGTAAACATTTTTGACGATTCTATTTCTTGCCATCAGATGTCAGTCATGAATATAGGGTCATTGAGCACGTATCATGTGATTAAATGTGATGTCTTTTTGCCACAAATTTCAAAGTATCAATTTCATGATCACATTTGTATAAAATTGTTTGTACCTAATGAAACATTCCATAAACAGTAGGCACCACTGGATTTTATTTTCAATCATTCACAATAAATTTTTACATCCCAATTGTACAGCAATACTTCTTACATTGGTAGAGTATCTACAGTACGAAATTGTTTTTCAAAGTGATGTACATTGTATACTGGGTTTCTAGTCCTCATTTTGTGTTATTAACTACAGATAGCTGAGGTTATCAGCTATGGTATGGACAGATGGATGGAGTGGTCAGGATGTAATGAATACGACAGCATTTATAGAAGAGGAAGTCAGGAAGAACAAGGAATAAATGAAGTAAAGGCCCTTTCAGAGTTAGACGATTAAATAAGGGTTTCACTGCATTTAATTACAGATAAATAAATACAAATTTAATTGTTCAAGATTACTTCATATATATATATGTATATATATATACACACACACACACACACATATACATACATACATACACATATATGTATATGTATACGTATATATGTATACATACGTATATATATTCAAATATATAGGTGGGGAGATATATGTGTGTGTGTGTATGTATATATATATATATATATATACACACACAGTATATATACAGTATATATACCTATATACATATATTCATATATTTATTTGAATAAACTCAGTTGAAAACCTCACGCTGTCACGCTTCCTGTGTCTACCCGGAAGTAAATGTATATATACTGTATATAGAGATAGATAGATAGATAGATAGATAGATAGCTAGATAGATAGATAGATAGATAGATAGATAGATAGATAGATAGATAGATAGATAGATAGATAGATAGATAGATAGATAGATAGATAGATAGATAGATAGATAGACTGTATATATCTACTGTATATGTGTCTGTATATTATATATATATATATATATATTAGTACTTAGACAAAAATCAAAGGTAATTACTGTACTTAATTGATTCATTTTTTGTTTTTGGGGTTTTTTTTTATTTAACAAAGTAAAGTTAGTAGAATAAGAACACAGAAGATATTGGTGCAGTGATAACATAATAAATATGGTCTTCATATTGCCAGTCTTTAAATTTCTAAACTAGTGTGCAGTGCTTTGGAGCAGTTCATGAATGATGAGCAAAGTGTAGCACCCCCAGTATTTTGCCTGGTCATGGATGTAGTCATGTTGAAACAGTCCTGCAGGCAATGTTTTCAGTTGGATATCAGGGCTTGTCTGAGTAAAGCAGGAATCCAGAGAAGATGCTGTCATCCTCACTGCTGGCGTAAGCCCCATTCCAGTCTCTGAACGTCTCCATCCACACCTGATCTCCCACTGCTAGCCGCAGCACCACGAGAGTGGAGGCCTGGTCGATGTCTTGACCATACAGAGAGTCTCGTGTCCTTACCCGCCGTGACCCGTTCACCACCAGTGTGGCTCGCAGTGGCTGATTGCGTACGGTGATGTGGAAGGAGAACACGTAAACCCCGGCGTAGATGCATGTGAAGCTGTTAGAAGTGAAATTAAAGTGGTTCTCCTCATTGTAGAAGACTTTGTCAAAACGAATAGGGAAGCCAGAAGGAGGGAATGACTTTCTTGGAGAAATACCTACACTAAAGGCTGAGCGTTTCTGAAGAACCCATGATCCCCTTGACCCTTTGAATCCACGGAAACCCCTGTCTCCTCTCATCCCTGTGTAACCTCTTTCCCCTTTTGCTCCAGGTATCCCTCGTAGGCCCTCTGGCCCCTGAGATCCTCTGACCCCTGGTTCTCCCTGTGGTCCAGGAGGTCCTGGATCCCCTCGGACACCTACAGGACCTGGGGAGCCATGCTTACCATTCATTCCTGGAACACCCATTACCCCTGGGATGCCTGGAGGCCCAGCATCTCCTCTCTCACCTTTCTGTCCTCTCTCTCCGAATGTGCCACACTCCCCCTTATCCCCCTTTTCTCCTTTCGGACCTGATTCAACAGCAGCTCCTGGAGGCCCAGCTGGCCCCTCTTTTCCCGGTTCTCCTTTCACACCTGCAGTTCCATTTTGGCCAGGTTCCCCTTTTTCACCACTTCCCCCTTTGACACCTGTCAACCCTGTTTGACCCTTCTCACCTTTCCAGCCAATCTCACCTTTAAGAGAAGTGAAACTTTGTCAGAACTGTTAAAACAAATGTGAATGTAAAATGATTCAAGGCCACATGTTGAATGTTAGTACCTCTTTGTCCTGGTTTCCCAGGGGCTCCAGGTGGCCCATCTATCCCAATATCTCCTCTCTCGCCTTGTTCACCTAAGAAATTGACAAAGTAAAACTCATGTTTAAGTAACCATTCATTCATTCATTTTTTTATACCCGCTTTTTCTACTGTTGCGGATCGCAGGGTTGCTGGAGCCTATCCCAGCAAACTGGAGACATGAGGCAGACTGCAGGTGCGACGCTATTACGCAGAGCCACATGCAGACAGACAAGCATGCACACATGCACTCACAGCTACAAGCAATTTGAAACCGGCCAAATATTCTGAGGTGCATGTTTTTGGGGGTGGGAGGAAGCCAGAGAACCCGGAGAGAACCCACGCAGACACGGGGAGAACATGCAAACTCCACACAGAGCGGCACTCGAACTGGGAACTGCCTTGCTATGCGGCGTCGGTGCTACCCACTGTGCCACCGTGCCGCCCTTAAGTAACCATATCAAATTATCATATTACTTTTTTACTTTTGAGGAAGAACGTTTGTCAGCATACAGTTTACCTAGAGGCCCAATGAGTCACAAAACTCCAAAGCCTGGAATTGTTCAGTAAATTTCCAAAGTGAATAAACCATCCTTGATCCAAATGCTTGGAGGAGAAACACAATGCATACACTACTGCAGTCAGTTAGAACTGTTCAACACATTCAGTTGCTGCTCGTTGTACTGACCAGACTTACTAAGTGACAGTATGTAGTGTTGGTGCTCAGACCAATCATCTCATTTCAGTCTTTCATTTATTCATTCATTTTTTGTACCACCGCTTCCTCTGCTTTCACGTTTCACAGGGGTTGCTGGACTCTATCCCAGCAGACTTACTGGCATAAGGCAGGAAAATGCTCTGAACACGTTGCCAGTGCATCGCGGAACCACATGAAAAATGATCAACCACTCATGCACACTCACACATATGGACAATTTAGAACCGATCAATCCACCTGAACTGCATGTTTTTGAGGTGGGAGGAAGCCAGAGAGAACCCACGCAGACATGGGGAAAACATGCAAACTCCACACAGAGCGGCACTCGAACCCGAAACCGCCTTGCTGAGCGGCGACAGAGCTACTGCACTACCGTGCCGCCCCCAATTCACAGTCTGTCTAATATATAACACAGTATACCATTGAATGTGTTCTGCGTAAGTTCAATATATGAAAATATAATGTGTTTTTGCATGATTTAAATGTTTATTATATCAATTAAATTTACCTTTGTCTCCCTTAAGTCCCATACGACCACTCACTCCTGGTGGTCCTGGTAAACCAGTGGCTCCAGTAGGTCCTCTGTCACCTGGTATCCCTGGATAAACAACAACAGGAAATGTTGTAGATGCTTAAAACAGACACAAAATACTTGAATTTATTTGCTGCATTTTAACAATGTGCCTTGTACCTTCTGGGCCTCTGTCTCCCTTTGGCCCCCTGGGGCCCCTCTCTGGTGGGCAGCACTCACAGAAGTTAAAGTAGCATTCATTGTAATCTAGGGTGAAGTTCTCAGGGCCAACACCAGGGGTCTCTGTGCTTTGTGTGTAGTCGTTTGGAATGGCATGACTTGGATAGGTGGTCTTCTCTGTCTTGGGCGGCTGATGGGGCTCCACAGGTTTTGCACTTGGAACTGTCTTGTGAGTCTTGGTCATGCTGGTGGTCAGAGGGCTGTGCACTGTGATCTGAGGAATGGGTTTCTTGGTGTACTGGTACTTTGGTTTCTGTGTTGTTTTAGCTTTAATGCCAGACACCACAACCAGTGTGACCACAACCACAGCCACAAGGGACAACTGACAGGAGACAGTCCTCATGCTTGACTGGAATCTGAGAACAGATGAGTTTGTACATGACACTTTTTGTCTCACTGTCTGCACTAATTTTCTTTTCCATCTACAAGGGCCTAGATATTCTAAAAACAGGGGAAACTCAGTAGAAGCAGTTTATCAATGAAAAACATTAACAACCAGTAATGTCACATGCCTTTTCATCAACCATTCTCATTTTACCGCTCTTTTTCCGTGTCCATTTCTTACAATGCTTGTAAAGTTCAGGTTGCAGTTGTGTTTGCTTCTCGGTCATATACCAACGTGACTTGAGGAGTCTTCATTTTGACCATTATAGCTGATTCTATCATCGTTAATTAGCTACTTCAGTCGCTACCTGCAATGGTAAGTTTCCTCTAGAACTGATGGGGCATCACTGAAGTTCAGCATGCTGCTAAATGTAAATATGATTCTTTAAACATGACTTACTTCGTTATTGGCTACCGATTACGCTGACACTCATCTTTCCGTGCAAAATACATGATTTAAGAAGACAGATAAGACTCACCCAGTTATGCATAAGTGGTACGGTCATTTATCCTCTCCAGCGGTCGTTTAGAGGCAGACCCAGGAGCTTCAGGTCTCTCTGATATCTCTGTCAGACTTTGGTGAAAGAACAACCCTACCAATGAGGGTGTTTGCTGGACACACAGGGGGAGGTCTGAAATCCATCTATGGCAGGCTGGAACCAACCCAAGAAGAACCACTGTGCTGTGGACCATTCTCTGTACCCCTGTTGTGCAGAAAGGTGCTTTTGTGACATGGGATACAGCACCCATGAGGAGTAGACTCTCGTTCTGAGCTAAGCGAGGGGAAAGGGCCATGGGGCAAAGGGTCACCTGATACGGAGGGTATTTCTTCAACATCCAACTTGCTATCAAGGCTCTGTGACAGGGACCAGGGTCCTACAACAGCCCGTTTTTCAAAAACAGTATTCATTATACAGATACAACAGGAAAAATGGTATTTTACAGAACTTTAATATTTACAATGCCTCTCATGGTTATACAAATTTATGATTTGAAAGCAGCATTTAATTGAAAAAGGCTTACGTCTAATTCTGCAACTTGGCATGCAGCACTGGGAGCTAAGTATGTACCATGTCCTGGTACTTGATAAAGTTCCACAAGAAAGCTTTAGTCTCAAGAGCACTGATAATCTTCTCATTCAACAGTTGCTAAACCTGAGCTGTTTGTTAAAAGAACCAGCTAATCTCCCTCAAATCAGTACAGTTGTAATGCTTGCCTGATCACTGTGACAAACCTTCTGCATACGAGCCTCAGAGATCGCTGGCATCTATATTTGCTAACTATGATTCAAACTGTGTGGTCGGACAAAGAGTCATTCTTAAGGTGTAACAAGATAGCGTCGGGTTTTTGTAGAAAAGTGATTTTCTGCTCTCTGTCTGTTCGAAACTCTTGACTTTCCGGTGACAATTAATGCCTGAGCAGCGGACATGCCTGAGTTGTCAAAGACTTCATGTCCTCAGAGGGATCTATGACCAGCTATAAGAGAGCAGGAAGGAGAGAAATGAAATCTGGTACATAGAGGGGGTCGGCAGGGTGGAGGAATGAGAAGAACATTTTTTAGTTTTTTAGCAATTTTGCAATCTCTTTCTCTTCTTCTGTGTTGACATGTGCTCTCTGCCTGTGGTTCAGCTGAAGTATTCATGACTTTCTTTTTATGAAAGACAAGCAGATAGAGTGTAAGATATGCACCCAAGCCCTGAGAGAGACGGGTTCCTCCGGGGTTCTCCGTGCCTAACCCCGGCGTCTCTAATCTCTATTCAGACCACACAAAGCAGCGGTCATCTTACCGCACCCAGCTGGTCACACAGGACCCAGGTGCCGCTCACCTGCCCGTTCATTCAACACTGGCACCGCCGGTGCTTTCAGTCCCCGTCCATAGACTATAGACTGCAGGATAAGGAAGAGTTAACTTACTCAAAAGGCGCAGCCGAGCAAAGAGAGCACTAAAGATGACTTGGATGGATGGAGGTGTATTTCATTACATTAACCCTATTCATGTAAAGCTGCAGTGAAATGTGTTTAGTGGGAGAAAATAAAATAGAGGTGCGTTTAGTAATCGACACAACAAACCAGTTATACAAATACGGTTACACACTGTTTTTATTTTTATCAGAGAAAATGTAAGTGCTGCAGAATTATCAGTTCTGCACAGACGTATCCCACATGGTCAGACCAAGTAGCTCCAAAAACACTTTTCCAGACAAGCCACTCTAAAGTTAGGTATCGGTTATTAAAGGGCTGAGGGTTGGTTGTGTCAGCAGAATGTGAGAATAAGATTGTTTGACATGAGATTTAAATATGCTGATGACCACTCTTTTGACCACTCAAAAGTGGTCAAAAGAGATCTGAAGGTCCAACAGAGATCAGAACTGAATTCCTACAGGATCTCAAACTGAATGCTCGGGCAGGTTTCTCAGGTCAGTGGTTTATGGGATTTTACCTGATGTAGAACAAGGCAAATCGAAGCTAAAACAGTGTGTCCAGTGACTTAGGTTCAGTTTATGTAATAAGCAATGATTTCCTCCTTTCGGCTCTTCCCTTCAGGGTTTGCCACAGCGTATCAGTTGCCTCCATCTAACCCTGTCTTCTGCATCCTCTTCTCTCACACCAACTACCTTCATGTCCTCTTTCACTACATCCATAAACCTCCTCTTTGGTCTTCCTCTAGGCCTCCTGCTTAGCAGTTCAAAACTCCAAGCATCCTTCTACCAATATATTCACTATCTCTCCTCTGGACATGACCTTGTAGAATGCATAATTTTGTTCCTTCAGAGTAAATCCCTTAGAATAAAGCTCATTTGTCTTTTACAGTCATTGTAGTTACCACAATATTCTACGTTGGTACACAATTTGTCTAACATTATATTTGTCATTTGTTACCCTGTAAGTATAATTCCCACATGAAGTCACTCAGGCAGAGAGGATTACGTTTCAAATTCTTCTGGCTGATGATCTTGATTCAGTTGCAGAAGGAAGAACCAGCTCTCTGAGGTCATGAGTTGTGACTCTGGGAAGCAGGAAGAACCTAAACAGAATGGGGTTAATGGGGGCCGTAAATGGATATTTTTTTATCCACCCCTGCCATCTTCACTCCTGCTACCATAGAATCTACCACACTTCCCAAACAAACACGCTTTAAAACTAAAATAAATGAGTCCCTTTGCTCTCAACTGCTCTCCAAAGCCAATTATTTCCAAAATTGCCTCAATCCCCAGTGTTTCCAGCTTCTCTGATTATGTAGCTGAATAGGTTTTATATGACGTGAAAAAGAGTTGCAAAACTTTATCTTGCTCCCTTCCTGGTGTGTTTCAACATAAAATTCTTGGTACCCTGACAAACATTCCTTTGAAACGGCCACAGACACGTTGATGAAAACGTCCCTCCTGTCTCATGAGTACACCTCAGTGGCACTGCGATCTGAAACACATTGAAATGTCAACCAGATGGTCTCAAATGGGTGAGCATTGATACGGGTGTTTTCTCAACTGAGTTCAGAAACTTCATTTCATTGTTTGACAAGAGCAACAGCAACAGATTGTAAAATGTATTAGTAAAGATCATTCCTCTTTATGACCACTTGGTGGCAGAATTGTGTTTTAAGTTTCCCCACAGGTATCCTTACAGTTACAGACTTGGAATTACATACAATTAATTAATTAATGTGATTACATTCCATTGCATTACAAACTTATATATATATACTGGCGGGAACCCGTGGAAATTCCACGATAAAACAATAATATCAGACTTCATATCAAACATATGAAAACATATCAAACATATGAAAACAAATGTACTGTATTGATATTATAAATCAAGCCCATCACAGACTTCTCCCACCAGCAGGCAGCACGTCCTGGTCTGACCCAGAACTGGGCGTCAGCATCTTTGGCGAGGGACGTGAATGAATGAATATATAAATATATAAACTTTATGACTCAGAAAGAAAGAAACAGACGAACAAATATCCAACTGTCAAGCATGTTCATCAATGCGTCTTCGACGTGGAGCTGTTATACGTCAGAAAATAGCCGGTTTTAACTCCGTCCATTCTGTGTGTACATGTAGACACGGGTCACACACACTGATGGTCACAGTGGTTCTTGTCGCATGGAGACGCCCCCTGGATAGAAAAAGTTTTGGTTACTCCGTCCACGACAACGCAGACCCAGAGTTTTCAAAAAATTTCACTTTCGCCAGCATTTCGTCCCGGATATCTGCATTGTCGTGTGGACGAAAGGCGTAACCGCAATAAAAAGCCTCGCTGCCCGACGGCTTTACGCCAATTTGTTCACGCGATTCCTTCTGGCAGATGCGCCGTGATTGGTTGGGTGCTGTGATTGGTTGGGCGCTTGATTGGTTGGGTGCTTGATTGACAGGTAGTGGGTGGAGTTAAAACGCCACACCATGAGGTTTTCAAGTGAGCTTATTCAAATATATAGGCGGGATCTTTCCCTGATGGTCTAGTGCAGTGGTTCTTAACCTGGGTTCATCGAATCCTGGGGGTTCGGTGAGTCGGTCTCGGGTTCGGCGGAGACGGAGGTCAAGACAAAACATCCGACACAATGTGTTGGGTGTTTTTGCCGAACATACAGGACTCATTGTGTACGTTTGACACATTGTGGCAATTTGTGATGACACGCCCCCCTTAGCCATCACTGGCTGCAGGTGATCACGTGACGCTACATCGATTAGCCTACCTGTGCTACATGGGATTTTGCGTACTCAGTAGTCAATTTATGCCTGTCATGATGGTACGTCATCTGATTGCTTTCTTAATATTTTAATTCATTGTAACTATGTTGAGCAAAAAAAGAAAGTGGTCAGATGAATATGGGCAACGGGCGGCCGTGGCTCAGTGGTAGAGCGGGTCGTCCAATGATTCAAGATCGGCTATATAAATCTAATCCATTATTATTATTATTAACGTGAATTTACATGTACTGTATAACGGAACATGATGGGAGTCAGTGTTCTGCATAATTTACAATGTCAAGTTGAGCAACTCTAGTCTCTCACTCACAAAAATAAAGGAACACTTCCTTAAGCTGCGTGGAAAACAAAAGAAACAGACTTTGCTGTGAAAATGACATAAGAGTAGCTCTCGCCAAGGTGAAGCCACGCATATCTGAACTGGTCTCTCAATAACAACAGCAGAAGTCACACTGATTTGCAGGTAGGTCATTTCATGTGAGTTCATGCACTGTCTTGGTTTTGTTCTTTGAAAAAGGTGACATTAATGCACAATTCATTTAATACACCAGTAAAGCATATACTGTACTTATATCTTAAATTAAAAAAACAATTTTTTTTTTTTTTTTTTACTAAAGGGTTCGGTGAGTGAGCATATGAAACTGGCAGGATTCGGTACCTCCAACGAGGTTAAGAACCACTGGTCTAGTGGTTATGATTCTGCATTCTCACCGTCACAGCCCGGGTTCAATTCCCAGTCAGGGAAGAACTTGCAGAGCCTGGATAGACTTTTAATCTGAGGGTCCAGGATTCAAGTCCCTGTTCAGGCAGTGAAATTTTGGGGCAGCAGTAACTCAGTGTGTAGCTGAGCTCTGGGGACTGGAGGATCAAAGATACAGTGTGAACTGCCAGCGGGAGTTGCCAGTTCACCGCCAAGCCGCCGCCCTACCTCCCCCTCACCTGCATGCCCACATGTGTGTGTTACGGGTCTATACGCACTATATACTGTATACTCATGTGATTGATCACTAGTGAGTGCTCTATACAGCATATGTATATTATATATATGCATATGCAGTATTCACACACATTATATATAACATATAGTGTATATATAATGCCTACACATGGTCATTTTGATTTAACGCAAAATTTATTGGGTACCGTAACAATTTCTTCATTTTTGAGCTCCTCTGCTCTTCACCAACAATTACTGTGAGCTAAACTGTGAGTAACTTGTGTGTGTGTGTGTGTGTGTGTGTGTGTGTGTGTGTGTGTGTGTGTGTGTGTGTGTGTGTGTGTGTGTGTGTGTGTGTGTGTGTGTGTGTGTGTGTGTGTGTGTTCAGGGACTGTACACACAAATATACTGTATATATGCATGTAATTGACTACTAGTGTGCTACTAATTTCCCTTAGGGGATTCTGATCAGTATATAAAATAAAAAAATTAATAAAAATTCCAATAGACATATGGCACAAGAAGTCTTCTGTCGTGAACGCGTAACTAACTAACTAACTAACTAACTAACTAACTAACTAACTAACTAACTAACTAACTAACTACACCAGGATTTGGCTCCAGTTTTGTGCCTCGCAAGGCTCCAGCGCTTATCGACTCAACCACTCCTGGGCTCATGTTGACTGATTCATAACTCAGATATACAGTTGAGCTGGAAGCTGTGTCATGTGTTAAATTCCTTCTCCATCTCTGATCAACAAAGATTGACGATAATATCACAATCACTCCAAATACACACAGAACAAGCCTTGACTGATTACACTGAGATCAGGCTGGAAACGAATCCAGTGTTGATGTGAAGTAAATACTAAAAACGAATTCATTTATCTTCACAAAATGACAATTTAAACCTGAAGTATATCCACTAATCATGTTACTACCGTGACTGTTGTGTCTAATCTAATCTATGCCCATTATTTGCTCAATGGATGATTTGTAACAGCCAACTAAGAACCTTTGCTTTTATGTTCAAAGACTCAAGTTCAAGTCAAAATACAAACTGTGGAAAATGTTAAAGTACATGAAGGATAATGAAGTATTGATGCATTTCTAGTATAAATCTATACAGACACACTGTTACTATGACTAGGAGTTTTTAGGAATGACCCATAGAGTGTGTTTAAACAAGCCCCCACCCAAAACATTATACAATAACAGACAGACACAAGCACACACACCCTAATGTGCAAACACTCTTCGCTCGAACCCAGCCCGTTAAATGATACTATAATGGCAGACTATTGTGTTGTCCCGTCCTTTTCATTATTTTTACGTTTCTACCCAGTCGTTTCAAAGTTCAGGTTGTGTGTGTTCTATTGTGTGTGTATGTGTGTGTTTAAGTGCGTCTATTGTTGTGTGTGTCTGTCACAGGCTGGGGCTGAATAGTTCACTTCAGTTATCACCATGGAGAACTTCATTGTGAAGGCGCGCACACACACACACACACACACACACACACACACACACACACACACACACACACACACACACACACACCTGCAGGAGGACAGAAGTGAAGAAAGGCTCCTCCAGTTGACATCAAAATGATTTAAGCCCCATTCTTTGTTAGCTTTACTAGCAAAACATGTGATCTACCATCTGTGTGTGTTAACGCAAATCATACAAGAGAAGATTAGATCTCATTACAACAGATTCTTCATATCCCAAGAAAAGATCATTTTTCTGATTATAGCATCTCGATGAAAATAATGTCTAGTGCTTTGTAGAGACTTTTTTGCTGCTATGACATAAATAAACAGACCTCATAGGCAGACACCAGTGTCTGGCAGGATCCCTAAAGAATCTTAGCCCATTCGTTATGAATAAAGGCCCCCAGTTCTGGAATATTCCTGGGTTTATGACATGAAACCAGAGATTTTTAGGCTTGGCGAATGTGAATGACCACCTATAGAACCAGGATATTTCCTGATATCTAAATTTAAATTTCCCAGTTTGGGATTAAGTAAATCTATCTATCTGTTCGTCTAACACTAAACTCTGTTTCCTGATGTTTGATGATTCCGTATCGCCCATAAGCCTGTGCTCCATTCTGTCTCCCCCAGACATGTAGCTGTTCTGTAGGCTTGGATCTGGGTGGATCTCAGCCACTGGGACCGACTCATGGTGAACATCTCGGAGTTGGGGTCTGAAATGATATTTAAATCTAGGACTTAATCAAAAAAGATTTTCCAAAATCCAAAACAATTTCTCAAAATTTATTCTAGATTAGTAAGCCAATCAGATGTTGCTTACCAACATCTGATTGGCAAGCATGTGCTTTCTGAGGGATGCTGATCTTACTGTTCGAACTGCAATTTGTTCTTTGAGTCCTAAGAAGCTAAAGTCTGAATATGATTGAACTTTAGCGTATATTAATATTTTATCACTCTGTGGGGTTTCCTTGTAAATTAGAACGTTGCTGTTGTAATGCACTATTTTGTGTTTTTCTCTGTGTCACATACCTCTGTCTTTCTGTGAAGTCGCTTCTTCCTCAGCTTTGTTCACAAGCCAATGTCAACACAACAGAAATGGCAGACCCCCCCTTTGTATTTGAGCATGCAGATACTTGTGTTTACACCTTGTCCCTTTGGAGATAACCTTTGACCTTTTCCGTCATGGGACACAAATTAACATGTCGATTGTAAACAGGGGCTCGATTTAAACTTGAGATTTAAACTTGACTACATCGGCAGGAGAGGAGAGGAAGAGGAGGGTCTGGGATGTAATTTGCATGAGTTTTTTTGTGTGCAAGGGGAGAAGGGAGGGTATCAGAGCTATTGTGTTCCTGGGGAAAAACAAGGTGGAGGTGTCTGATTACGAGGTGCGTCCCTCTGCTGCTGCCACACCAAAACTATTTCCCTGCTCCCTCATCCATTGTCAGTGTTGAAAATATTGAATGAAGGTTGCACGTGCAGAGCAATTTCCCAGTATGTCAACAGCGATCCTATGGAATAGGTTTGACGTGTCATCTTAGAATGCCTGACACCATGGGTATGGGTGGATTCAGGTCACCTGTGGGCAGCAGGAAAAGCAAAGCCGCTGGGTGTTCATCCTTGCGTTGTCTAGGTAGAACTGGTTTGGTCCTGAAATTCTTTGATTTCACATTGTGTGGTTGAGCTTCTTGTGTCAGGAATGCACCATTAGTGATCCACTCGACCGGAAGAATAACAGACTACATGTTTACAGGCATTAATACCAAGAAACCAAAGCGGGATGAGAGAGAGAAGACTTCCCCAAACATGTTTCGATTATTTTAGTGTTTATTTTCTGAATAATGCAGTGGTCGACTGCTATCATGTATAAATAAAAACATTCATTTAGGTTGAGGTTAGAAACGGTCTTGTGACAGGAAACGTCTTGATCTGACATCATCATCATAACAATGTCATTTGTTGCCACAAGAGAACAAAAATATAAATAACCAATAATCAGTTTGGTAATTGACATTGTAACCAGCCAAGCATTTACCAGTGTACATAAATATAAAAGTCCATATAAATAACATTAACTTTGAAATAGTGATTAAATTGTAATCAACAAGCCCTTGACCCAAAGCACAAATCAAAAATAATGACGCAGAAGACTAAATGGATGTTTCATCACCCCTAAGAGGAACACTACATCCTCCCTGCGGCTCATTCCCTCCACTGGTGAGGAAGATGCACCGTCTATCAGCCAATCAGGCGTTACGCTCTCGTCAGATCGCGTCTAACTGACAATACTTTGTGTTTTACATGTGACAACTTTGGGATCAGAGGCTGTTGATAAAGTAAAGCAACGTCATTCACAGAGAAGCCTAAAACACAAAGGTGTGTTGTACCAATATTTGCTCATTCTTAGCGGTGAACACACCTTCCTGACACACCGACTAGTCAAAAGACAGAAGATAGAGAGAGGGCTCGGCACAGGTTAATGCCATTATTTCCTTTTATTTCTCACTTTGACCAGGAAATTGATAAATATGGGCCAAACATTCCTCAGCTGTGTGTCATTTTATATTATTTGCATAGCTTAAGCTTCAGCAACACAGTGACTTAAAATTTGCCTGATAATTATTATAACAGAACATAAAAGGCAACCAATAAAGATAATAACGGTTCTGATACAAAACCATTGATCAACCAGAGACATTGACCACATGTCAAAATGTTGAGACGAGTCACAGACGAGTCGCCATCAGAGGCGAGAAGATGAACAGACATGCTTACACTTAGAAGGGGACATCAATCAATTTCACACATCAGTCAACTGAATACGAAGAATCCAACTCACCCTGCCAAAGCAGTCGCGTGAATCCTTCAGCTTCTCTGTATGGAAGCCACGTCTGAAACGACTCACCTCATATTAAAAACACTGAATAGTTGGCTCTGTGGTGGGCTGAGGAAGACACTATCCTTTTGCTTCATTGCTGACAGCTGGAGCATCACACAATGGTTGTATTTAATGCTAAAAGTAATGTTTGTCCTAATTTTTTTTGGTTGTTTGATTGTCGGAACCCCAATATAATGAATTAAAAGCATAAAAAGGGATTTCAGGTGCGACCACAGTCGGAAAATGACCCAAATATCCTCCATGCAGTTTCAGCTTGAAGTGGAGATGTACAAGCAGAAACTATATATTTTTTAAGTTACCTGGTCACAGAGGTGATAGCCAAAAAAAAAAAAAAAAAAGCTAATTAGTTGTAATGTTGGATCAAGAGATTCAGTGTCTGGACTTGGGGAAAGAAAGTTTTGGATGTGACGTACATAAATTCCCCTTTAAACAGTCACTTCATTATCGCGATAGAAGGAAAGGTGTTGTAGTGTTTTGTAGTGAGAAGAGCATGCAAATGTAGTGTCCATGTGTGGCCCCATCATGCAAAACCTCACAGGTGGTCCTTGGGAGGCTGAATCATCAGGACTTCCGCTGGCATGCAGTCAAACAGGGCACATGGTGAGGCAAACAAAAACCACTATCACACACGTGTGTGTCTAATACCGCGGGTAAGGAGGGGCTGAGGGGTTGGGATGTAAAGAAGACGATATGGCTCTAATTCCCACATCGTTCCACTGTAATCTGGGTGTTTTCAGTCTAAATGACTGTTTGGGATGAAGGGGGCTGTGAAACAGGACGGTCATTTGGGAGCTGGAGGAGTTGAGTTATTGGAAATGATTTAGGGAGTCATGCTAATCCACCCCCACCCCCACCGCCTCCATTTTCACTTCTCCTTTTAGTTCATGAGCGTCATGGTGCTTTCAGGCTGGCCGCCTGTGATCCCAGAGAAAAACTGCAGCGCGAGGCGCACATGTATGGGCACAAACACGTAGGACGTGTAGATCACCATGGCGATGACGGAGAAGAGGATGGAGTTGAAAATAGACTTTTCCCAGGGCTCCAGGACGTAGATGCCGGTGATGAGCAGGTACTGGTAGTACAACCAGGCCAGGTACTCCGTAAAGTTCTTGAAGTTCATCTTGCAGACTGGAAGGAGGAGGAATGGAGGATTGTGGGATTCGAGCTGGTAGAAAGGGGGGTGACTGGACAGGGAGGGAAAATGTAGTGAGGGAGGAAAAAGAAAAGAAAGAAGGGGAAGAGATTGATTACAAAAGCCTCGAGGGGAAGAATACTAGCCTACATATCCTGCTTTCGAAGGTAACAGCGCAATGCATTCAAAGTATTTACAAAATTATGTACAGTGAATTTCATGTTGACACAGGTAAACACTCGTCTTCATATCTTGTAGTTTCCTCTCTCGCAAATTTTCTGAAGCTGATTTTTACTTGAGTTCCCAAATATATGAGAAGTGAAAAGGCACATTATTACCCAGAGGACGCACAGAAGCTGAAGTTTAAAACAACAAAAAAAAGAGTAGAAGGAAACGTTTACTTAAGGTATTTGAGTACATTTGTTTACAAGTACTAATTTCAATAATTTCCCTTTTCAATCCATGTGGTTTATCCTCCTCCTAATGGGAACCATTACCCGTGTAACCACAATGGAAACTTCTTGAATCAACAAAAATAATCCTGCTGGTTGTGTGTTTATTACCCAGAAGGTGTGAAACAGAATCGGGACCTCTGCAGGATCTCAGGGGGGCAATCAGGCATGGCCTAATGGGACCCCAAGGATCCAGATGTGAGAAGCCAATAAAACACATTTTTCTAGGCAACATATCCTCACAGTTGTCTCGGTCAAAATAAACCGGAGGAGAGAGAGACAAGTTCCAATGTTTTCTGCTTCTTTTCTTTTTTTTTCTTTTTTCTTTCCTTGAATACATTTACATAAAAAAAAAAAAAAAAAACCTGTCCTTTCTTTACGTGGGGTGTATTTACCCACGGACGTTAACGGAGCCTGTGGGAGGGGCGTGGCCAACAGGTGCACTCCACCTTGCGTTCTAGAATATACTGTAAATAGAGAGAAAGCTTCAAACAGGCGCTCCGTGCATATGCATGCAGCTTTTCTGCGTGGATCCGTTTTCGTGAATTAGGGATGAATCAGAATGTTTAATAAATATCTCGACTTTCAAGTTTGATCCATAATTCTGAGTCTTTTTGTTGTTGTTGTTGTTGTTGTTGTTGTTGTTGTCGTTGCTGTGAATTGTCTCCAGATGGTATCACGATCTGCGTGTGATCGATTTCAACATTACTCTTCAATAATTGAGATTTTTTTTTTTTAAATAAATTGCTATAATAACAGAGTGTACAATCCAGCCACGCTCTTTGTTTGACTCACCTTGGCAGCCGATGTGATTCCGTGGATAATGACAGATAATAACAGGACGAGCTGCTGACAACAGCCCGCGTCCCGGCGCTGCTCCGGTGCTTAGTGTAAACGAAAAGCTGTCTCACTAGTTCGCTACTGGCTTAATATGTAGTGGGTCATACACACTGTGGGAACGACACCACACCCACTCTACTCGTGCATTCACTCACGGCTCACCTGGTTCACTGATCATGCAGGTGGAGAGAGACGCCGGAACACGTAGGCAGGAGCGCACCTTTACGCATCCGGAGACGGAGTGTGTGTGTGTGTGTGTGTGTGTGTGTGTGTGTGTGTGTGTGTGTGTGTGTGTGTGGTGGTGGGGGGGGGACGGGCTCGGTATCGGTCGATTTCGCGGTGGAGGAGTGGATTGCAGTCAGGTGAAGTTCTCTGCTTCGAACTTTGTTGGGTTCGTTGTCTCATCCGTCCAGAGATGCTGCAGCCGCGCCGCAGTGGCGCCTCTGACGCGGACGCAGCAGCAGCGAACGCGCCGTGGAGGCGCGCTGGTCCACGGCGGCGTGGGCCGCAGCGGCCGAGAAGCATTGACACGTGATCTATCCTTGCAACGTGGGTCCTTGGTTGCACAGTTTGTTGTTTTTTTCTAGAGAAACACCGTCCACCTGCTAACCCTACCACCCTGACCTGCTTTGTGACACGTGGTTAACCTACAGCAGGTGTGATGAGCAATAAATGTTAAGCTGACGTTTTATCTTAATTAGAACCTCTTTTTTTTAAGTCAAAAGAGCATTTATTTGCTTACTATTCATACTCATTTGCATTTTTTATTTGTGATAATTTGTAAATGTGTTGCTATTGTTTGTTTCTGAGAAGGTGAGACGTCAAGTCTGACAGTTTTACTTTTTTGTGTGCATCATAGACAATATTTAGTGATGTGACTGGTTTTCCAGCTAAAAGAGAAATCATCCTACAAGATCTTAATATTAGGCTGCAGTTTCAGATGACTGAAGCTCACAGTGAATGACTCAGAACAGAAAAACCAGATCCTACATTCATTAGAATATCTGAGGTATTTTCAAGAGCAGAACTGTGAAAGTAATTATGAAGACTGGTGTGAACTTGGAATTTAAATAAAATGTAAATATTAAATCATACATTGCTTTGTTATTTTGATGCAGACATGAGTGGCATAGCTACGATAAATAGACTGCTCTGCACATCCCAGTCATTACAGCGCTGAGCACATAACTCATAACTGTTTTATTAAACCAATAAAAATCCCAATATGTACACAGGAAATAAATTTCCCTCTCTTCCAGTGAGTCAGTTTAAACCAGTCGAGAAAAACAGTTTCCCAGTTCAAATCCTCCAGTATGAAGCTAAGGAGTTCCCTTTGTATTTGTGCAACCAGACATTCAGATGGGAAATCTTATCTCTGTAAAAGCACATGAGCTGCTGACCTGCTCAATTCCTGCACTTGACAACACCTTGGATTATTGATGTGTAAACACGGTCAATGTCGTGGCACCGCTTAGGCAGGGACACAAAGCCATTTAGTGACTAAGAGGAGCGTGGATCCGCCACAGACACCAAGGAAACAAATTCAAACGTGAGACCCTACGAGGTCGCTGTCACGTCTCAATGGTCGTCGTACTCGGAAAGTCTCTAATAATGAAATCATTTAGGTGAAGTGGGCCATCGCAGCAAAGCATTATGGGTCACATGACTTGCAGTGGTAGTGAGGTCAAAGAGGAGTGATCAGAGAACCCCTCTATATGGCTGTGGCCTCCACCTCCCTCACAGACAAACCACCAGAGAGGCTTCGGCTCAAACACTTTCCCAAGTAGATCTGGTTACCGTTAACAACCAACTCAGGTTTGTGAAAAACAAGACCCCCCCCATACCAACAGTGGGTGATGCAGACATTCCTTGTGTCTTTGATTACATCAAGATTCATGTGTTAAGAAGTTTGTGCACTTACGGAACAATACTGATGACTGAAGTTAGTAACAGTAATTTGTTAAGAAGGATATTTCTGTTTAATGTAGTTTAAACACCTGGAAACGTTTCAACTCTTGATCACTTATGTGACAGTTTAGTGCTGGAACAAAATGGCACATAGATGCAGAAGCTGTGAACACAAACGCTCCATGTTTGTCAAGTCAGAAGTAAAAAAATAGGACTCACTTATTATTTAAAGACTTTCAAGGCTTGATTTTATTTTGCCAGTAACATTTTTCCATTTTCAAACTTGCTGGCTGTGAATCGGGATCACATGAGGACACATTTGTTATTGAGGTCTAACTGTACATCCAGCCTCAGGCCGTATCGGAACACAAACAGTTCTCACTGGCTGAATAGGTGCAGCAGGCAGGTGAGCATTTTAATATTGCCTATGGCAGTAAAATGACACCATTAACTTGGTTTTGGCCCAGCTGGCTGGGTGAAACAGGTCACTTTTCTAAACGGTCCACAGCTCCCCCTGGAGGTCAGGAGGAGCAAAGCACCTACAGTATGTTCTGCACTATAAGGCGCAACTTCAATGAATGGCCTATTTTAAAAACTGTTTTCATATATAAGGTGCACTGGATTATAAGGCGCACTGTTGGTTTTGTGAGAAAATTAAAGGATTTTAGCTGCGCTTTATAGTGCGAAAATACTAGGATGAGCTGCTCCCCTTCGAGAAACAATTCAATTTGTGGATGAGGGCGAGACAAAGCGATGGAAAAACACAAATATGTATGAAGTCTGGACAACAATGTAGCCTGTTTGTGATTGTTGCAGTGATATCCTTTACATCCCTAAACAGAACATATTAATAGCTGTTTATCAATATTTATTTAGACATGAGACATATGCACATAATTTGAACATCATGTCAAATTTTTGCATTAAGAGGGTGAAGTACCACTTCAAAAACTGCTGAATGTGTTAATTCTGCAGGACCAGGTTGAACGCAGATGAGTTCACTCAGCTTAGTGAACAGTCTGACTCATTAAAACCCAGTTAATGGTTTTTACTGTGGAAGAACTTCCAAATGTTTAAACCAGTCCTCACACCCCTTTAATCTGAGGCTTCAGCTCTGTAACTGCGTCGCCGCTGTCAGAGCGCCGAGCTGCTAGTCGGTCATCATGTCGGCGCCCTCCCCTCCTGTGGCGTCCGTCAGGCTGAGCTCCTCCAGCATCTCCACCAAGGAGATACGAGGCGCTCCGTCATCGTCGGTGTCACTCTCCACCGGGATCTTTGATGCGTCTGAAATCCAAAAACCAATATCTATTCAATAACTATCCGATGCATCACTCGCGATAAACTCGGTGACATAAACTCCACTGGCAGCTTAAACCATGAAAAATCTCTTAAGTGAGGAGTCGAGCGGCTCACCTCTGTAGATGTTAATGTTCTTTCTCAGTGTCTCGTCCTCCTCCAGGTCTTCCAGGAAGTCCTGGTATTGTCTGAAGACAAAATAGAAAGTTATATTATACAACATGGTATGGAAAAATCTCCTATGATTCCTGATTTGTTTTCAGACGATTCATTAACACCTGTCTTTGTTTTGTTGGATGCCCTTTACCAAAGTTGCTTTAGGTATAAATTTTAGTTTCAGAATAAAATAAGATCTCTCAATTCATGCGTGAAATGTTTCGTGGTTATATTTGACAACAAAATACTTTCAAATGATACTTTTCCAGCTGGATGAACACCTTTCAAACACATTCTGGATGAGGATAAGTGTGGGGATATTCTGTATTTGCCTTCATACTCACACATCCCACATAGATCGACAGAAACAGATCCTGCAAACAAGCACTGCACAGACTGATGAAGATCATTCCCTTCTAATCGAGGAATTAAAGGACATAAAACTACCACCATGTTGCACTGGCAAATTTTTTTCCCATCGCGGTGATCATGACCTCTTTAATTCTAGTCTTTCCAACTAACACAGATCTGCTGCTATAAATAAGTGACGACTGTTACTCTCATTTGAGTAGCGTCTGCTAAAAGCTACGGGACTCTGTTTTTGCAATTATCATGGGGTGTATCTTGTAAAGGAATGGTTGTGTGTGCTGCAGTTACTTCACTTGAGATTATTCAGACACTCGGCGTTCTTTTCCTACCTTTCGTCATCCGTGTCCATTCCCTCTCGGTCTCTGGTCATCTCCTGGAGTTTCCAGTTCCGGCGCTTCACCCTCCTGGTGCGGTCGTAACTCTTCTTGATCAGCACCTACGGAAGTCCACATCCGTGGTTGTACAGCGGGCATTTCTCCTGTTGTTATACAGTAACCTGACCACATCAGGCAGTATTTTCTCCCGCCACTAGAGGTCAGTGTTGCTCAGACCCAGATTTACTAAAGCTGATTCTTACCACGTCAGGAACACGATGTGGGTTCATCTTATTTAGATGCTCATCATTGATGTTAGAATTGGCAAAGTCGTACCTGTAAGAGAGGAAAATGTGGCCTTAAAGTAAAGCCCCCAACCTGACGTCAGTCCCCCCCCGCCGGCCTCATACTCACCCCAGCACCAGGTCTCCGATGTTCAGCAGGTGACCCAGGAACGTGCGGCAGTGATACTGCTGACTCGTGTCCATCTCTGATGTTTTTTGAACCCACACCTCGGCCAGGGTATGCTGCGTCACACACACACATACAAAATAAAACGTAAATGTACTTTCAAGCCATTTACCCAAAATTACCTTTGTTGTTTTTCTTCTCCAGTCTGTCAGACAGTTGCATCAATACTAGTGAAACATACAGGAGAGAGCGAACATTGTTCATGCAAACTTCATTGCGTGCACCGCTGAAATAAACTCCCCAGTGTTTCTGCTGCTCCGGCTTGAATCACACAGAGGTTCAGGGATAATATAATGGCTCGCTATTGATTTTTCTTCCAAAAGAAAAGTAATGTTCTCTCATAATGCAATTTGTTCGGCAACAACAACAACTACAACACATACAGACACACACACACACACACACACCTTATTGGACCTCATGCCAGCTCCAGCACCCAGCTTCTGGTCCCTGATGATGTCGATGTCCATCACGATAAACTCCTCCATTTGCCGCGGGTTGCAGAGACTGTTGAAGGGGTTGCGCCAGTATGTGTTCCCATCCACCTCAGCAACTATCACGTAAGAGATTTATTGAGTCTTAGATTAGATGACTGACACACACACACACACACACACACACACACACACACACACACACACACACACACACACACACACACACACAGCATCAATTTTGATATGATTAACTGTCACAGCTTACATCCATGTTTTTCCAGTATAGAAATTCAACTTACAACTCCTCTGATGACGAGCAGACCCACCACAATGGGGGGGGGGGCACTGAGGGCAAACAGGTCTGTGGTATTAGCTACTCACCCTGCAGGGTGTTGGGGTCGATGAGGTGGATGGCGCTGGTGACACGGATGCACACACACACCTGACCCATGTTTCCCAGACTCTGCGCCAGCCGTGGTGACAAACACACCACGTTATCCTGGCCACCAGAGAAAGAACGTGGGGTCAAAACCGGGGCCAAATGGACTGCGTGGAGACTTTCACCCTACTTTAAGATTCTATGGTGTGTCTGAAAAGTCAACTAACAAAAGAACCCTCATTTTCCATCTGGATCAGAGACGCAACAGAGATCAGATCCCAGCTTTTATTAACTGGAAATATCCTGTATGATTGCTGTCAATCTAGTTTGTAGTGTAAATATAATCAAACATACGTCTGTATTTACAGTCTTAGCTTGTTTTTAATGGAAAACTGCATCAAGCTTCAGTTTTCTTCATAGCCTGCAAGTTTGCGAATCAAATTTGACAAAAAAAATAGATTTTTTGCCATCCTAAGGATCAATTTGCATTTCAGCAGATCATAAGAAGGCTTCTACCACAACATTCCAAGTCAAATAAGAGGCTTTAATTAGATACGTGAGCACGTGAAGACAAAGCGTGCAGTGTACCTTGCAGACGGGTACAATCTCCACAGAAAAGGTGCTCTTGTAGTTGTACGTGTTTGAATGGATGTCATGGGAGATGAGGCGCTGAGACGCCTTTGACCTTTAAAACAGAAACAGAATTCAACATTATGATTAGTGTAATAATTATTATTATTACTGTCATCACAAACTGCAGTTAAGGACAGCAGATTTCACACTATCATGACCACAAAAGGATCTTTAATATGACGTCAGTCAGGCTGGATTCTCCTGTGGCCAACATTTCAATAAAAAGCAAAGTTGTTCTGGCACGAGGCCTCACGAGGATGAATTCTGCGTAGGCTGATGTGTTGCTACCTGCAGGGAACGGTGCACTGGAGGAAGTCCACCATCTTCTGAGCGTGCTGCTTGGAGCCGTAATAGAAATCAACCCCATCTGAGAAGAAAAACAGCAACACGTCAACTTCCTCGCCGATGGCCTTCATAGGTCGACGCCATCGTAGAACACAAGCAGAAAAACAACACACACTGGTGTGGGACTCAAATCCAAATGCCCTACTTCGTTTTACAGATCGAGTGCATCAAAACTAAAAAGTATACGAAAATGTACCACAAATGTACAATCATGTTGCGTCTTCATCTGTATGCTTGTTGCTTTGTGTAGTTTCATGTGTGTTAAAGTGCCAGTTTGAACGCAAACTGAACCAGGACAAAAAAAAAAAAAGTTCTTCCACAGGCTATTTGACAAATTACTGCTTTGGTTCAGAATCAGACGACCAAACTGTCGAAGTTACAGTTCAGTGGAGGTGTACAGAGAGCTGCTGCCGCGTTGCCGCTCAATGCGAGCCTGTGTGTGGACGCAGCGGTCAGCGTCTCTAAGTGGGACGTGTACCGCGCAGTAATCTGGTGTGGAATGTCTGCTCTGATTATCGTGCACTGATGAGATGCTCAGCTCCTGCCGCCATGAGGCCCACATGAGGACCGTCGTTTGAACCGAATGACGCGAGCGATAAACATGCACGGCTTGCCGTCTGGTAGGAGGAGAGGTAATTAACACTCGGCACATCATTATGTTCTGCTAAGTGCTCATCAACGTTAGTAACACTGGTGACAAATGAGACAAGTTCCCCTCAAAGAGAAATTTGTTCAGAAGCCCAGAGGAAACGAGTCGACTTGTCCCTTTAAAGACCTGGATTTCTCCACACATTACAAAATATTCAAATCAATAAAATCATGTTTCAATGACCTACCGTGTATTTCTTTAATGTTAAGGGCGTTCTGGTGGAGTTTATGCTTGAGAATCAGCTGCTCCAGATAGTAGAATGTCTTTTTATGAACAGTCTGTAGAAAATAAATGAGAAAAAGAATCAGAAAGAACATTCAGAGATTCAGGGGCCGATCCAGCCTCCTGCCGCATTTATTTCACTTGTAAAGTTCATATGGATTGTTTCTGAAATTAACAAACTCATCAGGCTGAAATATATATTCGCTTAAAAAAAAAAGTGTAAAGCACTCTGGGAGCCAGTCGTGATTTTGGTTTCTGTCAATTTAAAATTTCTGTTTATCTGCTTCACAGGGAAAGATCCTCTGTGAAGAGAAGTGACTTCAGCTTTTATTATGGAGTCGGCGCCCTGCAACAAAGCTATAACAGCAATGTCAGGAAAAAGTTCAAACCCCTGGACACATGGGTGGACTGTGTATGTGTAAATATTTTTTTATCGTAAACTTGAGCCAAACAGATTACAGGAACAGGTGTCCTACCTTCTGTCGTACTTGAACAACAGCTTTCCAGAAGTCCTTGGCTTCCACGCGATGGCAGTCGTCACACATCTGGGACTGGATGACAAACTCCACAACAAACACCTGCTGTAAGATTGCGCCGTTCATCACCTGGAGAAGAAAAGACACACCGACACGTCAAACTGCAGGGCAGACAAGGACAGAAATATTGCATTAGTTATGACTGTTCACATGCTTCATGTTGCCATTTAGATATTTCTGACCAATGGAAAATAACAATTTCCCCAAAGGGATAAATAAAGTGCATTTCGTCTTCTTCAAAGTGATGAGGTGTTTGTCAAAAATAAACTGATTTTTGAACAGTCACTGGAAAAAAAAAACTGGTTTATCTCACATCCCCAACCTTTGGTTGCCTTGGTGCTTTGAATATCCATCCAAATATCACCCCTCCCAACCCCACCCACACCCACTTTACACTAATCTTGTTTTCTTACCTCTTTCTGAATGGTCACTTTCATCTTAATCCTTTTGGAGTGTGGCTCTGTCCACAGGAAGCCAGCATCGATGAGGCGTACCTGTGAAGAAGGATGTGTTGCTGAATCCAAAGAGCAGGAAGCCTGACTGGATATCCACAAGTAATCTGGCTAACATGATGGAATCACACCTACTTTGGCCATAGAGCTCTTTAGTTTTTTCAGGCAAAGGGCCAGCAGTTCCCTGGACTCCAGGGCACACTGCACCCAGGTCGCTGGAGGCTGCAAATACCTGCATGGAAGAGGAAGATGTACACTGAAGCTCTTTCCCAAAAAAAAGCTTGATTGTACCTGTAAATGCTTTCTAGAACAAAAAAGCAAAGTGTGAATAACGTCATGAAATTCTATGTATGATTTGTTCTTTGAGCAAACCTTTCACACTGTTTGCAGAAGTGCACGGTGACTTGCTTGGGAATTCCCTCTGAGATGTCCACCTGAGTGCGCAGACAAGCTACACACATGTTAGCTGGGTTTGGAGGAATAGGGACACCACAGGTGCAGCACAGGCTGGGGAGGAGAGGAGCAACATGGGCAAACCTCAGTAGGAGGAAAAAGCATTATCTTTGTTTTTGTCCCATGCTTATGGATTAATGCTGACCATTACCAAAAGTAAACCATACATTACTTTAATCTGTTTTCCCCACAGTTGGAGAACACTGGTCCATGTTCACTTAAACATGCTATGCAAATTGTGGACATTAAGGTAGTTATTTTTTATATAGGATCACAGTGTTCTCGTTTGAGTGCGTCCTTGACGCACACTTTTTGACAGGGACGTACAATCATCAGACAGAGTGCGTCCCTGGGACGCAAGCTTTAAATACTTACAATAAAAAAAATCTATGCTACCTTTTTCCGAGATAAAATATTGGGAAAAAATGCACCACCATTCAACAAAAAGATTCACAGTTTATCCATTTCTCCACTTCAATTTCGAACCCGGAAATCACCCTTGTGTTTTGATCTCGCGCGAGTTTCTCGTCACAAGACTAATCTGCTTGATTTGATAGTTTTTTATTCAAGAAAACACTCATTGTCACTTTATTTCTCTCCAACTTTTGCATCTTTTTCGGAAGCATGGTGATACGTAATACAGTAATCCCTCACTTATTTGTGCTTCAAGATGAGCGGCTTCACTGCATTGTGGATTTTTAAAATTATATATAAATTGTATATTGCCCTCAATGAGATGTAAGTTTCATCAAGGAAAAGGGAGAGAGCGAGAGGCGAGGAGCAAGTGTCTCCCATGAGCTGTAGTTACGTGAGACCGTACACGCATGCTATTGGCTGACAGCATCCATGTGTGTGCTGCGTTCTGAGACTCACGGTTCCTCCTGCAAGTTTACAAAAGTGTTTTAAACAGTCTATAATTCAAACAAGTATTTGGTAGCTATATTGTGGATTTTATCCTTTTGCAGGTGGTCCTGGAATGCATTAACCGCGAGTACCCAGAGTTCCCTGTACTACTTCTCGCTCTCTCACTGCAACATGTAGTACAAGCAAACGTCATGCTGCCGTTTGGTAGATTTAATCAAGAGTGAATCGAGTAGGTGGAACTCGTGCAAGATCAAAACATAATGGTGATTTCCGGGTTTGAAATTTAAGTTTAGAAATTAATAAATTGTGAATAATTTTGTTGAATGAAAGTGAATTTTTTCAAAATATTATATTGCAGAAAAAGTATTGAAAGCTTAGCTTGTGTCCCAGGGACGCACGTTGTGTGATGATTGTGTGTCAAAAAATGTGCATCAAAGACGCAAGGATGCGCGCTAACTAGACACTGTAGCGTAGCCTGTACCTACCTACTGTGCTACGGTACTACAGCAGTAGCTGTCATTTTAATTAGAGAGCTATAAGCAAACAACTGCTTCTCAATTTAAAAGGAAACAAATGGCCACTGCTTTTTCCGAGACACAGTCACTGGATGTGGTGGTCTGTAAAAACAGCCCATAGTATGCAACTGTAGTAAACTGTAGCTAATGTCCATTATGACAGATGCCTGGATCTCCAGTAAACACCGTTACTTACATGTTGCCCTGGCTGCTTGTAGCTGGAGCTTGAATGTACTCCATTGCTGTCCACTTGACAGATGCGTGGCAGTGGATGTTCGTGGATCTCTGAACACAGAAACAGGCCAGAGTCAGATCGTGCTGTCAATGCTTGAGCATAGCTTTGTCTCACAGAAACTGGAATGGACTATATAAAGTTAAGCTGTGTGACAACTATTGGCAGAAAAGTATTTCCATCGTATTTTAATTCATGTAAAAACCACACACGTATTGTTTTCACGAAACTAGAAGTTTTTCTTAACAGACAAGTAGCGACTGAAACCATCATGCTCTCTGGTTGCTGCTGCTAACGGATATCATGGACGGGATTCGGGTGTTAGCATTAGATGCTAAATGTCTACTTTAGATGAGGAATTCTAAAGGATTTTACATCAAAATATGCATTTAAAGTAATCTCAAAGTATTAAACAAACAAAACAGGCACAAGGGAGCTATGACAAACCGTAGTTAACTTGTTTGGAAAGTGAAAACCAACCTCACTGCTTGAAGCGCCTTCCACGTTTTCCCCACTGAGGAGAATGTCTGTGACGTCATGGAGGAGCCCAGGCCCCCAGGACTGCCTGCGACTGCCTGATTAAATTTATTTTAAAACCCATTCAAATAAAATCGAACAATGGAATTTTATTTCCATACCAAGAATTGACATAAATACGATTGTTAGAATCTTGTTCTAAAGCAATGAACATGCATTTACTAAAGACTTTTTTCTTTTGCACTCCGAAAAAACTATTTAAAAAAGAACCAAAAGTGAATCGAACAAAGATTGGTAAAGAAAAGAAACTGAAGCGTAATCTTGTTTATTTTACCTATTGTGAAATTATGTCCTGGTGCAAGACAATATAGATGTCAGGCTATAATACTATGCATTATAAATGAGATTACAGTGGGCTAAATAGTCCAGGTTAGCAAAGTTTTTTATAAGAATTTCTTGAGTCGTTTTTTTTTAAATAGAATTAAGGATTTTGGTGAAATATCATATTATATAATGGACTTTAACATGATAACCAATGATATATTTCATCCGTGCACAGTGCAATATATTCACATATAATTTTGGCTCTTCAAGAAGGTCCAGCTAGTGTTTATTCCACTTAATTGAATAAATTTCTGTGAGGAAGTATTGTTTGAAGAAACACATTGATGGCTTAACCTGCTTTTAGAGTTTAATGCCTCTGTTTCACATCTCTAACACCCACAGCACTAATGTGGTGGAATATCACATGATCCCAGGTTTTCAGGTGTAGTATGATTTTTTTAATATACCGTACATCACACAAAGTGATGGGAGGAAATACATAGTTAAATGTACATTTTTGGGACAAGGAAAAGTCGTTCAATTTTGAGTGGTTTTAAGTGTTTTTTTTAAATTATTCTATCGGATTTTACAAATTGCATTGCCGAAATTAGACCCCTGCGTTTCAACATGTAAAAGAAATCAACACAGCGTCTGATCTTCGAGCGCACCTGTGATATGACGATCTTTATTGATGCCTTCACATGCTGTCGGAAACAGGGAAACTAGTCTCCAACGAGTGCGTATTGATCGTTATACGTTGAATAATGAACGAGCAATGTCAGGAAACGCGACAACACTCAACTATTTCAGGTTTCTGACTTTTAAAAGCAATATGTATCTGGTTTTGCATTGATTTAAGACAATTCTATTCAAAACAGACCTAAGGGCTTAGAATAAAATGTATGTGTGTGTACATATTGAAAAATTCAACTATTTTTGATAGTTCCCTTGGAGCTCAAATAGTTGAATTGTATTTAATTCCGTGTTTGGAGTGAGATTATTCGATTGAGTTCAGAAGCTATATTAGTGTAATTTTGTGAAAGTGTTAATCAACAGCATGTAAAGATGCTGGAACTCAGCAGCCTCTGCTCAAACCAAAGGTTAAATGACAGTCATATAAAGAGTGTATTGGCCATGTGATCTTACTGGATCTATTTTATTAGGTCATTTATCTTTTTTAAAAATTATATTATGTTTTATTACAACAGGATCTTAGATAGTGAGAATATGCCTGAGGAATGGAGGAGAAGTGTGTTGGTGCAAGAACAAGGGAGATGTGCAGAGTTGTGGCAACTACAGAGGAATAAAGCTGATGAGCCATACAATGAAGTTATGGGAAAGAGTAGTGGAAGCTAGACTAAGGGCAGAAGTGAACATTTGTGAGCAGCAGTATGGTTTCATGCCAAAAAAGAGTACTACAGATGCAGTATTTGCTTTGAGGATGTTGATAGAGAAGTACAGAGAAGGCCAGACGGAGCTGCATTGTGTTTTTGTAGATCTGGAGAAAGCTTATGACAGGGTGCCCTGAGAGGAACTGTGGTATTGTATGAGGAAGTCTGGAGTGGCAGAGAAGTATGTTAGAGTGGTGCAGGACATGTATGAGGACTGTAAGACAGTGGTGAGGTGTGCTGTAGGTGTGACAGAGGAGTTCAAGGTGGAGGTGGGACTGCATCAGGGATCAGCTCTGAGCCCCTTCTTGTTCGCTATGGTGATGGACAGGCTGACAGACGAGGTTAGACAGGAATCTCCATGAACTATGATATTTGCAGATGACATCGTGATCTACAGTGAGAGCAGGGAAGAGGTGGAGGAGAAGCTAGAGAGGTGGAGGTTTGTCCTGGAAAGGAGAGGAATGAAGGTTAGCCGCAGTAAGACAGAATACATGTGTGTGAATGAGAGGGACCCAAGTGGAAGAGTGAGGTTACAGGGAGAAGAGATCAAGAAGGTGGAGGATTTTAAGTTTAGGGTCAACAGTCCAGAGCAATGGAGAGTGTGGAAAAGAGGTGAAGAAGCGTGTACAGGCAGGATGGAACGGGTGGAGAAAAGTGTCAGGTGTGATGTGTGATAGAAGAGTTTCAGCTAAAATGAAAGGAAAGGTGTACAAAACTGGTGAGACCAGCGATGTTGTTCGGTCTAGAGACAGTGTCACTGAGGAAAAGACAGGAGGCAGAGCTGGAGGTAGCAGAGATGAAGATGCTGAGGTTCTCTCTGGGAGTGACCAGGAAGGATAGGATCAGGAATGAGTACATCAGAGGGACAGCACATGTTAGAGGTTTTGGAGATAAAGTCAGAGAGGCCAGACTGAGATGGTTTGGACATGTCCAGAGGAGAGATAGTGAATATATTGGTAGAAGGATGCTGAGTTTTGAACTGCCAGGCAGGAGGCCTAGAGGAAGACCAAAGAGGAGGTTTATGGATGTAGTGAAAGAGGACATGAAGGTTGTTGGTGTGAGAGAAGAGGATGCAAAGGACAGGGTTAGATGGAGGCAATTGATTCGCTGTGGCGACCGAAAGGAAGCCGAAAGGAAAAGAAGAAGATTTCAATTAATACGTGTGGGCTTATGATCTAATATATAAGTACAGATATATAATGTAATGATTATTTTATCAATACAGCCCTGTGTTATCTGTGGATCAGTTTGATTAAAAAAACGTTGAAAAAATAAAGATGGGATATTCAGATTTATACAGCTGTCACAGAGAGAACAAACTTAAGGCAACTGAGTTTCTCTCTTTTGGTGATGCATCACAGATTTTTTTGACCTTCATCGTATAAGTCCTTGATCATGAAAACTCCTAGACCTTCACATTGATGTAATTACCTTGATAGCTACTGAAAAACTATTCATCTCTAACTGGTTTTCTTCAGTATCTAGATCAAAATCAACTCCTTGACAATGCGATCTTAGTCAAAGCTTTATTATTATTATTGTTGTTGTTGTTGTTGTTATTATTATTATTATTATTATTATCATTATTATTATTATTATTATTATTATGATAATTATTATTATTATTATTTAACAATAGCACATTTTCATTGATCCCAATGAACTTAAATATTATGGATCAATAGATCTGGATCTGGATACTGCTTGGATCCAGATCAAACTTTGGTGTGTGCGGGTCACATAGAAATAGCATTTATCTTTTATTATCTATGAATAAGATGCAACGTATTCCCCTAATTCCTAAATGTTGAAGATGTTTTTTTCAAAAACAGATTGGATGTAGATGATGATCAGGATCACCATTAGATGGATTATTACGAGCAAAATATCACACATTAGATCGACACCGGCAAAATAAATAACCTCCTTGAAAGAGGTAATCTCACACAATTATACCGTGTGATTCAGTGGCGTGGCCGCTCAGGACAGATGCAGGACGCATTCCGAGCTGCACTTGAACGCACCGCCGCTTTTTGAGCGGCACCAGCAGAGAGTCGCAGCCGGAGAGGCAGCTGGGAATGTGAGGCTCCACCGCGGACCGCTATTTTCAGGACTGGGAGCAGGAGCGACTCCGGCCGGGGAGGGAGAGGCTCAGCCCACACCTCCACGCCGCTTCATTTCAGGTCCACGAGCGACCTCGTTTACCGTGCGGGGTGACGGTAGATTCAGATGGTCCACAAACAGCACGCCAATGCGGGGCTGCGCGTGACGGGGATCCGGGAGGACCGTGTTTGCTCTCCTCCGATCTGTGGACGTGCGTGAAAACCTCCTTTCTCGTGAGTCCTGTCAAAAATGCGGTAAACTGGCACCCGTGGGGTACCAATCTGTCTGCGCCCCGGTGTGAAACGCTCGTTTGGATGCGCCTGCTTCCTCCACGCTACCAAACCCACGACGATGGACTGAAATCCGCTGCGGGCGCAAGCGACAAACAACCTGCCGCGATTTCCTGCGTGTAAATAAATAAATGATAGAGGAGACAATGACCCTGCTGTCCCTGCTCGGTCGGATCATGCGTTATTTTCTGCTCAGACCAGAGACCTTGTTCCTGCTGTGCATCAGCCTGGCGCTGTGGAGTTACTTCTTCCACACCGATGAAGTTAAGACCATCGTGAAATCCAGCCGCGATGCGGTGAAGATGGTCAAGGGGAAGGTGGCGGAGATGATGCAGAACGAGCGCTTCGGCGGGCTGGACGTCCTGGACGCAGAGTTCTCCAAGACGTGGGAGTTCAAGAGCAACAACGTGGCCGTGTACTCCATCCAGGGCCGGAGGGACCACATGGAGGACCGCTTCGAGGTGCTCACGGACGTGGTCAACAGGAGCCACCCGTCCATATTTGGGGTTTTTGATGGCCACGGTGGAGAGGTGAGTGCGCCCCGGGGCCCCCAGCGGGACACAGGTTACACCAACAACCAGGTTGGGCTCAGGTGACACCCCATTGAGAATCCAGGTTAAAGTGCGTTAAATGGACAAGTTTTTATTTCTGTGTTCATAACAGCTGATAAAGTGTTTTAACAGCGTGACGCGACAGATCCACTGACAGGACGTTTAATTACACGCGTTAATCCTGTAGGTGATCACTGTGTTCAGAGTGGATGATAAATAAAACCTCATCAAATGTCAACCAGAAATTGTCCAGACACTCAACCCAGTGTTGAGTCACGAATGTAAATTCATGCACTTATTAATATGCAAACATAATGAAGAAGGAAAAAGTTGACAGGTCAGATTATTAAGACCCCCTCTGGTGTGTGTTAGTGGTGTGTGTGTGTGTGTGTGTGTGTGTTAGTGGTGTGTGTGTGTGTGTTAGTGGTGTGTGTGTGTGTGTTAGTGGTGTGTGTGTGTGTGTGTGTGTGTGTGTTAGTGGTGTGTGTGTGTTAGTGGTGTGTGTGTGTGTGTTAGTGGTGTGTGTGTGTGTGTTAGTGGTGTGTGTGTGTGTGTGTGTTAGTGGTGTGTGTGTGTGTGTGTGTTAGTGGTGTGTGTGTGTGTGTTAGTGGTGTGTGTGTGTGTGTGTGTGTGTGTTTTTGGTGTGTGTGTGTGTGTGTTAGTGGTGTGTGTGTGTGTGTGTGTTCGTGGTGTGTGTGTGTGTGTGTTCGTGGTGTGTGTGTGTGTGTTAGTGGTGTGTGTGTGTGTTAGTGGTGTGTGTGTGTGTGTGTGTTCGTGGTGTGTGTGTGTGTTAGTGGTGTGTGTGCTGTGTGTGTGTGTGTCGTGGTGGGGTGTGTGTGTGGTTCGTGGGTTTAGTGTGTGTGTGGTGTGTGTGTTGTGTGTTCGATGGTGTTGTGTGTGTTGTTGTGTGTGTGTGGTCGTGTGTGTTAGTGGTGTGTGTGTGGTGTGTTCGTGGTGTGGTGTGTGTGTTGTGTGTGTGTGTTCGTGGTGTGTGTGTGTGTGTTCGTGGTGTGTGTGTGTGGTCGTGGGTTCGTGGTGTGTGTGTGTGTGTGTGTTCGTGGTGGTGTGTGTGGTGTGTGGTGTCGTGGTGGTGTGTGTGTGTGTAGTGTTCGTGTGTGTGTGTGTGTTGTTACGTGGTGTGTGTGTGTGTGGTGTGTGTCTGTGTGTGTTGTGTGGTCGTGGTGTGGTGTGTGTGTTTGGTGTGTGGTGTAGTCTGTGTGTCGTGTGTGTGGTGTGTGTTCGTGGTGTGTGTGATGTTGTGTGTGTGTTGTGTGTTCGTGTGGTGGTGTGTGTGTGTGTGTTCTGTGTGTAGTGTGTGTGTGTGGTGTGGTGTGCTTGGCGTGTGTGTGTTCTGTGTGGTGTGTGTGTGTTGATGTGTTCTGTGGTGGGTGTGTGTTCGTGGTGTGTGTGTTCGTGTGTGTGTGTGTGTTGGTGTGTTCGTGGTGTGTTGTGTTCGTGGTGTGTGTGTGTGTGTGTGTTCGTGGTGTGTGGTGTGTTCGTGGTGTGTGTGTGTTCGTGGTGTGTGTGTGTTCTTTGTGTGTGTTCGTGGTGTGTGTGTGTGTGTGTGTGTGTTCGTGTGTGTGTGTGTTCGGTTGTGTGTGTGTTCGTGGTGTGTGTGTGTGTTCGTGGTGTGTGTGGTGTTCGTGGTGTGTGGTGTTCGTGGTGTGTGTGTGTTCTGGTGTGTGTGTGTTCGGTGGTGTGGTGTGTTCGTGGTGTGTGTGTGTTCGTGGTGTGTGTGTGTGTGTGTGTTCGGGTGTGTGTGTGTGTGTTCGTGGTGTGTGTGTGTGTTTCGTGGTGTGTGTGTGTTCGTGGTGTGTGTGTGCTTCGTGGTGTGTGTGTGTGTGTGTTGTGTGTTTGTGTGTGTGCTTCGTGGTGTGTGTGTGTTCGTGTGTGTGTGTGTTAGTGGTGTGTGTGTGTGTGGTGTGTGTGTGTGTTAGTGGTGTGTGCGTGTGTGTGTGTGCGTGGTAGTGTGTTCGTGGTGTGTGTGTTCTGGTGTGCGTGTGTGGTGTGTGTGTGTGTGTGTGTGTGTTCGTGGTGTGTGTTGTGTGTGTTTCGTGGTGTGTGTGTTGTTCGTGGTGTGTGTGGTGTTCGTGGTGTGTGTGTTCGTGGTTGTTGTGTGGTGTGGTGTGTGTTCGTGTGTGGTGTGTGTGTTCGTGCGTTGGGGTGTGTGTTCGTGGTGTGGTGTGTTCGGGTGTGTGTGTTCGTGGTGTGTGTGTGTTGTGGTGTGTGTGTGTTCGGTGTGGTGTGTTGTGGTGTGTGTGGTTCGTGGTGTGTGGTTGTGGTGTGTGTGTGTTGTGGTGTGTGTGTGTGTGTGTGTGTGTGTGTGTGGTGTGTGGTGTTCGTTGGTGGTGTGTGTGTCGTGGTGTGTGTGTGTTGGGTGTGTGTGTGTGTGTGTGTGGTGGTTGTGGTGTGTGTGTTGTGTGTGTTGTGTGGTTCGTGGTGTGTGTGTGTGTGTGTGGTGTGGTGTGTGTGTGGTGTGTGTGTGTGTGTGTGTGGGTGTGTGTGTGGTCGGTGTGTGTGTGTTAGTGGTGGTGTGTGTGTGTGGTGGTGTGTGTGTTCGTGTGTGTGTGTTAGTGGTGTGTGTGTGTTTGTGGTGTGAGTGTGTGTGTGTGTGGTGTGTGTGTTGTGTGTGTGTGTGTGTGTGTTGTGTGTGTGTGTGTGTGTTGTGTGGTGTGTGTGTGTTGTGTGTGTGTGTGTGGGTGTGTGTGTCGTGTGTGTGTGTGGGTGTGTGTTCGTGGTTGTGTGTGGTGTGTGTGTGTGTGGTGTGTGTGTGTGTTCGTGTTGTGTGTGTGGTGTTGTGTTGTGGTTGTGTGTGTGGTGTGTGTGTGTGTGTTAGTGGTGTGTGTGTGTAGTGGTGTGTGTTTCGTGGTGTTGTGTGTTAGTGGTGAATATCATACTAGGGAAGCACCGTACACGTTACAGCCCCCCCACCACACACACACACACACACACACACACACACACACACACACACACACACACACACACACACACACACACACACACACACACACACACACACACACATCCAGCTATATTTTATCCTCTAACCCAGGGGTGTCAAACTCCTTTCCACCAAGGGCCCCATCAGCATGATGTCTATCCTCAAAGGGCCAGATGTAACGTATAAATGTAACTATAAGTTACTCAATGTAATGTAAAATAAATGTAACTACTCCTTAATGTTAAATACAGTCATTCCAAATTTATTACTTATTCAAATTACAAACATTAGTTATGCAGAAAAACAGTTTGTTTGTTTCTTTGTTATAACATAAATCCTTTTAATTAAACCCACAGAACTCCATCAATCGAGGATGAAAATATCCAAGTGAATAAAAAATAGAGACATTAACTTCCTTTTTTATGTCAAAGTTAAAATAGGCTTAAGTACTGCATTGTTTAGCAAGTGGGAAATTTGCTTTTTGGTCAAAGAAGGCTTTTGACCTATTTATTTTTGGACACTCTAACCTTTTATGCTCTCGTGGGCCACATAAAATGATGTGGCGGGCCACATTTGGCCCCCTGGTCTTGAGTTTGACATGTGTTCTAAATGGTAAGGTTGTTTCTCATTTATTTAAGAACCAGTGCCAAAATTTCCATCCCTCATATTTTTCTGCCAATTGTTTTCGGGAAACAGGCGCCACAGGCCGGTGGGTAACATGGGAACGGCTTCATGGTGGCGACACAATAAGACGAGAACGTGAAAACGCTGCTTTTATATGCAGTCATGCCACGTTTGGACATCGGCAGCGTTTCTGAAAATTTCATCTACGGCATCACATAATGATAGAACAGAGACAAATGCTCAGAATATAAATATAAGGCCTCGCTATTATTCTACTTCAGCGTCTGAAGGAATATTCACACTTTTTGATCAGCCGGTTGTGTTCTGGAGGAGCTTCATGCTGTCTGTGACTGCTCTGGTCTTATTGAGGCTGAATGATAACACACTAAAAATAGGCAGCCGCGCTCATCCAGGATCGCTGCTCTTTTAGGGAAAATTAAATTTTGGGCTGCAGTGCTGACTGCTGCAGCTTTTGACCATAACTGGTCATTGGATTATTTTCCTCCGTGGCCTTTTCTGCCATGCTTCTTCCTACTGTGAAAGTCCTTTTTTTGTTTTTATCACTTGTGAGCCGGTGTGCACAAGAGAAGGAGAAATAATCAGTGAACAGGGGATGTATTTGTGAGCTAACAAGTGGGATGGCATCAGTGCTGAGAATGAGAGCAAGAAGGAGCTTCAGATTTTCTTATGTAGGCGAGTGGCTGTTTTATTACTGTATGTCCACGGGCAACAACAAGTTGGCGTGTTTTCAGTCCCACACCCTCTTTTGAAGCGAGCGAACAGGATGCCAGACAGACGCCTTCAGAAACAACTTCCCCCTCTTTAGCCAATGGAGGTTTTTTCTTTCATCCAGAGGATTGTGAATAAAGCAGAGGGATGCTGCGTGGCCCATGGCAACATCATGAATACTGCATGCTTCAGCTGGATAGTTAGGGAGGTCTCAGACATTTTTATTCCCACTCTATAATAATTAATTCATGTCCACGATGAAGAAAACACCATCAAGACACAAATATTGGCAGTGCAGGTGTTCACAGGGATGTGTTCCAGGATCTCCCACCATACATGAGGATTATTAATGACAGCGGTCATTACTGTGTGTTATCATTCAACGCACTTAGCTTTATTTTAAGGAATTCCACATTACAGTATTTTCTGGACTATAAGGTGCACCTTCAATGAATGGCCTAACCTTTTCCATATATAAGGCTCACTGGATTATAAGGCGCACCTTCAATGAATGGGCTATTTTAAACCTTTTTCCATATATTATAAGGCACACTGGATTATAAAGTGCATTGTTGGGGCACCTTATAGTGCAGAAAATACTGTCGTCGTGGCATATTTATTCAAGGAAGTACTTCACTGTTGGATCAACATCTGCGTACTACACACGCTGTAGTTCTACAAACCTGGATGAAAACCGTCAGTTTTAGCTAACGTGGTAATAACAAACATAAAAGTGAAGATCCTCTCCATCCTTACAGTGACGTCAGTCGTTGGTTCCTCACCAGCGTGAGAATCAGGTGCGCTGGATTCCTTCCTGCCTCCCTGTCAGGAAAGTCGCTCCAGGCACTGCAAAATTACCTTAACTGTGTAGAACAGAAAAGACTCTCGCTACAAGGCTGTTTAACTTTTGTGTGGGCGCTGCGCTTCTCTGTCTGTTTTTTCCATCGCTTCCGCATTCGTTCTGTTGATTTCTTGTTCCGTGACAGCTCTTTTATGGTGTTTTGTTGGAGTGGGATTGAGAATGGTGTCTTATCTGGAAAGGGAAGCGATGGGGGAACGCTGGGAAAAGAAGTGGAGAGAATGACTGTAGAGGGACTGTGAGCATTTATCTATAGGGTCCTCTCAGTCTTATCTACATCTGTATTGCAGAACCAGGAGAAGTATTTCCCCTCTGACAAACAAAATAGCTCATAATCCATCGTCGTATGCTTTTCATTGGGTATAACTGTGTCAGGGATCAGGACAGGACCATTTGGGTGTTAGTGGGTAGCATATCTGTGTTCGAGACACCGATATTTTGGTCTGGTGTGCACTTTGACAGTTTGGTTCTGGAGAAGTTGGTATTGCATGTAACAACCTGACGACATGAACTAAGCTGTCTGTCACGCAACCCAATCTCCTCTATGTCCAAGACAGTGAAATGCAGAAAAGATGCTCATGTCTACTTAAATGAAATGACTGCACATGTAAATTATGTGTTAAAGGGGGTTCACAAAAAGCATTGCAATTTTGAGAATAGTAGATTTAAGGGCAGTTGGAGTAGTGATGAGGCACATCTCATGTAAGTCTCCATTTTTGAACACAGGATCAGTTATGAAGTATAGTTGAATTTTGAATTCTATCCAGGCAGAATAAATAAAAGAAAAAGCCAGCATGTGACTGATTACGCTGTCAGTATAACAGGATTAAAGAGAGCCAACATGAAGAGAGTGAGTGTGTGAAAACCAAGGGCAGCAAAGTGTATGTATATTTACAGTGTGCATCATTCACAAGCTTGAATCACGCAGAGAAGATGTACTGCTTGGTGGACACTGAGGTTTCACACAGAGATGAGGGGAGTTTGGTCTTATCTGGTCTTCATGCAGACATGACTTCACTGTGGAGGACTGAAATGCCAACGGCTTATCAGGGCCAGACACCTGCTTCTCTCCATTTCACATCACGTCGTCAATCAGTGCCCCGAGTAAGTTCATAAAACAGACCACCAGGAACAAAACATCTCGAAATAGAGGATTTTCATGTTGATAATTACTCAGGTAATTACTAACATGCTGCCTGGACCCCAGTTGTGTGCCTGTGTGTTGTTTTCTGGTGTTTCACCGACCTTGATATGTTCAAAGAGACAAAGAGAGAGGACAGATGTGGTGCAACCACAAAAACAGCTACAACAAGAACCAATGCAGTCATCCCGCGACACCCCTGAATTCCAAATTTTACCCTGACTTACTTGCAAAGGTCAAAGCTAGTGTTCTGACCTACTGTCATTGATCAAAGCACTGGCTTTGATCTATGGTCTTCCTCACACTGGCCTTCTCCCTCATCTTTCTATCTTATTACTGAGAGTTCAAAAGTTCAAATTTGACCTTGATCTAGTTTTCTCAAGGTCAAGGTCATCTCATTTTCATCTCCTTTGCTGCCTGAGTAATGTGTTTTTTGGTTAATCTTTCTATTTGCAATGGCTGTGAAGATATTTGGGGGACTAACGGACGAACGAACAAACACTGACAATTACAATACATCACCGCTTTGAAGCGGAATGTAGTAATAAAATAATTGCCGAAAGTGGTAGTTATAATATCTAAACTAATATTAAGAAGCAGGGCATGATTAATCACAATAATGATATCAGTTTATATTAACAGCAATACCAACACCCATGGATACCTGTAAAACAAGAATACCAACTTCTAGTATGAGATTTATTAGAATGGAAGGATTTATGCCAGCTCTCTGGATGGAGACAGGAGAATGGTTCCCCAAGAGAGGAGCCTGCGTTTGAAGACTTTAGTGACTACAAGTTACCCCGCAGCCTGGGGGAGTCGTGTTCTAGTCAAATAACGGGTGGCTGAAAAAGTCTTTGAGGTTTGTTGGTGCATTAGGGGTTTATTTTCATGAGGTGAAAGAATTCTATCCTGGATTTTAAAAGGAAATCAGTGCAGAGAACCATGTTTTTGTATATTTGAACAATGCTTTCTCTGTGCTATGTTGGATTTTAAGAATTTTTTACATCAAAAATGCGATCTCAACTTAATATATCATAATATTTTTGTGTTTCTTACATTTCTTCCAAGTAGCCGGTGAATCGGTAATAGCTGACTGAGGAATGTCAAATTCATGAACAGCATCACCAGCATCTTATTCCCTTCTACAAACTCTGACATGACTGTGAACTCTATTGTTAGGCTACAACACCAGCAGCACTACCCTCACATGTTCTCAACTGGGACTGACCTCCTTGCAGCTCCAGCAGTGACCTCACCACTTTATATGAGGCAAAAATAGATGAATTACTCACAACTACTATAATCATCCAATACTCACTTCTGACACTTATGGCTAAAGTTGGCGCTCCTCCGTGACAGTAGAGGCAGAGAGTGGAACGGAGTTGGGAAGTGGTGTTCTGAAAATACTTCTTCTGTAGAGGGGGTGTGGGGGGGATAGCGGAGCTGGCACCGTCCTGCTGAAAGTTCCTCTGACCTTCGGGTGATTTGTACCTGGAGCTGAGGTCTGTTGTCCTTGCAGCCAGAGGACTTTAAGACTCGGGGGAGCAACTGGGGGGTGGAATCATAGAGTGAATCACACCAGCTAAATGGATGAATGGGGCTATTACCAGTGAGCAGCTTGAATGTTAACCACCCCCCCGGAGTAAACATGTTTGAATGTGAAGCCCATTCATTAATCCAACTCATTTTATTACGTTGTGCTTCATCGTATTTTACCTTGTAAATGCCTTCTTCTCACTCGAGAACATTTGGACTAAAGGGAAGATGCTTCACCATCAAAGATGTTTGCATTTATGTGTTTGCCAACAGCATTGAAGGGGCATCCTGCGGCCCCAGGGTGCCGTCTTTCCCCGATGGAAGCGACGGCTCAATAATTTCATGCCCTTGCTGTCAACCACCTGCTGAAATCCCTGTAGCTAAATATAAACACACGTCCATGCAGAAGAAAGATCACTGTTCACTCACACACACGTGCATCACATCATATGGAACCGCATTTGTTGAGTTTTTCCGGGGGAGTTAAGAAATGCAGCCGTTTGCATGTGTTTGCTTCTCCTTTCACCTACACCTCCCTTGTCCTTCTGTCTCCTCCTGTCTCTCTCCTCCGGGGGTTGGGAGAGAATGAATGGGCCACAAAAGCCAAGTGACCCTAAGAGCATCCACCCAGACCCCCCCTACTGCACCCACACTCCCCTCGGTGACCACACTGGCCATGCTGCTGGATGCATTTAGCTCTACGCTGCATGACGTGTTGTCTATTATAAATGCCGAGCAGGCTGCTTGTGTTGGCAGTGCAGGTTGAGAATCTGGTTTGTTGCAAAGCTACAAGTCTGGCTCTGAATGCAGAACGCTCGCCCACAGCCGTTCTATATTTGTCGGAAGCGGTGCTATTAGATTATGCGGTGTTATGTGTGGTTTTGCCATGAAGCTGATTAGCAGTCTCTAAATCTTATCACATGGCTGGAGTGAGCTGGGCTGCTTTGTTTTTAATGACATTCTTAACATTGATGACAGTTATATAAAATGCTGAAATGAAGGAATGTGGATGTCAGTGTAACCAGCGTTGGCTCCACAGTTGTTTGTTTGTCTGTGTGTTATTGGGAGAATTGATGATTCAGTTGGAGTTTGCCTGTTTGCTACCACGGCAGTGAGCGGCGGCAGCAGAAGAATGTTGGCCAAGAGGAGGTAGCAAGTCGCAGCTGTCCAGAGTCGGTGACATTGGTGTGATTGTGCGCAAATAGAGCGGGTTTTTGTGATGTTTGTGAACCCTCACAGTTGTGATCTCTCTTCGTGCTCCCAGATGGGCCTCTGTGTGTGTGTGTGTGTGTGTGTGTGGGGGGGGGGGGGGGCAGGTGCATCCTGGTGAAGGGAAACATATTGTTGCTGTTTGCCTGCCACTATCTGTTGTTTGCAAAGTCGCAAAAATCCCTCAGATGTTCTGCCACGTGCATGTGCTGCACAGCCCTCCACACGTCCATCCATCCATCCAGACTAGAGGAATGCAGTTTATATAAATGTGTGATGTTTGCACGTGGTTTCAATTCATTGGGAGCTGCGTACCGTCAAATCCTCTCTGCAGCAAACGCAACCCTGAGCCAGGTTGTTTTTACGCTGTAATGAAGGCTTGCAGGATAAGCAAGAGGATCTGACTCTGTGGCGTGTCATTAATTTGTGCTTGTGATTAAAATAGGGAGAAAGAGCAGGCATTGTGTGTGTGTGTGTGTGTGTGTGTGTGTGTTTCCTGATTGTATTCTTAGGCAGAGCGCTGGTATGTGTGATTGTTTGTACACCAGGGTCTTGCTGGATCTTTGCCATCCACTGCTGATTGCGGCCCTGTGAGATTTATATCCCTTAACTGTTATTTACCTCTTGTTTTCACCCATGGTTCCCCTTTTTATTATCAGGGTTCTCATTCTGAAGGATAGTGCAAGAACAACCAATACTAGCGAGGTTTTCTGGTAGAGCATTTGCTGCTTTTAGGGCGAGGTAAAGATGTCAGGCCTAATGAGAAAAAACCCAAGAGTTGTAAAGAAGCTCATTGATAATGATTTGCAAACAGATAGAGAACTAAGCTCCTAATGTACATCAGAGGAGCAGCAACAAATAAAGTTAATCTTCTCATGGGATTTAAAGTAGATTGCAACCGCATTTGTGTGACCTTTTGTGTGAGATCCTGAACTGAGTTAACAGTTAGCAGGAAGTTGCACACTTCTTCCGTTCTTGTCTAATAGCAGCTGACATTCATGCTTGTAACACTGAGGTTTTTCTAAGTAGTGATAACCACTCACCAGATTGTTCCATTCATCCATCCAGCAGGCAAAAACCCAAAGAGTTTTATGGTTTATATGTGAGACAGACCAGCATCGCAGAACTGGAGAAACTGAAGCTAGAGAATGTTTTATCTTCACTAAGTTCGTGATTTTCTCCAACTATGCCTTTTGCATGCCTTCACAACACTTTATTGCATTGAAAGTGGTTATTAGCCCCTAATAAATTAGTAATGATATAATGTAAACTGTGGTGATGATCTTTTAAAGCTGCTACATACACTAGAAGCCAACAGATATCCAGTTTGCATCCCAGTCAGTGTGCTGGTGAATGAAGTCTTGAAGAAAACATGGTTGATAATTAATAGGTTGGTGCAAAGGAAGCTAATGCTAACAGCTCCAGGGTCTCAGGACCCGTCTGAACGTAGAGGAAGAGGCATCAAGCCAGATTAATTTTACACTAAACCATTTCTTTTGTCTTCCATCCTTCTCCTTTTCTCCACTCTTCTATTTATTCATAGATTTCTCCCATTAATCTTTTCCTCCCGTCCTGTTGGACACTGATATTTTCTGGATCGCTCACGTTTACGGAGCCAGGCCCTGCTCAGATGTTGTCATCTTGCTGTCGTCCTGAGTTGATTCAATGAGCTTATCCAGCAGCGGAGCTGGTAGCTGTACTTTCTTCTGAAGTTGCTTTATGGAGGCTGATAGGCCGCTGAAATGATGGATCATAGATGCCACGAATGAAGAGGACAGAGGGGGAAAGATGCCAAGAGGAGAGAAAACGTAGGTGGATTGAGAAAGTGACTGAGAAACAAAGATGCAGTGCACGAATAGAGGTGTGTGTGAAGATAGTGGAGGAAGGAACTTAAAGCTGATGTGAAGATAGGGAGGAAGTGAGTTCTTTTAGAGGGGGCGAACATGGAAAAGTCAGAAAGCAACAAGTTAATGTAGATTTAAATGCTTAAAGCATCCATGTGATGAGGTGGAGGACAGATGAACAGATTCTAAGCGTGTCAGTCTGAAGGCTACGTGACCATGTGAGGAGTTGCTCCCGCGAGAAACAGCGTGGCATAGTTTTCCACCCCTCTCTTCTGTTCTTTGCTCTCTCACATGCTCTCTGTCTCCGCTGACCTTTCCCTACAGTAACACTCTCTGTTTTCTTTCCCTCTTCACCTCCTACCTCCTTCATCCACTCCTCCCCTTCCTTCATCCCTACCTACTTAAATCTAATCTCTTTTGTCCTCAGAAATCGAAAATCTGTCTTTTACCCTGCCTTTCCAGGTCGGTGTCCTAAAGGGAGGGCAATTGGGGATAAGTGTTTTTCTGAGTGTGTGAGTGAGGTGAGACCAGTGAAGGGCAGAGATTCCTTCCTCACATCATCCCTGATCTACATCACTGATTGTTGAACTTACAGCTCTATCTATTACAAATTTCTCTTTTTGACAGAGGCGACTTGATTTGGCTGCAGTTTCCTGTCGAGCAGAATGTTCATTTCCCCCACTCCCTTCTTCATGTCCTCTCTGACCTTTTGCTCCATAACCTTATATCTCTCCCACCTTGCTACATCCACTCCCCCCCTTCTCCCTCTGTCTCCCTCTCTCCTCGCCCCTACCCAGAGAGTCACCTTATCTCCCTGCAGTCTTTCTGATTTATTTATCACTGCTCTGAAATATTAAAGAGTCTACTGCCTCCAGTCCAGAGGGGAGTCCACAACTTACTTACAACATCCACACATGGAAATACACACACACTCACATACAGTGCACTTTGCTCAAACTAGTCAACCTCTTCCTATTTAGAGTCTTCTGTCTGTCTTACCAATGAAAAGATGAACTGAATCTCTGTCGGTGCTGCTGTCAGAAATCTGTTGTCTGGGTCGGGGCAGTCTCTCTAAATTGACTGTAGGTATAACTGTGAGCATGAACGGGTGTTTGTCCTTCTATGTGGACCTGTAATGATCTGGCGACTTATTCAGGGTGTACCCAGCCTCCACCTCCAGTCAGCTTGGATAGGCTCCATGCTGACTGGAGGTGGGGGCTAAACTTTGCGCAAACTTTGTTGCATCGTAAGCTGCTGTAACATTTTCCGTCTTCCTCTGATTCGCCGTGCGTAATTGGATCAGTCGTCGTGACGCTAAATTCCATGATTAGAAGCCTGATTTTCACTGACGAGCTCCACCAGAGCGTCCCACAACCCTCCCAGTTGAAAAACACATTTAACGTCTATAGACGTCTTTGGCAGCCAGTGAGGTGAAGGTGAGGGGCTGAAACAGCCTGTTCTCAGTTGAGCTCATTAGATCGACTTTTAGACTGGTGAAATTCAGAACCACGGATCAATTTGGGGAAAAACATTTCAAATATAGTTGGACGTCTGACAGCTGTGTGAGATTGATGAAAAACAGTATACAGTAATCTGGGACCTTTAAATATAGTGGGTGAACGGAAGTGCGGAACATTGAAGTTAGCATCGGTTAGCGTCCCTCAGCACACATCCCCATCCCTCAAGAATTTCCGGGGAATCTAGAAAGTTCTAATCCCTTACTAGATACTTCTTTGTGGGATAGTTTTTGTTTGAGGGAAAGGTTTTTTTCTCAGGTAATTTGAATAGAAATAAACTGAGGTTTTTCATCCAGGGTGTATGACAAAAGTTCCTGTGGAAAACAGACTGTTGCTGCATTTCTGCGTTACAGATAGTCAATGTAAAGTCAACGTGTTTATGCTTCTATGAATAATGTTCAAAACAAGACGAGGTCAACCCATTTGTTCAAGTTTCTAAAGGACATTCTGACATTGTATAGCCCATCAATTTAAATGATTAATTTACAAAGCAATCAGCAGGTTAATAAATTATGAAAGAATCATCAGTTGCACCTTCAGGTCTGACTCTGATTCGTCCTCTTTCAGCTTTCAGTGTCTGCACTGACATTTTACTTTTTAACACTTCTGACATTTTTAACTTGGCATGTATTAAATACATTTTAAAATAGTCCTCCAACAATGTCAAAGCAAACCACAACGTCATAATAATGTGTTAGAGCCCTGCCCTGCAGGCGACCCGTGGCACGATGAGAACACTGAGCAGTCAAGTAGTTTTTGCAATCTATTCAAAATCCTTTTGCCTGGATAACATGACTCTAAACCACTGGCAGAACAACATTCCATTTGGCATTTGTGTTCTGTAGCCAAATAATCACTTCCGCCCATGGAAATGAAAAACATTTTAAAAAATTGTCATTACTGGTGATTATATTTATTTTTGTTTAAAATCCTTTTTTTAAATTTTCATTCCTTTTTGTGCTATAGAAAGGTAAATGCCTTGTATTTGAATTTTAGGTTATTGTATTTTCAAGTGAAAAAGAAAATAACCACCTGTTTTTTGTTGGTTGGAGGAAAATCCTTCCCAGAAGACACTGAGATGTCGTCCTTCTATTCTTAGCAGACAGCGCCTGAGAGGTCAGCCGTGTCTCAGGCTGGAAATAGTGAGTGGGCCGAAGTGGACTGGGTCCGCTCCATGATGGTACTGCACCTGTTGTGGAAACTGGGCTGCCTTGTAGACCAGTGGCCTGACGCCTGCTGGCTCTGCCTTCACACTTGCAGCCGTCTTTACCAGACTGCCATGACAGCAAATGTAAAAGCTGTCAAATGGTTGCAAACCTAAAATGAATGAAGCATCATTTACACCCGGATTTTCTCTCTGACATGAGAAACTTATTTGGATGGAAGTTTTGATTGAATTTTTTTAGCTGGATCTGACTGTAGCTACACTCATAAGGCTTATTGAAGGTGTGTAGCTCAGTGTGGTTCGTGGCTGTAATGGACACTCTCAGGGTTGTTTTGGAAAGTGGGCAAAGAGTTTGGTCTTTGGCACATCCTGTTCACTTTATGCTTCATGGGAACTTGGCTGTGTCGAAGCCATCGTGGAGCTTCATGTGTCACCAACGTTGTCTCATCGTGCCATTACACTGTTTACCACTTGAATAAATTCTCCTCTGTGAACAAGTGAACTTTAAGATTCAAATAAAGGGAAATGAACATTGGCCGGGCTACAGAACCGAAAGAAAGTTTGTTTTTCTTGCTTCCAAACCGTAAGTGATTTAGATCATCTGTGTTTTCTTTTGCAAAATGAAGGCTTTTCTTTTTTTTTTCTTTTTTTTTTTTTTTAGTTGAGAGACATCTTTTACTTACATCCAGTCTCCCCTTCATCTAATCAGTGCTCAGGAGAATGGCCTTGGCCTCCAACCAGCCTGTCACAAAGACTGATGTGATGCAGGATCAAGCCCTGTATCTGTCCTTGTATCCGTCATGACTTGCATGCAGAAAGCCGTCTCTTCTGCTCGTCTCTCTTCGTCCCATTATTCAGTACCGCACAGCTTCATCTGGCAAACCCTCGTCCCCCATGCACTGAACAGTCCACCTCAAAAATCAGAGTCCATTCAATTGAATGCAGCTTGATTTAAAGATTGGATAAGACAATCTTCTATTCGAAATTTTCTAATTTTGTGGGGTAGCTTTATGAGATGAGTATTAATTTTAATGAATGTATGTTTATCGGGTGGTGCAGTTTGGTTTTGCTCCACGTCACACATGCAAAACATTGTATCGATCAGTGTTTTTTCTTTTCTCTGATGAATGGGAATGCAAAGTGGGGGCGAAGACAATTGATGTGTCTCACGGAGGAAAGAAAGTGCATATGAGTGAATCTTCAACCAGATGGAAGTTAGGATTGGTGGTGAATAATCTTCTGATGGTTTAACAAATCCACACAGGCCTGGGTAAAGAAAAAGCACACAGTGGCGTTCTTCAGAAGCGCTGCTTTTTTTTTCTTTTTTTTCTACGTCGCTAATCAGGCCGAGAGAAGCGACAGGCAGTTTGTAATTAATGTGATAAATGTAACATCTGTCTCCAATGTGACAGGCGAGAGAGAAATATGGGGGGTGAGGGTAAGAAATATGACGAGGATGTAGATCAAAGCAGCGAGGAAAGGGGAGGAGGCGTGATCACCAGCGAGAGAGCGAACGTGAGAAAAGCAAAGTAAGCTGTGAGCTGATGCAGAAGTACGTAAAGGTGTGAGAGGGCACCATCCAGACGACACCAGCCGAGTCGCGCCGTTATTAAAACGAAAAGGCATCAATTTATTCACTCATGCATCATTTGCAAAACAGATCAGCAGAAATCCAGCCGTCTCTCTCTCTCTCTCTCTGTATTTATGGGTGACCTAATTATGGATGTGTCACCTGCTGCTAGTCAATACACTCTGTGTGCATATGGAAATTAGCTGATTGTGAAATATGGAATGCTTTGCACCACATGTCTCGTCCTGGGTTATTTCCCTTTAAGTGGGAGAGGGTTTGACGTGCCCAGGAGTCCAGCTGTATGGAGATGAGAGCGAATGGTGAATGGGCGGACACAGGAAGGCATGAATGGAGTCCAGGAAGTTGTTGAATCAGGATAGTGAAAACGACCCTTTGGCAGGGCAACTGCAATGCGTGGTGATAGTCAGAATGCCGATGACATTGTTGATTCAGTCTCTTCAGTCAGTTAGTCTATATAAAGTGGAGTTTGATCAGTTATTATGGAGATATTTTGAAAATATCTTTATTGTGACAACTGATTATTGATGGCTGTGCCGCCTCTATGCAGGAAGATAAGTTACCGATGAACACACGGAGGCTCCATACATGAAGTTGAGGTAATATTGATTTTAATCTATCCATAGTTTTAGTAGAAAACCACTCAGAGAAGGGAAGACACCACTAAAGCCAAGACTCCACATTTCTATGATTTACAAACCTGCAGGGATAAACTTTTCTGTTAATATTGTTGCCTCAGCAAAACGTTTTTTTTGTTTTTTTTTGACAGATGAAAAAAAACAAATTGCATACATGATACGGAATAGAAGTGAATCAGACAAGAGGGTCATGTGACATTCACAAACTGCGTGCCAACATGAAGCATAAAAATGCACAAAACATGAGGAGTAACATATGCATGTAATCACATGTTGGTGAGTAAATTATGGTTCACCAGACTCCACTTGATGCTACCACGACACTTCATCTTCCTTGTGACGATATGATATAGGCAGTTAATCCTAATTGTCAGTCTTTCTTTTGAACGGCTCTGATTGTGAAGTTTGAGCCTTGGTTAAAGACCTCGGTCTCGCTCAGCTAGTTTTAATAGAGAGCTGAATTTCTGCTGAATCGGCTGTCGTTTTAAGGGAGGCTGCGATTCCTGATTAACTGTCTGAGTGGTGAACAGCCATGGCTGCTGGTCGATAAGATGTATTTCCTGCGTGTCTGAAACCTGCATTCTTCTCTGAAGCTGTTCTGTCAAATAATCTCAGCAAATCACACGGATACCATCACATGAAACACGCAGCCTTTTAGAGAATGTGATCATCTTCATGTTGGAGTGAGTCTATTCATGGGACAGTCGTGAAGGGAGATTTAAGAAACCGTGTAACGTAAGTCAAATAATAGTGTTTTTCTTGGATTGATGGCACAGTTGTGTATTACTATAATACACAACTGTATTATAGTAATACTGAGGGCCGCACACAAGGGCCCTTTCGATCATGGCTGAAGAAAAGCGAGGCTAAAATAAGGTTTCTCCAACTCTGAACAGAATGGTATCACTATATCAGATGTGTGTGGGGAGGGATGTGTGAAGCACACAAACAACAAGCTACAAAGGAAGTTATTGAGCAGAGGTGAGGAATGCGGTGTGACAATTTAGAGCCTTCTCTCCACCAGCAGCACCTCGATAGATTCCTGCCCACAAACACAAGAGACTCCCACTCCCACTCTAATGAAGGTGATGACATCAGCGTTCAGCTAAAAGCCCAATAGTGGCGACGCTCCGAGATAAATGTATTTTCAGCTGTGGGGTAATTAATTATTTACAGATTTCTTTGCGACATTTTATGCAAATCAGACTGGATTTTTCTTTGTGTGTGTGTCCCAGTGTACTTGAGAAATTGTGACATTGTAAGACTGTGATAGGAGTGTGTGTGTGTGTGTGTGTGTGTGTGTGTGTGTGTGTGTGTGTGTGTGTGTGTGTGTGTGTGTGTGTGTGTGTGTGTGTGTGAGACAGACAGAGAAGGAAGTCGTCGCCAACATTTACTTAGCTCTTCTCCTCAAGGCTTTTTGTGCCCCACATTCAAAAGAAGGAAAGAAACTCTCACTCTTGATTTCTGGAACTTCTGCCTGTCGTCTCCAACATTCAGCCCCCATCTCTGTTTACATCCTGCATCTTGTTCACGGTGTGGATGGAATGAGTCCTATGTAGGACAGTGCAGTAAAAAAAGAGACGATGCTACCTTAAGAATTTACAAAATCAAGCTCCATCATTAATCAGCTGTCTGGACATTTGTATGAGAATCATCACAGTATGTCAGTGTCGTCAGTAAATGTCATGAGATGAATTGTTTTTCTTGAAACATACACACTGGAATTGGCTACAGCTACCAATAACTGTTTCATTCTTTTTGTACATCCTTGAAAATCTCCAATCTTAAAAAAGGAGGTCAAATTCTTGTTAAATATTGTCTCTTCAAACATTACTGTCCTTTTTAGTTCAATGAAAACACTGGTGGAAACTAAGAGTTCTAACACCCGCAAAGACCTGGCTCTGGATTATTGCTGGACCTCAATGCACCATTCAGGAATCCCTCATGATCGGGGCTGAAGTGTGTTTTTAGATCAGGGGCTGAGCTGGGAGGATGAAGGGCTGCATTCCAAATTAGAACAAGAAAAAGAATTCAACATTTTGGCAACTGTAACCTTGACAGTGGTTGTGAAAATCAGACGAGATTCCTGGACCAGTCTTATTGCTTTCATTGTGACTGACTACCTGAGTAGCCGGCCAGAAGGGGAAGGCAATATTAGATATCAACGGTACCACCTCCAATTCTGCTATCAGGAGCTTAGCTCCATTACGTATTTTTTTAGAAGAGAAAGGTGTGCCACTGGGAATTAAAGTGTGGCAACAAACTGCATTAAGATATAAATTTCAGACGCAAAACGTGTTGAAAAACCTGAACTCTCTTGTTGTAGGTTTGGGTTCACCCACTTCTGATTCGTTCAGGCTGCACAGGCCTTGTTAGCTTAAGCTAGAGTGGAATCAGGCTAAACTCCTTCCACTGGTAATAGATAAGGAAGATAATTTTGCATTGTGCATATGGAGAAAATGTGATGCAGGTTTAATTGTATTAGATGAGTGTATATCTTGACATATATTTTATTGTTAATCCGTTTGTAACTGTTTTTAATTTGTTTAAATGAATTTTAGATAGAGTAAGGGGGATATATTTGCTGACTTTGAGCTTCAGGTGATTGCTCTGATCTTTGCATCATAGATAAAGCTCTCTATCAGCTGACTTGCGTAATATAAAATTAACTTTCCGATGTTTTTTCATTTCCTGCAAAACAAAAAGGAGAACGACTAAAAGTAAATGTCAGCATTTCTCAGAAATCGTGCAGGGCTGTGTGTATAAATAGAGCCGAGTTGGGTGTTCATGTCTGGACAAGGACAAGTGCGATTCGAATAGATGCCAAAGGACAAGCCTAGGAGACGTCAAGCATCTATATTTGATCAGCATCTCATCCTTTCTTCGCTCGTCGTGCTTCTAGCTCTAGATCAGCACTTTCAAGCACCGCACTCTGATTCAGTTTGCAGCCTTAAGGATTCTGGGTAAACGGATTAAGAACAAATGTGTTACAGAAACTTCTGCTGGTTGTGGATGTGTCCTCAGCACAAGGACATCCATGAGCTGATGGATATCTGAGAAGTACTCAGCTAAATCCTCTGGGTCCTGAACAAAAACAGTCATCGTTCTCGCCTCGCATTTGTTCCTTTTGAGAAATCTGCACTTTTGCAGCAATTTAGTGTCTCCTTCCTGTCACGAGTGTGTGTTTAATAAGCACCAAACATAATGGTTGGGTTTAGTGTTATTCATACCTTATTAATATGTCCTTATTAGCATACTCAATGTGAGTCCAGATTCTTTTTCTAGATTTTAATTCTGGTCAACAATATGATTACCTTGAAGTGATTCACAATTATTTTCATTGCTGATTACAGTATTTTCCGCACAATATGGCGCACCTAAAAGCTTTTAATTTTCTCGGAAGCCGACAGTGCGTCTTATAATGCAGTGTGCCTTATAAATGAAAAAAGCTTTAAAATAGACCATTCATTGAAGGTGCGCCTTAAATAAAGCCTCAGAAACCCGAGAAAAACAAATCCTCATATTTCAGAGTCCTGAGTCAGAATTTCAGGGCTGTAATGCTTTTAAATTTTTTTTTTCAGTGTAAGAAATCTCACTTAATGTTTAAAAATGTTTTAAAAAATTTCTCTGACCGTCAGAAAATACATAAGATCTTCACAAACTGAAATGTTTTTATTTCGATTATTGATGAATCATTTTAACACCCAGTTGCCTACATTATGACAGTTGTATAAAATATAGCTTTGCCATGATGTCTTAGACACTGAAGGGCCTCTCATTATTCTACAGGTCCAAATGAGTATTTTTGTTAACAAATAATCGGATTCATTATTTTGTGTAGTGTTAGATCTTTCTTTTTGTCTTTTTTTGCGTATTTTGTCCACTTTAACCTAATACATATTAAAACATATATAGTTTATTGTCTTGAAGAGCAGAAAATCTGTACTTTTCAGACGCTGGATCCATTTGATTTTCAAAATAAATGCTGAGTAGTTTTCTTATCGACTGACTGATCAATTAATTACCTTTTCAGCTTCATACTGATCAGACAAAAAAATGCTACGTCATATCAGCAGAATTTTGCACTGATTCTGTTGAAAAACTTTGACTTGCATTAAACAAGGCGCTATTCATAAAGAGAACGACTTGTCTGTGTTCATGTAATGTTGATCCTTCATTTATGTGTTGTTACTTCATTTGTTTGTGCAACCCCCATCTCTTCTGTCTGTAATCAACCTGTTTGATCAACCTGGAATTTAATACAGGAGATTTGGGAGGAAGGCATTAGTGGAAAATCTCCTTGAATAGTCGACAGTCGGTGTAATATTTGTTTAGAATTATCATTTGTTTTCTTGTATCGCGACTTAATGTGTGGGATTTTGGGTTGATGCTAGCAGCTGTAGGTAATAATAGACTTACTGGAGGTGGAAGATGAAAAAGTATTATCTGTTCTGGGATCACAACACGCAAACACCACCTTCTCACAGTAACATCATGTTCCAGCATGACTGCTTCTACTTAGAGACAGCGCTCGTCGTGGTTAGTCACAGATCCGTCCGATGTCAGCGTTACTGCTCTCGGATGTAATGTTGGGACGTGTGCTTGCTTTAGAAAGACGACATTATTCTGTGTGAAGCAGATGTGTGAGGAAAGGTTAAAAAAAAATCATCCTCACTTATTAATAATCACGGCCACTGTGTGGCTGGGGCCGTGTATTTTTAAATCAGTCCCACATTTCCAGGAAATAGAAAGAGGTGATTACCTATCTTTATTTTTTCTTTCTCAATCTTTCCCCTCTCGTCCACCTTGGTCATTCTCACCTGAATTCACTGATAAAATGATTTTAGCTTCTTGTGTTTTTTTCGGTTTCCCCCTCAAACACTCCGTTTTCGTCACTGAGATGTTTATGATCTGTGTTGATTTATACCGGCTTTTATTCTAATTGTCAACTCTTTGCTCTGTGCAACAAATGTGTGACATGTGGACCCAGGACACACACACACACACACACAGGCACACACAGTAGGTTAATCCTCTGCTGTCTTTTTGCCTGACGTGTGTCACATTTACTCGGCAGCATTTTTAATTTTTTATTTAATTTCACTTGAGATGCTCTATTCTGAAATTATTTCCAAAAATATTTTTGTTGAGTGCTTGCCAGAGTCACTTCTGACAAATATTAAGAAATAAGAAAGAGAACAGCTCATTTAAATCAAACACAAAGATAAAAAGCAAACAGGCGGGTTTGAGTCAAATAGAGATCATAAAATACCAGCGCTGCATGACCAAATAAACCAGAATACTGGGAAACCAGTATTCTGTCATATTTTAAAATTATGTTTAAAAATAAAATCAGTAAAGCAAAAGTAAATAGAAATTTTCTGAGATTCCTTGACAAACTGAGCAAACACCCGCAGATGAAAATGAAGACGTGTTGAGAAAGGTGCTGAGAAAGTCTGAGTGAATTTTGTTTTGTGAAGATTTATTATACGTCTGCTCCTCACAAGATAAGTTTCAATTTCTTTTGGGTTCAAATTTGACGCACGTAGAGTTTGTTTAAGTGCTGCACTCATGAGATAATGTGTTTTTGCAGGGTACATAAATATTTATGTACCCAAAATGTCCCATTCTGTATTAAAATTCTTAAAAACCAAAGAGGTGCTCATGTCAACAGAGACTATCAGCCCATCTACTGTTACCTGTGTTTTATCCTTTTACTCAAACATCAAAATCAGCATCACCAGTGAACATCCAGATTCAGACGGTAATCGAAGCGTCTCACAGAACAATCGTGTTCTGGCATGTCGGAGCCGTTCTATACACTGAACATGAGTCCATTATTGAGTGGCTGTCCAGACAGTAGACACCGACCGGTCCTCTGATCGCAGGGCTAGGCCAGAGGAAGCTACGCATCGACCTCCTCCTCACACTTGGTCTAGGTTTAATACAGGCTTTCACCTCCTCTAATGGTCAGAGCCGTCGCAGGAAGGACACACAAGCGAAATCTCACTCCTCGGCTTGTGTGTGTGTCACAGCCATCCGAGCAGACGCACGGCACACAATCCATTCACTACCAGAATGTGATGCGAATGCGTAATTGTTCCTTCCACTTTATGAGAAAAGCGGGGCGAGATCTGTCTCTGATTGTGTGTGTGAGTTGCCAGACGGTCACCTCTGCTGTAAAATCTGCTTTATTGGCAACCGAATGAGCCAACAACCCCCCCGGTCTGTTGTCCTCTGGGGCACGCCTTTGTGTAAGTTTGAGGGGACTTAGAATGAGATTTCTGCTGAAGTGGGACAGATGTTCAGCCAATCGGAGTCTTTGGCAGCTGTAACTATGGTTACCAGATGTTCTTATCTCACTACCTTACACCTCTCATTCTATCAGTCGGGGTGAAGAAAGAGCCGGGGCGGCTCTGTGTAGCCGAGAGGCAGTGTTTCATGTCAGGCTGTCTGTGGAGGCTGAAGGCCCCGAAGCATTTCCTGCCACTTTTAATGGACCTCTATTCAACTTTCCAGGACTGATCTGCCATCATTGCTCTGCATTCCACTCCTGAAATCCTCATTCACTTTACAGATGTCAGTTCTGTCCTTCCTGCACCGTCTGCCACGCAACACATGCACACAATTTGGACTAAGAGGCAATTGATTTTTTGTGTGTGTGTGTGTGTGTGTGTGTGTGTGTGTGTGTGTGTGTGTGTGTGTGTGTGTGTGTGTGTGTGTGTGTGTGTGTGTGTGTGTGTGTGTGTGTGTGTGTGTGTGTGTGGCCACATTCACTCCCCCCATAGATCATCTCTGAGCCCATCTGCGCTCAGAAAGTTTGTTGTGGTTTTGGGTGAGATTGGAAAATTCTGGGACGAAATAGTTTTGGAATGTGTGTGTGTGTGTGTGTGTGTGTGTGTGTGTGTGTGTGTGTGTGTGTGGGTGGGTGGATGGGTACGAGGAAGTGTTTTCAAGGTCACATAAAAGCATCCAATGTGCCTCCACAGTCTGACTGCAGAGGAAACTTTGATTGAGTGACAAGAATCTGGGTTATAATCCCAAAATACACATGCTTGCATCTTGTCTTTTCAGTTTTAGCTTCAGATGATGATACACTATAATTACAGATGATTTGATTTTACGATAATATATCACGAAAGTTTTTTACACTTTCTGCTGTTTTTTTTTTTCTTCTTATTTCAGGGATTTTTTTTTCAGTTTGCAAGATGGATAAAAAACAAAATAAAATCAAGTGGCTCTGCTTTTTGGTTTTCAGAGTAATTGCACTTGTTCCAGGATTATTCTGGAAATTCAAACCATACAGAAGAAGTGAGATAAGACATTTCTCCTCTAGTCAAAAAATGTTGAAGTGATTTAAAGCCCATAAAGCTTGAGAGTAGTTTCTTTTTTTAACTGATAAACGGCTGTTTTCAAGGTTAAGATTGAAATATTTCATATTCAGCTGTTAAAATCATGTTAAAATAATATTTGAAGGTTTTCATCACATTAGAAAATACACATTTAAATATTATTTCCAATATTTTAAGTCCTTCCTGTCTCTGTTGGTTTAAAAGCTGTAAAAGCAGTAATGTTTTTTACATGATGATTGTGTGCATTATTTATTATTTACGTATTTATTATTTACATTTCTGTATGTATTTAACCTTAGTCTTGTTTTCATGCATAACACATTCCTCATAAGTAAAACAATAAGAAGGCTTCTATTTGTGGCGCTCCCACTCCCACTCATGACGCCTTCTCTGGCTCCATCACCATCGTGTCAGATAGACGAATCAACCTGTCTGTCTGACTGTCTGTCTGTCTGTCCCATATAAGCGGAAGAAAATGGATGGATGGATGGAATGAAAATTAAAAAAGCATTTCAACATTTTTTAAAACATACTTTTTCCACACTCCCACCTCCGTAGTATTCTTGTCTTTGTTTGTATTGCTTTAATGGTTTCCTTTGTCTCTCTCTCTTTTCCCTTTTCATGTCCCTCTCTTCCTCTCTCTTACACACACATACTTTAATAATGTGTTAGAGAGGTGATAATGAACGGTTCCTCTCCTCTTCAGTCTCTTTTCTTCTTTTCTCTTCCCTCCATCCACCTACTTGATCTGTTCGAGAGGCTGCTGAAAGAGATTTTTCTACTTCGGTTATGAAAACCCCTCAGGGTGATTCAAAAGGAAAACTCAGAGAACTTTTCTCATTTTTGCCGTCCTGGCAACGTGATGGATGGAAGTGTTTGGAAGTCTTGACTAGCACTCGACTGTTCATCTGAGTGGCTCACAGGTACTAGTCTAAAGGGAGTTCTTTGGTAGATGGTGCAAAAGGTGTGTGTGTGTGTGTGTGTTATTTTCTCTGTTGCCCTAAAATAGTATTTTTTTGACCCAGGAAAATCCGATAATATATTACCTGTTTAAGTCAAATGCAGATCAGAAAGTTCAAAAGGATCATTTGTAACTTTAAATTGAATACCCTTTATTTCCAAAACCTACAGAAACAAATTTTAAACTGTTTTACGGTTTTATGCTTCATTGCATCATTATTAGTTATAAACACTGATTTAAACTAAGCCTATATTGGCATTTTTGTTTTACCAGTGCATTAAATGAAGGATCTTTGATGTGAAAAGCATTGATTTATACAAACAAATGAATTAAGAATATTGATCACTTGGAGAGCACAGTCCTCCACTACAGCAGCGCAGGCAGTTTCTCCCTCATGTCGGTTTTCTTCAGGATCCACCTCAGGAACAGTTGGAAGATTTGACACTAAACTTGGTCTTATTTGCAAGTCTGATTTATTTAGTGAATTTGTGAGTTCTACATGTTTTTAATATTCTGGATCACCATGGATATGGAAACTTGAATGGATCCAGGTCAGACTGGATCCAGGTCATACCATACATCTCCTGGGGATCCATCAATTTTCCGGAGAGAACCCACACAGACACAGGGAGAACATGCAAACTCCACACAGAAAGGAAGAAAGGAATCAAACCTTAAAAAAAACAAAAGTTGTTCTGAATCAAAACTAAAAACCTAATGGATGGTTTCTTGGACTAATTCCTGCAAAAAAACAAAAAACAAAAAACTTTTTAAGTAAGCCCACAAACAGACACACAAATAAACCAACATTAGTAGAGTGAGTTATTTCTGTTATTTCTGTTACCTCTTTAATCTCTGTCATCTACATACTTTTCACCTCTTCTCAGTGAAACACCTCCATGACTAATGCGCAGCACTAAACAACACACAAGCACCAATTATTTGCTGAATGACGGAATACTTACTTGCTAAAACCAGACGTTCCCTGTTTGTTTGCTGATTAATTGTGTCTCAGGTTAAGGTATGCTTTAACTACATCTGTCAGTTTCCTTGCATTGCATATTTCAATCGTTATAAAATAGCAATTATTACAAGTAATGTCTTCTTGCTGCTTTGACCCCTCTATGTCTCTTTCATTGCATCCTCCGCTTTTCTCCCCTCCAGTCTACGCATCCTTGATTATTGCCATCTTGTCTTCATCCCTGTATCTCACAGTTTTCATCCCAATTCGTCTCCACTGTCTCTCCCTCATCTACCCTTCCCTCCATTCATCCCGTAAGCCGGTGCAGATTCTGCTGGCAGGCGCTGGATGTGTCGATCTGGTTATCCGGCAGGTTGGACCGTCAGATAATCATGACTCAGCCTTCGCTTCACATTCTGTCAGGGCCGCCTCTTGTTCCCAAGCAAGGACACACTGTCCCAAGCAGTTCCAATATATTCACAAGAGTCTTCAGTAAAAATACAAACACATTTGAAAAATATTGTTGCTAATGGAAGTCCTGCAATGAAAGTGTTAGCTATTTAAAAATATGCAAATATAATCAGGAAAATGTACTCTGTTCAGAAAATTGGCTTTTGTGACGAACTGTTATAAGCCTAACACACTGTTATGTTGTTTTATTCATGTTGTAAGCATGATTTTACTGTTCTGACATATGTGTAGACGTGTTTGTGTCCATGGTAACAATCACACATCGGTGCAGCTAATGATTTTTTAAAAATCATTGCTTGATCTTCCGCAATGCGTTGGCAACGTATGCGGAGCCTCTTTCCACCTCATGCCCGTAAGTCCACTGGGATAGGCTCCAGCAACCCACATGACCCGCAGAAACGGTACGGAAAATGGTTGGATAGCTTAATCATTAATTTATTGATTTGTAACGACAGCCAGAAGGGAAACAGTCAGCATGCTTGTTTTGTTCAATCATAAGTTAAAAACCCGAACGTTGTTTAAGTGTTGCGAGCTGCAGGTATTAAAATGATTGGAAATGTGAAATGAAGAAAGTGAATTCCAAATAATGTTGTTTCCCTTTGAACTGTTGTGAAATGAATGCATAAATATGGAAAAGTAAAGTATCTGCACCTTAAATCAGTATTGAAGTACTTTGCATGAGTAAATGGAACCAGGAAGGACTGATGGCTGACTATGAAACTGTTCAGTAGTTAGCACAGTATAACCAAAGCAGACAAAAGACTCCTTGTTCTGTTTATGACCTTTGACCTCCGTTGGTGACTCTGCGCCCTGCGTAGTAACCACAGGATTAAGGTATGTCAACTGTGATTGTCTTCAGAAAAGACAAAGGATGTGGTCAGACGGATCCATGGTGATTCTGGAATGAGCATCACCGTGGGTTACTTTGGAGAAAAAAAAGTAGGAGAAGAGTAACGTAGCGTGCAGAAGAAATAACACCGACAAGATCTAACAAGAAAGGAATATTTTCATGCATGGAGAAGAGAGCAGAGGAGAAGAAGGGTTATTGAATTCTTGAAAGTAATTTCCCAGAGAAGAAAGAGATGTAGAGGTTGATAGAGAGGGAGGTGTAGACAGGAGATAGAACACACTTGAGACGTTGGTTCATCTGCCGGCGTCAGTCATGTGACCTGACAGCATTATGTTGAGAGGCAGGAAATTGCAAACTTCTCCTCTCCTGCGGACGCTATTATGACCAGCTCACTGTTTTTTGTCAGGCACCGTTTCTTAATGGCTGCAGGTTTTTTTTTTCTACATTTGTAGGAAGTTTGAGCTGTATGAAGGTGTCAAGCTGCACATCATCGACATGGAAGCAGAATATACTCATTTGTACTTGGAGTTTTTTGAGCTATGCGACCTTGGACTGGCTCGTTTTCCCTGCATTTGGCACAGATGTATGGAAACAAAGGCTTCTCTGGTGTCAGCCTCTAAGTAAAATTGATAAAGGTTATGATACAGTTGCTCTGGCTCAGCTCCATCCCACAGCAGGGTGCGAATGTGAGGCTGTGAGGGTTTGAACAGCGATGCAGTTTTTCTTTCCTTATCTTTGTTCCTCTGTGTGGAAGGACAAGCAGGTTAACGCCACAGTAACCTGACGTACACTAAATACATTAAACCTCTCTTTTTGTACCGATTATATCAATACATTTTACCGTCTCTCCCTCAACAATCAACCACTGTAAACTGGGTTGACTATCTACATTACATTACTGTTAGGATGCAAATTAATAATAAATCGATCATAAGTCATTTTATAAGGTATTAAAACCCCAGAACATTTACCTGTTCCATCAGTCGGTATGAGATGCATTGCTATACTTTTAAAGTGATGACATCACCAGTAGGGCTCCAATGAATGTTCTTTGTTTGGATTTATATAATTACAGTTAAAAAAATATATTTTGAAATAAAGAAATATTCGCATATCCTGTTCTAAATACTGTTATTCATTTCACCTTATATTTTCTGTCGCTTTGCGAATCGATCAGTTGAATGGCCACGATGCAGCGTCACATGAATGACCTCTGCTTTGGCAACATGTTGGTTTTGACAGATAAACTCACTTTTAACCATAATTAGTCACACCTTTACACCTTTTTTTTAATTTTTTTTTTTGCAATCACGTAATGACTTTCATGTCCCTCTGCTCTTCATTATCAGGCTGCTGCTGACTTTGCCAAGGCGCACCTGCCTGACGCGCTCCGTCAGCAGCTGCTGGCCTACGAGCGGGAGAAAGAGCGCGACAGAGAAAAAGACAAGGAGAAAGACGAGAGAAAGGAGAGGGGAGGCCTCTCCTATCCTTCCATCTTGGAGCAACAGATCCTGACTCTGGACAGAGAGATGCTGGATAAGCTGTCTGCTATATATAATGAAGCAGGTGTGTTTATTCATCCAAAATACACGCAAGTTCTTTCATGTGTGACGCTTTGCAGAAGTTTTTTTTCCAGCAGTACTTTTGTCTGTCATTTAGACGTTAATCAAGAATGATCTGAACGCGTGCAAATTGTATGGCAGCTTGACAAAAGAGGACAAAAGCCACGCAGAGGTAGCTTGTTTTAAGCACAAGCTTTGCTGATTGGTGGGAACACAATGAAAGCACCAGTTTGTCCAAGGTGATCCTTTAAAAGTCTCCATAAAGCTACATACTTTTTTTTTTTTAAAATTCCTGCAGCTCCATTTTACTTGACTTTTGTTAAATCGCGACTGTCAGCAGCCCCAGACCTTGCTTATTCAGCTGCTTGAATGCATGCTGATCTTCACAAGGCCTGTAGTAATTATCTCTGGGGGAGGCAGGGAAGAGAGGGGGTGACATGAAAGAAAGAGAGTGATGTCGGAAAGAGGTAGGAGAAAGGTCAGAAGGAGGGTATACTGTATGTGTGGAAGGAGGACGTTTTCCCAGCGAGAGCTGCGCGGTTGGAAGGGATGCAGGTCCTGTATGGCAAAGAATAGGAAGAGTAGACATTTAAGAGAAGTGCAGAGACAAAAGCAGCCAGGAAAGACTAACAGAAAGCAGGAAGTTAAAAGGGGAAGGAGGACGAGATCCTGGATTCAAGGCGAGATGAAAAAGGATGATGGGAGTGAGTCAAATCAAAGCCGGTGGTGAGAGGAGGAAGAAATGCATTTCTGTTCAAGGCTCAGCCTTGAACAGACATGGAGAGTGTCAGCAGATTAATGAGTTTCATGCAATTTTTCATTCACCCCTATTAATTCAGTGTTATAATAGTGAGAGAACGCAGGAAATTAAAAGGGGCTAAGACCATATGTTAACCTCAGTGATTGTATTTGTGGTGTGTGTAGGATGTGTGTGTACGTGTGTGTGTGTGTGTCTGTGTGTGTGTGTGTGTTTTATAACAGACACATTTACTCATTGATCATCAGAGAGCAGTAACACAAATGAGAGAACAGTTCACAGAGTGGATTTTTATCCGGTTTATAATAGAATCAGTCCTCAGAGAGAAAATACAGTTTTAAACCAGAACTGGGTTTTTAGCCCCAAAGTCGATGAGATGATATATACAATCATTCAGGTTTCAAACAAAACTTTATGCAAGGCAAATATCTTTATAAATGAAAACAAAGTAATGTGTTTGAACAAAGATGCTCTGACTTTTCTCTGCTGTCTGATCAGATTCAACACGATGAGCTTCAGACTCATCATAATATATGCAGTTTCCAAAATATAAGGACTCTTTTATTCATCGATTTATTTTAAATTCCCGCTTCTTCCGCTGTCACGGTTCACGGGGTTGCTGGAGACTATCCCATGTGATTGGGGGTGTGACGCAGGATATACTCCAGGCACGACGCCAGTGCACTGTAGAGCCACACGGGGAGAACTTGCAAACTCCGCACGCAGCGGGACTCAAACCCGCAACCGCCTTGCTGTGCGGCGACTACACCTTGCCGCCCCTGGAAAATACATCTGGATTCCAAGTCGAGGGCTGTGTACGGTCGTGTAAATGAAAGCCTGCACAGACAGTGGTCATGTGACTCACATGTGAGTTGATGAGGAGGTCATTGGGTCGAGAAGGCCTTCACATCCTCCAAAGAATAAAGGCTCTTGTGATGTAGTGATTGCAAAGACATCGGAGTGTCCAGTTTAGAGGCAACGACTTGCAAGTTATTACTGATATATAGCAGAAAATATTGATTGACAAGCTGCAACTGCCCCAGCTGTGATTATGCTCACCTGCTCCAAACCCCCTTCATCCTCTTTTATCCTGCTGCCTCCTCAGCTGCAGATAAAAGCTCCAGCTCTCTGATCCGTGTTCCTCTCAAAACGGCCACCAGGTAAATCCCCGGCTTGTGATCACTTAAGCTACGTTGACCTGTTGCATCCGGAGATGTGTCCATATCTTCCTCTCATCCCTTTCTATATTTCTTTCATCTTTTATTTTTGGACAGCATAGCACGAAGGGGAAACACTGAGGTTACAGATAAACTTTGTGAGTTGCATTTGCTGCAGAATTCTTTCTCAGTCTGCATCTCAGATGAGTTTGCTGATCAAGTGATTATTGTGCGTTCTTGTTCCTTTATCCATATCGACAATTAAACCATTTATCATGTCTTGTGCAAAGCTCCCCACTTTCATCAGAGTCTAAATTAAGCTGGCATCGGAGGAAGAGAGAGGGAAAGCAGAGAGATCCATTTCTCAGCAAAGCTCCCGGTCCCCAGGACAACAGAGTATCAGATTCATCCCCCCCGTTCGTTGTTTATCGGCCACCAAAGCGCTTGAGAGAAAGATAAGAGATGGGACTCTGATGGAATAGCCAGGAGCGTGGCATCCATTATGGAAACTGTCTCCTTAATGCCACGTGGTATTCCGTCAGTACAAAGTGTTGGAAATGTTTGAACCCATGAAAAGGGTTCCGTCTAAAAGTTAAGGATCAGTGTTTTGAATGAAAATATTTTGGGGACAAACATTTGGTGCACCTGATTATTTGATCGCCTGAGAAAATACACACCCCTAAAAATAAGAGAAAGAATTAAACGTACAGCATGCTGCATTGACTCTCCACATGAGTCATTTTATGTGTCATAGAGAGTTAACATTAAAAAGTCCTCTAACACACACAGCATAACACACAGGGTTGGCATTCCAATGATCAAAATGGTAAACAGAAACCAAAAAGCAGAACATTAAATCACATATCTGCAGGAAGGAAGGAAACATTTATTCTTCAATAATACAATCATTTTTATTAGCAATCTATCACTTTTGTATTCCAGGAAATGTATGAGCACACAATATACAGTTTTGTCTGTGTACACTTTGTCACACACGTTCATCAGTCTTTTCTGAACTGGCAGAAGGATGACGTAAATGTTCCCTCACTGGTTTCCTCAGAGCTTCCATCATTTGTTTTACGGTCATGTCTTATTATTTAGTTCCTTTTCTTTCATTTCCTATTGCTTCTGTCTGACTCTTTTTCCATCTCGGTGTCAACAGAATGTTGACATTATTATCTGTTATTACTGTATCTCTACTTTTGTATTTATATATATTTTTTATGTGTATGTGTGTTTTTGTGTTTTTCGACTGCTGTGTGTTTCCAGAGTCATCCACTGATCAGGATCTGTAACTCTAACTTCACTGAACCCCAACCTGTTCCTGTGCTCCTGATGAGCAGATGGCGTTTTGCATGGTATCCTCTGCCCTGGCTGTGTGTGTGTGTGTGTGTGTGTCTGTGTGTGTGTGTGTGTGTGTGTGTGTGTGTGTGTGTGTGTGTGTGTGTGTGTGTGTGTGTGTGTGTGTGTGTGTGTGAATGGGTGAATGCTGCTTGTGTTGTTGTAGTGTCTGATTGCTTAAGAAGTCTTAACATTCCTTTCCTCTTCACTAAACTGAATGTTCATTCAGCCCAAATGGGTTTGCAGCACTTTATTTAAACGGTGCCTCCTAGTGAAACACATTGTTTTGTGGACAATTGAACCGTGGTCTTACGGCCCCCGTGATACACACCATCTGATATCGGGTTTTTCCCCCAATTTGTGAAGTCTGTCATCTGCTCTCTGCTCCCTGTATCAACTCCAGCCTGTAGATCTAAATATTTTATCAAGTTCTATGGATTCTTGATTTACACAGTTCATTTGGTTCTTTGACAGTAGTGACTAGATACTAATAAAAAATACTTCTGTTGCAACACAAGACGTGTCCTTGACTCTGGGATACAGGTACCAGCGGCGCTACAAGAGACAGGACCTGTTATTCTTCCCAGTAATCCCATAATAAAGGAAAACACGCTTGTAGGAATCTGTTACTGTTACTCGGTGCTGACAGACGCAGCTGCAATATAAACAGTAAAGGAAAATTGATCCTTCTATTATGCCACTTGAATTCCTCAAAAAGAGAGCCATGATTGTGCTGACACTGATCATATTCAGTATAATATATCATACATACTAGAGTGTAGGCTTGGCTTTAAGGTATAAAACAAGACGTGATGTCAAAGATGTGTTTTTTCAGGACACAAAAAAAAAAAATCCCATTAAATCCCGTTATAAAGGTTTATGACAGAGCATTGTGGGTGAAAGGGCACTGGAAAATGTGTGGCCCATTCAAAGCGACAACATCGTATTGATTAAGCAGTTGATAAAGACCAAACACTTCTGACAGGCTCTGACATCTGAGATGTGACACTTCCTGTTATGTAACTCTGCCGCTCATCACTGCAGTGGTTTTGGCAGCTCACTTTTAATTTCCAGCGCACAAGCTTTCTGAACTCACTGGGGAAACCTTTTCAAAGTGGTTCTTGCTGACTGTAGGATCATTAGATACTGTATCTAAGATAGGGAGTTTTTCATTGTGATGAATTATCCATCGTCGAGAGCAAGTTTCAAGTCTTTGCAAGTTTGATGGTGGATTTAAATAGTGCTCTGACTGTCTGAGTCAGAGTGCAATGAAAAGATTTAGTGTTCTGGAGTTCTTATGTAAGGAACACCAAGAACAGAACTCTTTCTTTTTCGGCTCTGTCTTGTGTGAGGAGAACAAATGTGATGTGAAGCCGTGTGCGGATCCAAGGAGGGGGGGGGGCTGATTAACTATCACAAGTGATGTAGCACAAAAGAATCATGTTGTGCCGTCAGCTATCAGCCCAGGGCTATGTTAGCTGCATTAGAATAACACACTTCAATGTGGGACTGACCTGGTCAAGATTGGGAGTAATTTAGGCAACAAATTTTAAGAAAGAAGAATGCAGGGAATAAGAAAAGATTGTTTCTCCAGTACCGCTGCGGGTTTCATAATGAGTCCCACTGTGTTAAACTGGGGTCATTTCTTAAAACACTTCCTGGATGTCGTCCGGTGTTTTTCCCAGGTATGACCTTTATTTCACTGCAGTTTTAGAAAAAAAACATTCTTTCCACTTAATTATCACCACAAAAAAAACAAAAGAAAGTGTAAAATGAAATAATTGAGTGGTTTAACAGTGAGAGTCCTCCAAAGAAAAAGGAAAGATGTAGTATGCATGTTCAATGAACAACATCACTAGAAATTAGTGGTCAATAGTTTGTGGACGTCCAAAGATCCATAGAATAACAATAGCGCAGAGCATGAAAAGAAGACGGACAATTAATCTGCCGATATCGACTTTGACCTGGTATACAGTATCCTAGTAACGGCTTAAGAAGAAGAATCCTCCATTTATCCACATGAGAAGAAATTCTCTTCACACGTTTTACAGCACAAATTATTTAGGCCTACATGCAGGTCCACACATACACAGAGGGCCAATACAGAATACGTCACAGTAAAGTGAAATTAGCCCCATGGTGGCGCCCTGAGATCCTTTTGGGAGGGATTGGTGTCTTTCTCTAAAGTCTAAGACACCTTGATAGTGCCCAGGAGGTGAACACGTCTCCAAACACCAGCTCACCCTCATGTTGTGGGCTGCACAGGTCTTCAACATGTCACCCTCCGGTCTCCACGTCTACAGAAATGAGCTGCTGCTGTAAATGTTGACGTTAATAGCTTGGATATTAAACCAGTGGTGAAGGCAGCTCAGCTATCACTCACTAGTGAGCCAAGATTCACTGACACTGTTTGAGAATGCCCCCATTGCATAATTAATTGGTCAAACCAAATATTTGGTCTGCCTCTACCATGAATATTAACACTGCACATCCAAAGAGACCGGACTGGACAGGATGGCAGCCGTCAGAGAGTCAGGAGTTGTGTGTGGGCTGATGACACAATGGTAATGGGGGAAGCTGAGTGGTGCACTAACACCCTCACAAATTTTACCTAAACTCCAAACCAGTGCCAGGTCTTAGAGCAAAAATTGACTGGATGCATTCATGCATTAATGCCTTTTACTCTCCAGACGTCCTGTGAGCACAAACAGTCTTGGCTGACTTGGGTGGAGTGAATCACTGCGATGATACAAATTGGGTGAGAGACTAACTGGGGCTGAGATGTTAACTTTATTTGAGTGTTAAAGGTGTGCCTGACCAAGCTAAGCCAATAATTAGAATGAGCGCAGGGTGCATGCAGGCTGCGGTGCCATTTTAATAGAGAATGCTGAAAGTGTGTTTGGCATGGCAGAGCTAATTGGAGGCGAGTGTGCTAGCCGAGGATCTCAGTCCATTATCTCTAATGCCATGGGATGGAGATAAGGATAATTAGCTGGACAGCGTGTCTTGAGCAGTCAAGGTATGAGCAGCAGCATTGGAGAGGCATGGAATCATGAAACCACCAGATATAGATTTTTTTTTTTTTTTTTTACAAACTGCACAAGACATTTTGAAAGTCATTTGCAATTAAAGGGCATCGATATTTAGCTTCATTCAACTTTCGCCTCACTTTGTATTGGTACTTTTTTTTACATAAATAATTAGTCTTATGGGTTCTTTATCAATTTTCCATTAAGCTGTTTTTCTTTCATCCCGACCTATAAATGTGAAGTGAACTCATTTCTCTTTCTTTCTTTCTTGGTCTCCTAGGTTTCCACCCATTCTCAAATCTTACAATTCATCTGATCTGCCTCTGTTGCCGTCTGTGTGATTTCTCTCCCTCCCTCTCATCCCTCACACTTGGACTGTATCTACTGTCTGTAGGGTTTGGGATCGAGTGACTGTGGACTGCTTGGATGAACTCTTTGTGCGTATTTTGTTCAGTTCAACAGAAACTGTCAGTCAACGTCACACCGAGACGTGGAACCTTAGAGCCATGTTTCAGAAGTTAGTAGGTCATCCACATTCTGAAGCTGACATTTAAAACTGGCTCTGTTTGTCTTTCCTCTACCTCCTGAGAATGTCTCTACTGTATGTCCCCATTTTCTCATCTCTCCCTGTAGCCCACCCCCTTCTCATTGTCTGCCCCTCCCCATTTCTCTCCAGGTGGTCTAGGCCAGTAGGACCCCCTACTTTCTCATTTTCCCTCTTCTGTTTTCACTTCTCTTCGGTTTTGTCTTTTCTCAGTCTGAGCAGATGGCCAAGCAGGGAGATCTGTTCTTTCTCCACAGGATGTTGGATCTCACACAACAGGCCTCAGATTAGAGTCCAGCTTCTCTTATGCACGGCCGGGAAGTTGAACAGAAATGCTTAAATTAAAGCATTTTCAGAGTAAAACATAGGAGAGGTTTCTTCAAAGAGCTCCATGTCTTTGAAACGAGAGTAGTGGGAAAGTGTGCATATTGGAATTAAGGATGCTAGGACTTACGGTGGGTGGTATAAACTAGAATTGTCAGGTTCACATGCTGTGTTACGGCTTTTATAGATTGTTGGCGTTATAGTTGGTAATGTTTTTCTATCGTGTCGTTGACCTTTTTAGTCAAGACTGAAATATCTCAACTATTGTTTGAAGGATTTTCCTTGAAACCGTTTTCACAGACATTCAAGGTCTCCTGAGGATACATCCAAAATGTCGTCTATAGCGTCAAAACGAGGTTGTTATTCAGTGTTCTGAGTGAAATGTCTCAACCATTGAGTGGATGGATGAAATGTGGTGCACATCAGTCACTCGTGGATGAACTTCATTAAATTTGGATTGGATGAACCTTTAACTTTCCATCCTTTGTCTCCTGGTTAAAGTTTCAGTTGTCCAGTACAGTACTTGTATTTTGTGAGTAGGTTAAAACAACGTTCCTGCATTGTTCATCTGAGCTGTTTGCATGGGGGCAGTAACATTTATCTCTAAGTACATCCTCATTGTGCTGCTAGCCTGGTTATTGTATGACTTACAGTAAAACAATAAATGGAATATTACCTTGAACTGTCTGGTTTGTATTCATGCACATATCCTTACATGTAGTTGTTTGTTCTTTATTATATTTTTATATTTACGCTCATATATGCTGTTTGATGAAAACCATTAAAAATAATATATAAAAATAATATAAACAAAAAAATAATAAAAATAATATAAAAAATGATATAATAATAATTTTAATTTTTCTGAAAATTTTAAAAATATATATATTTACGCTGTTATATGCTGTTTGATGAAAACCATTTTGAGTTTACTTGTAATGAAATGTGATAGTAATACGGTACGTACCATTACCACTACCACTGATATGCTTGATTAGCCCAACACATTCTTGTCTGGTTACTTTATCTATAAATGTTTTTTTGCTTCCTTTAACAGACGATTGGACATACTGCATCTTATGTTTGTCTGACTCCTATCTGCTCCGACTCATGGTTTTCCTTCTGTTTCCCTCTTCTCCTCCGTCTGTTTCAGGCACTACATGTCTGGTGGCCCTGCTGTCTGATAAGGAGTTGACGGTGGCCAACGTTGGAGACTCGCGTGGGGTTCTTTGTGATAAAGACGGCAATGCCATTCCTCTATCGCACGACCACAAACCTTACCAGCTCAAAGAACGCAAGAGGATCAAGAAGGCTGGTGAGAGAACAGCTGCAGTCCAGACCAGCAGACGTTTCTCCAGTGATTAGGAATCATGGAAAAATGCATGCCTCAAAACTTCAGGGAACATCTGAACTCAGATTGCTGCTATGGGAGCATAAAATGTGTCAAATGTTCAAAAATGTGCACCTTTACAATTGCCTTTTAAATGTCATGTGTCTCTGAGCGCAGGTTGACATCAAACCCCGGAGACCGATAACACCAAAAAAAAGCAGCCTGTTATCAATTGCAGCCAGACAGTGCGCAGTATTCAAGGTGTATTTGTAGTCATAAATTCCTCCCTACCCAGTCTGCATACCCTCTGCACTGAACAGATTGATGGCGGGTTGCCAGATGAGTCATTCAGTGTGGTGACTTTAAGGACAGCCCACTATCTCCACCTACTGGTGTAATTGGGTACTGGAAAGACAGACAGATTTAATGTGCTGCCAGGTAGAATGCAATTTGGGTGCTGAAGTTGCTGAGACTCCCTCCTGTTTTAGTGACCTTCAGTGAGGGGAGTCTGCATTATAAAGTCTCAAACACAGAAACCACTACAATGCTAATAAGAACTGGCTTTAAGAACGCCGGGTGGATGCCACACTCTTGTTACGGTTGTCTTTTCCTCTCATTGAGTCTCCAGAATTATCACTACCTGCAGCTCAGGCTCTGCGGGGTTGAGCGGATGATCTGATTTGAATTTGGCTGCATGCATTTACATCTGCAGGAGGTAACCTAGTGTTCTTTGAACTGATGTAGGCCTTAAATAATCCTAAAATAAGTCATTTCTGTGCACAGAATAGAGAGAAGGAAATTTTCAGATAAAGGTTTACATTTACATGATGAAGTGATTTGAAAATGCCAAGTTTTGGTTGTCAACCCCAGTAAAAATGAACAGTCAAATCAAAAACACCTCATCAGATCAATATTGCACCTAAGAACCTCCGGATGAAGTGAACAGGGTTTTATAAATGTTTTTACCAGAGAGGAAAAATAGAAAAAATCAGACTTCTGATATTGCCTATTTATTATCTCTGGTAATTACATCCGGCTTCAAAGTGGTGATGTATTGTAATTGTCAGTGTTTGTGTGTTTGTCCATCCGTTCAGCCGTTAGTCCACCAAATATCTTCACAACCGTTGCAGATAGAAAGATGAAACAAAAAGCAGATTACACGGGCGGCAAAGGGGATGAAAATGAGGTGATGACCTTGACCTAGAGAAAACAAGGTCAAGGTTGAACTTTTTCTACTTTCAGGAACAGGATAAGATAGAAAGACGAGGGAGAAGGGCAGTGTGAGTAAGCACTAGCTTTGATCTATGGTCAAAGCTAGTTTTTTGATCTTTGCAACATCCCGCTACTTATTTTAAAATTTTGAATTCAGGGGTGTTGCGGGATGTTGCAGTCTGTGACTGCCCTGGTTCTAGTTTACTCTGTTGCTGCTGGTTCTTTATGTACTTGTAGCTGTTTGAAATCAAATTTCTCTCTATGACTTGCTGTTTTTTGTCTTTATGATTTTCTTCCTCGTTTGTTATTGTCAGTTACTTTTGCCCAAACAATGTTTTAATTTTCCATTCTTATATTGCATTTTATTGCGGATCATAAGACACGTTCTTAGTTAATGAATCCTAAAACGTTTTTTAAACCTGCCTTTGCGGTTATAATGTTTTATTTCTGGTGATTACAGTCGATGCAGTTTGTACCATGACTCAAGAACAAAAGTCTATCTTTGTTTGCTGCATCGTCAATTTCATACCTTATTTTGAAATTTCCTAAAAACTTCAAAGTATTGACAGTATACAAAAAAATAAAGCTAACTAGGGAAATAGATGGAGTTTAAAAAATGGAGATCGTTGATTAAAGATAAATAAATGCAGTCAAATGATAATGTTAGGGCAGGTATGCTGCTTTGCTAATTCTTACGATTCTGGCTTTAGCAGCAAGCAACATAGTTTCATGTATCTGAGGAGGACATATCTGCCAAACTAGTTACTGTGGAGGACACAGAGGTCATGTCAGCTGCTGTGGGGCTTAAAACTTAGTTTATGATTTTAAAAAAAGTGTACTCATAATGTTTTGTAGAACCTGAACTCTTGCCCTCAGTATTTTTAATATTCTTGCTGTATGGCCCTGCTTCCTCAGAGAAAGGCAGTCTGCCCAAGTATGCAAGTCCATCTGATCCTGTCATTTCCAATACAATTTCCTGCTTGCAGGAAGTCACAGAGGACACACAGCTGTACTGTACAGCATGAACAGCTTCTTTCATTAGTTTCAATGGTGGGCACTGTTTTGATTCCTTTAAATATTTTAAGTCATGGTTTAAAAGCAGAGACATGATAAACATTTGTTTTTCCACTTGTTTTCTCACTTTTTGGGGTTCGTCTTTCTTTGTTCTGTCTTCTTTCCTACTCTGTCGTAATATCTCACTTGCCACTTCTTGTTTCATTTTTTTAAACCGACCATTTCCCTTCTGTCTTTGTCCTCAGGAGGATTTATCAGCTTCAACGGGTCGTGGCGCGTCCAGGGCATCCTGGCTATGTCCCGCTCCCTAGGCGATTACCCCTTGAAGAACCTCAACGTGGTGATTCCTGATCCTGACATCATGACGTTTGACCTGGACAAGCTGCAGCCGGAGTTCATGATCCTGGCCTCCGATGGCCTTTGGGACACATTCAGCAATGAGGAGGCAGTTCGCTTCATCAGGGAGCGACTAGACGAGCCTCATTTTGGTGCCAAAAGCATCGTGCTCCAGTCCTTCTATCGTGGTTGCCCTGACAACATCACCGTCATGGTGGTGAAGTTCAAAAGCAAGGCCAGTGAGCAGTAAAGCACCAGTTGATCATGCAGTGTATAACGTGTTTGAATATGGGTAAAATAGAATGGGCTGAAGATAAAAGATTTATTATCTGAATCCACATTTTTTTGAGCGAGATCTATTTCCATCAAAGATACAGAAGTTCATACTCCAGTCAGACCCTCCGCCTTCTACCCTCCTCTGCTTTTATTGTTAAAAAAAAACCCCAAAAAAACATGTAAGATAATGTCTTTCATTAGGCTTAGCCGTGTCAGTCAGACATAATGTGAGCTCGGTCACTGTTATGCAAATTAAGAGATTTAGCTCCCTGTAGCAATACACACTTTTATTAGTGTGTGTCTGTCCATGTGATAAACGTTCATAATATTGTTACATTAACAGTCAACTCATCGTTTGGCCAATAATGACAAATTTAAAGGATATAAGATAGCATGCCGTTTCCCGTCCACGTTATTTGAAGCTTGGATGTCTTTAACTGGATGTCTGTGTGACCATTAAATCTATGTTATGTTTCCACGTCACATTGTTGTTTCTGTGTCCGCTGAATATCCATCCTGATGAGCATCTGTGTTCTGGATCATGCACGTCTGCTTTAAACCATCAATATGACTCGACTCCCTTTAAGCCTAAACAACACAAATGATAACTTGCATATGCTTGTTCAAATACCAACCTCATTGTACGGCAAAAGAATTGATTAAAATGCTGCACTTGCTCAGTGTGGGGAATTATTGAGTGTTTTGTATTGAGTTGCCCTATTATGAATTTAGCTTTTGAACCTTTTAGTTTATGTAAAACAATTGTTGTTATTTTCAGCCTCTATCTGATTGTTAAGCTTATTGACGGAGTCTCTACTTCGAATTGTCCAAATACAGTCTACCATCCTGTTAACAACGGCTGGCTGATGCAATAGATGGTCAACGAGCTTCACTTTAATTGTGTTTAAAATATTAAACAAGTTTTTAAAGCAATATCCTCTCAGATAATATAGTGATAATGTTGTAAACCGCTAATTATTAACATAAGCATTATGCTTTATAAGTTATTTAATTATGCAAAAACATTAACATTTCATTACAATGTTTAAGAAAAATGTAATAATTAATTATATATTAGTTGAAATGATTACAGTCTGATAATATTTCATATAATTTGAATTAATTACTATTAAAGATTAAGATTAACAGGCTTGTGTTTTACATATTGATATGTTTATGCATTTCTTTGACTCACTGTTCTTTTATATTCTCATTTTCTACATGATATCAGGCTAATATCGTGAAAAAAATCAAATTACTGTTACATTGCCATCTGTTGACATCATATTCACTAAGAAACTTGTGTTTCTTCCTGATGCAGGATATCAAATGTTCCTGAACTGTAATGAAATGTAATCAGCCTTTGAATGAAATGTGTTATTGTTGCCTTATCTTTTAAGTCTTCATTTCCTGTTGAAGTCTGTTGTGAAAGGAAAAAAAAAACTCAAGTTCAAGAAGAAGCTGAAACCTGAACTAAAATTACAATAAAATGAAATTGGATAATTTTCTTTTTATGCTAAATGAAATCAAATTTGTTTGACGGAAATATATTTAATGTTAGAACTGATAAACTGTATATATTTGTTAAAAAAAAAACCCCAAACATTCTGAGTTTGATGCCTGCAACAAATTTTAAAAAAGATTCACAATCACCTTCTCTTTTTTTTTAAAAGTCAGGTAATTCTAGATGTTCTTTTGTTGTGTTATTTTCTTTGCGTCAGTCCATCTGAGATGAATTCTGTCGACCGTATTTCTGGATGATAATAAACAGTTTGTTTCAGTTGGTAGAGTCTGAATTGTAAATGCAGTGACTCTGTTTACTCATAATGGTTTTCATACGTGTTCCAGTACTCATGCTGTTTTATGCTTCATAAAATCATGGTGGTTTTTAAAGCAGTCCTGGCTGTGAGGTTGAAGCACACGTGTTTTCATCCTTGCCCCTGTTGTGTAAAGATTGTTGCATCTGCCCTGCATCTTTTGATGATATTACAGTCAGTAAATGGTGAAATCCTCAAATTGCAGTAAAGTGTTTAGTGTTAAAGGTTATTTTTAAAGTATTGGACTACTTGCCGAAGGATTTTCACAAAGTGGTGAAGGTCTCCCATTTCTGTTTGTGAATCACTGATCCTTTCCAGGATGCCCTTTCCATGATGCGAGCACCTGACCAGATAACCTTTACACCTTTGGAATGGATCAATCTGGTGTTTGTGAGCATTCCACAATTTCCCAAGGCTTTTGTTGCCCTTTCACCAACTTTTTAGAGATATATTGCTGGCATGAAATTCAGACTAACCATATATTTACAAAAATCAATGAAGTTGATTTAATGTCTTTGTACTGTTTTCAAGAGAACTGTCAGAAAGGATTCTCGGTTTTTGATGTGATGGAATGGATCATAACAAACTCACTGCAAAACTCGCTACTCCTGTAAAATAACACCATTTAAAAGAATGTATGATATTCCAGACATTCTGAGAAGGTTGTATACAATGTTTGTTAGTATGACACCTCCACTGTTTCTATAGCAATGAAAAAAGTTACAGTATGTTCCTATTCCTGAATTGTTTAACTTCATATACAGTATATGTATAATAGTAAAACTGCTTGTGCTTTTTCATTTGACCTTTTTCCTTGATAATGAACATAACAGAATGTTTACGTGGCATTTGTACTTGTTTATGTTGACTTTAATTAACTGTTAAAAAAAAGAATTCTTAAAGATTAAATCGAAAAGGCTACATTAAAATGATAAATGATCGTGTATATTATGCCTTTTTCTTTTTAAAGAAAATATCCATCAAAATAAATTATACCAAGTATACGTCCTTCATTTTTCATCTATTTTATTAAAAATAAATCAATTATAGTGACAAAAATGCATCCTTGGTATTTTGCCCTCATGAGATGTGAGTTTGCCACTTTTTCCATGAAGTTTTCTTTTATTCTACTTGTCTCAGCTGAGAAAATGCAGTGGAAAAATAATCCCAAACATCACATGACAGTTAATGATATTGATCAATAAAGCTTGATTTTTGTCAGTCTATGCCAAATGATTGAAACATGTCCATTACAGACATCCATGAGTAAAGTGAGGAACATATTTTGGTCCTGCCAGTACCGAATCCTGATCAGTTCAAGTTTAAATCAGAGCATACGTACATACAACTCAGTAAAATGAAACATGTACAGGAGTCCTCTTCAATGGTCAAACATGATAACATTAAAAATAAATATGCATATTCATTTGAAGTAAACTGAAAATTGGTAAACACTTTTAACAAGACTTTTTTTGAAAGCAAAACTTTAGTCTACATAGTGCCAACCTTTCCCCACAATTCAAGATGAGCAATCCACCAAAATTTCCCTGTCACGTCACTGCTGTCAGATGTCAATCCAGGAAGAAACACAATATTGAACCAAACAAGGACTTCCTGTCTGCTGGTGTGCGTGACCATCCTGAGCAGGTGTGATGTGGCCCCTTGCTGTGGTTTGGTAACTGGAGAACTTAGTTGCACTGTCACTATAGATATAAATAGCTTTACTGAAAGCTACGCTGGTGCAGACGAAATCCCATCAGGACAGGGGGGGGAGGGATTATTCTGTCTGTGAATAAATAAAGCATATCCATTGCAGACAGTCTCCAAAAAGGGACCAACCAGCCAAAGCCGACAGATACAGCGATACAGAGGGACCACTGGCTACAGACGATTATATAAAGAAGGAAACATTATCTTTTGGATATAGACTAATCACTTTTAAGACATGGGTATACAAGGATCCAAGATTCCCAAACAAGCGCAGGTCCTGATGTTGGGTCTGGATGGATCAGGAAAGACCACATTGCTTTACAAACTAAAGTATAATGAGAGCGTGATAACTGTACCGACTGTGGGCTTCAATGTGGAGCTGCTGGAGACAGACAGAAGCAGCCCGGGCCTGACAGTGTGGGACATTGGGGGCCAGAAGAAAATGAGGCCTCACTGGAAGCATCACTACACGGACACAGCTGGTCTGGTGTTTGTGGTCGACAGCTGGGACCAAAAACGGCTGGACGAGGCCCGCAAGGAACTACATAGGGTAATTAAGAGAATACTACGCCCTTCTCGGCTCGAGCAGATTTCTTAATATTTTTATTGATCTTTTATAGGCTTTTAAAATTAACATTGCTTGTTGTTCTATCACTCAGCTAATGATGGATGTGAATGGTTTAACACTCATGGACAGAAGCTCCACAGTTCTCACATATGTGAACAGGCAATTATATTCTAATAACATCACAACACCTTTGAGGCCAACCATTGCTTAATATGGAACTGACAAAACCATACTGTGAATCCTCCACTGAGCAAACATCAAGCACAGAGGTTTTAGTGAAGATTATTTGCACATTATGCAGTGATGAGTTTTAAATGAGAAAGAAAGAAAGAGATGATTTTAATAATTTTGTCCAGTCTGATTAATGTTTTGTTGAAAAACTTGCCACATGTCTTGAAACATATTTAGAAGGAACCTTTAATGAATGGATGATTCCATAATGTAAAGACTTTAATGATCTGTGCTCATGTAAATAATTGATCAACAGGTTGATTAATGTTTTTGTATCTCATAGAAATATTGACCTCAAAGATTCATTCTTCAACTTCCACCAAGTGCAAAGTGTCTATTTACTACTTATGGTCGAATAAACTTTCTCAAAAAGGTTTGTTCGACAATTTAGTGATTAATGTTATTTATTTGTTTTCTCAACTTTTTAGGTCATGAGGTACGAAAGTCTCAAAGGAGTTCCTGTCGTGATTCTTGCCAACAAACAGGATCTTCATGGAGCTCTAAGCCCTGAAGCGCTTTGCCTGAAGCTGGACTTGAGGACAGTGTGTGAGGGCAGGGCCTGGTTCATCCAGCCCTGTTCAGCCACCACTGGCATTGGACTAGAAGAAGGTTTCAGGAGGATCGCCTATCTGATGAAGACTCCATTGAAACAGACTCAAGAAGACATTAAAGTGAAGATGAGATCTAAGGGATTCAGTCTTACAGCTCTGAAAAAAGTCTTGCTTTGAAGCAGGAAACGGGTGAACATTTTTAAGATTCCATTCATGAGTAGGATTCCTTCTCGCTTACTTATGCAATGCTTCTCTGAAAGTGGGTCAAATAAGAAGAGGTGATAACAAAAGGGAATGATATAATCATTCTGCAGTGTTCATGATGGCAAAATATTTTTGAACCATGCTGATAAGGGAAGTGGGGTGAACAAGCATGGGTTGTAAAGAACTGATGTCCCCAGTTTTATAGGGACCACTAGCAAAACATGTCTGAAGATTAATTTTTATAACACAATTTTAGCAAATGAAATACTTCTATTGTTTTCTCTGTTTGTTACATTTTAATACATTTTTGAAAAATATATAATGCTTTATGTGTTTGCACTTTGGAGTCCTGTCATAATCATGTTCAGGAATACATTTCAAAATTCAGTCAAACCAGAGTCTGGTTTTGTCAAATCAAATGGGGGAGTTTGATTGACTGAATGATCCCAGGAGCTTTGTTGTCAGGGGCTTTATGCTCCTGCTAGCGTATCCCTTGGCAAACAGCTCCTGAGTGACGGGCCAGACGAAGAGCAGCAACAAAACCCTTATGGCAAAAAAAATATCAAGGACCGTGACGTCGCCTGGTATGGCGCAACCGGGGCCCCAACCTGGAGCCAGGCCCGGGGTTGGGGCCTGTATGCGAGCGCCTGGTGGCCGGGCCTCTGCCCACGAGGTCCGAAAGGACGACGTGGGCCCAACCTCCGGTGCACTCATCACCGTAGGGGACGGGTGCAGTGTGGATTAGGTGAGGTCGTCAGCATGGGGCTCGACGCCCCAGTCCCCAGACAGAGTCTAACTTTCAAACTGATCTTATTTTTTACTGAAAAAAGCCATGATGTCCAGCAAAAAAAAAGAGGGAGTTTAGCAATTCATATTGTACTGCTTTATCAGTCAAAATAAAATTAAAAATTAAAAATTGTAATTTAACCCAGTCAGTGAACTTAGAGAAGTTTTCAGTTTTCTTCTTGGTAGTAAATTTCGGTCTCTTACGTTAAAATGAAATATTTTTTCTCTAAAATGGCCATATAGTTTGTGTGAAATACTATTTTTTAAAATGTCGTTGCAAAATGGGTTGAGTAGTGTCATAAGATACAAATAGTCACGTTAATAATCGAAACTTATAATAAGTGTTTAACATTCAGTGCATACAGTAGCCATGTATACAGACCTTTGAGCAAAGCACAATGATCAACACACGTTTGCATGTTTTATATGGCGCGCGCTCAAACGGACAGGAGAGCCAAGGGAGCCAATCAGAGTGGAGGGATTTCCCCACCCTTCCTCTACGCCAGAGCGAGGCTGCCCTCCTCCACCGGCATTCCCAGTGTGCACCGCGCGTAGCAGCAAGAAATAGTCGCTAAACGGAAGGTTGAGAAAAGAGAACCAGAAAGGGTAGCTGCGAGCCGAATCCACGATTTAAACTGTAACGGAACCTGAATTAACTAACATGGCTGACAACGAGAAACTGGACAACCAGCGGCTGAAGAATTTCAAGAATAAAGGCCGTGATTTGGAGGTAAAAGTTGTTCGGATTGGTATCGACTCCCTTTTCCTCGGCACCGCTGCTCTATTCACGACTAGCTTCGCCCCCTGGCTTCCTTGTGACGTCGTTTCTAATTTCTACCGTTGGGAACTTTGTACCCAAACCCTCGGCAAAGGTCTCAACAGTTCGCCACTTTTATATTATTGGTCTCGACAAGGCTGTTAACCTTTGAGAGCCGCTGATTTCGTCACACCATGAGGCCGCGTTGGTTATAAAACATACCAGAAAAGCGAGTCAGAGTTCATCGCCTCCGCTGGATATGCTCGGGCCCAATGGGGACAGGCTAGCTTAACCGACGTTTATATCCACTGAACTGATTCAGCTGCCGTTCAATGATTAAATCATTGACACAAAGCTTGTCATAGATAAGTATTAGCTTGACTGATAAGCCGACGCAGTAACAGATAATCATCAGTTTGCTGCTGCAGTTAGCTAACCTGCGAGCTAGCATGGTTGCTAGCTGAGTTACCATCAGTGGTTGGGCTTGGTGCTTGTGGCTGCAGTTCCACCCATCCCCCGTCTTCATCACCAAAAACAATGGCGGAAACCAGTTAGCCTCTTAGCTGACCAGTTACCTGGGTCTTAAAAATCATATTCCACAGTTCACCAAGGTTACATATTGATAAATGTATGCTTCTACAGTCATTTTATTATACCTTATTGATCACACGACTAATAGGTTAATGCTAAGGTTGAATATCGTTTATAAGTTAGGGGTTGACTGCATGGATTTGCTTCATCAATGTTAAGATTATGATGTAATATTATGGAGAGACCCTTGAAAGTGAGTGAACAGGATGTACTCACAAATTCCTTCTGACAAGCAGTTCGTTTTGCAATCCAGTGGCCACGAGTTGTTTCTCTAAACAACCTGTTATCTTCATGTTGGAGGTCTGTCAGTGGTGGAAACTTGCGTCATCAAAAACATGTAGTCCCAGTTTGTAAATAAACCATATTAGCTTCAAATTTTTTAACACACTTAGCTAATTCTGAGAGAAACTAATCATTATAGAACTGGCGTTTTTCCACAGCCATTAAAATTAATGTAAGCCTCCTTGAAAATATGATTTATTGCAGGAAAGCATTAGTGCTGACTTGAATGTTGGTCTGCCATCATTCTCTACTCTTGAATGTTGTGTATAGGCAAGAGTAACGAATGGTAAAGATTAGTGAATATAGGGTGGTAGCTGGCTTGTTATGGCATAAAAAATCTCTACAGTAGCTGAGTCACAGATAATCAGACTTGTTAAGTGTGTTTCAGTGGTATTGTAAATGGCATGTGAGCTGTCAAGTTAATGCTCCAGGCATGTCAGATACTGTTGATCACCACTGTTGGCAAACTGGACTGTGGAATCACACTGTACCCACATTTAATGTGTTTTAGTAAAAAACAGGCTGGAATTATAGTTCCACATTATGTCATGTTAATGTGTTGTTTCTTTCACAGACTATGAGAAGACAGAGGACTGAGGTAGTGGTAGAACTCAGAAAGGTAAATACATTTTTATTATATTGTGGAATCAAAAACATTGGGCTTGCTCTATGCATTTTATCATTGAAGTTATGCTCTGACAGATGCTTGTCTTATGGTAAATTTGTTTCATAGATGAGATAATAATTTTGCTCCCTTCATCCCTTCACAGAACAAAAGAGATGAACACCTTCTGAAGAGGAGAAATGTGCCGCATGAGGACATCTGTGAAGACTCGGATGTTGATGGAGATTTCAGATCGGTATGGTTCTGCTTTTTTGCAAATGAAACATGAAGAACTACTGTACAAGCCTGAGTTGTAGGGATTCACCTATTGGTTATGTTTACAATGCTGTCCTATAGAACAATTTTATTTATTCCAAGTAGAAAATATGACATCTTTAAATGAAGAAATAAACGTTCACTTAGTGCAATGAGAAGGGTCATCATTAAGGCAGACATTAAACATGCTAAGAGACTTTGGACCCGCTTGTGACTTAACAGTAAACACAAACACATCTGACATTCAACAGCAACTGTCAATTCAAGGCAGGCTAATGTTTATTCACTCTGTAGAGGGGTTTTGACATTTCTTACTACCATCAAACTGTTGGATTGATGCATATTAAACAACTGTTATTGGAACCTTCTTGACACTTCTTGTATAAAATGCATCACAGTGTGCATGTGTGTACACCACCATAATCACATGAAGTGAACTCGGGCTTTCAGGATTTGACTAATTTACAAAAGCAGTTAATTTCCTGTGGTCCTTTACTTGAGTTCAGTTTAGCTTGCCAGGAGATGTTTTGAATATACACCATAATGATTTATCCATTGCATATAGACTTAACTAGCAATTTTATTGATTTTTCTTTATTCTAATGCCAATGTTTTCATTATTTTGTTACCAGTCTGTTTTCTGCAGACTGGATACAATCTGCTGATGTGTTTGTTGCAGTCAACACAAATTGTAGAGAGCCCCTTTTTTCAGCTTTAAATGATCTCCTTAATTCACTTGATGTCATTTTACTGTGCCCTCACCCCTCAAAATTTCTGTCTCTTTTGATTTTGCTGTTTTTACCAGGTGTCCACAGCATTGTGTGGAGTTTAGTTGGAATTAATGAGGGGTTTTAGCAGTCATTTTGAATCAGTGCCAGTAGCTGTCCCTTTATGTTGGCACACATAAGACCTGCTCATTTGAGGAATCCCACTGCCACTCAGAGACTCTACATTAGGTGACATTGCTGGAAAAAAATAACTACGCAGCAGTTCAGGAATGCAGTCACAGTAACTGCCTAGTGGTATTGAGGGGAATGACTTGAAATATGCTGCTTAGCAATATATCAATAATGACATTCTGCTCTGATTCACTGCAAGATGTGAGAGTGGCTTTTGTGTAAAATTACCAATCCCTTCTCTGGGCTTGTACTAGGAGCTAGTATGATGAAGCCACTGTGGCTCATTGTAAAAGAATTGAGCAAGCCACCAAAAGCCACACTCTGTCCAAGACAGTGGCGCAGCGCACAGACGTCCAACCCTCGTTATGAGGGGGTGTGGGGGGGATCTGGGGGACCTCCCCCGAGAAATCTTTTAGAAAATGGGGTTGTTTTCCTGCATTCTGGTGCATTCTGAGGGCAAAATCTTCTGCTCAGTTTACCTACAAAATACACTAAAGTCAACAGTTCAAGCTTAACTATCTTTATTTCTATCTTACTTTATGCAGGTATAAATGTGAGATTCAACAATTGAAAACTTGCATTCACTGTGTGAAGATACAATCATACAAAATATTACTCAATGTTTACTTGTAAGTTTTACTTGGACTAGAAGACATTTTAACTTTGACCATCACCACCAACACCATTGGTATGCCATAGTTTAGTTTAGTTTTTAATTCGATAACATGATTTTTCATTTCAATTTAAAAAGGCACGAAAAATAGCAAGCGAGGTGAATACACATTTACATGCATCGCTGGTTATTCCTGCCGGTCATAGGGATCAAAAGTCTAAGACTACAAAAAAGTATTGATAATATCTTTCATTTACCTTCTGATCGGTCTGTCACCACTCCTACCCCCTCTCAGCATTCACCATTTGTTGTTCAATTAGAATTTTAACACAAACTCTACTATATAACACTGGATTCTCAATTTCTTTCGAACGATTGTCCTTGCCTTGTCGTCACCAATTCGTGGGTTTAACTTGTAAAAATAGAATCTTTGTTTTTCATTGGATGAGAGGAGGTCATGAGAGGAGTGCATATTTAATGATCGGGAGCGTTCGGCTATTTCCGTCGGCATGCTTCGGCTATCTCCGTCGCCTATTTCCATCAGCATGCGCGCCGACGGAAACAGCGGCGCTAGCGAGAGAGAAAGTTTGTTATTGCTCGGGGATTTTCGCAAGTCCAAAAAAGTTGTAAGTTTTAGCCTTTTTTTTCCTAAAAATACGAATGCCACTGTGGCTACACAGGTTAAAAACCTTGCAGCCAAACTGTGATTTACTTCGCCTATGGCGATGTGGCGAATGGCTAGCGCAAGCCCAGCTTCTGGGTTGTAAAGGTATTTTCTGAATTTTTGCAAGTCTTAACTTCATCTCGTGCTACATATAAATTCATGCAACATAATACCCTGGGAATTTACAGCTCAATTGTCTCTTTGTCCAGAGCAATTTTTGAAGATATGATTGGACACAGAACTTTAGTTAAATTCTGATTTAATTCCTGTGATGATATACAGTGTGTTCATTAAGTATTAGAAATACTATGCTGAGTAATAATTTTCCCACATGTGAATCTTTATGATATGTATGTAATTCCATTGCCAGATTTCACCTTCATTTTGTGTTCATCTCATCACACAAATTTGTTTTGCTTATTCTTGTGTGTTTAACCAGATTTGAACCTGGACAATTTTTTTTAATCATTCTCTTGCTGTTGTTGTGCTACGATAGGGAATAGACTCGACACTTCTTTAAGATAGTGAGTGGTACAATGTGTGATGATAAAGCTTCTGGTCTATGCACATCAACACAAATTTACAGTAATGTAGACATCTTCCACAGATTTAAACTTTTTTTTTTAATCCCACAGATAAAAGTGCTACAGAATACATGTGTATGTGAAGTTAATCTTACTCTGATGGCAGACAGAGTAGGAAGTGTGGTGGCTACTGCATGTAGTGCATGAGGCGCTGACAGCTGTGAATCCTCAGAGAATGATATAAAGCTCATTACTGAATTCACACAATGAAAGTTTCCTGGTCACCTGTGTTTCTCTACAACCCAAACAACAATTCAGAACAGATGCTCTGATGGTTTTTCTCTTCTGATAAATGTCAAATGTTCTCATTCCACATCCAGTTGGAGATTTTCCCAGTTGTTCCATCCAGATAAACGGACATCTTGTTGAACCTAAATCTATGGCAGAAATACTTGGTTTCTAAAATGTATCCATGTAGCTCTACTGTTGAGAAATAAAGACTTACTGAAGTAAAAAAAACAAACAGATGAAGCATTTGCTAGTTGACAAACTTTGTCAAATTTAGTCCATTGCTATTGATAAATCCATCAACATTTTGAAAAGAAGCAGCATTTCTCAAAAATTTTCATGTGAAATACAAGTGTATGACTAATACTACAGAAAGTTTTGTGAAATACTGGGTCATGGTTGTTCTGATGTTCCCTCAAATCAACAGACTCGCACCCCAAAGGGCCCTGAAACATTTCCTACATTTTCTGAGCCACTTATTACAAAATCACAGCAAAAACTTCTGCAGTTTGGACGTTGTTCTGGCCGACTGCAACAGCAGTGTTTGTGATGGGATGTTTAGGACCATAGTGATATCTAACTCTATTTTTAGTTTCTTTGTGATGTTTGACAAATGTAAATCTGCTGCGGTGAACATTTTTGTGCAAGATGCACATGTCAGAATTGTAACTGTTGGCTGTCGGTCTGTCTGCTTCACTCGCCTCCTGGTCATGATCACTGCTTGATTGAAAGAGATTCTCAGATGGGTTCCTCCTGGAGGGCATTAGATGCATTTGCTCGTTTACAGATTATCTTTTTAAATGCTAACCTGTGCATCCTTGTACTGCCAGCATAAATACGCATCCCTAGGGAATAGTCATTTTTAACCTGTAAATAATCTAACTTTTCAAATGGCATACTTTTTTTTACAAATATGTGACCTTCTCCAAACCTTTGTCTTTCAGCAAAACACCTCCCTTGAAGCAATAGTACAAGTAAGAATGCTGTTTCGCCTTTTCACTCATTCCATTGATTTGCAGTGAATTTTATTCAACATAATCACACTCATAATCCTTTGAAATTCACCCTCTAAAGCCTATAGATTTAAGTCGTGTTGTTTTTTATTGTAAATGTTGTTTGGCTTCTTTCAGAATGCCACCAGTGATAACCAGGGCATCCAGCTGAGTGCTGTTCAGGCTGCCAGGTGGGAACACAAACCTGACATTTTACTGATTTCGTGTTCATGTTTGCAGCAACTCAACTATCTATATATTGTCGATGCTTGATCATTTGGTATCACATTTCTTACAGTGTAATAATGAAGACAACAGTTGCACACACAGTCCTGTTTGCGCCTATGAATGAAAGGCACATCGATTTTTACACAAAGAAACTAGAAATGGGACTTTTGTCTAATATTTCCTGAAAGTTTAAACAAGTTATGACAGAAAAATAAGATTGTTGTTTGCAGCATTTGCAGAGATGTGCAATATGTAGTCTTGTTAAATACATTTTAAGTAGTGATATCCATTTAATGACTGTCCGGATACTGGTCATGTCAGTCAGTGGCTCTTTGACAAGCACACTCGCTGATTTTTTCAGGGAAAGGTCACGTATTGTCTTGTGATCTTCGAGATTGCTTTTTAGTGTTAAGTAATTTTAATTTGTCTGTCATCAGCATCTATTTTGCATTAATATGTTAATCCTGAGGATATTTTCTGACGGTGCCTGCTGGTATTTAACATAGACGTTGGGCCTTAGCAGATTATAATTCAATGAGTAGACTGTTCGTTCCTAATCTGTGTCAATGAGCTGCATCTTTTTTTACAATGGAAACATGAGTATGAGCAGTGGTCTTATTTCTTCTTACATTTGCAGGAAGTTGTTGTCCAGTGACCGTAACCCGCCCATCGATGACCTCATTGAGTCTGGAATCCTTCCTATATTGGTCCACTGCCTGGACAGAGCTGACAAGTGAGCAGGCGCTTCATCTGTTTGTTTGCATGTAACCCTCATTCCGTTTTCATCATGTGTGACAATTGGGCAGCAAGTTGGTTCTTTTTAAGTAAACGTGATGAGTTTATCCACAATTCAGCAACTAAAGACAGTGTTTCGCCCGGCACACAACTGAACATTTTCACAGTTATGTAAATGTGTTCCAGCTTTTGCTTTGCTGAAATTTGCAGAAACACAAATGACTGATCTGCACACTTCACTGTTTGGCACTCCTACTCAGTCACAGTCACTTTTGCAGCCACCTTCATCCATCTCTTTCATCCCTATACAGCCCAAATCTCCAGTTTGAGTCAGCCTGGGCTCTGACCAACATAGCATCTGGTACCTCAGAACAGACCCAAGCGGTGGTTCAGTCCGGTAGGTGCAGTTGTTTCAGAACACAAAACTTTTTTTCCCTAGTCTCCTTTATTTCTCTATATTAAAGAACATCATAAGGACAATTACAAAGGGAAATGTTTCTAGTATAAACTGTGGGTTGTCTTCTCACGAGAACCTTTCTTAATTTTAGTATTGCCGATGTATTGATATTTTGTTAAGATAATGAATTCATTTTCCTTCGAAGAGGCTTGATTTTTATATTTCATGCACATTTGTACTTCAAGGATTATTATTTCTTTTTAGTATTATCCTCGTTTGTTGCAGGTATTATTCAATCCACAGGACAAATAAAGCTTTTTTAATTTCAACACCATTTGTCCTTTGATGAAAGTTCATTTTTTCTTCCCATGTTGTTTATGTATTCTGTTTTAAACAAATTATAAACTGGGCTCGTTCATATCTGGAGTCTGGATGTTTCCAAATGATTTTCTCAAAAATGAAACTTGGGTCAGGGTTAGCTGCTGTACCTGAATTAAAGCAACACATCAGATCTTGGGATGCCCTTAAATGTGATTTAGACTGACGTGTTTCCTTTGTGTAGACGCTGTGCCACTGTTCCTGAAGCTGCTTCGCTCTCCTCACCATAACGTTCGTGAACAGGCAGTCTGGGCCCTGGGAAACATTATAGGTTAGTTGTTGTTGCTGTGAATACATAAAAAATGTTAAATTGGCAGCAGCCTGTACATGGACTGGTGCCTGTATTCCCTCCAGGTGATGGGCCTCTGTGCAGAGACTATGTGATCAAACTGGGGGTAGTCAAGCCGCTGCTCACCTTCATCAGTCCCTCCATCCCCATCACCTTCCTCCGCAATGTCACTTGGGTTATGGTAAATCTGTGCCGCCACAAGGACCCTCCACCATCTATGGAGACCATCCAGGAGGTGTGTGTGTGTGTGTAGAGTTGCTTGTAAACTGGGTGGGCATGTCTCAATTTGTAAGATTTCCTGGCTTGTGGGTTGGACTTCCTTTGCCCAGTTCTGGAATAGGAAGCTGACTTTCCCATACTGGAATTATTGAGTATTGATCATCCTTGAGTTACCAGATGTTGATCTACAAAGTTAAACTGTAAGGTGTTTAGATAATCTGTGTGTGTATAATCTCTTGGTTTTAAAAGAATTTTTGTTTAGTCTGATAGTCTGATAATAGATTCCTCACGCCGTGTTTGTCGTTGTTCCAGTTCCTAATAACACCTGTTATTTCTCAGATCCTGCCAGCTCTCTGTGTGCTGATCCATCACACCGATGTCAGTGTGAGTAGCCTTTATTTCCTCCATATTTTTTTTAAGCAGGCTCTAGCTCCCAGACATCATGTAACTATGTGCAATATAACCCCGAAAAAATAAATGTATAACAGAAAGAATGAGAAGATATTCATTTGTTTATCTTCTTCACTGCCTCCAGATCCTGGTGGACACAGTGTGGGCTCTGTCCTATCTGACGGACGCTGGGAATGAGCAAATCCAAATGGTCATAGACTCTGGCATTGTCCCTTATCTGGTGCCTCTGCTCAGTCACCAGGAGGTCAAAGTTCAGGTATGAAGAGGAGTTTTTAAGAGACTAAAGATGTTGGTTTAGGTGAAAACGTAATTCATTCATCAAACTTTATTAACCTTCCCTTTTGTGTCCAGACTGCTGCACTGAGGGCTGTTGGGAACATCGTCACTGGCACAGATGAACAGACCCAGGTTGTGCTCAACTGTGATGCTTTGAGCCACTTCCCTGCACTCCTCACACACCTGAAGGAGAAGATCAACAAGGTAAGAACACACTCTGTACCTCTGCAGGCACACACACTTCCTTGTATGATAGATTTAATGTGTTGTATGGAAGTGATGAAAACAGAGACTTTGGGCTTGTGTGAATGTCGTGTGAATGTTAGAGATGGGACAGATAGTTATTTCTTGCAATGCACATCATGAGGATGAAGACGATGAAGAGGACCTCCAAGGCTGGTTATATGTAGTGAGACAGAACAGTGGTGGGTGGCTGGGGAGTTTGGGTTACCTGTGTGTGTGTATGTGTGATCTGAGTGTGATACCATGGGTCGGCGGCCAGAGGGTGCTGACAGTCAAGGGCTGCTGCTGATATCGAAGTGCATTTGAGACCAGTCACTTAGAAACGAGGCCCCATGTTTGTGACTCGGACGATGATTAGAGCCTCAAAAACACCCCACGCCCCACCCACATGCCCTGTCTCGACCGGAGGTCACTCTCCCAGGGCAGACCTCTGGATTCTGATCCAGTACAGACGCAAAAAACAAATGTGATGTTTTATTCTAAGCAAAGCCAACCAGAGCCAACCAGAGTCATCAGACGGTTAAATTACTGGATTTTCTAAATAAAACCTGCGTTTGCTTGCACCTCCATGATTTTATTGCTCAGCTAATCACCCCCTCCTCCATTTCTTGTGTTTGTCCATGTTGTCCTGCAGGAGGCAGTGTGGTTCCTGTCCAACATCACAGCAGGCAACCAGCAGCAGGTGCAGGCTGTCATCGATGCCATGTTAGTCCCCATGATCATTCACCTACTTGATAAGGTGTGAGCCCTCAACTCGCTTATAAACCACATCACGTGAATCATGAACGATTATTTTAGAGAACATTTTGCTCACTTTGTATGTTCATTTTTTAGGGTGACTTTGGGACACAGAAGGAAGCAGCCTGGGCCATCAGCAACCTGACAATAAGCGGGAGAAAAGATCAGGTAAGAATCTTCTAAACTGCATCAGTTTTTCCTAAAACAGCTAAACAGAATTCCAAATCTTGCAAGATTTGGAATCGAATTGGGTCAGGAAAACACGAGAACTCTAAACCGATATTTCACATGTTCTCCGTTTCCCTGCAGGTCGCACACCTGATTGAGAATCAGGTGATTCCTCCATTCTGTAATCTGCTGATGGTGAAGGACGCCCAGGTGGTTCAGGTGGTTCTGGATGGCCTCAGCAATATCCTGAAGATGGCAGATGATGAGGCTGAAACTATCGCTAACCTTATTGAAGAATGTGGAGGTGTGAAGGTTTTCTCGTGTTGGTGTTGAATTACATAAAGTCTGTGTATTTGACTGAATTGTATTTTGCTCCCTCAGGTTTGGAAAAGGTGGAGCAACTGCAGAATCATGAAAATGAAGATATCTACAAGTTGGCATATGAAATTATTGATCAGTTCTTCTCATCTGACGATGTACGTTAAAAGCAGCCTCTACGTTTAAAAGATTCTCAGTCGTGGTGTTTTTTGTGTGTCAAGTTGAACCTTTAGACCAATGTCACGTTCCAGTACTTGTTAACAACCTGTCGCCTCGTCTTTTCATTCAGATCGATGAAGACACCAGCCTGGTTCCAGAAACCATTCAGGGCGGAACTTACGGCTTTAACTCAGCCAATGTGCCAGCCGAGGGATTCCAGTTCTAGACTGCATCTGGGGTATTCTGGAGTTTTGTTCATGATGCAGCACTCTGTTCAACATAAAATATTAGAGCGAGAGAGAGCGAGAGTGTGAATTTGATCCATTGTGCTTGGCTCGTGGGATCCATGGCTGCATCTTATCTGAGAGAAAAGTGTGTGGATTTCATTTGGCATTCCAGGGGGAAACAGCCCAAATGAAGTTAGAGATGGTGAGTGGGTGCGAGTGAGAATGAGTGGCTACATATTGCAAAAAAGCAAAACATCTTACATCGAACGGTTGAGAGACAGGCCGACACAACTTCTGTGTTATTGGAGCTGTCGTCTTCAGAAACCTACTTCAAATGACAACAAAAAAAAAACTAGATGTCAACCTACGGAGAACCAAGGACATCCAAAAATAACAAATCAAAGAGATCCTGAAATATCACAAAACAAGAAAACGCAGAGATGGACAGAACATCAAATATGAACTGAGATGAACCACAAACCATCATGATTTTGCGGTCCTCCGACGAAAGAGGGCGCCACCCTCCAAGTGCCCCTCGACCAATCGGCCACGCTGTCAAGACGTGTGTGAATGGACCCATTGTGTATGAATGTCTGGACTCAGTGCTCAGGAGCCAGGTTCATCTCCTCCACCGAAACGCCCTCCCAAAAAGGGGCACCATCCTCTCCCCCCTGGTGGGCGTGGCCAGGAATCCGGCAGTGCGTGACGCATGTGCGAGAGAGTGGACGGATGAGTTGTGTGTGCTTTGCTGCGTGCGTGACTGGGAGTATGCGAGACTGGGTGAGAACGCATGCAAGAAAAGGGGAATACAAAAACATCAGAAGAGAAGCAAAATTGAGAAACGCAACAACGATCTTTGCAACGATTTCAGGAAAAGGAAATTCTTGCCTACGAAAGAGAGGCTAATCCTCAAAAACCTGAACGGAAGAACTTTGGATATGAGAAAATCGTCATCAAGGATTTATTTTCTTTTTTTGTTTGTTTCGACTTGTTAAGTTAGTATTAATTGACACTGGACGGAGCTATTGGCAGGTGTAGAGCAGCAGTGCATTGTATTGAGATGCATTTGGTGGCTTTTGTGCTTTTTTTTTTTTCCTCCAATATATTACTTTTTATCATATTTTTTATTTTCTGCTTTTAGTTTCATTGCTTCTGTAAAGGTGATTGACGCCGATCGTGTACCACCCTCACGCCAGTCCCCTGACCTACGCACCAGACATGGGCTTGATGCTGTGAAATTCTGACGCCATCACTATAATCAACAAAATTACCTGTTCCTCTTGTGACACTTTATTTTTCCTTCAACTCGCAGCAAAATCACTGCGTTGCAGTGTTGTTGCTATAGCTTTGACTTATCGCCAAGGGAGATGAGAACAATGGCCATTTTGTGTAGGATTGTGACTCATAACCTTTGCATGTACTAAACTATAGCACAGTTATTTTTAGGATATTTTAGTTTCGTTAGACTGTGGATACAGTGTAATTTTCATTTTTAAGTAAAACTGTGCTTAAATGTTACATGTTTCCCCCTCCCTTAGTGTCCGATTTGCTAAATAATCTATGGTTTTGCACACGTACTTCAAAGTGTGGCCTGAAGTCTTCAGAAGGTGTGTTGGTTGGTTTCATAGGTTTCGACCTTCCAACAATCTACAATATGCATCACTCAACCACAATCTTTGTTGTCTTTCTAGAGTAATCTAATGATGCGTTTAGGTGACACTTGAGAAAATAATGACTATTTCAGGAGCAGCGGTAATACACGTGCTAACATATCACAGATGAATAAGATGAGATTTAACTTTCCTTTTCTCAAAGTCAAGGAGCGTCCCACTTGTGGCGCCTCCTGGGGGATAAATTAACCCATGAACAAGTTTGCTGTACCTTTCTACCCTGCAGTCTTTAGCCCCATACTACTTTATTGTGTACAAGCTTACCCCTGCTTGACCATTTTTGTGTTGACTTCAAACACTGTAGTAAATGATTACATGTTGTGCTCATACACCTTCTGTTAAACTTTATTTTTGGCAGCATTCCTTGTTAGCAAACATGTGGTTTCAAATCTAAAATTATGGAAGAAATAAAGGTGGTTTGCCCAAAGTCATTTTGGGAGCTAGGCTAGGGGATAGGTTGTCTTCTAGAAAAAAATAAATAGTGAAACCCAAATCGGGAGAATGCCTGTGTGTGTATGTGTGTGTGCTTTTCTGTGAATAAGTGACGTCATTTAATATTTTGAACTTATTTTTCATCTGAAGATGAATTTTCTCGGTCTTGAATTCAAATTGAGAGAAGGCGGTGTCTGATTGGCTGGTCAGAGGGCTCATCCGATTACGTCATATTTAGGTTTTGGAATGATGCGTTCAAGTGAATGGAAACGTGGGAGTTATTTGGACGGCAAATGTACACGCATATAATCCGCTGCAGGGGCAAAAGGGTTTCAAACGTGAATGTGCCTTACATCCTTAAGTGTACTGCTCTCACTTTCTATATACATTTAAAATGTGTTATTTTGCCTTATTGTGATATTAAACCGAGGGCCGTGAATGCATCACGAATGGGAACAGGAAGTAATCGCCCTGGAAGTACTAGTGCAGTCCTCAGATCGGATGGTGAGTTTTTGACTAGTTTTTCCTTAAGAACAAATAAAATTTTGTTAGTTTTTTGTTTACGGAAAGTTAAACAGACGATAAAAGTATTTATTGGGTTCTAGAATTAATATCCACGGCTGTAATCCACGTAGCTGACAGATGGGAGTGCCAGTCGTCAAAGATGGAAATGCACATTAACACTGAGTTTTCTGTGGACGTCGTGTGGAAATGACGAGCGTGGGTTTGTCTTACATTAAAAATACAGTGTAGGAGAGAGTGAAAAGTGAACGTTTGTGTTTTCGAAAAAAAATTAGACAATTGTTTTCGGTTTAAAGAGTATGACGTAGCGTTTTAATCAAATTAAAGTTGGTGAGTTTCGCTGCTGATCCGTTACGCGTTTGAAATCGGGCGCCTTAAGGATGCAGTTGGATCTGATCCCGGATCAGGGTTTTCAGACCGAACTTTTTTGTACCGGAGACACATTTGCGTGTTCGTGGGTTCTGATAATGGGTGGGGGTCCGCATCGGGTGGGATGACTGTTGTGACGATGCTGGTAGTAACCAGATGAAGAATCAGATGAGATCAGAGCGACGGAACAGAAGTGATGAGCGTCAGCTTTATTACAGTAAAAGGAGGCGAAGCAGTAAAACTCGAACAGGAATAAAATAAGAGTGACAGAATGCAAATAAGGTTCATATACTGTATATATATACGTAAATAAACAGACATGTCAAACGTTTTAATAGTACTGTAGGAGTACTTGTCATGAATGCATTTTAATCAAGTTTCTGCACATTTTAGATGAAACCTCTTCCTTTTAAAGATCTTGTTTTGTTCTGTTCCATCAAGAGCTTGTTCAATAACAGGACAGCTCAACCTGGAGTCCAGTAAATGTGTTACAGTAATAGAGTATTTATATCATACTCCAGCTGTGACTTAAAAAAAAAAAAATCTCATCAATTTATCATCACTGTTTATGTAAGACGAAACCATAATTTCTAACCTCATCCAGTAAATTATTTATTTTTGTGATCAGCCAGGTGCATTTTAAAAAAAAAAAAGTCGTCTTGTAACTAAGGAAACAAATGATAGATAGATAGTGCTTCCTGATGATGCCACCAAGTGGGATCTTGTTTATGGAACAGAACCGAGACAAACATCAGTTTGTTTTAGTCAGCAGCGTCTCTGCTGTGGTGAGTTCAAATAATTCTAGAAAAATACTTTATTACAAATAAGTTCTTCACTTCAATGGTCAACTATTAAATAGTAGGATGCTTAGGTTTATACTAACAGGTCGTAGTATGTTCCTAATATTTACACCATTATTTTTCATGACCATTTATACATTCAGATGTGATGGGTGTGTTAGTGAGAGCTGTGTATTTTATTCATAGAGATCATTGTGTTACTCTGGGCTAAATTATCAACAGGGGAAAATTAATAATTAGAAATCCACCACTTGTTTACCTAAGGAGTAAACAAGACGTTTCTGCTGATTGATATTCAAAGTCGTCGCCAGGTGATGTGTCCACAGCTGTTTGCTGAGTAGATGCAACATGTGGTTTTTCATGCATCCTGCTGTCCTGCTAGATCTTCTCCCTAAACCCTCAGACCTGAGGCTGGACTGGAGTCTCCACGATGCACAACCTGGAGGAGGACCTGACGTGTTCCGTGTGCTACTCTCTGTTCTCTGACCCCCGTGTCCTGCCGTGTTCACACACCTTCTGTAAGACCTGCCTGGACAACTTGCTCCTGGCGTCCTCCAACTATTCCGTCTGGCGTCCCCTCCACCTGCAGCTGAAATGCCCCAACTGTCGCAGCGTGGTGGAGCTGCCGTCGACGGGCGTAGACGCTTTGCCCACCAATGTGTCTCTGCGGGCCATCATTGAGAAAGTGGGAGAGAATTCGTCTGAAGCGTCTACTCGAGATTACACATCACGATGGAATCCTGTTACTGGGCAGCGCTCCATCAGTTTGTTCTCATTTGTTTCTGTCCTCAGTACCAAAGTGACAACGAGCCGCTGCCCCCCTCCTGTGAGGACCACCACCGGCAGCCACTGAACGTGTACTGCATCCAGGATCGGCAGCTGATCTGTGGTTTGTGCCTGACCATCGGGAAGCACCAGGGTCACCCCATAGACGACCTGCAGGCAGCATTCATAAGGGAAAAACACACGCCATCACTTCTGCTGACCAGACTGTCTGAGAGCAGATGGGACGAGGTAAAGGGGGGGGGGGGTATTCACATGTGGCCGGACATGTGGAATAAACTGTAAAAACCGTGTTGCTGCCCTGTGCTCGTCCTCCTCTGCTAGGTGTGTGAGCTGGGCCAGCGGCTGGAGGAGGAGAAGAGCCGCTGTGAAGGTCTGGTGAGGCAAGACCGACAGGAAGTCAGTCGCTATTTCCAGCGGTTAGAGGCGCTGCTGGCGAGGAAGAAGCAGGCCTACCTGGAGGCGCTGGACGAGGCTCATGCCGAGGTGTCGTGCGCCTTCGACCCACTCATCTGCAGAGTGAAGGAGCTACAGGTGTGTGTTTGGTTCACGTCCCGGTCACCAGGATGACGCAATGCACACGGTTAAAAATAAACTGCAGTAAAAGACACCCGAGGGTCTTGTTGGTTTTTAAGGCTTAAAAAAATAAGGCTTTTGTAATATTTATAAGGTCAAATTGAGTTACTATAGCAACTCCAGTTGACACAAATGCTACATTAACTTTAATGTCTTGGAAATTAGTCTGGAATTTTTATTTTAATACACAAAATGATTTCAGTATTTTCCATACTATAAGGTGCACCTTCAGTGAATGGACTATTTTAAAACTATTTTCATATATAAGGCACACTGGATTATAATTTTTGAAAAAATTAAAGGCTTTTAGGTGCGCCTTATCGTGCGGAAAATACTGTAATAAACAGGATCGAGGCAGCTTTGATGATGATAAATTGTTCCACTCTCAGTGGTGTTCATGGGCAGTGAGAGAAGTTTTTGATTTGATGCAGGGGGAACAAATCGACTTGGTGTCCTTGGGCTCCTCGGTGGAGGAGGAGGAGTCACCGCTGGTCTTCCTAGAGAAGGTGCATTTGTTCCGGGAGCGGGTGGAGGAGTTCATCACCACCCCCCTGCCCTCAGCGATCAACCTCTCTGTCACCCCTCGGGCAGCAGAGTACCTCCAGCAGCACTGGCCGGCTGTGACCATCGGAAGCCTGGACAGAGCGCCCGTCCCAAAGATGTGCTGCTGCTCCAGATGCGGGCGTGTGGAGGCGGGGGCCGAAGCGGCGGGGGATCGGCCCGACAGCTGGATGCAGGGCCTGTGGGACGACCGGCATCCCATCGTGAATGTGGTCCTTCTAGCGCTGCTGCCGCCGCTGCTGCTGCTGGTGGTGCTGTGGGTCAGTCCGGTCTGGGGGGACACATTCAGTTTCTTTCCGGTGTCCCGGTTCAGTGAGGCGGTCCTCGACCTGAGCAGTGAACTGATGGCGTCTGTCGGCGATGCGGCGGGGTCAGCGTACGCAGCGATGGAGTCCGCTCTGCACACATGGAGCTCTCACCTCTTCTCAGTCCAGGAAAAGGCCTTCCAGCAGCTGACTGACATATTTAAAGCTCTGACATCCCAGTGAAGGAGTTCAAACTGGATCCTTCAACTTTCAATGTAGAATCCCAGGAAAACTATTTCTACTGTTCTTGTAGCAAAAAGGGAAAATAATCCAGCTTAAAAACCACCTTTTTAAATGATTTGACATTCCTGTATTTACATTAACTTCTGAGAGGAAACGCACCAAACACTCCGAAAACCGCCGGATCTTACAAGACGAATACGACGCATCGCAGGTCCTTTACTCACTCTCACTTTAGATAAACTGATAGTTATGACTAATTTATCTAACATTATCTGTGGGAAATAGTTTTTAAAATCCTCCAACACATCGAAATAAGATGTTTCTGAGGGTTGGATTTGTCCTTTAACCCTTCCGTCAAAGATACTAAGATTCTAATAATCGGGATGTCATTTGCTCAAAATCTCACTAATGAAGTTGATATACTTGTAAATCTTTTATTATAGTGTTAAACCTTTTATTTGTTTTTTGCTTCTCTGAGGTGTGTTCAGTTTCCATTCCACCCAAGTCACAAACAAAACATCCTTTTGCACATTTAACTTTGCAAAAAGCAACATGATGAGTCACCTTTCCCAGCATGGACATTTCAGTAGCTTTCCTTTTGTGTCAGAGCTCGGAGCAGCAGATGCTCTCGTATCTCCTTACACAGGACTGTTTACAGTATCTGAACTCTGGAGCCTGGTGAGTGGAACCAGACAGCCGACCCGACTGCAGGAGTCCACAGATCGTGTTGCAGGGATGCTGGGCGCCAAGTGGCTCCTAAATAGCCCCGTTGTAGAAGTCTGTAATTCCAGCAGGATCTATCGATCCGACCGCAGCACTATTTTTAATAAAAATGTGCATTAAAACTCTCAATTTTAAAATGTAAATGTTTTGATTCGACGTCTTTGCTTTTGTTCTGAAGACTGTCTCAGATTTGGGTTTAGCATGTTCACAAGTAGGAACACGAGGATCTGGTGACACTACAGTACGTCAGGACGTTTAAACATGAGCCAGGCCTGTTGTGGTGGTTTTTCTCAGTCATAATAAATGTGTCACTACACCTTTATGTAGTATCTATAACTTCTGAAACATGATCAGAGGAGCAGTCAGAACGTTGGTGTCCACACACAAAGTACACGACTGTTGTTCATCTTCCAGACATTGTTTGTTCGATCCCCAGCAGATTGGAGTTCCTCGTGTGTGTGATTGTTGCGCTTTGATCCCACTAGAAAGATACCGTTAATGTCCTGTGATCCGGTTTTGTCGCTGGGACACCCGAGGGAAGACGCTGGTGATGATGAAGCTGACAGATGTCAACGTGAAATTTCCAGAACCCTTTATTTTATTCACGTTTGTTTGAACGGAAACGAGATGTTCTTAAATATGTAATCATTTGTGAATGATTTCAGGGATTCATCAAAATACCATTAAATTTACTTTGGCCGCATCATGCAAAAATTTTAGGTTGATATTTATTCAAATGTGGGTGTTGATGTCAACAAAAGATCTAAACAGAAAACATTTATTGGTTCAGAAAGTAATAATAGCAGCATATCCGTTATAAAAGGACAGGGTTAAAATATTTACATGGTGTGTCGGAGGAACAGCAGGAACAGAGATAACCCCGTGAATCCTTCACGGCTTTTTCTAAGCGGTGATGGCGTCATGCTCCTTGAGCACGATGGTCTTGGGGTTGATTCCCACGCTCTTGGTGGTGTTGTGAGTTTTGTAAATGCCGATGAGGCGATCAGAGATCTCAAACATGTTGTTCCTCAGTGAGATGATGATGAACTGAGCATTTTTGGTTTGCTCCTGCACAGAGGGGAAAAAAAAAAAAAAAAAAAAAGTTAAAATCTGATTACATTTTTTATAGCTTCAAACAAAACACGTTTCAAGTAACAGCCAGCTGTCTATTTGATTTAATTTGAACTCTTATTCCAGTGATTATTTGCTCTCTTGCTACTGAAAATGTTTGAATTTCAGCTTTAACGTCTCCGTGTGCAGCGAATCTCTTCTCCTGACATGCAGGTGAACTCACGTAAATGTAACAGGCGACAATGGAGACGTTCTTGAAGTCCAGCGCGGCGTCGATCTCGTCCATGAAGTAAAGCGGAGTGGGTTTATAGTGGTGCAGAGCGAACACCAGCGCCAGCGAGCTGAGGGTCTTTTCTCCTCCAGACAGGTTAAATATCTTCTTCCAGCTCTTCTTTGGAGGACGAACGCTGTGGTGAAGAGAAGAATCAGAGCTCAGACTAAAAGAATCAAACAAAGTGTTGTTGGGGTTTGACCTCTTGTGTTCACCTTTCATCTCTCACCTGAACATGATGCCCTCAGAAAAAGGATCCAAACTGTCCACGAGCTCCAGCTCCGCGTCGCCGCCCAAAGTCAGCATCTGGTAGTTTTCCTTCAGCTTGTTTGTGATCACGTTGAAACCCGTCATGAACTCGTTCAGGCGCTGTTTGCGCAGGTCCTCGTAGCCACGTTTGAAGTTGTCTCTCTCCGTGGTGATCTCATCCAGCTGAGCCACGCGCTGCAAGTACAGCTCCTCCTGAAAGACGACCACACGAAGCCAATGAAATAAAACGAGCAAAAGATTGACTCGTGACGACCTGGTCCTCCGTTCAGGTCACGTGGAGGCACGTCTGCTGTGTTTGTGAGCACCTTCTTCTTGTATTCTGCGATGGCCCCGAGGTTGGGCTTCATCTGAGCGCAGCGAGTCTCTAACGTGACGATCTTGTTGATGATGACGTTGGAGTCAGAGATTTCTTCCAGTTCAGCAGGAGAAAGAACAGGGAGTTCCTCTGCTGGCTTGTCCTCGATGGTGTGGAGGGACAGCTTGGTGGCCTGCAGAACGAGAGCAGTGAACTCAGTGCTAGGACGCGCTCTGAAACCATGAACCTTTCTTCCTACTAGCTTCTTTCAGTACTGGCCTCTTTCTGCCAGTGTTTGATCTTGTTGTTGTGCTCGTTGATGGTGGTCTCTATCTGCTCGATGCGGAGCCGAACACTGAGGGATTCCTCCTGCAGAGCGTGTTCCTGCTGCTGGAGCACCTTTATCTCCTTCAGCACCCCCTGATACCGCCCCTGTACCTCAGGCAGCGCAGCCTAAGGAGCACAAAAAGACAGCGGTGTTCAACTTGGTAGAGTTCAGTTGAAATTAATCATCTTCTAAAGAGTGATATTATTTTTTTCTTACTTTACCGAACAACTTTTACTAAAGTAGGATTGGTCTCGGATTAACGATTATAATCACAAATACACAAACTATAGAAACCGCTTGCAAACTTGGAACTTCAACTCTTAAAATGGAACTTAAACTCTGTTCCCACATGTTGGTGAAAATGAAATGGGAAATGTGGAATTTATCAATCTTTTCTTCCGATTAAAAAAAGGATATTGTTTGTTCCTTCGTGGGACTATTCATCAGCAACATTTAGCTTTATTTTAAAATGACAGCCGGTATAAATCTCACTGTCAAGATGACAACAAGGTTTGTCAGTAAACCTCCTTATTGGAGCCAGAGGCTGCAGGATCGACTGTACAGATAAATACGAGGATGGCGTTCCCACCTCAGCCTCCTGACAGGCCTTCATTATCTCTCCAGCCTCGTCTTCCAGCTGCTTCAGTTTGTCCGTGAGCTCGGCCATCGTCTTCCCGTTCTCCTCCAGCTCGCCCTGCACTCGAGTCACGCTGTCCTCACACTTCTTCAGGTTGCTGCGGAGAGGACACGGACGGCAAAGCCTCCACATCAGACGATGGTCAGAGCCATCGTCTGCGGTTTTAAACCGCAGTTTGCAGCCGGTTCACAAAATACACTTACAGCTCAAAAATACAACTTCTGCTGCTTTTCCAGTGGAGGTTAACAGATTGGATTGATTAAAAAAGGATAGCATTTGTGCCTTTTGACTAAAGAGAGATAACGACTGAAACAAAAGCCTTCAGGATTAAACCATGAGTGAAAACTATTTTGAGAGAAACACAAAGTTGATTAAAACTGCATGCAGTGGGATCGCACACGGTCGATGTAGAGATGTGTGTGGATGACACTCCCAGCTAGCTTACAGCTAATGTCAGACTTCAGTCTTCTTTTCAAATAGTGACAAGAAAAATGAAAATAATAAGGATCCCAGGACCAATCATGAATGATCTGCACAGCACTATGTACACCTCATCATTCCAGTGGGTAAAAACGGATCATTGCTCACCGGCCAGCCGTCTTTATGGCTACTTGAGCCTTGGTTATGGTGGAGGAACAGTCATCCAGCTCCTTGTTGACCCTGTCCAGCTTGTCCTGCTGAGCCTTTAGCTTGTGGCTGTTTATATCTACGATTAGATTGTGGAGCCTTTTCACCTCGTTTTCCACCTTCCCAGCTTTACTGGACGCTGCCTCGTACTCTGAAGGAATGAAAGGTAGACATAACAATTACGACATACAAAGGTAGGGAATGACGTGTAGAGTGGTTTCACATCCACTAAACAACAACTTATTACCTTCATAACATATTTAACAAAACATTATTCTTTTCGGTTTACAGGAGGACGTTACCTTTCCTGAAGGTCTCCAGGCTCTTCTCCATCTGCTTCTGTTTGGTCTTGTCTGGGGCAGCAGCCAACACGTTGGCCTCCAGCTCCTTCATCTGACGCTTTAAGTGAGTCTCCTGTTCAGCGAGACTCTGATGGAAAGAAGGGAGGAAAATACTTTGTAACAAACACACACACAAAAAAAAAAACAACCTCACAAACACTTGAGTTATTTATCAGTTCACAACATCCCACTTTGGCTTTGAATCACAGAAGTTGTTGCTCAGATTGAGAATAGACCTCAGTGACTGAGGCAGACACAGTGACTTTACCGTCATGCTGTTGGCGTATTTCTCCAGAGTGTTCTTCATGTCTCGGAGCTGCGGGTGCAAGCGCTGGACGTTCTCCTCCAGCTGCAGCTTTTTCTCTTGGCAGCCCTGCAGCTTTGACATTTTCTCATTCAACTTGCTTTCCATACGGTCGAGCTGCAGAAAACACAAGAAAATCATCACGTCCCGTATAGCGACGGTCCGCTGTGGTGATGACGTGACAGCCGGGTCCGCGTTCATCCAGCCTCACAATCAGCTCGAGACTAAGAAACAGGTCTCCATTCAGCGGGAACAACAGTTTGAAGATATCTGAACCTGATTGTGTCTGACTGTCTGCAGGGTACCACCCAAAAAAACTGACTACACAAGTATCAAGTGGGCAATAAATGAACCACATCATATACTTACTGACTTCAGTGCTAACGTCTTGCCTTAATTTGAATAAAATGCTAAAATTCTAACCTTTGGTTATGTATAAAAGCATTGTTTTAAATAAAGAACTTTAAATTACGAGCAAATTGAGTGAGAAAGATTTTCAGTTTTCCGGAGAGCAAACACACTCCAGTAAAAGCAGCTGTAATAGGACAGTATTTTCTGCACTATAAAGCGCACTGGACTATAAGGCGCATCTGATTACAAGGTGTATCTGATTATATGGTGCACCTTCAATGAATGGCCTATTTTAAAACTGTTTTCATATATAAGACGCACTAGATTATAAGGCGCACTGTTGGTTTTTGAGAAAATTAAAGGATTTTAGGTGCGCCTTATTGTGCTGAAAATAATGTAATAAAACTGTACCTTTAAATCAAATGTAAAGCGTCTGATTTTCTACTATTCTTTTATCTAGAACAGTGGTTCTTAACCTGGGTTCGATCGAACTCTAGGGGTTCGGCGGAGACAGAAGTCAAGACAAAACGTGTCAGGTGTTTTTGCCGAAAATACTCAAATCACTGTGTACGTTTGACACATCGTGTCAATTCACGATGACACGCCCCCCTTAGCTAATCGATGTAGCATGATCAAGCTACATCGATGTAGCACAAAATCGATTAGATTTTGTGCTACATCCCATGTAGCACAAAATCCCATGTGCTACATGGGATTTTGCACTCAGTAGTCGATTTATGCCTGTCATGATGGTACGTCATCTGATCGTTTTCTTAATATTTTAATTCATGGTAACTATGTTGAGCAAAAAAAGAAAGTGGTCGGACGAATATGTGCAACGTGAATTTACATGTAGTGTATAACGGAACGTGATGGGAGTCAGCGTTCTGCATGATTTGCAATGTCAAGTTGAGCAACTCTAGTCTCACACTGGCAAAAATAAAGGAACACTTCCTTAAGCTTTGTGGAAAACAAAAGACACAGACTTTGCTGTGAAAATGACATCAGAGTAGCTCTTTCCAAGGTGAAGCCACGCATATCTGAACTGGTCTCTCAATAACAACAGCAGAAGTCACACTGATTTGCAGGTAGGTCATTTCATGCGAGTTCATGCACCGTCTTCGTTTTGTTCTTTGAAAAAGGTGACATTAATGCACAATTCATTAAATAGACCAGTAAAACATATACTTATGTCTTAAATTTTGAAAAAAAACAAACATTTTTTTTCACTTAAGAAGGTTTCGGTGAGTGAGTATATGAGACCGGCAGAGTTCGGTACCTCCAACAAGGTTAAGAACCACTGATCTAGAATGATCAAGTTTACAGCACAAATATGTACAGAAATGGAACATTGGACTGCTTTCCCGCTCTAAGACATGTCCTCACCTCCTCCTGAGAAAACTCTGTGCCAATCGAGGACCCCATCCTTCCTTTCATCACTCTTCCTCCTCCTGTCATGGTTCCTGTTTAGCAAAATGAAAAGGAAACGTGTAAAAACAACACACGCACATGAAGTCTTCACTGAGACGACGTAAGCCACCAACCTGCCATCTCGATTATCTGCCCCTTCAGAGTGACCACTCTCCAGCGCTTGTCCTTCTGGAAGGCCATCCTCGTGGCTTGCTCCATGTCCTGCGCCACCAGGGTGTCCCTCAGGGCGAAGTAGAACGCTGGTCGCACGCGCTCATCTTGGACCTGAACCATGTCAAAGAGACGAGGGCTGTCCTCTGGAGTACGGATGGGAGCCATGCTCTTCGCCCACATCGTCATCTGACCAGAACACAAAAATTAGCTCAACACAGAAGTGTGTGGAGTGTGTGTGTCTGCATCTAGGAATACCAATGAGGCACGACTGCAGTGTGTGGTCCAAGTCGAGTCCTTACGGAACAAGATGGCCTGTTCACACTCTCTGGTGACGTCTACCTTGTCAAGTCCGATGAAGGTAGCGACTCCAATGTTCTGCTCTTTGAGGAATGTAACACATTTCTGAGCTGTGTCGATGGTGTCCACCACAATGTTGTCCAGAGCACCACAACTGGAGGAAATGGCCACGTCGTACTTCTCCTCTATGGCCCCAAGGTCGCCCTACAGGCACACAAATGATAAAAACATGACCAATTATTGATCAGTTTGTTCCTCTGATATTTCTATCACTGGCTATTAGCCAACATGTAGGGTGTTACTTGTGTAAATGCGTTAACGCGTCACTAATACAAAGAAAACATTTCTTTTATTGGTTTAAAAGTGCAACGTTTGCCGACTGACAAATCAGGTGGTTCTAGTCACAGAACCAAAAACCAACACATCACCAGTGAGGATGAGTTTGTGCTTTCCAGTTTCAGAGGAAAAAATAATTGCTGCTTAAAAATAAAAGTTCCTAAACTGTCCCCCCTCCGAGCTTCATGTAATTCAGTTTATTAAAGGTTCCACATGTCTAACCCTGAGGTGTTTAAGGGTTTAGGGGATATTAATAAAGCAATTATGTGATTCAAGTTGTTTCTCACACCCTAGTTAGACGTCTTTAAACTAGTTTTGCTCTGTGAATGTGTGCATTAAGATATTAAAACAGTTTTCTACCAGTCGTCCGTAGATGCCAGGGATTCTTCCACTCTTCTTCTGTTCCATGAGAGCATTCAGGACCTTTCCTCGACTGCGGTTAGAGGAAAGAGAGCTCTTGACTTCATCCACCTTCTGTCTCATTTCCCTCACCACTTCCCTTGTCTCATTATCCACTTTCATCAGTCGTGCCAGCTCCTCCTCATCCTGCCGGAAAAGAGGAGCAGCTTAACAGAAACTCACACAAACGGCACCAATGAAAGAAATACTACACACGCAGCGCATACAGCTGGATGTGCAAGGGTTTCAAAACACGATAGTGGTTTTCACTTGTGAATGTCACCTTAACATTACCAACAGTCTTACCTTCTTGAGCTCCTGTTCTTTTTGTGGTATTTTGACTTCCAGGTCCTTGATGGCGGCACGGCGCTCACGCAGCGTGTCAGTCGTCGTCTGGAGCGTCTGCTTGGCCGTGTTGAGCTGCGTCAGAGCCGTGTTGTGGCGACTAAGGTAGATGTCGAGTTCCGATTGAGCCAAGTCCATTCGAGACCGGGTCTCATTTACAGCCTTGCTGAGCTCCATCAGCTCTTTCTCTTTTGTCTAGAGAAGACAGGAGAAGTCACACGGACTTGCGTGTCCAAAAAGCATGTTTTTCCATGTAAAGATAAACAACACATGCAGCAAAGAAACGTCAAGATGTCTACACGACGGTACCTCTTTGTCCTGTTGCAAGCCACTGGTCTCTTCTTTCAGGCTCTCCATCACCTCCTTCAGCTTGTCTTCTTCTTTCACCTTCTGCTCCTCCAGCTCCTCCTTGCGAGCTGTAGCCTCTGATATGGCCTTCTCACTGCTGGCCGGGACACCACGAACCTCCTCCAGCTAAATGTTGAGCCAGACAGAAGATTTTTTTTTTTTTTTTTTTTTAAGTGTCTACAATGCACTTGGAGGAAAAGTCAATAGACATTTTGACTTGCCAAATATTATAATAGTCTTGATGGCTGTTAAATCAAATAAGATAAAGCCATTAGTGGAGACTTAAGACAAGAGGAATAGTGTTTTCATTGAAAATATTTTGTGCTAATGACAGATGTAAGCAACTGACCTCCACACAGAATCAGGTCAAAGCTCACAACTGTAATCAGCTATCAACGTTATTTCAAACTAAGCTAACTCTGGTTAAAACTGGCAGTCTTGCAACTTGGCAAGGAGTTGATTGTGTGTGTGTGTGTGTGTGTGTGTGTGTGTGTGTATGTGTGTAGTCTGTTTTGTTGTGTTAACTGTGGGTGAAACGTGAATGTTGCTGCAGGGAGTGCTACACAAGACAGCCCATAGTCGACTACCACACTTGCAGAACACTGCTCCCCAGAGGTCCGCCTGTCTCTGACTGAGACGTTTCCAGAGCAAAGCCATTGTAGGAGGAACAGAGATGTTTTTATAGCAGAGACAGAGGAGAGATTATATTTAGAATTACCAGAAAATATTCAGATGAAAAGAAAATCAGTAAGCATGCAAGTAAGGGTTACAGAAGCATTAAAGGACTAAAGGAGAGGGATAATAATCAACAAGCACACTTCAACCGCCGACTTGTGATTTACTTTACAGCCCCCTGGTGGCAGGTTTGGGGCATTTCATCCTTCCTTGCACGAAAAGCATATTACAAGTCTCTGCAGGTTTTAATGTTTTCTTTCACTAATGTTTTAATTTCAAAAAAGTTTTCTCGACCCAAGACAAAAACAGGACAAAGACAAACAAAACGATAAGTGAATAAAATTCTACAAAATTAAAGCACAGTCCCTACACACTTCTGATTAATTGTTTTTAAGTTCTAGCAGCAGTAATCATTGTTATAACACATTTCCCTTTTCCTCGTATTTCTTTGTATAGCTGAAAATAAAAAAATAAATATCTTTGGAACCACTTTACCAGTAGCAGTTTTATCTTTAAAAACATTACATTAACTCTAATATTTACTCAAAAATGCACACCCAAAAGATTTCTTACTTTTCACAAGAAAATGCAGGCCTCAAACATTTCGAAATAATCTCTCCAGAATACAGGACTGTAGAGTCTATGTAAATTATTCGGAATACCTCATGTACGTATGAGCTGAAGAGTTTGGTAAAAAAAACAAAAAAACAAAAAAAACCCCACTTCACTCATACACTTCCAAGACAGCTGATGGTCATGAAGTGATGTTTAAAAAAATAAAATAATAATACACTCTTTCAACAAAGGACTAAAATTTGAGTGTTTACACATACAGCATAAACAGAAAGCAAAAGGTGATTAATTCTTTAACTTGCTGGACACTTCATGCAGGTGTCTTTTTGAAGACCTCCAAACAGATACCCATGTGTTGCGTACAAGAAACAGAACTTGTACCTTTAGTGCCCATGTGTCTTTCTTGGCCACAGGACTAAACAAACACAGTAACACTGGAGTGTCATACTGCTAGTTCTAGCTTGTCTCGTGCAGTGCAAACACTGTCTTAGTTAATGGATAAGTGTTGCATATATGAGGAAAAAAAAAAAAAAGTCTACAATTATGCCCCCCATGACAGATTGTGTGTCAGGAAAACTGAAGATACCCACCACGTTACTGTCAGGTTAAAATCATTGTGCTGTGTGTAATAGTCGACCGTATTTTAAAAGCCAACACACCTTTTCTTTATCCTTTTCCAGCTGCTTCTGCAGTTTCTTGTTCTTGCTCTTGGAATGTTTAATCTTCTCACGAACTTCAACATCTTGCAGATCCAGCTGGGTGAACTTCTCCTTCTGGGTCTCAATGTATTTGTTCAGCTTATTTTGTTTCCTGGTGGAGAAACAGTATTTTATCACAGTCAAATCAATCATGGAAAAAAAAAATCAACTGAAATTTAGGATCAACAATAAGAATTGCAAAACAAATAAAAACACATTTATAAATTAACAAAGAATAATAGATCTGATTTAAGTAAAGAATCTGCAAGTTTTCAGTTCCCACTGTATTTACATGTCAAAGATGGTTTTTGGAGTAAAAAAAAAATTAACCAAATAAAAAAATATTAAATTATGTCACCAACAATTTTAACTGTCCAAAGGGAGCAGCAGTTCTCATTTTTTAAACTATCGTTGAAACAATGTAATTTTAGGATGCACAAATTATTCCTATTATTTGTACACTTCTCAAAAACTGACGTGGAATTTTGACTCTAAACAAACACACAGAGACAGGAAAGTCCTGACAACAATCACATAATTATTAAATTAGTAGAAAGTTAATGTTCTTCTAAATATATGAAATTGAATAACAGAAGAGGAGGAAATGCCTTACTCCTCGACATTTTTTAGCTCTTGGTTCATTTTCTCAGTCTCCTGTGATATCTTTGCATTTTTCTCAGTGAGCTCCTTGGTGTCCTCCAAGATCTTCTGCTTTTCCTGCCCTTTATCTGCTACTCGCTTCTGCAGATTGTGACTATTGACAGACACATATTAGAAAAAAAGAAAAGAATGAGAAGTAAAATTGAATCATTTACACAAAAAACAAAGAAAATGTGATCTAACACCAGAGAAGGGTGACGCTGCCCTTGTTAAAATAAATAAAAATACTTAAAAATTCCTTTTTTGTTTTGCTATACAACTACAATTCCGGAGCCGTGATGTTCACTCACACATGATACTGGTACAGCTGACTCTTGTGCTTGAAGATGTCATTCTCCAGGCTGAGGAACTCCTCAGCTTTGTTCTTTTCTCCTTCCAAAGCATTCTTCTCCTTTTCCACTAGTTTCACTCGGTTTAGCTAAAAAAGTGAATATATGTCACTACTTAATATTAAGTAACACATTCACTATCTACTTCTTAGACATAAATTATATTCACCAATGTCTAATTAAAAGTAGACCTTTTTCTAAGATTCTGACCTCGGTCTCATTTTAAGTAATATTTCCAAAAGCCATCATAGCATTCATTTGCCTCTGACGAATCCTGTATCTACACCTACATGTGACTGTAAATTAAAAATTTAAGAAATGACTAATTTATGACTGATCTAAATCATCCGAACATTCAGACACACAGAACATCTTTCCTCAAATGGTGAAATCTGCTGTGTAAAAGTACAAAGACAGATCACAGGAAGCAAATGCTTAGCTTCTGAATGTATTGTCACCTTCTCTCCCCTCTGCTCATTGAGGAGCTCAATACGACGGGAGAGGGTGTGAATGGGCTCCTTGAGGCGGCAAGAGCCAATAATGTCCTCCAGGTACTCCAGCATGCCCTCATCATGTTCTGTCTGTCCTTTAGGCTTCATCATAGCAATCTGCTCCACCTCCCCCTATGTAGTCCACATCAACACATGGACAAAGACATGCTGTCATTCACCTGGAAAGTTCCATTAAAACTGCAAGTCTGACGATTTGAAATATTAAAATAAAAAAGTCCACAATGCTCACTAATAAGACATGTTGAGAATAAATAATAATGCTGGTCTGCACACATACAAACTGGCAGATTCTTATACAGGGCATTCAAAATTAATTACTGTACTACAGAACAATGGCTTTTCTGTCATACAGAACAAAATCTTTATATTGACTTAAACAAAACATGAAATTAAAACACCTAACTACGAACACATCAAGAATAACCGTCTTTGAGATAGTGCTGTAGGGTAAACTGTCATTGGAGACAGTAACTATAGAACACTTCTCCCTGACCACAACAACACTTACAGTCCAACACAGAACATCGGTTAAAATTGTATTCACCTCATTAAAACAGAATAAATACAAACGACTTGATAGCATGTAAATTCTAACTTTTTGTTGCTACACCTTACTTAATTTCAATAATACACTACATGTACAGTATAACCACATTCTGACCCAGGGAAAATGCACCAGTGTCATTATATTTGCCAGATCACGTGTTCATATTTATTTAGTGTGAAAGGCTGGCTTAGAATAACAACATTGTTACATAATTAATTCAAGTTAAACAAAAGTTAGAGCCAGATATAGAAAAAATAGTCTCAAATTAAGTTTCATTTTAAGAAGAAGAAGAAAAAAAGGTAACTTAGATATTACTTTAATGTATAAAAGAAAAGAAAGTCAGTAGTGTGGGGGTGGAGGGATTCCACATCGTCTACCCTGACTAGTGCACAAAATAGACAACTTCTCCTTTGCCAAAAGCCTGGAAAAATGACCTTGGAGAACAAGCTAAAGGCTCTTCCCATAGTCAAGTAACCATGTCAGACACAGTGAGAATGGGTACGAACACACACACACACACACACACACACACACACACACACACACACACACACACACACACACACACACACACACACACACACACACACACACACACACACACACACACACACACACACACACAAAAGTCGAGCAGGACATATAATCAAACAACTAGCTAGAAAACCTCAGTGAAGGGTAGACACCAAGTATCCACCTGAAACTATTGCATGCTGTAAAAATAATAAAATAAACACAGGGAAAATGAGTATTCAATGAATCATTTTCTTCTATTTTAACCTCAATTATCTCCTCAATACCCTTAATGAGTAACCAGGGGGACATAACACATGCAATACAATCACAAGAGATGAGAATGTACCTAATAAGAACTCGATGCAACACAATGCCAAATAAAATTTAAATAATTGAAGCATAGCAACGAAAATAATTTTAAAATATACAGGAGTGTCTTTCATTCCGTATGCAGTTAGAAAAAAATGATAAAATTAATTTCAGGAAAAAATAAAAATTAAAACAGACTGAACCAACATTAAAGCCATTGCAATGGAGTGTGTTTTATCCAGCCACAATGAAGCAGCACTGCTAATATTGGGGTTGGGGTCTGTTCTCACACGCCAATATTTACGTGCTGCTAAAGCGTGGCAGGTACATGGGATATGGGAAGAAAAGGAGTCCAACCTGTCCCCTCTGGGGGGGGGTCAATCCCACTACACAATCTGAGCAAGTTCAACTACAGCTGCTCACATCCAGGTCCGGGTGTGTAAAACTGCATTTTTTCCTTAAAACTCTAAAGCAGCAAATAATGGTTCGCACCTTTTCCACATTGTTTCAAACCATGATGCGCTGCTATAGCAGTCTAAGGGACTGGTGGAGGACAGGTCCTCTCCTTTCCAAATCTATTGCAACAGGCATGGGTTTAAGTAGGAACGAAACTTTTGACTCAGACTAGATTGGGAAAATGAGCAAAAAATGAAGAACAGAAAATATCTCAGATATGATTGCACAGCAAGTATAAAAAACTGTTAGAATTGAAGAAAGAAATTTAAAAAAAAATGTTACCTGTAGGATCAGAAATCTGTTGTGGTCTAGGTCAATACCATGACTTCGGAGTAAAGCCCCCACTTCTTTGAACGTGGCTTTCTTGCCATTGATATAGTAGGCTGCAGAATTGTCTTTGTTGGCAGTCCTGGAAACGTAGAACTTGCTGTTGGGGATGACTTCGTAGTCATCTCCTTCCTGGCTCAGGGGGGGGAGGGGCAGAGGACACACAGGAGCTCAGAACAGAACAGAAGACACTCCAACAGCTCTACACATCAGATGCTAACACTCACAACACTGAAGGATCCACAGGGTGTTTACTGATAAATACCCCAAGTTAAAAACAGGTTTAAAAAAAAAAAAAAAAAAAGAAGGCCTGTCTAAAAGCATACAGCAAACCTAAACTAGCAACACTACATGCAAATGAACACCATCAACACTGACATATAATCTGTTACATATACATTTAAAAAAAAAACCCACTATGCTCTATAAAATGATGGGATTATGAATGTAATTTCAAGGAGGGAAACTGTTGGCTTAAAATAGCAATTTTAGAAAGGTGTAGAAACATGCCTCATAATTAAATTTGTTTACACCACCTCTGAAAAAAGGTTTTTTAGTTTCAGAAATGGTAGATTGTAAAACTGGCAGGCGTCACAGAACTATGCTGTGAGTTTAACAACTTAATTTGATTTATTGTGAGCTGATAAATCTGACAGTGATTCAGGCACATTTAACAGAGCTTAAGGCAAAACCCACACCCTCTGAGGCAGGTCCAACATAAAAACATGTTTAGATCTTATTCGTTAAACCATTTTTAATCATCATTTTTAAAATTTACTGTACTATCTAAATTTGTCTGTTAATAGTAACATCATAGACTTTTCACAAAATAAGCCAATTAGTACACTCTTGTCACCAAATGTCACATTTAAAAATTATTCAAAAATAGATGAATGCATTTGAGGACATTATGATTTGGCTATTGTATGTGTGGATGCTAGATGTAACTTTCAGTACTGATTTGAATCACTGTTTCATTCTCAGTGTGATAATTTTGTAGCAATATCATCTCACTACAATTGATGAAAAAAAATTATTAAAAAATTCAAGAAAAATTTTTCTTTTTACTGGAAATACTCTTTGTCACCTCCTTTCGATTCAGATCACTTTGGATAAATTTAGGAATGTCCAGAGATAGTGCAGGGTGCATCTGTGTGACAGAGATAAGCAGTAGATATATACATATTGAAATACCTTATCAATAATCTTTTGAAAATGTACTTCCACGGTACAGCTTTCCACATCTTTGTGTTCATCAGAGCTGTGAATCAGAACTGAGAGCTTTTTGGATCTGATCTTTTGAGCTCTGTATCCAAACACAAACAGCATTGAATCTATCACATTGGACTTCCCACTTCCATTTGGACCAATGATGCATGAAAAACGCTGAGGTGGAGAAAAAAAAATATACATACAACTTCATTACACAAAAATACAAAGCATCCACAAACAAATAAGTAAAATGTTGTAATGAGGGAAGTTTTCTAAAAACATTTCACCTTTGTAAGCTGTTATACTGAGTGTGTGTCAAGTAGGTGTAGTTAAGACATATTTTAATAAATCTACATATAAGTAAAGAAAAAAACATAAAAAGCCAGAAGTATAGAGAAAGTCCTAATTTAAGGGAAATGTCAGCACATCACTAAATGATTACCATGATACAGTCACTACCTCAAAATGGAGGAGTGTGAATTTTCCACTTTGATTTTTTTCTTTATTTAAATAAATGAAAACACTTCTGTAACTTTTTTTTTTTTTGCCTCCACCACTATATTTGACACATTTACTGCAAAAATACCATCAAATTTAAGTGAAATAATTGAAATGAGGGAAAAAAGTTCAACAAATTCTAGTAAATCCATCAGCTTAAAAAAGACACATGAACAAAGTATTTCCAACACAGGGTTAACATTTGTAACCATGTTTGGTCGTACCTTGTGAAAAGGCCCCAGAATCTGCTCGCCAGCATACGATTTAAAATTGCGATTAACTAAATGCGTGATCATCAGGCGGGGAGCGCCCGGTTCATTGGTCATTGCTGGGGGCGGGGGTGGGGGGATGCTACCGACAATCTCCTCCAAACTTCGATTATCAACCCCTTCAGCAGCTTCCCCGTGAGATGGATCTGTGGCACAGAAAGAATTGAAAACTTTTTTTTTTTTTTTTTTTTAATTCTTCTGAGCGACTCGTTTCAGGTGGTGGTGGTGGTGGTGGTGGTGGTGGGGGGACAGTGTTGCGTGGGGGGAGGGGTGGAGGACGAAAAAAAAAAAAATCCAAACAAACAAACAAACCAAACAACAGGCAGCAAGTTGCGACAACACATCCACACAAAGTTGACATGCGTTATTTTTTTTCTTTGTTCAGAAAACAAGAACAACCCCCCCCCCCCAAAAAAAAGCGACTATGGCCGCTGAGCAAACCCACATTATTATACAAAGACTCTCCGCGAGGAGCGTGGATCAGATGCGCCACATTAAATCCGTCGATTAAAAAAAAAAAAAAAAAAAAAGAGTACATTACGATCGCCAGCGTCACCTTTTCACCAGTTCAGAGCAGACAGGGAAAACCTTGTTATGTAATAAATAATGTATAACGTAAAACACATTATGTTGCCATCACACCAAGCCACAACGACCTGTCCAAAATCTATTGTGCTCACATAAGCATAAACAAGTTGAGAGGTCGATGTTGGAAAATTAGTCTTGCAGACACCCCCACAGTGGAGAATTTCAACATACCCAGAGAACAGACATTACTTAAGATTCGTATTCAAAGTACATGATCATCAAAAAAAAAAAAAAATCAGAAATTACGATAATTGAAATCAACTACTCCAAAAACACCAATTTGGTCGGCGACACACAAAATGTTTCATGAGACAAAATAATTTACCTCGTCTGCTGAGAAGATCCGAGTGCGAAGTGCACTCGACGATAACAAAATCATCTCAAAAATTCTTATGACATTCATTCATGACTGAGTGAAAGCAGCCACTCTATCTACGCCATGAGAATGAAGCGAGAAAAAAAAGGATCACATATGTGCCAATTGGCCACTGTCAATGCAGCAATACACGCCACGCCATTGAATGAGCACAACTTATTTAGATTCACAGACACCAAAACAGCCTTTGTTACTTGCCAGTTGTCGGCGGTGCCTCCTCTTGGGCCATTGGAGTTGGTTTCTTGAGGGGGGGTACATCCAGCTCGTCTTCGGAGTCATCCCGAGGCTGCGACCCCTTCCCTCTTGGCTTAGCGGAGGCAGTTGAACTCTTTGCAGTTTTAGTTGGCATGATTTGAAATCTGAAGGGGTTATTTGTAAAAAAAAAAACAAAACAAAACAACAAAAAAAGATATCCATGAGTGATTTTTTTTTTTTGTGTCTGTCAATCTCCAAAGTCCATTTAGTCGTCATATGTTGCTACCGTTGTCAAAGTTACATCATTATCACAGTCAGATCTCGCTGACGCCTATCCGCTCCGTTCTAATATACTGTACTTGCGATACTTATTTTTTATAGCGAAATAACAAACATAAATGCGGATGTTTTAGAGTTGTTAAAAAAGATTATTGGCCTGATATTGCAAGTCAGCGACCAGACAGACTATATGATTGGGTTTTTTTTTTGTTACGAATTACATACTTTTCTAACACAGAACCTATACGTGTGTAAAATGAATAATAATGGCTTCCTCCGGTTGTCAGAATGGTTTTTGACTTGCGCATCAGAGTTTATTATCCAGTTTGTAGGAAAGACGTAAAGTCAGTTTTGAAAACAGATTCAGCAATAATACATGTAGCTAAAGTTTTTTTTGTCTATAGGTTTTCAGCCTATTCTGGTATATGCTCATTAAGTTAGTAGTTCAGCGCAAGAACGAAAGCTCTCTATTGGGAAAGACTGCTCTGGATTTATTGATGTCTCTCAGTGACAGAGTTAACTTTAATCCCCTCAACTTTTATATTGGGGGCGGGGAGTTTGACGGGGCAACAGAACTTGCTAGTCACTTGGAAAGCATATTCAAAGATCGAGTGTAATAGTAACTTCGAACTAATATCATCTTAACACACACGTTCATCATAAATCTTTTGGAAATAAACAATAAAGGTGGTATTTTATGATTACAGCGCACACCATTCACCTCTCCACGTTAATACGCTATGTTCACTTTGCTAATGGTAAGTTAGCCTTTGTAGCTAGCGAGCAGATCTAAAATAACGCAACAAAGCTAAAGCTAACACCAATGGCGAAGCGACTATGAAGCATCTGCGTTGTAGAGCTGGTCCGTTAACGTAACGCTGTAACGTTTACTGTACACGAAGCTGACGCTGCATATGCATAGATTGAAAGGCGTCATTGACTTCAACACGTCAGCTAAAGAAACGTGAAGCTGACAAAGGCACTGCATCTTAAAGTTTAGCAATCGTTTACGTCATTAACCATACTATTTGTCAAAATTAGACAATCCGAAGTGTTGTATTCCTGTCCGGGCGTGTGTCTAGGAAAAGTCTAATTTTGCTTAAGAGCAATAGAATTAAAAAAAAAAAAAGGGTTTATCAAATTAAAATTTTTAACGTCGGTGAGCACGTTTTTCCCGTAGTTAATATTTTAACAGGCTTGTGCGTATAAACTGTAATATTAAGCCCAGCATACAACTAACATGAACGATATGCATTCAGCAAATAGACGGAACCCAGTCATTACACTAAACTAAAGTGTTTCTAAGTACCTTCCACAATATGGGAACGGTCTGTCAAGAGTCGTCCTTTATGACTCAAGTCAAGATTTTAAAAAAAGTACTCCTTAATCCAATCTCTGGCAAATATAATCCACAAAATTTATCTCCGTAGCATTCCCAGTCCCTCTTCAGCTTGAAAACTCTAACTTGTAAATGGCGCCTAAACTGTGCTGTCGAACCAAATTCGTTACAAACTGACGCAAAGCACCATGGAACGTTCAAAGGGCAAGGGAAAAAAAACAGAAATTCAAAAAAGGGGACGAAGCCAACTCCACCTCACTCTAAATAAACCATACTCCCGAAACAAAAATGTGACGAAATGCATCAACTGGAAACACTTTCTAATAATATTATATATTATTTAATGTTATGGTGAGTTTGAAAGCCTAATGTTTTTTTATATTTTAAACAGTTGCTTGGATACAGAAGATGGAATTCCGCCCAGAGGAATTGTTTAAAGCTCAAGAAATGTTATTTGATGCACCAGTGGTTACTTGTTGTGTCTTTTTAATGAAATGAGTCACATATAATAAGTTTTTTAAAGAGATGTCACACTTTTAAGTGTCTTACAGATAATTTGAAATATCCGTCAACGAGGCTTGTAACTCTCGCGATAGCTTCGTTTTCAAGCGACGTGACGTCAGAGAGTACCCGGATTTAAATGGCTACCCAGGGGTAACGTTGATAAAGTTAGCGATGAATGTATGGGTGGTGGGTCGGGCTGCTCCTTAACTTCATCGACTATTGCGGAATTCTTTGCTTTACAGTGACAAGCACACGCTAATGTTTGGTCCACGGTTCGTTTGGAAACTGCAGGAAGATGTCTGCTTTCACCAGAAAACAAAGATACCGTTAGCACGTCTCTAGTAATCACGTCACAGACAGGACTCGAGGAAAAGCGGAGGGATTCGCGTTACCAAATGTATCAGGTAACCTAGCAACCGGAATCAGTTGTTGCTTCCTGTGTTGCTATGACATTTAACGTGTTCCAAGAAGATATAATGTGGTAGTCGCTGACAATGTGTTTCTGGGTCTTTGAGGAATAACCATAGCACTGTGTCTGTATAGGTTCTCTAAAGCTGTTTAAATCAATCCACTGGACTTTAAGAAAGTTTCTTCAAGACGTGTCTCCTGTCATCCAAGAGGCTTCTTCAGTTCTGGATAACCAGAGCATTCATTCACAATGAGACTGAAAACATCGCTGCTGCAGGAACCCAAACATATCCTTTTTATAATGTTATAGACACATTATCTAATAACATATTTCCTAATAACAGCTAATTGTCCTTAATCAGTGATCACATAAGGAACTTGTGAGCTGTGTCGGCTGGACCACAGCAGATGAGTTGTTCTCTTGCAGTGAGGACCACCAGATCCTCAGATGGAACCTGCTGACCACTGAGACCACTCCAGTTGTCAAGCTGCCAGAAGACATTTACCCCATTGACTTACATTTTTTCCCCAAAACGATTGGTGGCAAGAAACAGAACCAGAATGAGGTGTTTGTCCTGACCAGCACTGATGGTAAGTCACTGATTCTGTACGATTTGGTTAGCGGACTGCAGGGCTTTGTCTCATAACAACTCATAGAAGAAGTTGTTCTGTAAATCTTCAGTTTTTGAAATTAAAATTAGATAAGAATCATTATGTTGATGTAAATGAACACATACTAACTAAAAGCTGAAAAATGTACTTTCTGGTCCGCCTCTTTTTGCTCAGCCTAATTTTTTTATGTTGAGTGCCATGATGGGAACTTGCCTGAGCATTAAAAACAATAGACAATGTCATGTTTATAAATGTGGAGAATCATCTCATGCAGTCAGACTGAACTTGCTCTAAACAGAATTATCAATAAATATTGACATTTTCACAGTTCACTGTAGAAAATGACATGAGTATAGCTGTCTGTCTTTGCCCTTGTCATAATGGGGTCTTTATTTCAGCACATGGATTCTGTGTCGTCTTAATGCTAATCATAGTATAGGGTTGCATAAAGATACCTAAAGAGTGAAGCAACAATTTTCTTAGGTGAGCAGAAAGTAGTAAAACTTTGTTCTTCTTACAATTTAGATATCCTTCAAATGGCTACTTCTTAGGCTTTCGCTTTCTGTTCATTTCAAAGCTTGTTTCTTTAATTTACTTGAGAAAAGAAGGTGAATCAATGTTTCTGCTTTCACCTTTCCTACTACTTGCCACCCGCTCCATGATAGTCACAGGTGGCAGGACATGATAACATGTCATTGAAACGTGTTCAATTAAAAAAAAGGAAAAACAAATTACCACGCAAGTAAATTTAAATATATAAATTATTTATTTATATAAATTATTTATTAATCATTTATTATTTATAAAATACTGACAATTTGTATAAATTATTTGTCAATTATTTAAATATATAAATTATATATTTAAATTTATAAACATATAAATAAAGACTTTTGGATTGTGTGCATACATAATAGAAATAGAAATATTTTATTCAAATGTTATTTTTTGTGAGTTATTCATTCCAGCTTTATATATCATAGACCAACTATGTGCTGTAGCTTTATTTTGGATTGAACAAAAATAAACCTTTTTGAAGCTCCTAGAAATAACCAAAAAAACAAACTTATGGTATTACGTATTACTATTTACAGGTAAGTTCCACCTTGTCACGAAGCTGGGGCGCATTGAGAAAAGTGTTGAAGCACACAAAGGAGCTGTTTTAGCTGGGAGATGGAACCATGATGGGACGGCACTTGTCACAGGTAAAGATGACAAGGACATATATTTTTATCGACATCTTTGTACACAAAGTTGCTTAAGCAGCCTAATGTTTTTTTTATAGATTGAACTTTAATTTTTGCTTGAATCTTAATACCCTTGATATTAATATCCTTGAGGTCCATATCTTTTCTATTTCTTTCTAATCACTCAGCTGGAGAGGATGGACAGATCAAGATTTGGTCAAAAAGTGGGATGTTACGTTCAACGCTAATCAGCCAAGGTAAAACTAAAGGCCCTTTCCTTACTTAAATTTGAGCTATGAATATGTATAGTATTTATACAAAACTCTCGTCATTGATTTTATCTTACAAACGATAGTTTTGCTATATGACCACAGAACCAAATATGGAATCAGAATGTATCTGTTATCGACAAATCAGTGTTGTCGGATGTGTGGATGGATGGATGGATGGATGGATGGCTGGATGGACTTCCTGTAGAAAAAAAACAACATTTTGATATCGGAGATAGTGTGAGTGTTCCTCATTTTAGGAAAAGAAAAACAGAATGTGTAGTCTTTTTTTCAAGACTGTTTTCAGTCACACAAGTAGTTAGTTTGCAGTTAGTCAACAACAGCAGAGAAATGTAAACAAGCCAGGGTTTTCAAAACCGACATTTCAGCATGAAAAGTCTTTTTTACACATGCATTGGGTCTGACTGTTTAGGGACTCATCTGCTGCTATAGGTTATCAAGTATTCCGTCATGATAATTTATGAAGTTTATGACCAGCTTAAAACAAGCTGGTAATAACCTTAACCCTCTCTGCAGTCTCACTGTAGCAGTAAGATTTAGAACAGCACAAGCAAGGTGGCTAGTTTGGTTCTTAGCATTAATATAAAAAAAGAGGCTTGAGTTTCAGCTTTCATTCTATGTTTTCTGTTCATACCAGATAATCTGCAATGACAGTCAATGATGAATGGGTTTTTTTAGGTCCATGACTGTGTTTCTTCTGCATAATCAGTTCTACATTTTCTTAAAGCACCTTTATGTTTCAAGGCTCTGTCTAAGTGGAGTTTAATTCAAAGTCAAGAAATACTGAATTCACATTACAGGTAGTCCTCAAGATACGAACAACTGCGTGCTGCCAAGTTCGACTACTGTTTCCCCTTTTTGCCACAATCCACATCAAGCAGCGTAACATTAATCCGCTGCTTAATATGAATGCTGAACTCTGAAAATTTGCTATTCAATGTTAACTATTGGTCAAGGTAACTGAGAAATTTAATGGAAATAAAACGGATTAATCAAACATAGAGTAGCATGTTGGACTTTTGATGACCAGGTGCGTAATTTATGTAAGTGCGGTGGAAAACCTCAGTGGATTAAAGGTTGGCTTAGTCTTTACACCCCGAGGATTAAAATTTTTTCAGCAGAGGTAGAGATGTTAAAGTTACATTACGGAAATACAGTATTTTATTTCATTATGTGTTGTTATGTCCTGTAATTGTCTCTGGTAAGTCTTAGTGAATATTATTTTATTATTTAGAATAGTAATTACATCTAAATGACCTCAAATGGCAATTATAGATTGAAATTTAATAAATAACGACTTATGAACAGCCTCTTGTAACCAACTATGGTTGTAGATTGAGGACTACTCGTACTGATTTATTCTGTTATTATTCATTAGGAATTCATTGTGCTGTTTAATTTATTTCCTAAACATTTCATCTCAGTAACGGGACAGAAAGTTTGCCTCTATGGAAATGGATGGCTGAAGAACAGATGTTGTGGAAAGCCTGGTGTAAGAACAGCGGTTCAGATTCAGCATTAGGGAAATGTTTTATAAGCTGACTGTTTTAGAATGAGTGTTTGGTTGGTGGGCTGCACAGCAGACCCTCAGATTTATAGAACACCTGCATATAATAGTAGTGCAGCACACAATCCTACACGTAGCGCTCATGTCTGTGCAGGCCTTGCTTCTCTTCAGAGCCCACAGTCTCATAAATACAGTATGGCAGCATACGGTTCTTCCTATACACTATGATCCATTTTAACAAAACTGAGAATGAGTTGGAGGTGAGTGAGGGAGGAGGGGAGGAGAGAGGAGCTTCTCTCCAAAACTCTCATCACTCTCATCAGGTTTAGATCATGTGATCAGTCGGTTTTGTTCAGAAACACATGTGACTGCAAGGGGGTTAAATGTCAGGCCCTCTACCCTCCACATAGCCACAAACACACTTTTCCTTAGCTTAGCAAATAAGCACTCACACAAACCCATGCTTAGTTTTAATTAATATATTTTAAGTACTCTCAAAGTTACAGTTCTGTGTTTCTGCATATCTTCCAGGGTCTGCTGTCTATTCTGTGGCCTGGGGTCCAAACTCTGATAGAATCCTCTACACATCGGGAAGACAGCTGGTCATCAAGCCTCTGCAGCCTAGCGCCAAAGTCATACAGGTAAACTCATGTTACCAGCACATTAACTTGTATACAAATGTTAACTGATGATAATAGATTAAAATAACTTCAAGTGTTACAGTAGTGCCTAGCAATTAACTCTATCTCAGTGACTGAACAGTAGCAATGATTGCTACATGGGTGACATGGAGCTAATGCTACATACCTAAAGATTGCCTGCCAGTCAGCATGTGATTCACAACTCTTAGATACCCTCATTACTAACAATAATAATTTCTCTCCTGAATAGTGCTGTTGCATCGTAAACCAATTTTTGTGTTGAGCGAGTTATTACCTGTATGTGTGTGTGTGTGTGAAAATAGGCTGTGAGTGGAAAAATAATTTCCACAAGGGGACAAATCCTTTTCTTCTATAGCAGTCTATATTAGATGTATTTTTTGTGGTCTACTTTGCGGTCTACAAGAATGCTTTGCCTTGATGTAGCGTCCAAATATCAGTTTAACAGATACCTTCAGGATTTGTCATAAATAAAATCATTGGGAAGTGCTTCTAGTGATGAAAGTTGAAGAGGTTGGGTTCTCTGTTGATGGTTCCAGGTGCTTTTGAATACAACATTGCATTTCTTTTCTTAATTGTGCTCCTATTTAGTGTAAAATATGCACTAAAAGAGATCAGGTTTCAGAGCATGTCCTTTGATTCTCAGTTAGCATAGAGGTGAAGCACACCTTCCCCAACGCCACTCCTTTGTAGAAAGGTGGCTACAAAAAATATTGATGGTAATAACGCAAAACATTCAGCCATCACTGAGCTCATAAGTCAAACAGCATTTCCCCGTTTAAAATAACTAAATTTGTCTTAATCCGTTCCAACTTTGTAATAAAAACCCAAACCCCTCTAAATTATTTTAATTATAATTAGATAATTTATAATTAAACATTTTTTTCAACCAATAGACAAACCTACTTTTCCTGTGTATAACTAATTATATGTAGGTTATGTAAAAAATGATAAATTATGAAAAGAACGCAAATGTCGCACGCACGCACACACACACACACACACAATATGTCTTTACTCCGTGAAACAGAATGAGATCCAGTCTCAGCTGATGATGTATCTATCCGCTAACACCTGGGAAAGAACTAGATCCAGTTTCAGCTAATGTTGTGTCCATCCGCCAACTAGTGGTGTGTCCCGAAGCATGGCTCGTATCTCAGATTTTCCATTTCTCCAGCTGCATTAATTATTTGCTTTACTATCTCTATAACGTCTGGTGTAGATTTTCTTGTCTGTTGTCATATTTTGTACAGTATTATTTCTTCTCACCTGTAGATTCTGATAACTAGGCCCTTACTCTCTTGAAAACTTTGTGTTTCATAAAAGTTTTTGATTTTTGTCACTGGAGAAGAGTAAACAAAAGGAATAAATATGCAGAAGATTTTTGTCTGAGTGCTCGTCCATTAATGAAGGATGCGGCGCTGAGCAGCTTGCACACCACGGACTATTTTTCTTGCCCATGTATACATTTGTTTATTATTCTTCTTGAAGCCAAATAGTGCTTAGGTCCCTTACATAAACAATGGAGGGTTTAATGTGTGTCTTTTCAACACTTTGCTCTTGCTTGACTATTACACACACACACACACACACACACACACACACACACACACACACACACACACATCCCACGTCATTAAGTGGGACCAGCGTCAGGCCAATGCAGCGATGTAAGTCTCAGTGATCAGCATCCTGCACAAGCTGGACTGTGATGGCTGTAGTTTCCTATATAAAAGGCTTTTCAAATAAGTCCTCAATTACGTTGATATGAACCATTTTATAGATTTGGTCTTTGTTAACACTGTTAACATTACTGATAACTTTCAGACTTCACCTATTTTTTCAAGAGGTAGTTGTCATTTAATTTAAAACATTTATCAGTTTTGTTCATTCAGTTTTGATGCAAATCTCTCCTCCATTACTCACTGATTATTTTATGATGAGTAAAACAGCACACCTTCAGTCTTAGTCTGTCACGTCCTGAACAGGTCAACTTGCCTTCCGTTTGTAAAAATAAATAAATAATGAAATAAGTAACCAATCACATTGAGCATGCATAGTCACATGATGTCTGTCAAACTGCCAGGGAAGCTGTTTGTCCAGTTCAGCCTCTCCTCTTGAAATTTGCATGTTTGTTTTTGTTAGTTATCTTTGACTCTTATGAGCAAGGCTAAAGGGTATTTATTCAGAGTATTTAGTGAAAACGTCTTTCCTAAAATAGCCTCTCGATATTAAATTAACTTCAATCACATGACAAGCCAACCCTTAAACTACACACAACACACGCAAAGGACCTGTAAACGTGCAATTTAAGGGAGAGAGACAGTGAAGTGAAGGGCAGCCATGTAGCCACACCCTAGGAGCAGCCTCTGGGGTTTGGTGCCTTGCTCAATGGCACCCTGGCAGTGCTCAGGAGGTGAACTGATGCCTCACCAGCTAGTGATAATGAAATTTGGAAGGTACTAGTGCACATCTAGCACGTCCAGCATATCCAGCTGACAAACAAAACAGTGTTTGTTTGACACGCAGCCTGCTCTCTATCCTCTGTCTCTCTCTAGTGGAAGGCTCACGATGGACTTATTCTGAAAGTGGACTGGAATTCAGTCAATGACCTCATACTATCAGGTGCAGAAGACTGTAAATATAAGGTGGGCAGTGTTTTATTATCATTTCACATGTTTTAGGGTGTGTTAAATCCTTTATTATGTTTCAAATCATGTGTTACCTTCACAGGTATGGAACAGCTTTGGTCGTCTGCTTTACTCTTCGTCTCTGTGTGACTACCCAATTACCTCTTTGTCCTGGGCACCGGATGGAGAGGTGTTCTCTGTGGGCTCCTTCGACACTTTGCGACTCTGTGACAAGACTGGAGTAAGAAAAGCCTTCATTTTTTTAATTGTTGTGCCCTGCCATGGCTTCTCCGGCTTCCTCCAACTTCCAAAAGCATGCGCTTCAAGTTGATTGGCCGGTCCCAAATTGCCCGTAGGAGTGAGTGAGTGTGTGTGTGCATTGTTGTCCGTCTTTGTGTGTGGCTCCGCGGTGCACTGGCGTCGTGCCCGGAGTGTCCCCCGCCTCACGCCCTATTCCAGCTGAGTTAGGCTCCAGCTCCCCGTGACCCGCTACAGCAGATGAAGCGGCAGAAGATAAATGAAAAAAATGAATGAATGATTTATCCTCTTGGAGTCAGATTAGCAGCTGTCATTTAAGACGAGGTACATCTTAGCAGTGTTCTGTATTCTTCACCGTCCAGGGACTCGTTGAGAAGCAGTTGGGTGTACAGTAATCCCTCACGCATTTGGGCATCAACACGTGCAACTTCACCTCATCTTGGATATTTAGTAGGTAGTCACGTGATTGGCTGACGGCATCCAGAAGTACGCTACGCTCTGTGAGTTTCCGAACTCAGCACACTTCAGTGAGACACAAAAGTGCTTTAAACAGTCGATAAGAGTGTGGGAAAAGGTAATACAGATTGAAGGTGGTTTAATATCAGTATGGGGAGGGTTCATAAACGTTTAAATTACCATAAATAATAAGATAAATAGTTTGTTGCTATAATGCGGAATTCACTATTTGCGCATGGTTCCTGGACCGCATTAACTGCGAGTAACAAGGGTGCACTGTATTTGTTTTCACTAATCTATTAATATGACAATGTTTTTCAGTAGGTCAGGCATGAAACACACAAAACTGTATCTGGTCTGTTTCATACAAGAGCCTAACTACAAATCTTGTGTTTTCTATACGTCGTTTATCTCTGTACGCCAAGTTTGGCTGCATGCCACACATTCTTGTTACCTGGTGCTGACAGTAGAAGGAGTTCTGATGAGGGGAAATGAAAGAAGGATGATGGTAATTTATGTTTTATTATGCCGAATGTCGTTCCAGAAACAATATTACTAGTTTTCCTGTTTGTCTTCATGAAATGTGTCGACCTCTTGGAGTTTACCGAAAGATGTCAGTGTATTGTTGTTTCAGACCTGTTGTAATGAAAGCAAACAACCAGCGCTGAGTTCTTGTGTGCTGATCTTCAGGCATTTCATGCTCCATTTTGATTTCATTAGAATCAAATGACTTTTTTCTGTAGTAGTGAAACAAATGGAGCGAAGAGAGGACTGTAGCATCACATATGTATTCTCTAAAGGGATAAGGAGTGTTGTATACATTTCAGGAAGGGCACATTAACATAATTTATACATTCTGAACTAAAGAGAGAAAATCAGGAAAGTCTCTTATCCTATTGCAACACTTACTCTGCTGTGGCGTAATGTCTTCATAAAGGCAGTGCAATGATGATGATGATAATTATGATGATTATGGTTCTGACTTGCTGGAGCTGAAGGAAGCATATGCTTGCCTTCTCCTCCCTCTGCCCTCAGAGACAGTTTGTGCTGTATGGTGTGGGAGGCTTTTTCAAGAAGAGAATGGGGAGCTCAGAAAATGAAAAAAAAAAAAAAAAAAGTCCCTCCATTTGATTCATTTCCTTACATGTGAATTTACACATGTGCTCCTGTCACGCATCCAGTCAGACAACACACATCTGTGAGCTCATGACATGAACACAAATACATTTCAATCACACAATACGAGGGCTTTACCTGTGTTGTTGCTGTGGTTTGTTACCAGCAGGGTAAGGGTTAAACAGCGCTACGAGACTTTTGGGTTACTAGCGTGACTAATGGGAAGGGGTTTCATTCTGTATCTGCTACAATGAAACCTTGCACTCCAACATATTGCTGCTGGCTCAGCAGGATCAGCCCTGCGCATTTAACCCTTTCACCTCCCGTCCAGCTTGGCTCGCCCCTCACCCTGAACTCTTTAACTCTCTCCCACTCTTTTCCTTTTTCTCCACATTTTCTCCATCATTGCACCGGGGTACATTTTGTTTGTCACTGTCCCCATTATCACTGTGGAGGGAGTGGGGAGGCAAACTGTCAAAATACACAGACACATACTTAATGTGCAACAAGGCCAAAGCGTAGGGAAAGCATGCAGTTCTAAGATCAGACTTAAAAATAAAGATCGGTCCTTTCATAAAACATCCACATATTGTTGTAATTGAACAGATTATGTTTTTATTAATACAATTGGTTATATTAGCTGCAATTTTGCTGTATTAAGAGTTTTTATGTTGAGTGCATTTTCTCCACACAGGAACATTAACAGGACACAAAACACAGAGAAGTTCACTGTCCCTTTTACAAGATTTGGGAGAGACAATAACTCAGTGTCTGTCTGTGTGCCTGCCATAGTATATGCATGTGCCCACATGCCTGCGTGTCTGTGTGTGTGCATCCATTGCCGTGCAAATGTGCCTGCGAGACAGCAGTCTATTTACGAGGCGCTGCAGCTGGTGTCTAGCGTCTGGACCCTGTCACGATCCCTGACACCGTCACTGGCTAACAAGTAGGACTCATTGTGCCAGGCAAGCACCCGCTTACTTCAGTTTCTTTGCCCCCCCCCCCCAATCCTCCCCGCCTTCCCTGTGCCCCCCCCCCCCCTCTATTCACTGTACACCCATGCTGACATAAATAAATATAATAGATGCTTGGTTTTGCCAGTGCAATTCCTACACAATATTTGATTTTCTTTTGGCCGATTTCATTTTGTCAGTGATTCATAGACAATGGCAAATGAAAAGAAAATATTGAGAACTGTAGGATACAGTTTGGAGACTGTTTATAAGTTCAGCATTTTGCTTCATGTCACAAAAGCGGGGCCGGATCTTGTAATTAAGGAGACTTTAATGCTGCTTCAAAGCCAGATTTTGTTATTTCACCTTTGTTTTTGGCTTTGTGCTCATGGAAGACTTACCGGGCGTTCGTGGTGAAATAGAAATCTGTTAAAAACAATAAATAATAAGGCAGCACCTTGCCAGATGATGTCAGAAAGCACCGTGACAAAATGTTGACCCAGGTCAACATTTACCAGCCTGGCGGTATTTCAAATGAATGATGACCAGTGGTGGACAATTCTGAAGCACTGGAGGGAAGTGGGTTACAAGGCTTTTATCTCCTGACCATGTATCAGTAAAAACGTGTGCGTGTGTTTCAGTCGTGAAAGCACAAGTACAGAACGTCTACACTATTCACGTAAAAGTGGAGACAGTTGAAGGCACAGTACTGATCATGCTCCACAAACAGAAGTGGAAGCAATAAACAAACTAAGATTTTACACATCTTAAAACAGCTTATAATTCTAGGTCTCAGTAGAGACCAACAAAATCACAAGGAGAGAGGTAGTGCTACTTATCCAAGACAGAGTATTGTGAGTTTTTCAACATATATACATCCAGTCCAGCTTTTCAAACGGTCTTCACCACTTACTGAGTGTCCTGTGTTTTCTATGCTTTATATCTGTGGTGCTTTATAGTGTCTATGGCCAGCCTCTTTGTAATGTAGACACATGGGGTTTGTGGGGATTGCAGGTTTTTATAGCATGTTTATTATGGATGCAATGAAGCAGATAAGTAAAGGAAACTAAAGGAAAAGCAACCTTCAGAAAAGTTGTTCTGAAGCTGGAGGTCAGGGCTTCAGGAGGATATTCTCAAAGTTCACTTTGCTATATTTCTCACTTTCCGTGTTTCATTCTATTTGATTCACTACTTTGTTGGTGCTTTTGTTATTTGGACCAGTTGCTGTTCTCTAATGTGACTCTTCCATTTTATGTAAGATTGTAGATAGGGTCTTACGCTCCCTTTTTTAAATGTTTGGCTACCAGTTTTTGGCTTTTCTTTAAAAATCTGAGTCACACCTATGTCTTCTCCCTGGAACTGACTCACTGAAACATTATCGAGCTGCGAACATTGGAAACTCTCTGCCTGGAGACTTGTGTTATAGTCGGTATGGAAGTATGTAAAGCGTCAGCCATCTGTAAAGATGGGATGAAAGCCTTAATTGCCAAAATGCCGAAGCAGGTTTTAACTGATGCATTAGCCACGAGACAGTAAGGGCTTTCTGACTGACTTCTCTTTTAAGTGCCTCAGATTTCTAGGACAGGACTATCGCATTAGAGTAACATCGTTATAAGTTGATTTTACTGAACGTGCAGCAGTGCTGATCAGAAAGTAGACTAAGACCCAGGACTTGATATATCCCTTCCTCCTCCTGGTTAGTTTTAACCTTTCTTTCTGGAGATGTGATTGAAGGTCCTGCTTCATTCCATCTGACAGCTAAGTGTTCATCTCCAACTGTTTCACTCTGCTCTCCACTTACCATCTTTCTGTTCTCCCAGTTATAGACTATACTTCACCACAGATACATGATGAGATACAAATCATGGCTCGGTTTCTCTGTGAATGTTTAACATCATTAGTCACCTCTTCTGTTCTTTCACACACACTAACTGAAAAATAACCCAAGATAGAGATTGAACTGACATTCTCTGCCCTGCTTTGTTTGCAGGTAACGAGGAAATCTCTTTGTAAAGAAGGTAGTCTCACATTTTTAAGTATAAATGTCTTTCTTCGTTCATTTTACATCCCCTTTTTTTCTGGGGAAGTCCAAGGGGGTCCCCCGATCCTTGCTCAGCATCACCACACTGGGAACGGGTCCATGTCCAACTGGATTCACCATGGCTCCTTTCTCTATTGCTGTTTCTTTCTCTTCCCCTGCCTCTTTAATGTGCTGCCTCATTCTCTGCAGGATCTTTGTCTACCATCCTTATAGATGCCAGCCATTGTTTTCTCTGAGAGCTAGTACTCTTGTTGGTTGGCCTGCCAGTGTTCTTGTGCTGTTTTTTATTCTATTCTTAGTTGTGCACTCTCATTCTTTATAGCTTGCCACCTTCTCCCTACTTGCCAGACCTCAGGCCTCCCTGTCTTCTCAATGAGCCCCACCAACATTTTTACCCCCCTGTCACTGGGGAGCATACTGTGTACCGGCAACAAACTGCCCGATCACTGGCCAGCTGACATTTAGATATTGCTTAGAGAATAAAACAAACCAGAGTTTCGACTCTGATCACAAATCGTTGTCAGTGGATCACGAAAAAACAAAGGTAACCACACAAGATTCATTAGACGGCACGCCTTTATCTACTTTCATCACATAAAGAGGGAACTTTGAGTGGAGTGGAGTTCAGAAGGCTGCAGAAGTAGGAGACACACTCACACACATATTAAACGGATAAATTGTGGAAAAAAACAGCAGGGGGTGCACAGGAGAGACAATGAAGATTAGGTTAACGTAAAGTTAGTGGCTTAAATCTGAAAAAGAATGAGTTTGTAGGGACAAGAAAAGGTTTGAAATGTGTTTGAGAAAAGACGACGTTAGAGTGTGGTTGTGTCACAGAGAGAGAGAGGGAGGGAGAGAGGCATTATCTAACAAAGAGACTCCTGAGTCAGCACCAGAGCAGTTTTCTCCCCAGGCAACTGGGGAGGGCCTCTGTCTCTCTCTGTCTCTCTCTCTCTGTCTCTCTCTCTCTCTCTCTCTCTCCCTCCCTCCCACCCCTTCCTTGCTCTTACTTTAAGCCTCCCTCCCCTTACAAATCTGTGCTTTTGCAAGCTATTTTTTGCTGTCTGCACTCTTCCTCTCTCGCTGTCGTAAGCCCGCTCCCTCTGTACACTGTGAACTGGTAGAAAGAGACCACAAGTTCTTAAAAGGGCAGCTGGGGTCTATAACATCCTTCAGAGCTCTCCTCCACCATTTCTCTCATATTTTCATAGGAATAATTTTGCTGAGTCTGTTCTAGCACATGTAAAGATGAAGTCCTTACTTGAAGTTTTCCCTCCCTGAATGTGAGGATAAAGATTTTCCCTTTGACTTCCTTTTCTTGTGGGTCCTGATACATTTTCTGACATAGTATAGTCTGAGGTCCATGTGATAGATGACCGAGTTTTAGAGCTTGTGTAAACAAGTGTGAGTGTGTGACCCGGTGCCTGGGTAGGTAAAGTTTGGTCAGAGTGAATGGCACTTGTTGACATGGTAATACTTTGACACCCTTCTAGAGTTCAGCTAAAGGCTTGACTTGTTGGAAACCAGAAAGGAGTGGAGCATGAAAAAGAGCTGAAAACAGAAAGCCGTTGGAGGGGTAGGGGCGGGGCCGTGTGGAATTGTCCAATATATCCTGTAAAGTTGGCCTAGTAAGGCTTTGAGGATTAGTCTCCATAAAAGATAGCGGTTTCTCTTTCCCTCAACTTTCTCCCTCTGTGTCAGCTCCCTTCCCCTCCCTCTTTTTTCTCTTCACTCCTCCACCCCTCCATCCTTCTCTACCCCAGAGCTTGGAGTAAGTGTATGACAGTGAGACAGTGCCTTGCCAGCCCTTCTGGCAGAGTCATCATTCTTAGCAGCACTAAATCACTATCTCCACTCACTAGACAAACATGTCACCATAGCACAGAAAAAGAAGCAGAAAGTAGGATGAACTCGAAGAAGGCGTGAGGATGAGCCAAACTGATGAAAGGAGCGAATAAAGGACTTTTCGTGGTGCACATAAGCAAAAGCTGAGCATGTGCGTAGCTGGGATATGACTTCAAGCTTTACTGCCAACCCAGAGTTCATTAACGGCTGTTGTTAAGGTCTAGGGCTGGGCTGGTGGCAGTGGACCAGCGTCTAGAAAAGGATGATTTGAAAGGGCTTAATTTTGGCTGCGCCCGAGGGTTCCTCCCTCCTTTCTACTGGCTTTCACAGAGATCATAATGAAGCGTCGCAACCGCGTCGTCTAATTTATTGACCGGCTTCTCCTTTTGGTATTATTTGTCACACGTTTGCCTCAACAGAGAAGCAATTGCTTCATTATTGAATATGTTTGTATTCCAATGTGGATTATGGTGCATCTATGATATCACGAATCATGTGATTTTCACATTATAGAACACACAAGCCAAGACTTAAGTATAAAATTTAGGGTATTATATAACACGTTGAGGAGCTGTTTAGAGTCTTGCTATTCATCGTCATAGAATAAACTCTGTGTCTCTGGGGATCCTGAAGAAAGTCGACAGACTATTGGCAAACTTTTTCTAATCTTTCAACCTGTGTGGAGGCCGGTAGATGATCCATGGCATTCTAGAACGGCCATCAATGGTGTATTAGGTCCATTGGAGGGCTCATGTGTTGTGCCGTTTGTAGCATGCCAAAACACAATCAAATATTGTGCGTGTGCTTGTGCGTGTGTGTACGTGCATGTGTGTGTTTGCAAATGTGTGCATAGTTGGTGCTAATAGAATTCTGCTGCCCAGCTCACAGCTGTGTCCTGTTGATGAGTCCCAGGAGGCCCCAGCATATGTCTATAGTTACTACGCTGAGGTTCCAGCATGAAACCATGTGTGGATCATTACTCTCTCTTCTCTCCCCCCACCTCTCCCTCTTTCCTCCTCCCTCTCCCTATCTTCCAGTTTGTCTTGCCCCCCCACATCCCCTCGCTCGCTCACCCACCCACACCTCTCTGTTTCCCCTCACACTGCCAAATCTGCAACTGGTGCCACTCTCCATGCGCCCAGGCCCTGTGTCTGTATCTCTTTATCCAAGCCAAATGGGGATTTCAATGCAGAGAATAGGAGCGCTCCTCCAACTGACTTATGTTTAGAAATGGGCTTGCGTTTTAACTGAAGCTATTGTGTTTGAGTGTGGAGTAAGGGACGGCAAACAGTTTGTTGGACAGCAGACCAGGCAAAGTAAGTCATCTGAAAGTCTACTTAGTATATATAATAGGTACCTGCTCATCTCAAACATAGAATTAACATCCCAGCGTAGGACATCAAATATGGTTCATTGCGAAAGCTTTAACTTAATAATTAAATATACATTTACACATGGTTTACTTCATAATCACCACCTCAAATCTCGAAAATCTGTGCTGATTCCGATTTTTTTTCTATCCTAGAGACCAGTTCTAGTTCTCTACCACACATTGACATACGTTGGTCCGGTTTGCTTCATCTCATTTGTCAACCACATCCCCCATGGATAGGTCAGTGCAGATTGACATTTACAAGGCCTCCTAATCAGTGGAGAGATTACTGAACCCTCATCCAGAAACATCTCCTCCTTTCTCCAAACAAATGTTTTACTTTTAGTTTCACTCTCTCTTTTCGCAGCTTCGTCTCCCGGAGCCTATTCCTGAATGGACTTTGTTTTGAAGAATAGATTTTGTGTCATCATTTTCATACATGCAAACTCTTTGTCTGTTTATAGCCAGATACTTGCCTGTGTGTCAAGTGTCCTTTACACTCAAACATGTGTGTTGTGTTTATTATGTGCAGGGATTTACACTCTGTACCTGCACTGCCAGGTCCTGTCCTGCACAGACACACAGGCAAACTGAAGCCAGCTGGCTGCGCAAAGTCTGCCATCTGTTCTGATTTATGTAAGACTGTTAACCCTGCACTAGACTGGATCCCACTAGGACAGCGATAAACTAATATGTAACAATGAGACGCACCGGTAATGTTACCACAGCAACATCACTTCCTGAAACATTGAAGCAATTTTAATGTTTTAAAAATGTGCGAAAAAAGTATGGCCAGAACAGAAGCACAACAGCATAGACAATAATACTTTAAAACATGGCAACGTGTCGCCGTAAATAAGGGTGAGTCAAAAATACAGTGTGACAAGAGGATCAGGGACGAGAAGTACTTAAAATTCCCTCTCTGATTAGCATGATGTTGACTTGCGTTAGGGGAGGGGGGCCTGGGGGGGTGGCAGCGGTCATGGCAGACATTAATGCTTGTGAAGTAATGGGGCTGAATCAGCAGATAGCTCCGCTGGGAGCCATTAGACCAGACATGTGTCTTTAACCCCTTCACTGGCTCAAGCTCCATCCCCCTGCCCTGAACACCCACCACTGCCCTGCTCGCGGTATGAAGGTCAGGGTGCTGTTTCAGGTAACGCTAACGTTACTCATCTAGTTCTTCTTCTCCTCCACTAAATATTGAAACTTTACGCTCAGACCTGTAGGTTTTTTCACGGTGGATGTAAAGGGAAGGATCATCACTGATCTGCATCCTGTCAGCTACAATGGATGCTGATTGTTTCCATGGTTACCACAGCATTCAAAGATTATCATTCATATCATAACAGTTCAGCCACGTGGAGAGTATTGTGTAAGTAAATTAAGTGTAGAAAAAAGAGCAACGCCACACATGACCCATGGAGAGGCGCACATAGTGGCAGAGGCTGCTTTATATTAGATGCAATATTTTGGGGCTTCTCACAATAAGACTTTCTTGCCTTTGAGCTAACATAACCTCTTTGCAGGCCTCCTCATGCTGGCTTCAGCTATAGGCCAACAATATAGAGAAGGGGTAGGCCCACAACACCTGCCAGTCGTAATGGTAAACATATGTCGAGAAGTAGAGTGGAGGAAGGGAGGTGGGGGGAGGAGGAGGAGGAGGAGGAAGAGGAGGGCAAGTTCACTCCTTACAGACACTCTAAAGAGGTTTTACACTCAGATTAGTTGTAACGTTTTCAACGTTGTTGTGATTAGTTGTGAGTTCTCAAATTGGTGATCTGTGTCGCTATGGGATACGGTCGGATATGTGTGTTCTGGTCTGTGGATCATCACATGATTGTTCTGCCCCTGAAACAAATAGAGAGCCCATGGGGGAACCCCCCCCCCCCCTTTCTAAATATGATGACGGATATCAGACCAGCGTGTTTCGTCAGGTCGTTTTATTCTAGTTTAGCCTCTGTTGGTTTGTCACCTACATGCAACTAACATCTGTGTGTGCTTGAGTCACATGAACACACACGTCAACACACACAGGATACATGTGTGTGTGTTCAGCTCGTTTCTCAGTGATCATCACAACTGGCTGCCGACCTGGTTCTCCTGCTGCGTCTTTGACACCAGCGCATCTGTGGTTCTGCGTGTTTCTACCTGCATTGTAGTGTCTACCTAGCCTGACACGCACAGCCATGCATCGCTGCTATATGTACATAGCTGCGTGTATAAGCTCATTGTGCATTTGAGAGCCGCCCCTCTCCTCCAGAGCTCAGCTGAGAACTATACGTCATGTCTGCCACCTTCTCTCTGGCCACAAAGCTGCCCATTGTGGACAGACAGGGTTCAGTGACCAGAGAGTGGACTCCTGCTACAGGAGATGAAGGTCCACACCCACCTTCAACATCCAACTTGTTATTCCTTAGTCTTCATTTTGGTCTTCATGCACTCTTTCTACATGTTTTCCTACTTCTTCATTTTCTTGTATCATATCTAGTTGAGTTTTTTCTTTATCTTGTAGAGTTCCACTCCTTTTGGTTGCAATAAAAGCAGTTGCCAAAATCTACTGCCTCTACGATTCTCCTTCCCAGGTTATTTCTTATTTTCTCATCTCCTCCACTTCCTTTTTGTTTGTCCACTAATGGTCCAACCTCACTCCTCTTCTCCTCCACCTCTACATTTCTGACCCACACTATTTTTATTGGATGTGTCAAGACCCTGGACTACTGCAAAATTCTGTTTTCCGATAATATTTTAAATTATGATATTGCATCATTTGTGACACTGTATAGATTTATTTGTATTAATGACTGTTACTACCAATTACTGTTTTTTTAAATGTATTTACCTAATGGCTGTTTTTTACACAGATAAAAGTTTGTCTATGAATTTCTCTGATATTCTTCCATCTTAGTTTCTTCCATCGTCAGGATGCCATTATGTCCATGTTCTTTATTGCATCTACGGTATCTCTCGCTCAAACAAAGACAACCCGCATATACACAGACATGTATTGACACAAGTACTACACACACGCACGCACGCACACACACACACACACACACACATTAAGACAACCCCTGCTTTCCACAGGCACACTCTCATTCTCGCTTGCCGGCCTTCTGGCAGGCTAAAAAGGATTCAAATGGTTCAATGTGTTAAAGGCATTAGGTAAGCATGGATCCAGCAGTGCTTCTTGGCCTGATATCATATGTCCTGCTTCATTACAGTCTGGTGTATACATTGATCTGCATCTCTGACCCTCCATACATCTATCCAACCCTCCCTCCTTCCTCTATTCCACCCCTCTGCTTTTCCTTTTTGGGGTGCTTTAACGTAGAGCGGGCCATCTACAGATTTTAGCTGCAGAGCAGACGTGCTCTTATGGTTGTCCAGAATTGGCTGGGGTGCTTTGCCTGTGGATCGACTAAGGATTGAAAAAGCTGTGAAAGAGAATGCACATCTAATGAAGGAAGGTTAATTTCTATTTCAGGGCATATCAGCAAGAAAACATAAAGGGTTTTACAACAAAGGGGAAATGAAGGACAAGAAGTTAGAAAGATATTAATTCAAGTTGATTAAAACTTCATGTCCACATGAAATTTTAATCAACAGATGTTGTTGGGTTTTTTTTTTTTTTAGACAGATCTTATTTTTTCCCCAACACTCTTTTGACCTGTATGACACTTGCTTGGAAGCTACTGACCCAAACCAGCTGAGTTATTTGCTGTGTACAAGTAGAACAAGAGAGGGAGTAAAATTCAAGCAGGGGGTCTATAACCTGCATCCTGTTGTGGCTTAAGGTAATAACCTTAAGCCACAACTCACATCCCATCGCTATACGAGTATGAGGCGACAACACAAACCTTTTCTTCAAACTTCACCACACACTTGTCTCTCCAATGCAGGCAGCGCTAAGCTAACATTTGTGCTCGTCTTACTTCATGAGCAGATTAGAGTGGAAAACAACCTGGACAATGGTTAACGGCCAGTGTATTCAAACTCAACTCATCTGAGTCGATTCAAAGAGTGTCCATTGTTGTTTTTTGTGAACATTGCAGAACACATAAGAGACAGGAGTGTGGAAAAAAGATGAAAAACAAGGGGACTAGAAAGAGAAAAGAGACACCTGAGAAAAACATTGAAAGATGGTATTTTTGTCTTCAGTGGCTGCACATCTTTAGTTCTGCTCATCTTTGCATCCGTTCATCTCCTGACAGTTCTACCTTTGCAGTCGTTTTCTTATAAAAAGAAGGGAGAAGTCTTGTTAATCAGCGTCTGGCTTGGTCCAGGGGCCTCGTATATAAAACCTCCCTTTTCCTCCCGGTGCCCCTGCCCCCCGTGTGTGTAATAGATGAGGATAGCAGAGTGTATGTTTACGAGCACGAGTGCTGGACTTGGCAGAGCTGAGCGCTACTTCAGTGTCTCACAGTTCATCACAGCTCAATGACTGACTGCCTGCCCCTCCCTCCCTGTCTTCCTAGTACAGTTACATGATGTGCACTCACTCTCTCTCTCATGTACAGACTTCCCCATACATGACTCTTGACTCTGATCACCTCTCATCTCTAATCTCATTGTTTCTAGTTCTTAAATTGCCCTCAAGCTCATTGTTATAGGTTGTTGATAAATCTGTGGCCATTAATTATAGTGTTCTCTCTATTCCCAGTGGTCTCATGCATTGGAGAAGCCCAACACAGGGAGCATATTCAGCTTGGCCTGGTCTGCAGACGGCATCCAGCTGGCGGGGGCCTGTGGCAACGGGCATGTGATCTTTGCCCATGTGGTGGAGCAGCACTGGGAATGGAAGAACTTTGAGGTCAGCCTCACCAAGAGGAGGACCATGCAGGTAGATGGAGAGACGTGCACATCACTGTCACTGGTTTAACTTGATGAAACCGAGAATGGTTGAGGGATTCATAAAATATAACATGTTGATAGAAGCACAAAAATGAATCCATCTCAACCAAAGACATGAGACAAATGCAATAAGTGACTGAGAATAGAGTAAAAGCAGCACAATAATTGTAGAAGATACTAAACAGATACTAAACAAACCCTCTAGTTGTCTCAGTGCCGTCTGCTGAATTTTAGAATAATATCTCAAACACCATTTATTTTGAATTGAAGTCAATGGCAAAAGGCAGACACCAGTTGTTCACTTGCTACTTGCAGGAGCAAACACTCCAGGCCTTTACCATGTGACCACTGGTTGTATCCGTATATTAAAGCTGGACCCTCTCAGTGTGCAGCTTCGCTGTGACAATGAGCAGCTTGTCTCGCTGCCTTTCTCGCTGCACCATTCTCTACTGTTTAAACTCTTTCTAACCACAAGGTAGCGTTTACAAGCGGTTAACACACCCAAATGTACATACACACATGCACACACTTGTATACTTTCAGAAGGGTACACCTACAGATGAAATAACATGTATGTGAGCCAACACGCATGCATTACTTTACCATAGACATCTTTCTCAAGTGCAGTTTGTGTAAACTCAACAGAGTCAGGTCATCAACAATTTATTTTCAGCCTTGCAGGCGTTTTTCTGTCTCCCTCCTCCCCCCTCTCTTCCTCACAGTCCTTTTTAAATGTGCACATCTGCCAGTGGTTTGTGAATCAGCCCGCTAAATTTACCACCTTGCGGTCAAATGTTTTTTATTTCTGGTTGTGTTGCATGTAAATTTGGCTTGCTGGAGGGAGCAGAGGAGGAAGATTTGTAAAGCTGTGAAAATAACCCCACCTTTCACCTGGTGCTGGAAAAAGCCTTTTCATTCATTCTCAGTCAGAGCTGGAGGGAACTATTTATCTATGCAGGTGAAAAAAATGAGTAGCAACCACTGCATGCACACTTAAAACAGTAAAACTGCTCTGCTTTCTCTGACCACAGTTGCCCTACATATACTTGGACATATTGAACTGTGTATATTCAGAAGTATTTACACAGTTGTATGAATTTTATGACGGTTCAATAATTTCTAAGAACCAAATTCACCTCTACTTTTCTTTTCTTTTTTTCCTCTTAGCTCTTACTCATGTAACCCCTGATCGCTTTTTCCTCAGGTGAGAAACGTGATGAATAATGCAGTGGACGTTTTGGAGTTCAGGGATCGAGTCATCAAAGCGTCCCTGGCATACGGTCACCTGGTGGTTGCCACTTCCCTCCAGTGCTATATTTACAAGTCAGTAGTCAACTCCTGTCTCTGATCCTCCTGTATTCACATTGACCTCAAGAACGTCTCCCACACAACCTGGTTGTTTGTTGGCCTGATCCTTATTCAGCTCAAATGTAGATTGCGCCTGTTGGACTGTTGGTGAAATATTACGGGTTAATTTAGAATCTATTTTTTATTTTTGCACATCCTGAACATAGCAGGTTTAATGCTAGACCTCCCACCTCTTCTTTTGGGCTCAATAAGCTCCTCACCACAAAACCAGCAAATTCAAATGGCAGTAGACGAATAGGTTTTCCTATATAAGGGCCCATTCTCCACGACTGAGCCTTGCCAAGACGCGGGTTTGTCTCGCTGTGACCCGTCTCCTCAAAGATGAACCTTCTCTGGTTCACAGTTCCAATGCAGAGCAACCCGGGCCTCTGAGGCTGTTGCAAAGCCATTTAACATAAACAGCAGGGCAAGATGATGCTCCAGACAAACAGCATTGAATAAGAATCTTTTCAAATTCTTCAGAAACACTTTGCTTTGAGAATGAGGGGCAAGAAACAGTGGACAACTTCACTGCAGAAGGGGAGCAACACATTATTGTCAAAGTGACTTAAAACAAAAAATTAATTTGACATGCTCACCTGTGCAAGATCTTCATGACTAGTACACTTAGACTAGACTTATACACCCTTGTTCCCCATCTAAAGTTACTCCCCACTCTATTTTACCCTTCCTCTTTACCACAGCATCAGGCATCATGAGTCAGAGGTTCTGTGTTCACACATTCGTGGTGTAAAGTTCATCAAACCAGGCAAAGAAATTGTTGGACATTTATCACAGGTAGACAATGACACCAACAGTAGTCAGCCATCTCCGACTGGAGACAGCGAAAACGTGCAAAAGTTTTGTTCAGGATGTTCAGTTCATCGTGTCTGTTTTCTTCTCGCTCTGCATCTCTTCTGATTTCAGTGATATTTCCCTCAGTTTGTTGTCTTTCAGAACTATTTAGTGTTTCATGTTTTTTTTAGTTGGATCAGCTGTAGCGCTTATGTTATTAGTTGTCTGTGTTTTCACATATTTTTCTGTTTGTTTGTAATGTTTATTCATACCAGTACAAGAAACTGGAACACTCCCGTCATCTTTGACCTGAAGGAAGGAACAGTGAGTCTCATCTTGCAAGCAGAGAAGTGAGTCTTTCTCTAAAAATCAGTTACTTTGCACTGTCCTCTCATCAGGCTGGCAAACAAGCACACACACACACACACACACACACACACACACACACACACACACACACACACACACACACACACACACACACACAGTAATCTAGTGCTATGTTCCAAGCTGTACACCTCTGTACTAAACCATTGGCGTACAGTTGGAACTCACTCACTTGTGACATAAGTATACTGCACTGACATTCAGTATCCTACATGTGAGGATACTACAAGAATTATGATTAAGAATACTGCATAGATCTGCATTTCTCAACCTTTTATAGCACATTTTTAACAAGCTAAGCTAAGTTTTTTCTATATCAGTGACCATACCAACTTGATAACTTGTAACACACTTTCAAATGTTAACACAAACATTGGCGATCTTAACCCACCATAAAGCTCCTGTGGGGGATAGAAGCACAAGCGATTTGGGGCGCTAGTAACTCAGTCCACTGGGTCTTGGTGTGAGAACCAGAGGGTGGCCGGTTCAAGACCCACGTGGCCGGTTCAAGACCCACGTAGGTCACACTTCAAACCCAGAAGGTTTGAAGTGTGAAATGGCAGTGGAGAGGTAACAGTTGACCCCCTGAGCACTGCTGAGGTGCCCTTGAGCAATCTGAGGGCATCGTCCCCTAACAAGTTGTTAATTGGACACAACGCAATATAGCTGCCCACCACTCTATCACCACCCCGTCCCTATTTGCGTGCTTACAGGCCCCCTCGTGTCTGTATATATACTTTATGTGAAAATAGATTTAAAAAAGTGGAAAAAAATTATTTCCCTATGGAGATCGTCTTCCTCTTCTTCCTGTTCAAAACTCCGTATAAGTGCAGTCTCATGCCACCTTCAAGTTCCCTCAGATTATCTGGTTTCCTAATTTTCCCACTTTCAGTTCACAACAGAGTGACCAGTTCTCACTTATTCTCATGACATCCAGGTTTCATCAAAGATTATAAACTCAGAACTCCTTCCCATTCAAGCTTCCCACTTGAAGTAAATGCAGTATTGCTTTAGTTAGACATGTTTGAGGCTCCCTTCACCAAAAAAAGTAAATATAAAACAGACAAATGATAGGCCGAGGCACTTCAGGGGCCAATCAAATGTTATCTGGGGGTATAAACCAGTCCAAAGCCATGTCTTGAAATTCAATTTTAACATGAGACCTTCTCTGATCTCTGCTAGCTGCTCCTGTGCCATCAGTGGAAAGTCTTTGTCTGGCAGAAAGTCTTTCTCTTGACACAAGCTGCTGCCAGTTCAGTTGATTTATACTTTTTTTTTTCTTTTAATTTGTTTTAAACAGTTTCACACCTCATACTAGAACATAGTAGGTAGTGGAGATGATGGAGTTGATTTTTTACCAACTTTTCTTTGTGCTGCTACTGATCTCTACTACCCTCACCATGAAGCTACCTGGACGATGAATTGAGGCTCACGTTCAGACAGAAACTGATGAATTATCATATTCTGGAGCCCTTTCATAGCTGTTACACATCAGTTGGTTGCTTCAGGCAACAGACATCAGGGAAGAATGAAAGGTCTTAGGCAGACTATACACTGGGTGACAAGTCAAGCTGACACATGCATTGCTTTGTGATAGCGAAAGGGGCACGTGAGGCAAATTTTGACGATAGGAGCCAAGGAATGATCTGCATTCAGGTCTGTTTTTCTTTAAATTAGTTATTCTATTTTTTTAAATTAATTATACATTAATTCGGGTTAAATCGTTTTTTTGGTTTTTTTTTGTCACAGCTTTTAAAACTAAACAAAACCCTTTGAGTTTTTGCTCTGTGGTTGGGAAATGCAGGTCTGCATCATCCAGACCTCGTCATGCAATGAGAGTGTGAATGAAACCACTGGGGGAATTAGATCTATATGGACTAGCTCTTGTGCAAGCCTCCATTGCAGCGACGCTGACACTCAGCGTGGAGGTAAATAGATTACTGGCCATTCTGAAATCACAGATGAGTTTGATGAGTCCTGCAGAGTAAGTCAGTGCTTTGTTAACGCGCATTACATGTTTAAATGGGCTGCATGTGTCAGCTGATAAACTCAGCTCTTCTTTCTTTCTTCTCTTTAACATTTAATATCATCCGTCTCCTAGCTCACCTCCCTCCTACATGTCACGTGTACACTTCACTCTCACCCATTGCATCTTCTTTTCTCCCCTACCCAGACATGTTCTGCTAGTAGATGGAGCTGGACTATATATTTTCTCTTATGAGGGTCGACTTATTTCTACCCCCAAGTTCCCTGGTATGAGAGCCAGCATCTTAAACGCTCAGAGCATCTCATTAAGTAATGACATCGTCGCTATCCGGGACAAGACTGATGAAAAAGGTGAGCAGAGCACCGTGCCTATGACGACTCTGTACATAGGATTGACTGTGTTTTTATCGTTTTCTGTTCATCTTTCTCTTCATCAGCCATTTTTCTTTTTGAGGCCACTACTGGGAAAGCCCTTCGTGATGGGAAGCCCTTAATACACGTGGTGAGTAACCCTCCGCTCTTTATACTTACACCTTGTATATTACAATAACAAGAACTGTTCTGACGCTGTTGCTTTTTCCCTCCATAATATATTAGTGATATTTATTTTATTTGTTAGCTCCTGACTACATCAGAAATCAGCATAGGGAAACTGTTTTACATTCTTGCAAACATAGCAGAGGATTTAATATCCCTCACATGAGACTTGAAATGTAAACAATTTTAAATGTAAACTGTGGAGTCAGAAACCCATCAAAATGTGTCATTTGTGTATAAATTAGGGTCAGACGTTACTCAAAAGCGCAGCAACTTCAACTCTGCTAGTGATTTCACCAATCACGCTGATTCTACTAATTTGAACTAATTTGACGATGATTTTCCACTGTTGTTGGACCAGACCTTCAAATTAATACTCCATTAATAGAGTTTGAAGGATTTGTTGTTGTTTTCTCTTCTGTAGCAGCAACACAACTAACTTGCTAACTTGCAGGGATAACATACTTTTAGCTAACTACAGTGTAGAACGTACAGATCTCTCCAAACACTGATCAGGTTTGAAGACTATAATTTTCAAAAAACATTTTGCATACAATATATGTATATGTGGCATGTTTTTGACGTCGTCATGCACCTCAGTATGTCTGTCTAACCCATATCAATGAGGGATAGGCAAGAAAGGCACAGAAAGAGAAAGAGTAAAGGCCTTTGGAGTCAGACCCAGAGGGAAAGAGAGACTGTTGTGTCATGTTGACGTGACACCTCGTCCCCATTAACATCATTTGACTGATCTTTTGTCGTCCCTCCATCATATCAACTGTGTTCTATCTCATTTACTTGTGTGTAGCTGGAGGTAGCGGAGGTCGCTCTGGACCAGTGTGGCCCCTCCAATGAAAGGAAGATCGCTCTGATAGACAAGAATCGTGACCTTTACCTGACCTCTGTGCACCATCTTGGGCGAGAACCTAAAATCTGCAAAATTGGTGAGATGGGAGGAGGGAACCCACTCAGGGAAATGTGATGTGACTGTTTTTAGATGCACATGCATCTACAGTGATGGTTGTATGTGTGGTCTGTCCTGCAGGCAGCATGGTTCACAATATTGCCTGGAATGATGCTGCTAACATACTTTGTGGAGTCCAAGACAAACAGCTAAGACTGTGGCACTACCCCAGTGTTGTGTTCACTGATAAGGACCTGCTGCCAAAAACACAGCACATAAAGGACGGCAGGTAAACAAGTCCAGTTCTTTGTTCTCACCTTTCTAACACTGTTTTGTACGTGAGTTTAAAGGTTATGGAGGAGAGGTGGTTGGAAAAATGTTCAGATGAGAGATAGAAGCAGCCTTTTGGCCCTTCCAGCTGATTCCCCACAGCATAACACACGGTGTTTGAGACTCCCTGCTCTGCCAGGAGCTGTCAGGATGTACAATGCTCGCTGTCAGAAAGTCCTTGGCTTCAGCTGCTACAGGAGGTGCTGAGGCAGAGCGCCAACACTGTATGTAGAACCTGGACTACTTTTGTATGTCTCTGCTAAACTAATTCTAACGTCTGATTCCATCTTCATGTGCGCTCATATTGTACATTCTGCGCTTTTCTTTACTTTATGAGCGTAGCAGTTTATAGCTTTATGTTTATATTTCTTTCCTTAATCCTTTTTTTTTTCAGGCTTTTTGCGATCCTATTTCCAAAAACACTGACTCTAAAGATGGAAATTGCACATTTAACTGAAAATAGCACAAAGACAAAGAAATTGTGCAAATGGAAAATTTCAATGTTTGCCTTTTTTTAGGCCCATTTTGAAATTGATGTCAATAATATTTTTTCAGAAATGTTGGAACAGTGTTAGAAGACTGGAAAAGTTGTGAACCGTTAAAAGAAATCTGCTGATGTAACGTCTCAAATGTAACTCGGTTAACTGGCTTCAGGTTAGTCATCATTGGGTTAAAATGATCTTCCAGAAAGGATGATGATTCTCTCTAAAGTGAAGATGGGGAGGGGGTCACCACTCTGTGAAGGACTGAAGTGAAAGGTAGAGAAACAGTTTAAGAAAAACGTTTCTCAATGTAAAATTACAAAGAATTTGAGGATTTCATCGTCTGCAGTCACAACGTCATCAAAAAAGTTCAGAGAATCAGAATACCGTCATTCAGAGAATAGAAATCTCTGGAATGACGGTACAATCCTGAAAACTAAAACTAGATAGCAGTTATCGTCTGGCCCTCAGATGGCACTGCATTAAAAACAGAAAGGCTTCTGAGTGGACATCTCTGCCTGGCCTCAAAAACACTTCCAGAAGCCACTGTTGTGAACACAGTTTGTCGCTGCATCCAGCTGACAACCCGTATTCAAACCAGATCCAGAAACGTCTCCTTAACTCACTGAAGGGGGACTGAGGTTGACTTATCGGTGAACAATGCAAAAGCCAACATCCATTACTGAATGAAACACGTCTAGCTTTTGAATAACTGAAACCCAACATCAGGTACGACTGGGGATACATTCCACTTTAAAAATTACTAAAATTCAGTTTCCACACTTTGCAGAATGTTTTTAAATGAAGGGGTGGTAGTGCTAAACACGACCCCATCCCAACGGCTCTGAGCTGGGGTTTCTGGCAATGTTCCCTCTAATTTTTCATGTGTCTGGGCAAACTCACAAGCTTCCTGAGCGCACTGAGGACCACTGTGAGCAACATCAGATGTGCACGCTGTGGCCACACACCAGTATCGCACATCAAAAACCTTCGATCATAGATGGATACATGGCTTATTAAAAGAATCAAACTACAGCAGCATTTTTCATTAGTTTACTTTTAATATAAGTGATTTAGCCCCCATGAAATGAAAAAGACAAAAATCTTGTTCCTCATGAGATGTGTAGTATGTTATATGTGAGGGTCCTGGTGAATGGCTTGGTGAATGGATGTCTAGCTGAACATTTGTTTCCGGTCATTAACTAGCTAACCTGCCCAGTGCGTATAGCAGGACGCACGTGCAGGACCGTCAATGCTCTGATTGGCTGCGTAGCGTCAGTGAATCTTATCGCATCATTGGCTGGACACTTGTTACTCACTGACTCACTGCAAAATAGTACAGAAAACAACATTATTGGTCTAATTAATTAGATTAGGTCTAATATCAGATATTACTACGTTTATATCGATTTTTATTTTATGCACAGCATAGAATTTCTTGTACGCTGAGAATGTGCGATCAGTGCGCAATTGCGCAGGCGCGCAGATTAGAGGGACCACTGGTTGCTGGCATCAAATCCTAAATTGAGAATATCACGTTTAAAAATAATTCCGTTTTTTCTGTTTCACCATTTGAAATGTTGTGTCTGTGCTGTTTTCATCTGAATACGTTTTTATTCACACAGCACCCCAATTTTCACAGAAAGTTGTTTGTTGGAAATGTTTTTTCCTCGTGGATTGAAAGGCAAGTATAACAACCTGGTGAAGTTATAGAGTCACTGCTGGAGAAGTCCCGAAGACTTTTTTACTCAAACGATTCTGTATCTAACGAAGAAATCATGAAATCTGAGGTCTTGTAAAAACATCCAGAACCGTATAACCAATTTACTATACATACATTTTTGATTACTCACAGTCTGCTAGTCAGTAAATCTTTTTTAATCGATTAACACCGCTAATATGTTAGCAGTCCACACTGATCAGACCTTAAACAAAAGTTAAAGCTGCAGTTCACTAATATATGAATTGATTATTGTTGTTGGAAGTTTTCCGTAGTCATTGCAATGCTGTCTTTCATGTGAATTGTTTTGGGCGTGGATGTTCTGTTGGGAAACTCCTACATACAGTATAAATGTGAAGACTGGCTGTAACTCTGATATTTGTGTGTGTTTACCCCCTTCATAGTGAGTTCAGCCATACGTCCCACATCCTCAGGTTTGTTGGTAACACTGTGACGTTACGCCAAGGAGACGGTTCACTGATGTACAGCAACGTCCTGGCCTACCCGGTGCTCCTGCATGAATATAGCAGCGCTGCACGCTGGGACGATGCTCTGCGCCTCTGCGGCTTTGCCAAGGTGAGATACCTTCTTATTTCTGTTAGCGTGCACAAATAGAGACATGAGCATGCATGTATGTAAGAGAGGAAGACACGGCCGAACAGTGGACACGTTTATGGGAGCAGAGCAGAAGGTTTTCATTAACCTTCAATTAGCTCGGTGACACCATTACCGGATTTAGCCTTCATAGACCTCCCTCATATATAAACACTATGTGTGTAAACTCTCCACATATGGTCACACACACACACACACACACACACACACACACACACACACATTGAGCTGAGCGTTAGCCTGCATCTTTACTTGGGCGATGATGCAATAACCACAGCCCTGGAGAAATGGACAGCCAGTAGCAAGAGGAGGGTGGGACAGACGGGATGGAGAGAGAGACACCGGTTTTAAGAGCCTTTTTTTTGACCCCCTCCCCCCACGACTTCTGGTAAGAGTTTGGTGGCAGTGCAGCTTTTCCCAGAATCACACTCCATGTTTTCATTAAGCCTTCACCTGATTGAAGTCATGATCGTTCGGAGTCATTCACTCAAAACGTTTCACACAACGTGAAACTAATGCGGGAGCTCCAAACAGGTTTTGGTCACAGGTTCTGGTAATTATTTTGTCACATTTGTAGCCTCAGGCAGCGGTTGAATGCATTACTTGTTTGTTCCAGGAAGGGTTTCCCGTTATAGCAGTGTGTCCGAGTGATGAACGCTGATTTTAGGGTGAGGGAGTGGTGACTCCACTGTGAAGAGTGTCAGCTAGTTGGCGGTTGGGGTTTCCTTTTAATGAATGCAGCTGCACAAAATAAAGGAGTGACACATTTGTTTACATTCATTAATGTTGCGTACGGTAAATGTCTGCGTGTGCGTGTGTGTGTGTTGTGCATATTTTCTTAATTGCTCGGACTGTATTGACCACGAGGTCTTCCTGGATGCAAACAGGATGTACAAGGGACTATAAAGATGCCATCATACCCTGTCCCTACACACACACACACACACACACACACACACACACATACACACACACATCGTGCCATGCTTGTTTAACTCTTAGTCACTTGTACCTAGGGTCGACTTTACATTTCAAATAAAACTTTAACATCAAAGTTAAATCAACATTTGTATGTATATGGGGAGAAGAAAATATACATAAAATGAGCGCTCCTTCAGACACAAACCCGGGCCATTGTTAGCTATTGATATTAGTTAAATCTTCTCACTGCCTCTGCTTCCTCTATAGGACCCGTGCTTGTGGGCATGTCTGGCTGGTATGGCCATGGCAAACAGAGAGCTGACCACAGCAGAGATGGCTTACGCTGCTATTGGAGAGGTAAGAGGAGGAGCCACAGGCCTTTAATAAAACTGGGATGTTTGTGCTGTAGGAAAGTACAAATATGTTTGGAACTGGAGCCAAATGAACAGAGGAAGTCGAGAAAATGGCCCAAGTATTTCCTTTTGCTCAACCAAAAACCAACAAAAATGGAAATTCACTGGCTTTGCAGTGACAGGATCTTGACTCGCGTTGGATCAGCACCGCCTAGTTTGACAGTTTGATCTAATGAGCCTCCATTTTGAAATGAGGAACAATATGGCAGCCCCGTGGTCATAAACCTTCTTTTTATTTCAGCTGTAAAATATATCTCTGAAAATATTTGACATGAGAAACGGGCAGCGCAGTAACAGAATTTTGATTCACATCTGATACACATTTCATAGTATTGACAGTTAAATCAGAGTTTCTGAGCGTTCTCTGAATGTATTATTAGATTTTTTCTTTTTTTTTTTTTTTAGTCAGGTCTCAACTAAATTCTTTAACTTCAGAGACTTTGACTGGATTAAAGAGAAAGAATTAGGATATTTCCCAGCCCTCTGCTCCTAAGGGAAGAGTCAAATGCGGAGCAAGAATTTCCCCCTGTGGGATTCATAAAGTATCTTTAAAAAATAATAATCTACAACGCATCTCATTCATGATCTGTTTGATCCTCTATTCTCTCTTTATCCTCTTTTAGGTACAAAAAGTGCTGTATGTCAACTTGATAAAGGAGCAGCCGTCAAAGGAGTCATCTCTGGCTCACATTCTGCGATTCAGCGGTCAGGTCCAGGAGGCCGAGGCCGCTCTGCTTCAAACTGGTCTCATTTACCAGGCCATAAAGGTCAACATGGACCTATTCAACTGGGAGAGGTAAGCAGTGTTTTTGTGAATGTGGAAGCAGAGATGCAGGATGAGACTTTTCCCAGCCTCAGGTTATTTTTAAGGCCGGATGCTAAACAGGGTTTTCTTGAGAGTTACTGTTATTCAATTCAGTCCGGATGTGTATCTCCATCTTGTCATCTTGTGTCCAGAGCGCTGGAGTTGGCGGTCAAACACAAGACCCATGTCGACACCGTCTTAGCCTACAGAACAAAGTACCTGGAGAAATTTGGCAGGGAGGAGACCAGTAAGAGATTCCTGCAGTATGCTGACGCGGTGAGTTCGGGGCCATCTGCTGCATCCCATCAATTGATTCCAGCATCATATTGCACGATCAATGCCATACCAATCAATGCGAGGGATCGGTACCTTATTTACTCTCATTTTGTCTTGTCTGTCCGTCCCTCCCAGGTTGAGGTGGACTGGGAGAAAATCCAGGCCAAGATAGAGATGGAGGTGACCAAAGAGAGGGAGAATGCTGCTAATGCTTCTGTGAGGAGTAGCACAGTCTCACGACGTTAATGCTCAGGGGACCTTTCTCTGAAATGTCAGCTTTGCAGAAACTGATTTCCATGTGTTTTTAACATTTGGTTAATATTAAGTGGTTTGGCTCGGCCTCAAAGTAATAAAAATGTGCTGTACTTGAGGTACAATGTCCACCATTAGTTCCAAGTACATTAACTTCAAGTAAAAACAAAAGGGAACATTTGGAGATGTGTAGTCCATTAGCGGTCCATGAAGAATATGACACTTGACTTTGACTCTTACTCTGCAGCCTTGTTTCATATGCTGCTTAATGTAAAACAGTTGTACTGTATTTTATGTGGCTTTCTGTTACTGTGGATGGATGACTTGACCTTTCATACGAGTGTTTGTGTTTCTCAGCAACAACACCATTAAGCCTTTGTCGTATCAGCTTCTCAGATTATCTTTCTCTATCTAAATAAAATAAACTGAACAACTTTTTTTTTTTTTAATTTGAGATTTTGACTGTGTTTCTATGTATATCTATGATATTTTTTTATGGACAGATACAATAAAGTGATCGGTATAATCCCTGAAGCTGTGACATCCTGCAGATGCTGGAACATCACAGAAAACGGTAGATGTAGGAAAATCTATCAATGGGTTCATTCTCTTTTGCCGCTGCTTTTTTCTTCCTCAGCACTTTTAGCTGCAGCGAGCCTAAGTCTCTGTATGACTCACTGTCTTTCTCTTATATTACTGCCTCCATCTGCTTTCCTTCGAAGTGTACTCACTGTGGGACAAACTGTAGTCATCCAGACCCAACACCATTAATCTATGAAAAGACTTATCAGCGAGGAGTCAGGTTTCGCATGCATTACCACAGAGAGCAGCCACACACAGTGAAAAATAGAACAGAAATAAATTATGTACTTCCTCTTAAACCATTAAAAGGGTACTGTGCCCATTCTTTGTAATATAATAAGATTTTTTTTTAAAGATTCTATATTTTTTTGGCATAATGTGTAGATTAATAATTAAAAATCCACATTTAGACTGCCTGTTTTTCAACTTCACAATTTAAATTTTCCAACTAAAATATTTTGCATTTCTGTTCATCCAAAGATTTTCTCATTGACAAGCAGGCTGGATGCCAAATAATGCATCTCCCTCAAATATGTACTTCCTAGATATCATGTAGAATTCATGAGGAGCATAAGGCTAATTGGTTTGACCTTTTAATGTTTATGTTCCAATAGACGAGCAGTAGAAAAGCAGGCTTATATAGGTTCTAATGTTTGTGCTAAATCCATTTGAGTGTGTATATGCGTTGTTTTGATTGTCTTTCAATTTCACTTTCTATATTTGTGTTTTTCAACATGTGCATCTGAGAAGCAGGTAATCGACCGTATCACTGTTATGCCCACTGGCGGAGGATTGTCCAGGCTGTGCATGATCTGATTAAAGTTTCATGTGAGGAACTGCAGAAGTGTGGTCAGGGCCTCTGCTCTCCAGCCTACTGTTACTGCTCAGATATGGTAGCTGGTTCACAATTAGCTGCAAAGACCATGAAGGAGAGAGTGAAACACTGCATTCAAACTTCACTCAAAACCCATGGTTTGAGTGGCACTTAGATGTGGTGTCATCTCGGGGTCACTTACTCCACTTTCTCCACTATCCATGGGTTGTTAGCACAGATTTAATGCTTTTTAAGAGCAAACTACAACCACTCTGGAGATTCCCCCCATGGAAAGGGGAAGCCATCAGTGTTCGCTCGTGGCTCAGCCATCATGGTTTTGCCGTATCGGATTACACAAGCCACCGCAACCACAGTCGGACTCTTAGTGTCAGGAATATTAGAAGAGCTCAAGGTCTCTAATTGTAGTGTCGAGGTTGGTGGATTAAGAAGCTTTAGCAGCAACAACTTCATCCATAACTAAATAGCTAAACATGACACAAATGCAACATTCAGTTGATTTAATGGGTAGAGGGTCTCTGAGTTTTTTACACCAGCTCGTTCACAATAAATAAAGTATTTAAGAAAGAACAGGTAAGTAAAGCTTCACATGTAAAACAATCATCTGCCATTCAGGGCCGGTAAATAAATGAGTCTTTTGTTCTAGGTAGATATTTGTTTCTTGAAATGAAGGTAAAATCTTTCGTGTGACCAAGAAAAATCAAACCTTGCTTTATCCTTGGAAGTATTTCTCTTTCAAGGCCTTATCATATAGATCTGTGATAAATATGATTCACTAAACCAATGGCAGATTATTTGCTAATGAAGTGAATCATTACTTGCAGCCCTGGTTCGAGATTCTCTGTAATATTTTATCCTTATTTGGTTTCGGAATGGATGAGATGCTAACATTTTTCATCTGAGCTCGGAAAAGTATAATGCAATTGAGACTGTTTCCCACATGCCCAGCAAATGTCACGGAAAAGTCAAGTCTATATCATGACTTAATGGTGAATGTTAATGGAAAAATTGATGGAAAATATAGTTACAGCTTTAATCCAGATAAACATGAAGCCTGACATAATGAGGCGTGTGTCGGCTTGGTCTCAAATTTGCAATAACAGGAGAGGCCCTTCTTGAATCAGTAGCAGCAGGGGGACATTATCACCATTATCACCATTTGAATTTTCTTTTTCAGTTTGTGTCCTCAGACCCTGAATAAATATCCAGCTCCTGTCTGTTCCCATCTGTCTGAGGGACGTTGAGTCCTGCTGAAGGCAGCGGTTGTGATCTTGTCTGACACAGGGTCATCAAAATACACCTTGCATCCTGTCAGAATGCCAAGGTGTGATCGTCTTCTCCTTGACTTCCAAATCTGGCTCCTACATTGAAAGCTTTTGGAGACGCACTGATTGTGAGAGAATATTGCTTTCGTGCTGATAAAACTATTATTGTGAATTTCCAAATTTGGGATCACTAAAGTATATCTTATCTTATTAACTGACAAAAGCTTCTGGTCAAATTAGCATCAGAATATAAAAAATATTGATATCCCTCCATTTAATTTCACTTTCATTCCATATTTCAGGCTTTTGAAAAAAAAAAAAAATCCTTTTGTATGCAAATGAAAGCACACACAAAAGAAAAGAGTGTCTCTCAGGTCCAGCAGAACAATTAGAATTAAAAACCAAGAAAGGACAAGAATTTGTTCGGAATAAAAAACGGTGCCATGGTGCCACTTCAAATTGTGGCACTGAAGTGAGACTTAATGCGATTGTCCCGGAGCCAAATTAGCTGTCCTCCTCTGTCCCTTGGAGCGTCAATTTCAGGCGCATTCTTTTAGTCCTTTTAATCTTCCTTTTCTCAACCCCAACGCGTCAATTGAATACAAAAGCGCGTAATCCCCTATATCGTTTTACAAAACGCCCTCTTTCTTATTCAACATTCAGGATTATAATTGCACTTGAGTTTATACATATCTGCAAGATAAAATCAAATACCCTGATAAAGTAGGAATGCTGAATTGTCTGTAGCTTTAGTCTGTTTGGCGTCAGACGGAGTTCCGTGAAGTCCTTGGACTGTTCTGTCCTGACGCGTCCAGGACATCCCGTCTCTGGTCTCCGACTCTCGCTCCCGGTGCGCCCCCCCTACCCCGACGGCCCCCCTCGTCCTCCAGCAGCAAGTTATCATCCGATCGGTCTCTGTGCATCTCCTGCATGCTTTCTTCATACGTGGGTAAATACTTCACCTCATCGTAGGCCGGCAGGTTCGGAGACGCGAAGTCCGTTAGGTTGTATTCGGGGTAGCGGTCCAGCAGGGAGTCCTGGGACGCCGATGCGTGGCCGTGGAAGAGGGAGGGCTCCTCGCTGCGGTCATTGTGCGGATGCCGGCGGGGCCGCGGGCAGATGATGCGCTGGATGAAGTAGCCCATGGCAAAGAGGAGTAACAGGATCAGGATGCCGGACAGCTTCCGCGTAAACCAGCCGACGTTGTCGAAGAAAATGTGGATGGGGAGTTTGCAGCAGCGCACCGCGGAGCCGGAGCTACCGTTCCCGCCGGCGATGGGCGGACAGCACTGCTGGCCGTCGCCGCACTGGAGTTCCCCGCAGCTCCGGAGGGCTTGACAGACGGAGAGCAGACATACCGATAACAGAGCGCTAGTGGTCCCGCACGTTGTGCCGCCGCCCGGCAGACGCGGGATCATCTCTGGATCTCCCGGGACTCAAAGTGATGCTGCGTCTCTAGTGCGTAAAAATGTAAATAAATAAATAAATAAATAAATAAATAAATAAATAAAAAGTCCTTCCAGGTGATACAGGTCTGTCTTCCTTTCCAGCTGTGCAGTAATCATCCTTTCCCACCCCCACTGCAGCTCAACCCCCCCCCCTCCTCCTCCTCCTCCTCCAACAACACGCGCGCGCACGCACGCACCCACATACACGCACACGCACTTAGGTCGAGCTGCCTGCTATAGAATGGGGACGCAGAACAGGAAATCATGAATATTATGACATCATTAAAAGGTGCACACATTTCCTTAGAATCCCCTCAATCCCATGAAACCCACAGAGCTCATCATCATCATCATCATCATCATCATCATCATCATCATCATCATCATCATCATCATCATCATCATCTATACACGAACACCTGCCCTCCATGTCCTAACATCATCAACATCATCATCCCCATCATTATCATCACTCTGTCCAACTGTATGAACCCCCCATGAAAGTAATCCTGGATCCACGCCATCAGCCCTACAACCATCAAAATTTAATCAGTCCCCACCTTCAAGGAAAAACACCTCCACACAAAATTGATTTAACTGAAATCCACTGAAAATGTTTCTTTATGTTTCCTGTAATCACACAACTTTTTCCCACTGTGTTTGGCAGAGGTAGTTCAGCAGCAGGTGGCGCTATGCCTTGGAACCACTGTGGGTGTCTTTTGGCCTGCATTCTAATCCAGCAAGGAGGTGACCTCAAGTTTGGATCATGGACAGCTAAGTTATGACAACATCCTGTTTCATGGTAAATTAAGGAAATTTGTGTTGTCTTCAGGCCACATCGAGTTCTCTGAAAACTTATGATAACTTTTCACCATTTACTCAAGTCAGTTTTATTTATAGTGCCAAATTACAATGTGGGCTATAACAACGCACTCTCCTAGAGGTGTAGCTCCAGCCTGACTCCTTATTCTACAGAGACCCAAAAATTCCAACGGCAAGAACTTTGCAAGAGTGGCGAGAAAAAACTGTCTTTTAAAATGCATGAATCTCAAAGAGATGTAAAATTGAAGGTGAGCAGCCATTTTTTGATTTTCTTTGACCAGTTGGGGTTAAAGAAAGAAATAACGAACAAGACTGGTTGATTGTGGAGAGAGAGAGTGAGAGAGTGTGAGGTTTTGATTTTTAAAATCACGTTTATTCATAAAAGCCAAATTACAAGATAATCACGTTGACACAAACTCCAAAAGAGATTCACGTAAACAGCATTTTCAGTAATACCGTGCATTTTTTGAACCAAGAAACATCTAACCTTTTAACATTTATCAAACTAAAAAAAACAGACAAAATTAAGAAGAAAAAAAATTATCCGTTTTCTACAATCATCTCTTCTACAATCATGTCTTTTACTTTTTTCCTTAGTTTTTTCAATCTATAAAACTCTTGGTCTGTAAGAGAGAGAGAGTGAGGGACGATGACACAGACAACAATAATAGCTATTATATAATTTGTGGTAGTTATAATAAATACTAGAATTACAATGCTTATAATGAATAATAATAACGGGGTAGATCCTGTGATAAACTGGCGACTTCTCTAGGGTGTACCCCATTTCCTGCCTGATGCCACCTGGGATAGGCAGCAGGATAAACCCGTGACCTGGATTCAGATGAGCGGCTGAAGACGAGGCAATTTCCGATCATCTCATCTTCAAGAAGATGAATGAATGAATATCAGGGTAATCATGATGGAAATGATGTCACTGGGTGTCGACCATGACAGCACCCGGCCTGAGTAAACTGCATGATGAGAAATCCCCCAAAATATCAAGTTAATAAAATGAGTCAATGTGAAACAAAAATGCAGAGAAGAGTAGGAGGGGAAAAGAGGAGCGCAGTGCATCATGGGAAGTCCACCATGCTAAACCTTTAACAGCATAGCAAAGAAGTCTAGCATGAGTTTTAGCAAAGAGCGATTTTTATACCTGCTCTCAAATAAAGAGTGTTGAAAATACCACATAAAATACCATTTTAAATACTGTATATTGGGTGCAGCTTCGACTTAAAGCAAAATGTATAAAAATGCTGAAAAACACACCTTAATTTTTACAAACGGCTGACTTCCTATCATGTTTAGGTCATGGCCTCTTTTAAACAGAAATATGTTGATAATATTCACATTAAAGCTCCATTAAGCTTTCATAGCTCCTCTTCAGCAGTTTGAGGTCGACATGGTCAATGCAAGAGTTCATCAAACTTTGCAATGTGGATGTCCTCAGGTCCAGATTTAACTTGAAGTTTGGGAGAGACTGAATCAATGGGTTGTTTAGCTGTAATTTCTTCCCATTTCATGGTGAAACATAAAAACTTTTACCCCACCATACAGGCTAAGCCTCATCATCTGATTAGGTCTTACCCTACCAAGGAACTACCTTTCCAAAAACATTCTTTGAAATTTATTCAAATTTCTTTAGATATCCTGCAGACAACCACAAACTAGCAAATGACACAGATCACACAACCTCATTTAACTCTCATTCCCGGTGGCAAAAAGACACACAAGTAAAATCTCCCTCCAGGACAAATGTAACTTCCTGGAGTGACCCGGGCAGAGATTCTCCTCTGAGTTTTCAGTAACAAGCGATAAGTTTTTACCACAGGGTGCATGTTGTGTTCAAACTTCAGCAGAAATCATTAATATACTTATTTTGGCTATGAAACCAGTAGTAACTATAATGGAGAGAGTCAGAAGCTTCAGCTCTTCACAAGGGAGCCTAAATTCTAATGCACAGGAGAAAAAATGAGGACAAAATGGAAATAGGTAAAGTAAAATTGCTACTTTCACTACAATCCTTTTAAGTACTCTACTTCAGTAATCCTCTAAAGTATCCCTGGATGTCTCCAAATCTCCACTTGATGATCCATCACCCCTAAAAGGCTGAAGCATGAACTGAGTTTGCGCCCATGACTCCTGCATGGACTCGCTGACAGATGTCAGCAGGAAGGGTTAATGCCCCCGGTGCAAGGCGCCAACAGCTCTCCCCCCCTCTCATAAAAAATGAATAGTTCTTGCAATGTGGGCTTTAATGGTCCCCATTAGGAAAGTGTCTGGATTCACATGAGTCCAGCATCACCCTGGAGGACTGTGTGTCTGCAGCGATGAAGACCATAACCATAAAACTAAATCTCCAGTTTAAACAACAGCCTCTTTGCCCCAGCGCGTTAATTTACACTAAAGATGTGCTTTTGGACAAAATCCAAGAATGACAGACTGCTTAGTAAGCTGCTGTACAAGTACTGAATACTAACTGATTAATTAAACCAGCCTACATGCTGTACTCCAATGAAAAATTGGCTGAATAATGTTCCACTGTGGTTGTGCAGCTTTTTACACTTATTGGATTTAAAAGGATTATAGCCACTTCTCCTCAGAGGATAGGATTTATGATATCGAGGCGGACCGAATGGGACTTTAGTCTGTCACCAAATTAAAGGGATATCAGTGTTGAGGTTTGTCTCAATCAGTCTTCTGTCAATCCACATTATGAAAATTGAAATCAACATTTCTACTTTCCTGTCGTTCTGATCCTTTTTTTTTTGTCAGTAATAGCCAGTTGGTATCTTTGCTCAACAAGACCTAATGCACAATCCACATAATCTAATTACTGCAGCATTACGATATGAAAGTCAGTAGAAGGGTAACGTCATGCAACCTAATTTAGGTGGCATCGTCTTTCTTTCTGTAATCTCTTTCAAATAGGGAAACGTGATCGCAGGGGTCTAGTCTAACAAAATAAATAAATACACAATCAATAACCTGGAGAGTGATTCTAAGAACTCCTTGGTTTCAAGGGCTTTCCCTGCCCTTTTGATATTCTGCTACTCAGTAGGTGCTTATTGACATGTTTAGGGTAAAGGGGCTATTTTAATCACAGCTTTCACTCAAAAGCTGCAGTATCTGCAGTACAAAGACTCAGCTTTTCAAATAAATCCATGGATGCACTGATGGAAATAAGAAGAATAAAGTGAAAGAAGACTATAGTCTCCATCCTGAAGAAAATTAGAAGTAAAAATGGTAGGTAATCGAATTAACTGTCATTTGGATAATCACAAAGAGTCATTGACCACATATTAAAATATAATCCACTCCTTTTACTGACTGTTTCTCCTGCTCTAGTCTGTTTCCATCTCACATCCAGCCTCTTCCCACCACAAACCGCTCTTCTTGTAGGAGTACGATTGATTGAATAATTCTCTTTGTATGTCTAGCGCCTGTCTTTTTTTGTTCTGTGTTCAACTAGCTGCTTTCGGCAAACACATCAAACCAGCTGGAGACCCACCGCATCCCACAGGGAACAGAAAAGGACAAGCGTTCAGTATATTTACAGAAAGCAAAAACGTTTATGTGCTCTAACAGATGTGATGAGGCTTGTGTCTGCAATGCACACACACACAAACACACACACACACACACACACACACACACACACACACACACACACACACACACACACACACACACACACACACACACACACACACACAAAGGCGAGCAAGGCAGGAACTGTTGGACGGGAAGAGGAGGGATGAGATGAAACCTAAGAATATGCACAACATATGTCTTGACAACGGCAACGCAAACGCAGTCTTTCTCCCGTAGCGTTGACTGACATGATAAAGTAGCCTCGCGTATGACTAACATTTAACAGGATAACACACCGACTACAATACCTCACTGTAATAAATGTGCCTTGCTGTATGCGTCCATTAATCTGGCACAAAGGTCTCTTCTGTTGTGCTTAATAATTCAGTGTTATGGGCTCCATTAGCCCAGAGTAATGATGAATGGCAGTGTTCATTTTCATATGTCAGAGATGCTGATGCACAGACTGCCCAACTCTCAACGTCACGGTTATCACGTTTGCATTAATTATCAAACAAAGGAAGCCCTGTCAGGCCTCAGGCTTTATTAATGGAACCACTGATGGTTCTGGGATTCATTTTGAGCAGAAGTCACAACCTCAGGGTTACTGCCCTGAGACCAGCTTCAGCTTCTGTAACTTCCCCACTTACTATTTGCGAGGACAGAGTGTGTAAATAGTTTATCAGAAATACAGGATATCGTATACAGGATTGTATTGTCATTGTCTGTGTATTCCCATCAGTCTGAGCTCTAATGAAAAGCAGGGACTACAGTCAGGGGAGACTGTGTGAAACCAAAAAGTCCCAGACCGCAACTATTTCACACCCACGTTCTTCCTCTAATCTTATCACCCTGATGGCGCAGAGGCCTTTAAACAGGCCAAATTGTGTGTGTCGTGCAAATGGGGCACCTACATATTTGTTTTACTTCAATTGGATGGTTATCTTTGAGTTATAAGGTTGTTTTTTTTTTGTTTCATAGTATGAAGCTAAGAGGATCATAATCAGACGCAGGAAGGAATAATACGTAGCGCAGGTCACAGGACGTACTACCTGGTATAAGCAGAGTTTTTTCCTCAGAAGTCCAACTGAAGCAATGAGTGGATGTGACCACTTTTAGCAAATATGTTTGAAAGAAAGTGTGCGACCTCTAAACGGCTTATTCTTCTAGTACAGTGTAGCTTTTGGCTAAGAGAAGAATCAGAGTCTTGACTTCCTTTGAGGAGAAAACCTGCTACTAAGAGCCAAAAAAATCCTTCACAAAAAAGAGCGAGGGAGGTAAAATCTCTCCTGTGACTCAATGGACAGAAAATAATAAATCCGATGAGTTGGGAGGGTTCTGCTAGGCTGGGTTTCTTTACATTTAGTGCCTGTATAAATTTGCTCATATGGTGGCCGTAAGTCGTAATGCATCTCTCTTATTTAGGAAAGAGAGATGCAGAGAATGATACGAATAGAGCTGCTTCCTGTTGATGAATGAGGAGGAAGACAGAGGCCAACCACTGACTTTTGAAACACTCCTTCTGTTAAAGACAGAACCAACCGAGATCAGAAACCTGATTATTATTACTCTCTAGGTAAGAACTGAGATTTCACCCAACGATTAAGATGGAAGGTATCAATATTAATAACGATAAGAATTAACTTTTGGATATATTTACATATTTCAGTAACACAACTAGCCATTCTGTAGCAGCCACAACAACATGAATCAAGGGTTCCATAACAATTAGCATAACGGAGTCTTTCAAATGAGCCAGCGTACCGTTACATCGGCTGCTGAGATCAGATTTGATTATCTTAACAGCGTTGCTTGAAGGTCAGTGTTTGGACCTACATGCAGGCACATGTGAGGCAGAAGGCATTCAGGCATTTAGTGTCAAAAAAGTGAACAAATGTAAAGAGAATGATCCAAAACTGAACAACAAATCCAAATCACAAACAATTAAAAACACATGGAAGACAGGCGACACAAAGAGGAGGTCAGGAGGACAGTCAACAAACTGACAAAGGAAAGCAAAAACACACGGACTGTACACACACAGGATGGAGGGGATAACGAGACACAGGCGCAAGCAATCAGGGAGGGGCAGGCAATCACACATGAAGCAAAGGGAAGAGAAGGCAATGAGATACAGGTGGAGCCAATCAGAGCCAAAGACGGGGGACAGGGAAGGAACCCTCAGAATAAGACAGGAAGCAAACCAAACCCAAACTACAACATATGGTTCACATTAATAATTACATCTAACCCTAATGTGAACAAATCTGTCCTCTGAAACTGTGTTGTTTTGCGTTGATGCCGTCACCTATCCTCTCTGCTCGTTTTGATTTACCACACTGCAGTTGCTGGGCGATGATGAACCGTTCTGCACGTACGCAAAAAACCCCCACAGGACTTCTGATATAGTCGCATTGCAACATGGGCAGGAGCAGGATATACGTATATCCAAAGTAGAACCGCATATGAAAGTGACTCAATTTTAAAAGATTGAACTTTTCTTTGTTTCTATAGCCCTGAAGAATCAGTTTTGTGCCACATGAAGGCAAAAACAAGTCAGAAACAGGTTGCGTCAGTCTGGTAATATGATCGTAGCTTTATGTGTGGTCCTAGAAGGGATGCATATCTGATTCGTGGACATCGAACATGAATAATCAATCAATTAATTGGAGTTTTTCTTCCCCCGAAGCAAAATGTCACGCATTCACTCCCCACTACACTTTCCCCTTTTGAGTGCCCTGAACCGACTCGTGAAAAAACAGATCCGTGTATCAGCAGATCAGGGCTTCTTTTCTCAGAGATGAATTTTCTACATGTCACGTAAATCTAAAATAGGCCCTCAAACACTCGCACGTCAGACAGATGTAATGGGAAAAATCTCATCAGAGGGAGAGGACTTTGGAGCATTGGGGGGCATATGCAAGTTTTTTCCAGACTGCTAAAATCACCCAACCGGTCCTGAAGAACAAGGCAACCTCATTTTCCCCTGTAAGATAACCCATCTACATCAGCCAGCTGCTGATGACTAAGTTTCTGGAAGACAAGAACCAGACAGACACCTGGAGGTTAAATATAGGATAAAGTTTTCCCATTCCCACATGTTTTGAGTGGAGGCGGAGGGCAGGGGATTTTTGACCCCCTGCCTCTGCACTACTGCGCTGAGTCACTCTTAAATGAGGGGGTGGTCTGCATCTCTGAAGGCGACTAGACTCTAGCCTTCCGTCACGTCCCTCCTACCAAACGCCCACAGTATGTCCCAGGACTTGTCCTTCTCAAGCCCCTTGAACGCACAGAGAGCTAAAATATGGACTCAACAACACAGGGAGAAAGCGTGAAAGATAACAAGAGAAACCCTGACACAACACACACTACACATACATGCACAGCAATAATAAGTGGAGGGTTTGTGTAAGAGATGGGAATGTGTAAACTAATGTGAGTGAAGAAAGAGACGTCCCCAGAGACCGTAGTCACTAACCACTCTTGATCCCCATTGGCTAAATTATGCTCTCCCTTCCTCTGTTTCTTCCCTTCATCCAGTTTTATGGATGACCAGAGACAGGAAATCTGTTAATATGTGAAACTGCCCAACAATTAAAGCCAATCCCCTCTAGTGAAAGGGGGGAACAATGAAAGATTCCCAAGAACCTTTGAGTAAAACTGTGTGGGCGCCAAATCCAAACACTGACAACATCAAGGACAGATGTGCCTGATCTGCAAGAGAACACGCAGTTTATACACGGAATCAGATTCAAAGGCGTTTCTGCACCAACACTGATGATTTTCATGGGGAATGCTAAAAAAAGCTGCATAAACACCAATCGACCCAAACTTTGTAAGAACCATAAAGTAATATAATATATAGTAATATACTGTGTATATATATAATATGTATAATGTTTAGCAATGTAGCCACAAGAAGACACAAGCCAGTGTCTTATTGTGCCGGTCCCAAGCCCGGATAAATACAGAGGATTGCATCAGGAAGGGCATCCGGCGTAAAACTTTTGCCAAATCAAAGATGCAAATCAAACCTATGACTTCCATACCGGATTGGTCGAGGCCCGGGTTAACAACGACCACCATCGGCGCTGTTGACCTACAGGGCGCCGGTGGAAATTGGGCTACTGTTGGTCGAAGAAGGAGAGGAGGAAGTGTGTTCGCACGAAGAGACAGAAGAGGAGCGCCAAGAGTATAGGACTGAGAGTAGGGACGTTGAATGTTGGAAATATGACAGGAAAAGGTAGAGTTGGTTGACATGATACAGAGGAGGAATAGACATACTGTGTGTCCAGGAGACCAGGTGGAAAGGTAGCAAGGCTAGAAGTTTAGGAGTTTATCATGGTGTAGATGGGAAGAGAAATGGAGTCGGCATTATCTTGAAGGAGGAGTTTGTTAGGAATGTCCTGGAGGTAAAAAGAGTGTCGGATAGAGTGATAAGTCTGAAGCTAGAAATAGAAGGTGTGATGTTCAATGTTGTTAGTGGGTATGCCCCACAGGTAGGATGTGAGCTGGAGGAGAAGGAGAAATTCTGGTTGGACTTTGATGAAGTGATGCAGAGCATACCTAGAAGTGAGAGAGTTGTCACTGGTGCAGACTTCAATGGATATTTTGGTGCAGGTAACAGAGGTGATGAGGAGGTGATGGGCAGGTTTGGTATCCAGTAGAGGAACGCAGAAGGACAGATGGTAGTTGACTTTGCAAAAAGGATGGAAATGGCTACAGTGAATACTTTCTTCCAGAAGAGGCAGGAACATAGGGTGACCTATACGTGGTGGGAGGAGCACACAGGTAGACTACATCTTGTGTAGACTGTGTAACCTGAAGGAGATCAGTGACTGCAAAGTAGTGGTAGGCGAGAGTGTAGCCAAACAGCATAGGATGGTGGTGTGCAGGATGACTCTGGTGGTGAGGAAGATGAAGAGGGCAAAGGCAGAGCAGAAGACGAAATGGTGGAAGCTAAAAATGGAAGAGTGTTGCATGACTTTTGGGAAGGGGTTAAGACAGGCTCTGGGAGGCCAGGAGGTGCTTACAGATGACTGGAAAACTACAGCTAATGTGATCAGGGAGACAGGCAGGAGAGTACTTGGTGTGTCATCTGGAAGGAAAGTAGATAAGGAGACTTGGTGGTGGAATGAGGAGGTACAGGAGTGTATACAGAGAAAGACATTAGCTAAGAAGAAGTGGGACACTGAGAGGACTGAGGAGAGTAGACAGGAGTACAGGGAGGTGCAGCATAGGGTAAAAGTAAAGGTAGCAAAGGCCAAACAAGAAGCTTATGATGACTTGTATGCTAGGTTGGACAGTAAGGAGGGATAGAGACTGATCTATAACGGTTGGCAAGACAGAGAGACAGAGATGGGAAGGACGTGCAGCAGGTTAGGGTGATTAAGGATAGGGATGGAAGTAAATTGACAGGTGCCAGTAGTGTGATGGGAAGATGGAAAGAGTACTTTGAAGAGTTGATGAACGTGGAAAATGAGAGAAAACAAAGACTTGAAGAGGTGACTGTTGTGGACCAGGAAGTAGCAAAGATTAGTCAGGATGAAGTGAGGAGGGCACTGAAGAGAATGAAGAGTGGAAAGGCAGTCGGTCCTGATGATATACCTGTAGAGGTTTGGAAGTATCTAGGAGAGGTGGCAGTTTCTGACTGGGTTGTTCAACAGGATCTTAGGTAGTGAGAAGATGCCTGAGGAATGGAGGAGAAGTATGCTGGTGCCCATTTTTAAGAACAAGGGAGATGTGCAGAGTTATGGAAACTACAGAGGAATAAAGCTGATGAGCCATACAATGAAGTGATGGGAAAGAGTAGTTGAAGCTAGACTAAGGGCAGAAGTGAACATTTGTGAGCTGCAGTATGGTTTCATGCCAAAAAAAGAGTACTACAGATGCAGTATTTGCTTTGAGGATGTTGATAGAGAAGTACAGAGAAGGCCAAACGGAGCTGCATTGTGTTTTTGTAGATCTGGAGAAAGCTTATGACAGGGTGCCCAGAGAGGAACTGTGGTATTGTATGAGGAAGTCTGGAGTTGCAGAGAAGTATGTTAGAACGGTGCAGGACATGGATGAGGACTGTAAGACAGTGGTGAGGTGTGCTGTAGGTGTGACAGAGGAGTTCAAGGTGGAGGTGGGACTGCATCAGGGATCAGCTCTGAGCCCCTTCTTGTTCGCTATGGTGATGGACAGGCTGACAGACGAGGTTAGACAGGAATCTCCATGGACTATGATGTTTGCAGATGACATTGTGATCTGCAGTGAGAGCAGGGAACAGGTGGAGGAGAAACTAGAGAGGTGGAGGTTTGTCCTGGAAAGGAGAGGAATGAAGGTTAGCCGCAGTAAGACAGAATACATGTGTGTCAATGAGAGGGACCCAAGTGGAAGAGTGAGGTTACAAGGAGAAGAGATCAAGAAGGTGGAGGATTTTAAGTACTTAGGGTCAACAGTCCAGAGCAATGGAGAGTGTGGAAAAGAGGTGAAGAAGCGTGTACAGGCAGGATGGTACGGGTGGAGGAAAGTGTCAGGTGTGATGTGTGATAGAAGAGTTTCAGCTAAAATGAAAGGGAAGGTGAACGAAACTGTGGTGAGACCAGCGATGTTGTTTGGTCTAGAGACAGTGTCACTGAGGAAAAGACAGGAGGCAGAGCTGGAGGTAGCAGAGATGAAGATGCTGAGGTTCTCTCTGGGAGTGACCAGGAAGGATAGGATCAGGAATGAGTACATCAGAGGGACAGCACATGTTAGAGGTTTTGGAGATAAAGTCAGAGAGGCCAGACTGAGATGGTTTGGACATGTCCAGCGGAGAGATAGTGAATATATTGGTAGAAGGATGCTGAGTTTTGAACTGCCAGGCAGGAGGCCTAGAGGAAGACCAAAGAGGAGATTTATGGATGTAGTGAAAGAGGACATGAAGGTAGTTGGTGTGAGAGAAGAGGATGCAGAGGACAGGGTTAGATGGAGGCAATTGATTCTCTGTGGTGACCCCTGAAGGGAAAAGCCGAAAGGAAAAGAAGAAGATGTATAATGTTTAGCAGGCTGCTCCAACATATAAGCTTTTGTAGTTCAACTAGTCCAGGCTTGATGCAGGTAAACATTCACATTACAATATATTTTTCCACTAGTATACTCAGTATACTAGTGCAACCATGATAGCATATACACATGTAATTACAGAACATTGGCTAAACATCATGCTTGCAAATGATAAGCTATTGAAAAATTAATAGAATTTTGTTCAAAAACACATAAGACACACTTATGTAACATGTAAAATTTTAAAAAAGTAATTTATAGTATTACAACAGTGTAGGGCAGAAAAACTTCGAAATTAAGCACAGAAAAGAAAAGTGTCAGTGGCTCTGCCAGTTCTACGTTCATGTGATCGGATAGCCTTTACATTTGGGAGATTTCCCAAATAACAGGGCGTTCTCTCAATCCTGTTGACTGTCCAAGAAATTAGGCCAAATCTGAGTTTCTGTTGATTTTTATTAATTAATCAGCTGATTTTTGTTAAATTGGTGTTCCCCACTGACATTCTGTCCACAGCATATGTGAATTATGGTTGCTGCAGGATTTTTATAGCCAATAATAGCATGAGGAACAAGATTGATAAGACAGATATCCAATAGAAAACTTTTAAATCTGGCTTGGGGCACTTCTGGGGTCAATGGGAGTTCACCTGGGATCAGTGCCTCTCTGGCCGACCTCTGGATCCACCGATAAATTCATGATAGACAGAGGATGAAAACCCTGATATTTCCCAAAGCGCCACCATCAGTTTCACATTTGTAGTTCTGTGAGAGAAATTTTGATAACTATTGACGGCAATGGCAACAAAATGTTTGGTGATCCTTGGTGAAACATTATTGTCAGCAGAGTAATGTTCAAATACCTGAGGAACTGCTGACATCACCATCTGCCTTTGTTGTGGTCAGTGCTAATTAGATAAAGTTACTATACCAAAATATACCAAAACATGTCAACATTACTCTTGTAAATTTTTCTTTTGTCAACACAGAAGCTACTGCTGTTAGCATTTAATGCAAAGCATAATTTTGCCTTATTTTAGGCCTACAAGTATGGCTGGAGAATCTTAAAAGACTATCGTGCAAAACTTTTGAATTTATTTATCTGTAAAATCATTTTTTCATCAACAGTTGAAATGTCAGTAGCATGTCTAACAGCTTGTCAGATACCAGAGGTTTATAATCCAAAAACATTGAAAATACAAAGCAACAGAAGTGGAAACTACGATGATATGAAGAAAAAAAAATCCCAAAGGACTCATAAAACATTTCATCGCTAAGGGAAAAGAAGCTTTTGAGGGAATAACAATAAAATCAATGAAAGCAATGATAAAGAACAAACAAATATAAGTCTTGGACAATTAATTTGCAATCAAAGAGAAAAGCTATGTAATCACATATTCAATCACAAGTAATTTAAAAGCATCTTTGATAAAACTGACTTATATGTACAGAAATATTTTCCCCCTTTTGATTTTTTCAGCGATAATTCGGCCTTGATGGTGAAATGCTCCATTGTTATCAAATAAATCTGGCATTCCTCATCATTAGGAGGACAACGTTTGCATCTCTGCATGCGAATACATGTACAGTATGTTTTAAAGTGGGAGCAGTGGCCTGTGCTGTCCTGGGAGGGAGTGTGTCTATGGGATGGATAATGAATCCACACAATGAAGGCTCATATCAACCCTCCAGGGTGTGTGACATCATCATTTCCAAACAGGTTGTTTGATTTCTTAAAAAAACAAACAAACCCAGTCACAACACAAATACACACATGCATGTGCACTCACACACACAAAAACCGGTACACACAAAGAAAGTGTTCTTTCCACCATGTAGGGTGGAAAGACTGTCAGTTGTTAGCCCATCTCAGTTTAGCTTTTTAGCATTAAAATAAATAAATAAATCTACAGTGACAAGAAGAGAACCAAATCATTTGTTCGCTGTTTAGGTGGGATTGACTCAGACATTCCTGATCCTCAGAGGTTGAATCCAGCCTGAAATGTCCTGGAACACCACCAACAGATCAAAGTTGACACCAAGTCAGAGGCAAAAGACAAATCAACACAAACACGAAGGACTGACACTAGTCCACGTGTCTCTGACTCTTTTTCTAACTGTTTTGTAATGTTTTCATCCGTGGTCAAGTAAAACCGAGTGAGTATAAATGTCATTTCCATGATTGGAGATGATTGGAGACTTCTCTCTCCATATTCCTATCAAGAATTATCACATGAGGGCTGGTGGTCCAACAACTTTCCTTGTCTAACAATTTCAAACTTTCAATTTCTCATAATTCCTGCAAAACTAATAATAATCCAGTAAACCTAACCCACGGCCCAAGTCTCCAGCCTGCACTTCCAATAGTTTCATATCCTACTTTTTCCTATTTTTCTTTTCTTCTTTGAGATAATAATTTCCTCTCTCTCTCTCTCCTATTCTCTCATCTCCTCCTGACCTTGCAAGTCTTCTCCTCTTTTCCCCCTCTTCACCAGTTCTCTGAATTTATCTCCTCTCATTTCCTGAGGGTACTGTCTCACCTCTGAGCCTGATGCTGTCTCTTCCTGCATCAGGGAGCTGATCTCTCCCTTTAGAATTGCAGACTTAGAATAGTCTGTGGTGTTCTGTGACAGCTCTCTCTCTCTCTTCTCTCATCTGAAAACTACAGATGCATCCATGGAAGTTAAATGTTGGATAAAGAGATGAGGAAAGAAAAAGATCAATGAGTGGAAGATCAATAGGAAAGCCCGTGATCCATCATTCATTCCTCCCACTGGATGTCTCAGACTCTCACATAAGGCGTGCCCTACCTTTCTTTCCTCTTTTGGTGGACGGTGAGCTTATGTCACAGACGGTTTGATTACAAACACATGTTATCTTAACTGCATGTACACACTCATGTCAAACGCATGAATTTAGTTTGAATTTGTCTCCTGGTTCAAGGATTTTTTCTTGTAGTTGAGCCATGGTTTACTTCTGCACTGGTTTTACTGTCTGATGGGACATCTGCTGGTGTCCTGCTGGTGTTGCAGCTCCACAATCTAACGTGGACGTTTTCCCGCTTAATATGACCTAGTTACACTGCTGGGGTTTGGCTGCTCCTTTCCCTGTAAAACCTGGTGAGTTAATCCAACTCAAACATTTTAGGAGAATCAACTGCCTTAAAACATTTAAGTTTATGAACTACAATGTCACATTTAAAACAAGTTGTTTTGATTAAATAAATTTAAGACTAATTCAAGATTTGTTTAAAACCAAGAGGTCGAACATCTGTCTGTCTGTCTGCCTGTCTATCTGTCTGTAATAACTTCCATTTATCACTAGATCAAACATTTATCAGGCGGCGGTATTAAAAAATTTTTAACATGCAGTACTAATAAAAATCGCTGGGGGCAGTGTGACCATATTCTCTAAGGAAGACACGACAGTTACGGCCAAGATGAAGAAGAAAAACAACATTGAAGCTAAAAGAAGAACCCGTCTGTATCCGTGACGTCCCGCTCCACCGCTGAACATGTCGCGGCATCTGCTTTACATTCGTATAATATCACAGACTTCTCTATCATCGACATGTTTGGTGTCGCACAAACGTTTGAACTTTTACTGTCATCTGGTGGCGGCATCTACGTGTTGCAGGGACTTTTCTATTCCTGTACTGAGATTGATTATAAAGGAGTCACGTGATCGAGCGATCTGCTGGGGCCCGTCTGTTTTAATACCCCCCCCCCCCCACACACACACACACAAACACACACGTTTTGGTTTAGTTCTTTAATGACACTTTTGGATTTACTACAAAAATATGTACATATTCAAAAAGGAAGGAGTGAAACGAAAAACTACTTAAAAATGTTCTGTTTTCATTAGTAATAGAGAACAGTGAGATGTTAATATTTGCTTACAAAACAAAAGCACCAAATGCTAGAATGGAACTGCTGATGTGTCATGAAGAAATTGTTGAAGGATTCATTCATTCATTCATTCATTCATTCATTCATTCAGTCATTCATTCAGTCATCATTTAAATCTTGATATCTTTGAGGAGCATTTCATCCTTTTTATCATCTTGATCTGGTCAGAAATTGAACCACTACCTGCCAGGATTTGCAGTTGCTCGTTCTCTCTCCCCCCCTCCTCTTCTGAGTCACACCTGGTTTCCACCTACCTGGGGGTGGCTACTCATGGCGGCAGAGCAGCACACCTGTCTCCCACCACCAATCTCCAGACCTTCATGAAGACCAGCTTCCCGACATTCATCGCCAGTTCGTTTGTACTGTTAGTCAGTATCAACACCTTGGCTCTCGTGACTCAACCCTTGACTTTCACTAACTCTGTTTTCTCCAGTGTTACCAGTTCACGTCTGCTGCCTGTTGCCTGTTCACCTTCCAGCCCGCCTGCCTCGATTACTTACCTTCTGCTGACTCAGCTACTCAGCCTGGTCATCTGGTCCACAATCTCACAACATTCCTCTCTTATTCTCTTACCTGATGTGCTTTGCATTTGCGTCCTACGGTAAACCATGACACTACCCTCAGCAGTAGTAGCAGTAGGCCCAGGTTTCATGTCAGTTAATTCATGTATTCATATCCTTTAAACACACGGAATACCTCCAGGGCCTTCTGTCTACTCTGGGGTTCAGAGTCAGACACAATCCTCTACAGGTCAGAAAAACATCTTGTCATCAAACCAGTGGCAAAAGAAGAGGACTTGACAATATCATGCAGTCCTTTGAGAGGTAAACAATGTGCATCCAGTTCTTAATATTCAAATTACTGCAAGTTTTAAAATACTACCTTGAAGACTAATGATGAATGGCTCTAAAGTAACGATTACTGTATGGATAACCTGAGCATACCTTTTTAAATTTAAAAATAGCCAGGCTCTATTTTTCATGCCTCTGCACATTTCCTATATTTCATCAGGCAGTCTGTGATGATACACGAAGCACTGTTGAGTTTAAATCGTCCTGTATCAAACTAAAAATTATGATGACCTGCTGAGTTCAAAAACCTTGTAGACAAGAGAACAGATGCATTCCCTCTGGAAGACTCAATAAACCTTTAACAGTTTGAGAATCTGGACAGTGATCTCATATTTCAGTCATGATATAATTTGATGTCTATTACTTATTCACTACACCACATTCGCCACCACAGTGTCCTGGGCCCCACATGGAGACTTGTTTTCTGTCGCCACCTTTGATACTTCGCCTGTGTGACAAAGCTGGATATAAGAACACTCTTTCTACTCTTCATCAGTCCTTATTGTTTTATTTGTGTCCAATCACAACTCTGGGGATGTCAAACTTTCGCAGGCCTCATCATGTTGGCTGCAGCTACAGGGCAACAATAAGGAGAAGGGGTAGGACCACAGCACCTGCCAGTCCTAATGGTAAATGTGTGTCGAGAAATAGAGTGAAGGAAGGGAGGAGGAAGAAGAAGAAGAGGGCAAATACACTCCTTACAGACACTCCTTACAGGCAGCAGTGGGTCGTCCAGTGCTCGTAGGATTGGAGGTCCGATTCCCCTTCTCCTAGTTACCTGCCAGTGTGTCCTTGCGCAAAGCACTTTACCCTCTTTGCCTCCAGCGAGGGACTTGCTGGTGTGTGCATGTGTGTGATTGTTCCAGTGGTGGTCAGAGAGGCCGTTGGCGCGGATTGGCAGCCACATTTCCGTCGGTCTGGCCTCTACACATGTAGTTTACCATCACAATGTATGAATGAGGAGTGAATGAATAATGGATCCACTGTAAAGCGTCTTTCAGTGTCTAGAAAGTCACCACATAAATCTCTTCTTTTCCTTTTGGCTTTTCCCTTCAGGGGTCGCCACAGCGAATCAACCGCCTCCATCTAACCCTGTCCTTTGCATCCTCTTCTCTCACACCAACTACCTTCATGTCCTCTTTCACTACATCCATAAACCTCCTCTTTGGTCTTCCTCTAGGCCTCCTGCCTGGCAGTTCAAAACTCAGCATCCTTCTACCAATATATTCACTATCTCTCCTCTGGACATGTCCAAACCATCTCAGTCTGGCCTCTCTGACTTTATCTCCAAAACCTCTAACATGTGCTGTCCCTCTGATGTACTCATTCCTGATCCTATCCTTCCTGGTCACTCCCAGAGAGAACCTCAGCATCTTCATCTCTGCTACCTCCAGCTCTGCCTCCTGTCTTTTCCTCAGTGACACTGTCTCTAGACCAAACAACATCGCTGGTCTCACCACAGTTTTGTACACCTTTCCTTTCATTTTAGCTGAAACTCTTCTATCACACATCACACCTGACACTTTTCTCCACCCATTCCATCCTGCCTGGACACGCTTCTTAACCTCTTTTCCCCACTCTCCATTGCTCTGGACTGTTGACCCCAAGTACTTAAAATCCTCCACCTTCTTGATCTCTTCTCCCTGTAACCTCACTCTTCCACTTGGGTCCCTCTCATTCACACACATGTACTCTGTCTTACTGCGGCTAACCTTCATCCCTCTCCTTTCCAGGACAAACCTCCACCTCTCTAGCTTCTCCTCCACCTCGTCCCTACTCTCACTGCAGATCACAATGTCATCTGCAAACATCATAGTCCATGGAGATTCCTGTCTAACCTCGTCTGTCAGCCTGTCCATCACCATAGCGAACAAGAAGGGGCTCAGAGCTGATCCCTGATGCAGTCCCACCTCCACCTTGAACTCCTCTGTCACACCTACAGCACACCTCACCACTGTCTTACAGTCCTCATACATGTCCTGCACCGCTCTAACATACTTCTCTACCACTCCTGACTTCCTCATACAATACCACAGTTCCTCTCTGGGCACCCTGTCATAAGCTTTCTCCAGATCTACAAAAACACAATGCAGCTCCATCTGGCCTTCTCTGTACTTCTCTATCAACATCCTCAAAGCAAATACTGCATCTGTAGTACTCTTTTTTGGCATGAAACCATACTGCTGCTCACAAATGCTCACTTCTGCCCTTAGTCTAGCTTCCACTACTCTTTCCCATAACTTCATTGTATGGCTCATCAGCTTTATTCCTCTGTAGTTGCCACAACTCTGCACATCTCCCTTGTTCTTAAAAATGGGCACCAGCACACTTCTCCTCCACTCCTCAGGCATCTTCTCACTATCTAAGATCCTGTTGAACAACCCAGTCAGAAACTCTACTGCCACCTCTCCTAGACACTTCCAAACCTCTACAGGTATATCATCAGGACCGACTGCCTTTCCACTCTTCATCCTCTTCAGTGCTCTCCTCACTTCATCCTGGCTAATCTTTGCTACATCCTGGTCCACAACAGTCACCTCTTCTAGTCTTTGTTCTCTCTCATTTTCCACGTTCATCAACTCCTCAAAGTACTCTTTCCATCTTCCCATCACACTGCTGGCACCTGTCAATAGACTTCCATCCCTATCCTTAATCACCCTAACCTGCTGCACGTCCTTCCCATCTCTGTCTCTCTGTCTTGCCAGCCTGTATAGATCAGTCTCTCCCTCCTTACTGTCCAACCTAGCATACAAGTCATCATAAGCTTCTTGTTTGGCCTTTGCTACCTCTACCTTCACCTTACGCTGTATCTCCCTGTACTCCTGTCTACTCTCCTCAGTCCTCTCAGTGTCCCACTTCTTCTTATCTAACCTCTTTCTTTGTATACACTCCTGTACCTCCTCATTCCACCACCAAGTCTCCTTATCTACTTTCCTTCCAGATGACACACCAAATACTCTCCTACCTGTCTCCCTGATCACATTAGCTGTAGTTGTCCAGTCATCTGGAAGCACCTCCTGACCACCCAGAGCCTGTCTTAACTCCTTCCTAAAGGTCATGCAACACTCTTCCTTTTTCAGCTTCCACCATTTCGTCTTCTGCTCTGTCTTTGTCCTCTTCATCTTCCTCACCACCAGAGTCATCCTACACACCACCATTCTATGCTGTTTGGCTACACTCTCGCCTACCACTACTTTGCAGTCACTGATCTCCTTCAGGTTACATCGTCTACACAAGATGTAGTCTACCTGTGTGCTCCTACCACCACTCTTATAGGTCACCCTATGTTCCTGCCTCTTCTGGAAGAAAGTATTCACTACAGCCATTTCCATCCTTTTTGCAAAGTCAACTACCATCTGTCCTTCTGCGTTCCTCTCCTGGATACCAAACCTGCCCATCACTTCCTCATCACCTCTGTTACCTGCACCAACATGTCCATTGAAGTCTGCACCAATCACAACTCTCTCACTTCTAGGTATGCTCTGCATCACTTCATCAAAGTCCAACCAGAATTTCTCCTTCTCCTCCAGCTCACATCCTACCTGTGGGGCATACCCACTAACAACATTGAACATCACACCTTCTATTTCTAGCTTCAGACTCATCACTCTATCCGACACTCTTTTTACCTCCAGGACATTCCTAACAAACTCCTCCTTCAAGATAACTCCTACTCCATTTCTCTTCCCATCTACACCATGGTAGAACAACTTGAACCCTGCTCCTAAACTTCTAGCCTTGCTACCTTTCCACCTGGTCTCCTGGACACACAGTATGTCTACCTTCCTCCTCTGCATCATGTCGACCAACTCTCTACCTTTTCCTGTCATAGTTCCAACATTCAACGTCCCTACTCTTAGTCCTATACTCTTGGTGCTCCTCTTCTCTTTCTTCGTGCGAACGCACTTTCCTCCTCTCCTTCTTCGACCAACAGTAATCCAATTTCCACCGGCGCCCTGTAGGTCAACAGCGCCGATGGCGGTCGTTGTTAACCCGGGCCTCGACCGATCCGGTATGGAAGTCATATGTTTGATTCGCATCTTTGATTTGGCAAAAGTTTTACGCCGGATGCCCTTCCTGACGCAACCCTCTGTATTTATCCGGGCTTGGGACCGGCACAATAAGACACTGGCTTGTGCCCTCTTGCGGCTACATTTCACCACATAAATCTAATCCATTATTATTATTATCAATAGAGGTTTTACACTCAGATTAGTTGTGATGTTTTTGATGCTGTGATTAGGTTGTTTTATTCTAGTTTAGCCTCTGCTGGTTTGTCACCTACAGGCAACTAACGTCTGTGTGTGTCTAAGTCACATGAACACACACGTCAACACACACAGGATGCATGTGTGTGTGTTCAGCTCGTTTCTCAGTGATCATCACAACTGGCTGCCGACCTGGTTCTCCTGCTGCGTCTTTGACACCAGTACATCTGTGGTTCTGCGTGTTTCTACCTGCATTGTAGTGTCTACCTAGCCTGACGCGCACAGCTATGCATTGCTGCTATATGTACATAGCTGCGTGTATAAGCTCATTGTGCATTTGTGAGCCCCCCCCCCCCTCTCCTCCAGAGCTCAGCTGAGAACTATACGTCATGTCTGCCACCTTCTCTCTGGCCACAAAGCTGCCCATTGTCCCAGGTTGTCAATGCATTTATTGCGAGAGTATTGTGATATTATGTTTCTTGATAAAGCGTAAATGTTGGATAGGCTGATATTTACACTTCTGTATATTCTAATTCTGTGAAGAATTATTAAAAGACAGTTTGTGGATGCAGTGTTCAGACATGGGAGCTGACTGCATATGAAATAGGGGCGGCAGCGGCTCTGTGGTAAAGCGGGTCGTCCAGTAGAATCGGGGGTTCGATTCCCACTCCCGCTCAGGAACACCTGGATTGTGAGCTGACAGTGGGAAGTGTCAGCTCACCTCCGGAGCACTGCCGAGGCGCCCTTGAGCAAGGCGCTATCTCCTTTACAAGTTGCTCATTTGGGCGCATCAAAGCAGGACCTGCCTTTTTTGATCAGGAATGAGTACATCAGAGGGACAGCACATGTTAGAGGTTTTGGACATAAAGTCAGAGAGGCCAGACTGAGATGGTTTGGACATGTCCAGAGGAGAGATAGTGAATATATTGGCAGAAGGATGCTGAGTTTTGAACTGCCAGGCAGGAGGCCTAGAGGAAGACCAGAGAGGAGGTTTATGGATGTAGTGAAAGAGGACATGAAGGTAGTTGGTGTGAGAGAAGAGGATGCAAAGGACAGGGTTAGATGGAGGCAATTGATTCGCTGTGGCGACCCCTGAAGGGAAAAGCCGAAAGGAAAAGAAGAAGAAGAAGAAGAAAGCAGGAGCTGCCTGCCACTCCACCTCCCACCCGTGTGTGTGTGTTCAGGGCCTGTACACACTAATATATATACAGGTATCTATGCATGAGACTAACTAGAGTGTGCCACTAATTTCCCTTTGTGGATCAATTCAGTGTGTGTGTGTGTGTGTGTGTGTGTGTGTGTGTGTGTGTGTGTGTGTGTGTGTGTGTGTGTGTGTGTGTGTGTGTGTGTGTGTATATACGCGAAATGGGTTACTGGAACAAGACACACATGGACAAGGGCGGAGAATACGGAGTTGTTGGAATGCTACTACACGAGTAACCCCAGAGCGAGGGGGTATATGGGGCGGATGTGGGACCAATGGATGCTTCGAAACCCACAATCAAGGCTAACAAAGAAACAGCTGTTTGCCCAGTGTTCCAACATCCGTAAGCCCCAAGAGACATAGAGAGCCTCAACACAAGAGCTGCTGACCTGAGAAGGAAGATCGTGACCCAAATGGAAACCTGGAGCCTCCGAAAAATACCGAAGCTAAGTTGTCAAGTACCTTCAGAAGATCTGCTAGAAGATGTGAATGCTGCGATAAGAACCATCCCCACAGGGAACATAACTGAGACCAACAAGCTGATTCACAGTACAGCAACAGTAATCCTTGAGATGCTGGGATATAAGATCAACACAGGGCATGACAAACAATACCCTTCATGGAAGAGACGGTTAGAGGCCAAGATAAAGGCAACACGGAGAGAAGTCAGCCAGCTAGCCGAGCTGCAGAAGGGGAATATGGTGAATAAAGGGGTACCCAGGAAATACAGCAAGCTCTCCATACCTGAAGCACTCGAAACTGCCAAACAGAGACTAACAGCTCTGGCTACCCGACTGAAGAGATACACCAAGGAGATGGAGGCCAGGAGAATAAACAAGACCTTCTCCTCTCAACCAGCAAAGGTGTACTCTCAGTGGCAGGGAAATAGCAGCCAGCCAGACCCACCAAGAGCTGAGGTGGAAAAATACTGGAAGGGCATATGGGAAAGAGGAGCATCACACAACACTGATGCCCAGTGGCTAGTGGACCTGAGGACTGACCACAGCTGCCTCCCAGAACAAGAACCAGTAACCATCTCAATGGCAGACATCCAAGAAAGAGTGTCAAAGATGAAGAGTTGGTCAGCACCGGGCCCCAATATGATCCATACATACTGGCTAAAGAAGCTGACAGCACTCCATGAGCGCCTAGCAGCACAGATGAACCAGCTGCTAAGGGATGGGACGCACCCAGAATGGTTGACTGAAGGCAGGACAGTCCTGATCATGAAAGACCCACAGAAGGGATCTACACCATCCAACTACCGGCCAATAAGCTGTCTCTGTACGACATGGAAGCTCCTGTCAGGCATCATGGCGGCTAAGATGAGTGGGCACATGGATCAATACATGAGCGGGGCACAAAAAGGAGTTGGTAGTAACACCAGGGGAGCCAAGCACCAGCTACTGGTGGACAGAGCAGTACACAGAGACTGTAAGAACAGGCAGACCAACTTGTGCACCGCCTGGATAGACTACCAGAAAGCCTATGATTCAATGCCACACACATGGATACTGGAATGTCTGGAACTGTATAAGATCAACAGGACACTAAGAGCCTTCATCCAGAACTCAATGGGGATGTGGAAGACAACCCTAGAGGCTAACTCCAAGCCAATTGCCCAAGTTAACATCAAGTGCGGCATATACCAAGGAGATGCACTATCACCACTGCTGTTCTGCATAGGCCTGAACCCCCTCAGTCACATCATCACAAAGAGTGGCTATGGATACCGATTCCGAAGCGGGACAACAATCAGCCACCTCCTCTACATGGATGACATCAAGCTGTATGCCAGGAATGAGCGAGAAATTGACTCATTGATCCACACCACCAGGATCTACAGCGACGACATAGGGATGTCATTCGGATTAGACAAATGTGGCCGGACGGTATCTAGAAGGGGCAAGATGATCAGAACTGACAACATGGAGGGACAAGCCCCTACACGGCATGTACCACCGTCAGATAGAGGAAGTGGCTGATATCAAGAAGACCTACCAATGGCTGAATAAAGCTGGACTGACAGACAGCACTGAGGCACTGATCATAGCAGCACAAGAACAGGCCCTAAGTACAAGAGCAATAGAGGCCAATATCTACCACAGTAGATCTGACCCAAGGTGCAGGCTATGTAAAGAAGCCCCAGAGAAAGTCCAGCATGTGGTAGCAGGGTGCAAGATGCTAGCTGGGCCAGCATACATGGAGAGGCACAACCAAGTAGCTGTGATAGTGTACAGGAACATCTGTACCCAGTATGGACTAGAAGTACCCAAATCCCAATGGGACATACCACCAAAGGTGGTTGAGAACAACAAGGCTAAGATCCTGTGGGACTTCAGCTTCCAGACTGACAAACAGCTGCTAGCTAACAAACCGGACATAGTGGTGGTGGACAAAGAGCAGAAGAGAGCAGTGGTGATAGATGTGGCGATTCCAGCTGATGCCAACATCAGGAAGAAGGAACATGAAAAGATTGAGAAGTATCAAGGGTTAAAAGAGCAGCTGGAACACATGTGGAAGTTCAAGGTTAATGTGGTCCCCGTGGTAGTAGGAGCACTTGGGGCAGTGACCCCCAAACTGGAAGAGTGGCTCCAGCAGATTCCTGGAACAACATCTGAAGCCTCAGTCCAGAAGAGCGCAGTCCTAGGAACAGCTAAGATACTGCGCAGAACCCTCAGACTCCCAGGCCTCTGGTAGAGGACCCGAGCTTGAGGATGACACACAGATACCACCCTACAAGGGTGAGAGGGACATTTTTTTTATATATACATATATAAATAGTGAAGATTGAAGTGCTTTGCAATGTTTCCTGAAGAAGATGGTGAAAGGTGGATTTAAGGGACAAAGGGATGAGGATGGGGGTAGTTCTAGCAAAGATGGGAGACAGGAGCGGAAATTCAAATACTCAAACGTGGACTCACATTGTATAACTGATACTACATTGATCAAGTCCATCTGCATCAATGAAATATGTTGCACAAATCTGCAGGGTAGCAATGCAGACATGAGACAGCAGATAGTGATATTGATGACTGGTCCTCAAAATGAACAAGGATTGAAAAACTGTTGGACATGGACGCCTAAAAGATCAGATGAGGAATGATGGACAGAGAGAAATTTAAGTGCATCAATGATATGTGTGCACATGATGATGATGATGATGATGATACACAAATTGACCCATAAATGCAAAAACTTTAAAAAATGGTAGCAAGATATGAAGTTAAACAGGGATTTATTTGAATTAAGGAGTGACAGATTCATCAAATATAAGTCAAAGAGGTTTCACAATAATCTAATTTTGATCCAACATTCAGTGATTGATGGCAGATGAAGTGCACATGAATATAAATATTCAAATCAAACTTTCTTCCCTCCCTGCTTATCCCTCCCAGTTGAAAAGGTCCATGTTGACCTTTAGGGCGTTGTAAATGAGACCAGCTTGAAGCAGAGCGGCCTCGACCTCCTGGAGAGAAGAAAGATTGAAGCTTCATGAATAAGAAACATTCTAACTCATTCACTTCATCTTGTTCGAGTCATGTAAGTTTCATTAGAAAATTTTTTGTTGTGTATCAGGATGCATTATCCTTTTCAATACACAGCTGCCATCAAGGAGCTGTTTGTGTCTGTGGCGATACAGCCTCAGACACAATAAACTATGATGTATTCTGAAGCCTTTCTATCAGAACCATGATCAACTTCAGAAATGAGCTACAGTAGCTCATCTGTTGGGTTGGACTACACCGGCCAGCCGTCACTCTCCACGTGCAACTGTGATTCTTGGCTGCCCGTTACCCTGTCACTGGTTAATCAGATCACTTCTGATAGACGCCGATGATCACTGCAGTTCAGGAAGACTCAACAAGAGCTGCAGTTTGGAGATGTTCTGACCCATTTGTATAGCCAGAAGAATTGGGCCCTTGTCAAACTCACACTTTCCCAACTTTGAGGACAAAATGTTCACTTGCTGCCTGATGAATCTCACCTATTAACAGGTGTCATGATGAAGAGATAGTCATCGTTATTCACATTACATATCAGCATATGAAGACGGAATAGGACGTTAGAATTAGTTTAGCAGAGACATACAAAAGTAGTCCAGGTTCTACATACAGTGTTGGCGCTCTGCCTCAGCACCTCCTGTAGCAGCTGAAGCCAAGGACTTTCTGACAGCGAGCATTGTACATCCTGACAGCTCCTGGCAGAGCAGGGAGTCTCAAGCACCGTGTGTTATTTCTGTGGGGAATCAGCTGGAAGGGCCAAAAGGCTGCTTCTATCTCTCATCTGAACATTTTTCCAACCACCTCTCCTCCATAACCATTAAACTCACGTACAAAACAGTGTTAGAAAGGTGAGAACAAAGAACTGGACTTGTTTACCTGCCGTCCTTTATGTGCTGTGTTTTTGGCAGCAGGTCCTTATCAATGAACACAACACTGGGGTAGTGCCACAGTCTTAGCTGTTTGTCTTGGACTCCACAAAGTATGTTAGCAGCATCATTCCAGGCAATATTGTGAACCATGCTGCCTGCAGGACAGACCACACATACAACCATCACTGTAGATGCATGTGCATCTAAAAACAGTCACATCACATTTCCCTGAGTGGGTTCCCTCCTTCCATCTCACTGGTTATGCAGATTTTAGGTTCTCGCCCAAGATGGTGCACAGAGGTCAAGTAAAGGTCACGGTTCTTCTCTATCAGAGCGATCTTCCTTTCAGTGGAGGGGCCACACTGGTCCAGAGGGACCTCCGCTACCTCCAGCTACACACAAGTAAATGAATGAAAGGGAAGGGAGGCTATATATACTCTATTATAAAACTATTGACTAAAATGTCGGTTAAGGTTAGAGTTAGAGACTCCATCCCTAAACTCCAATATGTCCACTTCATCATTAATCAAGCTCCTTACCTGAGGTAAAAGAAGAGGAAAGTGATAAGAAGGTAAATGAACAAAAGAAAAGTAGAATTTGATTCTTAGAAATTATTTAACAGCCTTAAATTCCATTCAACTTTGAAAATACTTTGGAATACACACAGGAAATAGTACAATCTGTCCAAGTATATGTAAGGCAACTGTGGTCTGTTGTTTTAAGTGTGAAAGGTGGGGTTATTTTCACAGCTTTAATTTTCTTCCTCTGCTCCCTCCAGCATGCCAAATTTACATGCAACACAACCAGAAATAAAAAACATTCGACCGCAAGGTGGTAAATTTAGCGGGCTGATTCACAAACCACTGGCAGATGTGCACTTTTAAAAAGGACTGTGAGGAAGAGAGGGGGGAGGAGGGAGACAGAAAAACGCCTACAAGGCTGAAAATAAATTGTTGATGACCTGACTGTTGAGTTTACACAAACTTCACTTGAGAAAGATGTCTATGGTAAAGTAATGCATGCGTGTTGGACTACTGACATGTTGTTGTTGTACCTTGTGGTTAGAAAGAGTTTAAACAGTAGAGAATGGTGCAGCGAGAAAGGCAGCGAGACAAGCTGCTCATTGTCACAGCGAAGCTTCACACTGAGAGGGTCCAGCTTTAATATATGGATACAACCAGTGGTCACATAGTAAAGGCCTGAAGTGTTTGCTTCTTCAAGTAGAATATTCATTTAAGAATAAACTTGTGATTGGGATTTCCAAATGTATACAATGCCAGGCCCCTTAATTAGTCCATTCTGAAAAAAACAACAACTTTGGACCAGTAACAATGAGCTTGGGTGCAGTTTAAGAACTAGAAACAATGAGATAAGAGATGATCAGAGTCAAGAGTCATGTATGGGGAAGTCTGTACATGAGAGAGAGAGTGCACATCTTGTAACTGTACTAGGAAGACAGGGAGGGAGGGGCAGGCAGTCAGTCATTGAGCTGTGATGAACTGTGAGACACTGAAGTAGCGCTCAGCTCTGCCAAGTCCAGCACTCGTGCTCGTAAACATACACTCTGCTATCCTCATCTATTACACACACGGGGGGCAGGGGCACCGGGAGGAAAAGGGAGGTTTTATATACGAGGCCCCTGGACCAAGCCAGACGCTGATTAAGAAGACTTCTCCCTTCTTTTCATAAGAAAACGACTGCAAAGGTAGAACTGTCAGGAGATGAACGGATGCAAAGATGAGCACAACTAAAGATGTGCAGCCACTGAAGATGTGCAGCCATCTTTCACTGTTTCTCTCAGGTGGAGGCTTGAGGTGGAGGGTTGTTCATAAATAAGGGGCAATTCACTGACCCTAAAGAGGTCCATTTCACAGGAGGTGAAAATTTTTGATAACCCCTCCAGGAAGTCAGGGTTACACATCTGAGTGGTGTAAAATGTAAATCTGTTGTTGGGATGGGTTTGATTCGGTACATAAGATAATAAATATATAATATTTATAAGTATGTAAGTGATATAACACCAAATGATTTAAAAACTCACAAGAGGCTCCAAGTACAGGAACCACTACAGACCACAGTTTTTATTGGTAAATAATAGTCACCATTTGGATGTTCAAAAGTGTACAATGGTTTTTCCTCCTGACTCTAAAATCCACTGCTGCTTTAATGCTACGTATGCTAAAGGGAGGCACCGACAGGAGAAAAATGCTTTCTGTGTTTTTTGTCAACATTCTGTCTATGATCTGTACTTTTATTTGGTATGTTCTGTTCTGAGTTGTGAATTCATATCAATGTTTGATAAATTAACCATCATTACAGACCCACTTGACTTTGAGATTCGTGGATGTTTAGAATTCACAAAAAGTTAAGGCTCTCTGTTGACACGTTGCAACATGCTCCTGTAACAACTCTCACTGTGAGCTGCTGTGTTTCCTTCAAGAAATTATCTATTAATGGTGTTTGTGGAAAGATCATAGCACACACCCTCTACTGACAGATGAGGTTGATCATCTGCCTCATTTGGCATGAGGCAGATGATCAACCTCATCTGCTTCATGCCAAATGAGGTTGATCCTTGAACCCTATTACTAAGAGACAAGTGTTTATCATCATTAGTTTAGGATTATCTGTAATGATAGAATTGGATCATTTTTTAATCTACATTAAACTTATTTACTTCACAAAATAAATCAAATTCTTTTTAATATTTTTGAATTATCATTATCTCAGCTATATAGAACTGACAAAAAACTTTGCGAAACACCACAAAAAAAACTGACTTGAGAGAATAGCGAAATTAACTCGCGGAAGAAACTTTTCACTCTTTTGGTTCTGTGCTGGTGCCGTAGACAGGAAACAGTTCCTGGCGGACTTCCGTTGTGCGTGTTATGGCTACAAAATAAAATGCAGAAGAAGAGAATTTAAAAAAATGGAGTCACTTCACTTCAATATCTGCTCTCTCTGATGATCCGCCTTGTTTGTAGTCCGCATTTCTGGATTTACTGTTTTATTTATGTCATGGAAGTGTCATAACTGGTCACAGATTGTTCAAAGACTATTTCAGAAGATTTTTAATTTGAAAGGAAACGATGCACTGAAAAATAGTGACACACTTCTGACCAACTTCTTGGCAACAACAGTCTGTGCAGGATGAATCTGATTTTAAGTCTTACAATCCATTTATCATACTTTTCCGAGGTGCAGGATTTTTTTGTGACACTACATATTAAAAATGTCCTATTAACAACTTTTATTCAAAAGTCTTCACCGCCTACAGTAACATTTTTCTGCAGTCGAGTATTTTGGAGTATGTTCTTACCAGAGTATAGTGTGGTCCGTTTTGCGTGATGTTGTTAAATGCATTACATTTGAGTTTATCAGAAACAGTGAAGCTCTGTCACTGAGTCATATTGTAAACAGGAGAAGTTACAAACTTTTATGAGGAAAGATGATGAGAAGTTTAGCCAACGAATCAACTAATTTATTCATTTGTAATGTGAGTATGTTTGTTTTCCTCCAGGTGTCAAAGACTTTCTTCCTGATCTTAACCGCTGTGGATTTGTTGGATACAGACGCAGGTGTTATGTTGTTGGGTGGAGATAAAATCTGTTTAGATTACGTCACTGAAGCCGTAGAGCTGCCTTCAGTGGGGTGGGAGAGCCCTGTCTTCCCTGCAACCCTGGCCACTATAACAGAAACAACTCCACATGGTCACCGTTCCCACCTGGAACCCATTCTGATGGCTCAAACAGTAAAGATGCTCGCACCTGTCTGCATCTTGTTTTTATTGTTCCAAGAGAACTGATTGTTCATTCATGTAGTTGGAGCTTTGTAAATTAAGGGTAACACTCTACCTACCCAATAAAATAAATTAACTAACTATCCCTTGATGATTGGTGTTAGGGCAGGGCCGTTTCTAAAAGCCTTTACAATAAAACACTTTCTATGTCAATGTGGGTCAAACTAAAAAAGCAAAATGTTATTTTAGAAGAAGCAATGACTAAATTAAGGTTTTAGTACTTTTGTTGATGTATGATAGTCCATCAGAAAGCATTTGACACTCTTGAGATGGATTTTGATCTGACCGTGGTGTACGGGGCAAATGCACTGATTCTGATTTTAGTGACAAACAGCCTTGAGTAACAGCAGCACATCGTGTTGCTGCATCATCTTACAAGAAACAAGAACTTAGTACAAACCTCTTTCATTGTGCCTGCAGCACTCGGTAGACCTCAGTGTTCCAAAGAAAATGTTTTAAAAAAGGGACTAACTTATTTATTATGATGTATTAAACTTAAGTTGTTGAGCTGCTTTTAACTTTGTGTACCAGTCTGATTGAGCAATCTCCTTTTTGAATTGTATCTTTGTTTGATCTGCACACACCTTAGTGAAAAATAAAAAATAAACTGAGTGATGATTGAAAAGGACAGCTGGGGAAATATCTGGAAGAGACTCTGGTTGACTCCACTCGGTGTGTCTCCCCCTGGCCTTATTTGGAGGGTGTGAACTGCTATTCAGTTTTCTGAACAACAGGGGGCAGTATTATACAGCGTTTATATGGTATTTTCACAAAAAAATTGGGTGATCAGAGGGAAATATATATTTTCTACTTAACAGAATTCATTTAGCAGCCGTAGCTACGAGCATCTTTGTAGGTTTGTCATGTATATCTCATACATTCATTCATTCATTTTCTGCTGCTTTATGTAGCGGGTCACGGGGAGCTGGAGCCTATCTCAGCTGGCATAGGGCGTGAGGCAGGGGACACTCTGGGCACGATGCCAGTGCACCGCAGAGTCACACACAAAGACAGACAACCATGCACACACACACTCACTTCTACGGGCATTTTGGGTCCGGACAATCAACCTGAAGCGCATGCTTTTGGAGGTGGGAGGAAGCCGGAGAACCCGGAGAGAACCCACAAGGAAATGATAATATATGCTAAGTTATTGCATATTAATAGGCTACAGATTAAATAACACTGATTTTTGCATTTGATTGGACTCTATTCTGATTGTGGTTCAAGTCATTTTTTAAGTAAGTTTTTATGTAAGTAGTTCATTTTTGGGTTCGGACGCCTTCAAGTTGTTGATTAACTTTGTCTTGTATTATAACATTTGAATCAATTTTAATCATATTGAGATTCAGACCACTACAAATACTGTGTGTCTATGTATACTAAAATTTTAACAAACTGATCAGATGTTTATGTTTTGTATGTGATTGTTAAAGATTATCCCCATATCAACATACAATGAAGTTCTTCTGTATGAGTAAAAAAACATTAATTTTCAATTGTTTTTCTTTTTGCATTATGGACATTTCCCAGTTTTTACTCAATTACTCTTTTTTGTCATTATTTGGTTTTAAAACAATATGTTTACTGTAGAACTACTATTTTTACTAAATGGTAAATTACATGAGATAGGATGTACATTTATTGATTACCTGTGGGGGAAATTCAGTTTCACACAGCAGTAAAAGGAAAGAGGTTTCAGTATAAACAGTGCTAAAAATAAAAGTACAATAAGAACCTTAAAAGCATGATAGGAAGATGGAAAAACAAATCATATCTACAAATATCCAGAAGTTTGACATTTATTTAGACTGTAATGATCACAGTCTAAATAAAAGTCAAACTTGTGGCTCGTTGTGTTCCACTGGTCGTGCAGTCACTCAGTTGAACCACAAGAGGGCGGCAAAGGTCAGGGTACGTCTTCATCATATTATTGATCCGACCGGTCTGAGTACTGTATTTAAAGTTTATGACCTCAGTCACTGGAGAAACTTACTCGTAATCTTTACAAATAATCCCTTATATGAACTATCGCTTTGGTTGTATATTCATTAACTGCTGCAGTTTGAGGCCGCCGGCTTTCTCTCCAGCCTCAGCCGGATTCAGCTGAAAGTAGGTCAAGGGGTCTGGGTAGGTTTGAAATTTCAGAACTTGATGTGTCATGTTTAAAATGGACACCTAGGTTGTCCTCGTCTCATCGGTGAGGACAAGTCTGGACCAGCCTGCACAGGATCAAACTGGAAGATCTCATGATCTTTTCATACTTAGCTGGAGTTAAAAAATTGACGCATGTGGTTGCGCAACGTATGGATTAATCCTAATGACAGATGTGTAAAAAATACATGAAGAAAAGTGATAGCATCAAAATTCAAATCAGGTCGTCTCCCGGATGTTAGGTCTTTTCAAAAGTACTAACCGCCTTTTGCCTTAACCGTCCGTCCACCTGCCTGCTCAGCCCTCCGCTGCTGGGTGGTGAAGGGGTGGGATTAGTCAAATCAATCTGAGCATATAAATCACCAGATCCTCCCTCTTAATGTAAACTGCAGGGTCCAAGCCTGTCGTCCTGATGGTAACCTCCCCACAGAGGATTTGGCTGCGCGTAAAACAGGAGAGGTTTTACGCACGAGTGATCCGAAGCGTTCTGAGAACTTGAGTCCAGTTCTCATGCTGGGTCTTTTCCCTGACCGTGAAGGAGATCGCGGTGAATTGCTGGTCGACTGAATGTCCGCTCCAGTCACTATGGATTACGGACGGACCATCGCTCCTCCGGTGCCGCCGCACAACCACCCGCCGGTGCGTCCGGGCCAGGCGCAGGAGCGGCTGCTGAAGTGCATCCTGCTCGGGGACGGAGCGGTGGGCAAAACCAGCCTGGTGGTCAGCTACACGACGAACGGCTACCCGACCAAATACGTCCCTACTGCGTTTGATGATTTCTCAGGTATGTAGAATAAAATATTAAGATATTTTATTTTGTGTTTGTGGGTTTGTATTTTTAATAGATTTTCCAGCTGAGCCAATGTGATGCCCAGTTTTTCTATGAGGACTCTTCACTTGACTCTGCCTGACTGGTGTGAGTCACTCACTGTGTGGAGAGCTGCTGAACTCACCTCTTGAACTCACCATGTTTTGCCTGTTCTTCCATTGTTACGGCTGATGTGTGTTTTTCCGATTATCTGTCTTCCATCATTGATAGTACTCGTGCCCAGTTTCCATTTGGCATGATTCCATTTTCCTACATGTCTCACTTGTCCCAGCAAGCTCTGTTTATGGTGAAATAAGCAGAGAGAACAGAAATCCTTTTAAGGGGAGCTTGTTATAAACTGATCGGTGTTGGCAGGAGGAAATCAACCCGTGACCCATTGATCACATTGATTGCTTCAGGATCACATCTTCTGGCAAATCTTCTGTTATTTAGAAAACCTGAAAACTTCAGTCTGTTAACTTTGTCAGAGAAGAGCTCACACATGGCCGCATTTTATGCTTATTTAGAATTAGGGAATGAACACTTGACTCTCAGTCCCTGTGAACACACTCTGTTGTGAATCTCAGTCAATTTTCTGACTATGCTGATCTGCAGTAAAACTAACAACTCGGACAACACCAAAATCCTGCCAACAGTTGTTGTGAACACACACCACCTCCAGACGATCCCATGGAGCAGAGAGCGTCTCTGGTTCGTGGGTTTTTGATTGCACAACTCTGCCTATTGTTGTCAGCCTTGACCCCCCCAGCCCTCTCCTCCATACTGGAATGGACACATCTGTTGCAGTGGCTCAGAGGCAGAGATTGTCTTTCGCCCCGGCCTGACAGAGACCGATTGTGCAGTTGAGGCCCTTAATGGTGATGTCACTTCTCAGTGCCCGGAATCAAGAGCGTCCTTGAAAAAAGCTGACTTCTGAACAGTTATGCAACGCCACAGGTGGTGGAGACGCAGGGATGACGAGAGTCTTGGTCCCCAAAATCAAAGGAGTATCATATGTCGAGGATTAGGAAATAATTACACGATAGCAGCTCTCTCTCTCTCTCTCTCTCTCTTTCTCACCCTGATGTTCGTTCTGCTCCTTGCTTTTGTTAAAGCAGGGTGCTGTGGTGCCTGGCCGGCTTGAATCGTTCCAGATAAGTCTTTGATCAGGTGGTACAAGCGGCTACACACTCCAGGCGTATTGTAAACGCTTCCATGTGCCCACCGCTCTACATTGTGCTCACTCTTCTGAAGGGAACACCAGCCTCTATAATAAAACTCCCCCTATTCACTTTTTCTAAACTGGTAAGGAGGCCTATTGGAAGATACCCCCCCACACACCTCCACCAGCTCCACCCGCACCCCATTCACCTCTAATACACAACTTTGAAACGGCCTCTGTCAAAACACAACAGAGACCCACACTCACAGAGGGGTCTGATCGACAGTCAAGTGTTACGATCCTAACAGTAACCGGGTGGGCGAGATGGAGCGGGTTGTCTGTGTGGTGTGTCTGTGTGTGTGTGTGTGTGTGTTTGGGGTGGGGGTCTTTGTGTTTTCAACTGTTCAACTGCCTTTTGTTTATTCCAAGGAATATTGTGGTGTAAAAACTGACGGCCGTCTCTCTTTCTGTGTCCACAGCTGTGGTTCAGGTGGACGGAAACCCGGTGAGACTACAGTTATGTGACACAGCAGGACAGGTGGGTTCTGAACCTAAACGTGTGTCATGTGTGAAAAATCACCCCGTTCCTCCAGCAGTGATGTTGTGGTTTGTCCTGCCCTGGAAAAGTTTCATGACTGGATTTCCATCCCATTTTCCATAGACGTTCACGGTGCATGTAAAACAACCAGGCACAAATCTCACTGTGAATTTTAACAACTTTTTAATAACTCTTTTCTTCAAGCACCACAGTTGCATCATAATGTGAATTCTATCCGATATTAAAATGTTAACGTGTGATTATAAATGATATCAGATATGATATATACGATATTATTAGTTATAGGAGTGAGTTCATCCTCACAGATTCACTCATGAGGCTGTTTCTTTCTACAGTTGATGAATCTTTTAAGCATCAACGACAAACGTTCAGTTCCTCAAGCTTCACACATGTGAGGATTTATTTGTTGTGTCTTTATCTTTACGTCTTTGTAAACCAAATGCTTTTAACTGTGAGACTGTGTTGGTTTGATGAAATAAGTTATTAGAGCATGAAACATTGAGTTTTAGTTCATTTTTTGAGCATTTACATTTTGTAAAGTACGCAAGGAGTTAGTCAAAAACTGTCAAGAGATTAAATGTGGAAATATCCATCTTATTTTTGTCCTGCGTTTCTACCTTTCGTTCTTCATGCAGCGTGAACTTCTTTCCTGCTCTTGCAGGTAGTTCATCTGTGTAGAATTAACAAAAATCCCTGGCCTCTGCCATCAATCTTCATCTGCACTGATAACAGAATCTGTCCGTTGGGTTGGATGCAGGGACGAAGTGTTGAAAGTCGTGGAAAAAGCCCGTCGGTTAAACCGACGCAGAAAGAGAAAACATAAAAAATATATCTGTGTTTGGTCTTTGAACACATGGGTGGTAGAATGTGATTGTAAAATGATGTTTGTGCTGAAGGGCGATGTTGGAAGGAACACTTTGTGATTGGCGTTTGTGGATATTTCATAATTCGTCTCAATAAGAGCCCTGCCCTGAGAACGGCACGTTTGACATTCGCCAACGCTCCGAGGCCAATGCCGGTTCCACACAGACTCAAAGACGACTTGGCCGTAAAGTGGAATGAGGCGTTTGACTGAGCCCCCACTACATGTAAAACCTCAGAGCGTGTTACGAGCTGCACCCGCTGTGAAGCCTGCGCATACCCTTATGCACACGGACGCACATGCAGAGACAAGCTTGGGTGAATCGGGGCAGATACAGCACACACACTCACTTATGTAATTTCATAAGAAGGGAACTGGTGCCAGAAAACTGGTTTTGGGTGTGCCAGAAAAAGAAAAAGAAAAAGTAAAAGAGGAGAAGAGGAAAGAAACAGTCGGGATAAGAAATGATAAGAGCACCTTGAAGGCTGGTGAAGTTGTAGATGTCTGTATGCTCTGCAGATGATGTGTGTGTGTGTGTGTGTGTGTGTGTGTGTGTGTGTGTGTGTGTGTGTGTGTGTGTGTGTGTGTGTGTGTGTGTGTGTGTGACGTCATCGCATCGCAAAAGCACAGCCAAAGCTTTTATGGGAAATTCACACGCTGATAAGTGTCGCCTGTTGAGCATCAAATCCACATTTTAATGGCTGTTTTTTTCTCTACAAATGGTGTTGTGTTTCATCATGAGAAGGAGCCCACGTGAAGCTTTTCATCAGGCGAATTAGAAGGGGATTAGAAGACAGGTGTGGAAAACAGTTAAGAGGAAAAAGTTTATGCCAACCTAACCCATGGAGGAGACTCCAGGTCGTCAAAGAGATTTACAGTAGATTCTATCGATACCTGAGAGGGCAGGCTTTATGTATTCTGTATATAAGCAGAACATAAACACCATTCTGGATGGTATTTATTCCCTCTCTTTTCTGTGGGTGTGTTTTGCAGTGAAGCAATTATCAAATTTGTGAGAAATAACTGAATAAAATGCTTCCGTTTGATACCTGAATGCTAAAAATTTGTTTCTGTCTCCATCAGGATGAGTTCGACAAACTCCGCCACTTCTGTTACACCCGGGCCGACGCCCTGCTGCTCTGCTTCAGCGTGGTCAGCCCAGCCTCCTTTCAAAACGTCTGGGAGAAGTGGGTTCCTGAGATCCGCCGCCGCTGCCCTCTGACCCCCATCCTCCTGGTTGGCACGCAGTGCGACCTGAGGCAGGACGTCAAAGTGCTGATTGAGCTGGCGAGGCGTAGAGAGAGGCCCGTGTTGGAGGAAGACGCCAAGGCGCTTTCCGAGAAAATCGGGGCGGTCACGTACGTGGAGTGCTCGGCGCTGACGCAAAAGAATCTGAAAGAGGTCTTCGACGTGGCCATCTCCGTCGGGCTGCGACACTCCGACAGGAGAGCGAGGAGGGAGAGGAAAGTCCGCAGTACGGCTGATAAAATGAAGATGCTCTCCAAGTCCTGGTGGAAGAAGTACGTGTGCGTTCAGTAGGGAGGAAAGAGAAGACTGATGGAAAAACTGGAACTGATTCAACGGAGAGGACTGAGTTGGAATGTATGGAATATTTTTACATTCACCTGGAGGAGCCCAGATGTGACTTCGATGGAGCGAAGGGAGCCTCTGCCTGAACTGCAGAGTTGCTGCAGGGTCGGGATATTTCCTATTTTCAGTGCCTAAAATGACCGAAAATATCACGTGTAACCAGTGCCTGTTCCTCAGGGCCATAATGAACTGATAAATATGGCTGTGACCAACATTCAGCTGAAATATATGGAGCTAATAAAATTTTGTGACACATGGACTGCACGTCGGACCCGATGCTAAAAGTACGCTCCTCCTATGTTTCTGATTTGATGTTTTTTTTTTAACAACGTACATTATTTTATGTGTTCTACACTGTAATTTAGCTCCCATGGCTTCTGATAGATTCCTTTTGTTTCTAATGAAATCAAAACATGAAGTAACTATCAGCTCATTTTATCCACCCCCCCCCCCCCATCAGAGATGCAGCCCTTTTACTTTTTCTCGCCAAAGATCCAGATCTGGATCTTCAGTGGCGACTTGTTCAAGTCATATTTGCAGCTAATTAACATCCTATCATTCCAATCACATGTAAATGAATTAGAAATCTTTGCAGAGCTGTGAGGTTTTTGGAACACGAACACGTCCGTTTCGTATAAATACACCCAAACCTGTGACCGTCACACAGCGTCGAGGCTGATGGCTACACACTACCCTGAAAACCTATTGATTCCGATCGTCCGGTCGATGCTGGATTGCACACGGCTGACATATTTTGGAAGTTTCCAGTCTGTTAATATCAAATGTTTGCAGCACTCATTTTGTATTTATCACACGCCAGTTGAACACAGATCCAGCCTTGTGGGTTGACTCAGCATCCCTGACCCCCCCAGTGGCTGATCTGCACATTCCCTGGACACTCCGGTGGTTCGGAACCATCGCAGGGTCTTCATGTGCCATTTTATTCGGGGGCCTTGAACATATAATTACCCGTTTCTGTTAGTCCATTTGGAGCTTTCTATTCTTTTCAAATACATTAAATGAGATGAAATTATCAAAGAGACTGATTCTATGTTTGCTTCTTATTTTTCAGAAGCCTGTCTGTCTTTCAGCTCTGTTTATTTATCTGTTCCCTCTGGGCCAATAACATTAACAGCAACACAGAGCAGATGTATGAAATATTGTAAGTCATTATGTATGTTACATAGTAATCATTTATGATGTTTGTAATGTCAGGATAAATTTTAGGATACGTATGAGTGACTCATTGACTGTACTGTCCTGCCATAAATGGTACCTAACAGTGTGAGTGTGTCAGAAGGGGACTGAGAGCCGTTTGATGAGCTGTGTGAGCAGAACTAAATAAAATGTGAAACATTTCATCTGTTTGCAAAAGTTGCTGACTCTTCCCGAAGATGTGTTATTTATCACCACCGACATGTGGAAAAGAACATTTCATTGTATGAGTGTTTCTCATATTCTTGCACACACATTTTTTATGCACTTCAAGAACGTAGAGTCAGCTTTAAATACTTAAGATCTCACAATGTAGGTTAGTGGGTTACTTCTAGAAGACCGTCTGCTGCCTTTTGAAACTTCAACGACGTTAGTAGAGTGAAGATGATGTTTGACTGAAAACATTAATGCATATAAAAAACACACAGAACCAGAAAACCATTAAGAGTGGCCTAAAGGGATCTCCTCCATCATAGAGATTAGATTGTCTCCCCTGTGTGTTTGTTTGGAGGATCCTAAAAACACTGTTAGATGGATTTTGTTGGACAGATAGGCAACAGGCGAGAAGAGAGCCCGTTCCACTCTGCTGGACAAGTTAAATGGATGTGGTTAATAAATGTAACGGCCATAAGTAACAGAGGATCATTAGAGTCGATGTCTTCGTTATTGAACAACCAGCATTGCTTCAAGTTAAGTGAACTTGCAATTGCAGTCTTCCTTTGTTACCTTGACTGAAATTCTGGATATCTGAGTTTAAACATTGTGGGAAACATTTAGAATTACATAGTAAGTATCAAAAGAATAAAGAACGAAATCTAGAGTCATTTTTGAATATGTTGATGCAGACACGTTACATTTTTCTTACTATTTTGGTTGCCTGAATGTCTGTTATGGAACATTATTCCCAACCAGTTAGCTTAAGAATATTCCATAATGCATCCGTTAAAAGTAGCGCACAACTGATGTCGCTTTCTGTAAGCTGACAACCATCATGCACCGCTTAGACTGAAAAAACAGTCAACAGCTGGTTGCACTAACACCAGGACAGTACATACATTTTATAACTTGAGAAAGAGTCACATGTGACCTGAAGATTTAACCGTCAGAGGTTTCGTCGGCGCAAAGACTAAATGCCGGCTCAGATAAGTACAATTTCCTGAAATAGGATTTTCTTCCTATTCATAACTGCATGTCTACACCACAGTATACAACAATAAGCAGCGATGACAGTTAACTCTTGTGCTTGTTTAAAAACACTAATCACAGGGTAGCCAGCTAAAAAACAGTCAGTGTCACCAGGCAGACTGCATACGTGACGACTGCTGGCCGGCCTCAAATTGGGTGAAACTAAGGTAAGATTGACGCCTTGTGGTCTAATCATGATAGACAGGATGGCTCCACTCACCAACAATATTTTAGCAGGAAACCCCATTGTTTTGGCCTACCCAGGCAGCAATCTTGTGAAATGACCTATGATTTAAAGTTGTGGCGTTATGTGTTTGGCTGTAATGCCTACCTGTCTGCTACAACTAAAGGTTATTGTCTGTGGGAGGAACCTTGAGCTTTCAATTATGAACATAACAGACAGGAAATCATGCATCATGCATGAGATTCACACTGAAATTTCACAGTGAGAATGCTAGACTGTATATGCAAGTGTCTTAGACTGATCTCGTGAATCATAGCACCAAAACGGCCCCAGGGGAGGACAAGTGAATAAATACCTCACATCATTGGGCAATGGAGTCTTTTGAATAAAATTGAGATTTTAATATACTTATTTCTGCAAGAAAATTAGACACTTTTACATTAATTATATAATTAAGCCTCTGGATGACCTAAAACTGACTGTAAAATATTCATCGTTCATTGTCCAGTTTCTGTTTCCAGTTTTCATGGTCAACTAAAATGGTCAACTATTCCTGTGAGATATATAAAAAATAGTTATAATCAACATATGTTTAAATTATCAATGTTTCCTCATTTACCACACTCCCCATATCACCATAAATGTTATTGGACTGTTACTGGCAGCTGTGACTCTGTGTGGAAACCATTTAAAATGAATGCTGGGTGAGATTACAGTGTGAAATGGGTGGCCCTGCTTCAGCTGGATAAACGTCAGTGCTGTAAACGCACTTCCTTACATAACTTCTGAGAATCGTTTAGGTAACAACTGAACTCTGACTCTGCATGAAAGACGAGCTCAGTAACCAGTTTTGATGTCTTAAAGTTGGGGAGGGATTTCTAAGGCACCCCTCAGATAATTGCCAGCATAATGACTGGAGCTCAGCCCATGCAGCAGGATTACTGAGGGACATTAACAATGTCGATCAGGCCTGTAGGGTGGGCAGGGTTCCAGCTAGTAGACTGTGGTCTACTTTGTACATTGTCTTTAGGATTAAATGTTGCCCAAGCTCTTGTAATGCAGTGCAATATGTCTGGGACCCTGATTAGGACTCCCACACATATCCCACAATTCAGTACAGTTAATTATTATTGACAGAAATCTGCTTTTTAAAGTGCAACTATGATTTCAGAGAATTAGGTAAGACGGGGTAAAATGTCAATGAAAACAGAATCCAATCATTTGTACATGACCTGTGTTTCCTGACAATGCTTGTCTCCAAGCCCATTTTAAATAACAAATAATGTGATACAAGGTTTAAAATGCAAGGAACCCAATGTCTTGTACTAAATGACCCCAAAAACCATGGGGTAGCAGTTACAACCGAAGTAGATGAATCCACATGGCAAACTCACTGTTCCTTCATGTCGTTGGAAGGGTGCACACAGTGTTGATGAAACATGAACTACACATAATTATCAAACTAATTTATCTGTATTTTGTAGAAACTTCCTGCTAGTAGCATCTACTCTGACCTTGTCGCTCCTGCAGATATGATTCCACAGAAACATTGCGGACTGGTAAGGATCTTAATCAGAGCCTACAGGTGGATGCTTGTGGTGGTTGTGGGTGTATTGACAGGCAAAAGGAGAAATGGGAAATTGTTGCTACTAAATAGATCACCCACTTGGTAGGAAGTGGTTATAACAAATCAAAGAGATTGAGTCATGTCATCTGCATATTGAACGTGTCTGTCAGCCTGAACTAGCTTGCAGGCTTCACTCCATTGAAATGTGCATGCAATCCGAGTAATTTTGAAGTAAAATTAATTTTTAAAACCGTACCCAAACTTTGGTTATTTCCTCAGTATTTTTAAAAAAAAATTATCATTGTGTCTCAACTGTAATTAAATCCCTATTGAACAGTGCTGCCTCTTTTTATTTCAATTGCATTTACCAGGCATGTCCAGGCAAAGCATTCATCAGGCACCCAGCACACACATTTGATCTTTTGTGGTGCGTGTGTAAAGGGTGTGTGCTTCTCAGTCCTGATACAGAATAAACTTCAAGAACATTATCTTGAGGAACAGCCACAAAGCCATAGTAGGCAAGTACATAACTTCTAGAAGGATGGATTGTTGACTTACCTGTGAAAAGTATTAACTTGACTGTAACAGGTGTGGAGGAAACTGGTGCAGTGGGAAGTGAAGTTGCCTCACAACAAGAAGGTCCCAGGTTCCATTCCTTTCTATGTAGAGTTTGTATGTTCTTCCCATGTCAGAGTTATTTCCAGGTTCTTCGGCTTCCTACAAACATGTGGCTTAGGTGAACTTGTACATAGGTATAAAAGTGTGAGCATGAGTGGTTATTTGACTGTCGTGTGATCCCATGCTGTGTCAGCATCTAATCCGGGGTGTACCCCATCTCTCACCCCGGCTGAGATACAGTATTTTCTTGAAGACCCATGACCCACGAGGTGGAAAAGATTGATGGACATTCAGTTACCCACCAAAATGAGTAGACTTGTCCAAAGCTGACAGTCCTTTACCGTCCCATGAATAATAGTGTATTTTTTTTCTTATTTTTGGTCATGTGTAAACCAGTGGGTCTTCTCTGTGAACAACTAGATATTGACTTTTTGAAATAGTATTCATTCATTCATTCATTTTTTTGATACCCTGAGATTCTGGACCATGGATTTGGAATGATTCTCTCCCTGACGAGGAGATGGCGAGCTACCCGAGTGAGCATCTGGACTAAGGAGGAACCTTCCCAGTCTTCGTGCGCTGTCCTGCCAGAGTGGTAGGGCTGGGGAAAGGGACTTCCTAGGATAGTTGGAACTGAACTATTTTTGGGAAGAACATTTTATTTTATTTTATTTCATTAAGGGTGCACCCAGTAAAAAAACAAAAAACATTTTCAAACAACAACTAAAGTGACTGCCGGCAGTGATTATAAATTGTTTATTTCTTAAAAGTGTTAATACAGTGTTGTTGAAACTGACCTGTGTGTTCTCTCTTTTACTCATTGCGTGTCCAACCTTTTCTAACTTAGCCCTACGAACCTAGTGTGTACTTTACCTGTAAAGGGGGTTACACAGTAAAACTTGTGTATTTGTGTATTCATTCATTCATTCATCGACTCATTCATTCATTCATTTATCAACAACCGCTTCATCCGCTGTGGCTGTAGTAAGAATTTTCTATCACATTTACACTGTCAGTTCAATACTTTTGTAACATGGTTTTAACCACAGTACTGGTCAGAAATTTGGGAAACTGGCCAGAAGTTTGACTGCTACTGCACTTTTCTAATTAGTTTCAGCTCTGGTCTGATAAAGACAGAATGAGGACAGCTCCATCAGGTTGTTTTGCTTTGCTTTGTTGTTCAACTTCTTTTTGTATGAAGTCAGTGGAAACCTGGAAACCTGTGTTCTCAGTGGCTTCTGCAGCCCAACACTATTGTCAAACATCCTGGGGCAATGTTTGTTCCTCAGTTTCTTACATGTACCATTAATCGTAAGTGCTGATTTGACAGTTCACTAATGTTCCTAAAAAAATTATTTGTTTTTGTCTGCCCACCGTGTAGAAACATGGAATTCTGAAACAGTCTAAACCTGTTCTGTGGGGTGGATTTGAAGGTTAATGCGGTAGTGGAAATTTTAATTTAGATGAACTACATCCCACACTGCTGACACCACATGAATCATTTCTATGGCATTAAAAGGGTCACAAGATCAAACACTGATTCAGTGATATGTTACAGCATATAAAGCTATGCTCATATCTACCCCTAAATGCTCTGATGGAGGCAATGGCACACACACACACACACACACACACACACACACACACACACAGCACACATCTATAGCTATCTGTCTGTCTGTCTGTCTGTCTATCCATCTAATAATGAATTTATGCAAGTATATGTCTAAAGAGACAATAACTTAATCCATTGATTTTTTTTTTTTTTTTACCACAAAAAAAGGTTTATTAACTTGAGAGAAGAAATAAATAAATTAGTAATGACTTATGAAGACAATCTACTTGTGACTAGGAAATGTTATCTTAGCTGTCCCGGAGACTGGACCCACCACCCTCCTCTTAGCTAACAGTGTGGTTGTGAAGCATACTACAGTGTGGCATTGCTAGCAGGATTATATTTTAATAAGCTTATATAAACACCCCCCACAGCGTGGTCTCATTACGGGAAGCTAATTGAGTCTCTCTGTCCCGGGGTCATCGGGGCCTCTTTGAACAGCTCAGTGTTTTGCTACTAAGGGGCCCATCTCTGCCTCCAGAACATCTGTCCTGTGGTTTGTGGAGCATGTGTATTTTCTTCAGACTTTGATTGGACGTGCATGTTTCTGTGTCTTTGCACCTGCACATGTTTATTGTGCTAATGTCTAGGTAGCCTCCAGGTTCACTCACATTTTTAGCACGTCTATAAAAGTGGCTATAAACTATAAACTTGTTTCTCAAGCAACTATCTAAGAGCAAAGCTTTAATTGGTCAGCCTGATGTCTCCTTCACGCTTGTTTCATTCTGGACTCCTTCTGGCCAATGCATTGACTGGGATTTCTGAGCTTTACTGTATTCAGTTGCTATCTAGGAAATATTACGATGGTAACTTTAAACTGCAATTTGATGTTACTGTATTATTATATCTGCTTAGATTGTGAATTTTAGCATATTAGCATTTAGCTCACAGGGACAATACCATGGACCACAGACTCTTTTTTTAACCTTGACTTCTCTGCCCAAATAAAGCGTCATAGATCCAGTATGGCTGAAACATCTTAATCTTCTTTAAACTCGGAGAATTATGTAGACCAAATGAAACGCCTTTATAGATTCCACCTCTTTTTTCTTTGTCCTAGTTATTATGTATGTGTCAAAAATAAATGTTTTTAAAACTGATCCGTGAGATTTCATTTTAAATCAGTAGTGGTTCTTTGGAGGAAAAACTCTACAGTAATCCATTTTTAGCACATAACTCCACCTCTGTCCTTTTTTCTGTCTCATACACAGATATATTTGGGGGTACGTTTGTTATTTGTCCATGTGTAAAGCCATAAAACTGGTCATTTTCAGTTCTTTCTTTCTTCTTCTCCCTTCTTTCTTATGGCTTTAATGATCTGACTGGCTGTTTATTTTTGTTTTGTTTTTTGATATGCCTTTTCTTGATTAGTTTGCATTGTAGAGTGTTTGCAAGAAGTGATTTGAATGGATTTATGTTTCTGAAAGTCTCATGTTCATTCCACTTCAGAATGTAGAACACACACCTTCATTTAGTGCTTCATGCAGTGTCATGCTTTATTCACAAGCACACCCGCCTATGTGAAATCGTCACGTCTTTACATTCAGAATATATTGTTCATGGAAAAAGAAAGTGAAAAAGAACATTTTGTAATTTCTTTATGGTGGAACTCACAGCTGAAAACACAATGAACTTGTTTTGGATACAATGAAATGGTATTGTCTCAGGATCTGTTCCTTATCTGCAACTCAAGGACACAACAGAGACTCACGGCCATTGAGGCGTGGAGTTAATAATTAATTTGAGTTATGTCAGAATTTTACACACTGTCTCCACTGTTCAGCTTTTACCACTGGTTGAGCTCATAGGACTAGATAGTACAATACCTTAGATTGATCAGCACTTAGTGTTGAGTGAGTGGGGGCAGAGGGGGTAAATGCCTTACTGGGGTCTTCAGGTGGGCACCCCCTTCCTTGGTGATTCGTTGATCGACCCACAACACCTAGTCCCCCTCTGCTTTTACGCCTGGATATTCATTTTGCAGCCCAGTTGGGGTACTTTCTCTCTTGGTTGGTTGGCTGGTTGGTTGGTTGGTTGGCTGGTTGGTTGGTTGGTTGGTTGGCTGGTTGGTTGGTTGTTTGGCTGGTTGGTTGGTTGTGTGGCTGGTTGGCTGGTTGATTAACTGGATTGTTTGCTAAATCTACTCCATGGATTTCTATGGATTTCCATGGACCTTGCTAACATGTGTGTTCATTGGTCGGTTGTCAGTATGCGCCATTCTAGTGAGATTTCTATTTGACAGAGTTCAGACACTCAGCAGATGCTGTGTGCTTCTTGATGAGGCCAGCATCTGCTGTTTACTGAGCATCTCAAATTGCCTACACTGTACTTGGTTTCAGTGTCCAGTGCCAAATTGTATCAGGGGTATGAAAAAGTACCCTTCCAGAAACTCATATCGCTGATGAAACTGTAGTACAAGAGTTGAGGCTTTATTGTCTAATTCAATAAGGTTTTGATTTCCAAGAAGATCCACCTTTTAAGTTTTTTTTTTCCTTTCCCCAAGAGATCATATTCCTTGTTTTGAATCCAACAGCATGTCTGATGTCATTAACAGTGACTGTGATTGGCTCACAACTACAGCCTGATGTTATCTGATTGGTCTCCAGAGACATATATTGTTCTCTGTGCAGAAACTTCTGATGGGTGTAGTGACCTCATTTACTGTAGGACATATGTGGATATTTTATTCTGTGTCCATTACTGTCTGTCTCCTCCTGCTCTTGTTTAAACCTCTCCGCATCTGCTTCCTCTTTCTTTTTGTTGCTACTATCACTCGCTCTCTCTTTATCAGTTTATTCTGCTGGCGTTCCCTCATTCTCTGTTTGACCGCCGACAGCCTGTGTTGTTTGATCTGTTGGGAAAGATAAGGGTACAGGGCGTGTCGGTGTTCTCATGTCCATGTGCAAAGACACACACACACATACATACGTTTATACCATTCTATCCCCCGGCCTTGGCATTGGTTGTCCTGTGGTATTCCACTGTTTGGACTTTAAATCGAACAGCCTTCAGTTTGACTGATTGACACGGGACAAAGACACCACAGATAACTTATTTGTGACTCACTGTGTCGAATATCGATCACACACCCTGTCACATGGTTTCCAACTATCCCTGTAGGATCTACAGTATCTACGACACTGTAAATTTATTTCTAGAGTAAACATGTGCCAATAAGGTTATTCCACAGGTTGAGTGGTTACTGATAAAGTCAGAGGTGGAAGCTGATTATTTACCTGGTCCTGTGACTCATTGGTGGCCTGACCAGCTCAGCAGGACAGATAGACCAATGTGTTCCTTGTTGCTAAAGTAAACATAGATAATCTTGCTCCATACATGCAAGACTGACTGAGTTTGCGGTCAAAACAAGTGATTTAAATTTCCTTTCAATAAATGTGATTGGTAAACTCTTTATCTGGGGTTGAGATATTGTCACATTATTATGTAGCCTCAAAGTCAGCAGAAGGAGGAGGTCAGGTCAATGGATAGACTAGATGTCTTGTGGTACCATGGGAGAACAATTAACTTTGTTTTTTGAACCATGAATGCCATTGTTCTCTTACCTCAAGCAGCCAGTTCCAGGAGGTTAGTGGGCAACACTGGTGCGCTGGTCTGGACTGAGGTGTCTCAACTGCTTGATGGATTGTTACGACAGCTTGTACATTTATAGTCTCCACAGGGTTGTACCCAATAACTGATTTTTAATCTGGCAACAAAATGAGGTTGTCAGATCAGGAAATTCTGTGCTTTGCAGAACCCTTATGACTCACATAGTTTTTAATCAGGAGGATTAGTTGAAATTGTATATTTAAGGAAAAAAGTTCGCTATTACAACTTTTCTACTTGTCCTCGCACTCAACAGAATGAAACAATTCCTTTAAAGATACGCAGTTCACGTCATGCTGATATATTTTAGTCATCATTTAATGCTGGAGGCTGGAAAGTGCTTCATTGCATCATCATTTATTTCAGATTGTTTGAAATGAATAAGCGGATCAGTGTATTGAAGTGACAGCGGTGTCTTTCACAGGTCTTGGCACTTGGTCAACACATATGCTTTCCTGCTCTGACTGAGAAGATGCAGCTTGACAGGAAGCAAAACATCTCCTGGCCAAGAACTCTGTGTTCTTCTCTTTACTCTAATGGGGTTGCTGATAGAAACATGAAATTTGGATCTGGACCCGTAGGATTTTGCATTGCAGGCCTGGATCGGCCAGCTGTCGGCAATTACAGGGCCAGTTATGTAAGTGTGTCCCTCAGTGAGGCCAAGCTCCACCTTAACGCCACGCTGTGCATAAAGCTCTTTATCAGTAACAGAGATAGCACCTGCAGAAGCGTTCCACTTCCCTGTCCCTGGACAGGGCAGAGATTTTACAGCTCAGTGGAAAACATCAAGGTATAACTCCTTCTGATGACGCACTTTCATTCTGCTCCTGCGTGCTCCTTGATACATTTTGTTCCACAATCTCTCGCTCCCTCTCTCTGTCTCTTTATCTCTCACCCTCTTTATCTTCTTCACTCTTTGCAGGCTTTCTCTTGTCTTCTTTTGTTTTTTTTCCATCCCCATCCCCCCTTCTCTGCAGTCCTTCCAAAGTTGACCTTTATCCCACATCTGAATATATGCTTTCACTTTCCCGATCAAATACGTAAAGCGATGACTTATTCTTCGGAGTCTGGCCAACAGAATGATCTTTACCTTCTCTACGCTGCACCCTTCCAGTTATTTTTCAGTGTTTTCTTAACTTTGCAACTCCGTGTTTCACAAACTTTGGTTTAAGGGTTATAGGCTTGTGGAAAAACCCTTCATTGTTCATGTACTTTGTCTTGAACTTCCTAGTCACAATCTTTAAAAGTTGGGACACTATAAAATTAAGATGCAAAAACATCTGTTTTCATTTGATATCCTTTATGCATACATTCACAATTTAAGCATTCCACAACATTCCCACTCTTTTGTTGCTCTTGTCCCGACTTGTTTGAAACTGCTAGCATCAAAACCCAAACAAGAATCCATGAACAAAAATCACAGACGTGTACGAGGTGAGACATAAAATATATTGTCCTCATTCTGTCTTTATCGGATGGAAGTGATCACTTTCAGGTTTATCATTGTTTTCTACAGTGACCCTTGTTTGAACCAGGTGTATAAACCACGAGGACCATCCTCCAAAACCAGTAACCCGCTCATGCACTCACTCCAGAGTCTGCTAGACCCAGTACTCCTTTATTCCTGACAGTGAGCTCACACTGAGCATGTGTTTGTCCACCTAAGTCAAAAACAGAGCTGCCACCAGTGATTGATTGCTAAGTAACCCCACGGTAACAACATGCACCAAAACCCCAGTTGCAGCACGTCCACCACACCGTCGATAAAGAACACCCAGAAATGGATCACATGATTGTCTGAAACAGTTGTTACCCTGACAATCACTGTCGCCCCTTTTTCACCAGAGGATATAAATGCTTCCATTTTTAGTGTTTAATTGCGGAAGCCATTACTGTGATGCACAAAGATGCTGTGGTCCTAACTAGAGCTGAACTACCCGCTGTGACCCTGAGACCTCAGCCCCCAGCAAGCTTTGAAACCTGAGAAAGCAGCCCCGACCTCTGAACTCGAGCCTCTCACCTCCCATTGTAAGAGGAGACCCCTCTTTCTCCCCCTTTGGACAGGATGTGACCCATGAGAGGAGCACTGTAGGAGGGCCTTGACCCCAGACACTGTCCAGACTAAGTGTCTGGACCAACCTGATCTGAGACTGGCAGGATGAAGGCAAGACCTGACAACAAGATGCAGGAGGCTTAGATAAGTGCTAGAAGTGATTATGTGGTTCTATTCACCCACTGTTCTCAGGGCACATCTTAATTCTGCCCCGATGTTCTGCGTGAATGCTATGGGAGTCTGTTTTGTTCCACGTCTGTGATGGCAGTAACAGCGTGGAATCACCCATCAAAACAGTTCAGCTGGAAGTGTCTTCATGTTGGTGACACTGCACAATGTTTAGGAGCTCATTGTCAGGCCAGTAGAGATTGGATCAACTCTACTGGATTCTTTAAAAAGTGCAGCTAAATGAATATCATCACTGATGACACTGCTGGATTAAACATCACGCTGCGTTTGCTCTCTGAACGCCTGTGCGGCGGTTACGATCACGCTCTGGAGAAGCGTTATTCCACCCTTGTTGTGTTTGGCACAATGTTTTAGAGAAAGCACAAAGAGTAGTTTCGATGCTGTAGCATGATCTCTAAAGCTTATGATAATTGTGCTTCCCTTTAAGCAGTCCAGTATTTATTGTTTCCAAATGTTTATAAAGTTAGCCAAGTATTAGCAGAGATGACCTCACATCCAGTGACTGAAAATAATTTATAATTGAATGGAATAGAATCGGCACAGATGGTTATCAGTCTTACCCTGAATTAAATTATCTTGCTCCCAAAGGAAAAGTTGTTGACAACTACAACACATCTTATTGGCTCATCACTGCCCATCAATTAGTCCTTGTATAATACAAAACAAGAACATTCTCATAACTGAGAGCCCATTTGTCATGTAACTCAATTGTAACTTACATAAATGGCATGCATCGTATGACAGCTTATAACCTCTACCATGGGTTATGTTTTTGTATGGCACTGATTGCTACAGTGGTGTAGTGGGTAGTGCTGTTTCCTCACAGCAAGAAGGTTCTGGGTTCAGTTCCTTTCTGTCCACAGTTTATATGTTCTTGCCGTGTCTGTATGGTTCCTCCACCTCCAAAAACATGAGGTTTAGGTTAATTGGCCTCTCCAAATTGTCTGTAGGTGTCTGTGTTTGTCATTTGTGTGGTCCCACGATGTGCTGGCAACAAGTCCGGGGTGTACCCATCTCACCCATAGCCAGCCAGGATAGGCTCTTCAAGGTGGAAAAGCAGCTGCAAACACAAAGATTACAGTCGTCTCGTCTACAGGAACGTTCATGGATAATTTTTCTTTTCTGGGCACATTTATTCAAAAGGTTATAAACAGATTTCATTAGAATTTTGCGTAAATACCGATTTAAGTAAAAGTGGATAAAAGTTTGGCAAGGACCTGGGTTCAGGTTTGATTTTCAACACATTGCTTGAACAAGTTCAATGTTGTGTCTTTTGGGACTTTGAGAAAAGGCAAATACAAATAAAGTGAGGTAAAGATGAAATGTGTTCATTCAAACATTTGTAAGGTTCAGCTTATTTGCTACTGTGAGAAAACAAATGTCAGTAATGCTACAGACTAAGATCGAATTGTAGTTTGTGATGAATCACTTTAATTGAGCCCTCAGGAGGAAAAGTTCTTGTCTAGATTTGACCCCTCCCTGAGAGGCAATGGGCATCCCTCAAGGCAGCAGGGGCAGCAAGTTAGAGGTTAAGTATCTTGCTCAAGGATACATTGGGGGCACTCGGGCTTGAACCGCTGACCTTCTGATAACTGGATGATGCTTTCACCACTGAAGCCACAACCTCCTTAGTTTAACATCAAGCCTGATGTGTCTCCAAAAGTAAGCTTGTTTACCTGGTTTGGTTTAAAGCAGCTGAAAGGGATGTGAGCTGTACTACCAGGCAACAATAAGCTAACAACAACAACAACAACAACAACAGACATGATGCTTTTTGAGACTGTTTATTGATCTCAAGACAGTTTGACCTAAAAACGCTGATGACTATCTTGTATGTAACACGTTCATTGAGTATTGATGTATAAACATCCAAGCTGTCGTGTTGTGACGTCTAATCTTTTCCGTTGTCCTCCTCAATCCATTGTTTATCTTGTTCCTCTTTCACATGACATCATGAATGAATTCAGTCACTGCCAGTAAAGTTTATAAGAACAGACTCACTTTGTGATGCCACTAAACATCACACAAAGACAACTTCCATGTGCCTTTCTCTCCATGTTTGGCTGTGGCTTTTCACAGAGTGCAACACTAAAAGATAGTCAAACCCTCATCTGAGCTTCTTCCCAGTCCCATTTCTTCTCAGTTCAGAGACTATCTTTGATGCTTTTGATAGAGGAGTTTTTGTCTGATTCCTTTTCAGTTTGGACTGTTGATTCTTTCTGCAAAACGTCAGCCAACAAAACATTAGGAGCAGCTGAGTTGTTAAGAACGAGGAGAAAGTTTGGACGTGTTGGGAATGGGGTCATGACGTCTGGTGTGTGTCAGCAGCAAAGCTGCTTTCACCACCGCAAGAGTGAGAACAAAGACTTGCAGGTTTTCACTGAGTCTAAGTAGCTACAGTTTAATAAGATGACGTGCAGTTCTGGTAAATAAATAATTACTGCTTCAGAGCTGCTTTTAAGAGCCTACTCGTATGTTATTTCAACATTATGCTTATTTCTCCCCCACAATATTTCAGGGGAAGTATTTTACTTCTCATTTCATGACCTTCTTTGATCTTTATAGGTATTTTAAGTTTATATGAGTGCACAAGTTTCATCTGGACTCCAGTATTGAAAAGATTGACATTTAGGGATGGAGCCTGTTGGCAGCCATTATTAGGGCTTTGATACTGGTGGTGAGGCAGCAACGGGGAAAAAACAGGCAAGGTTATTCAAGTATTCTTCAGCAGAGGATGCAATGACTTGATGACAAGTTTCCAAAAAGAACCCAGTGCCAGCATCATGTTTAAGCCTCAGAGTGACAATAAAATCTTCAGTTTTTAACAGTGAAACAGGTATACAAGATTTCTTCCTGATTAAACTTGCAATAAAGCCTTGCCAACTTTTCAGTTTCTATGTGATGTTTCAATTTTGCTTTCTATAATGTTTTTTTCTGGGGTTTTTTATAATGTAGTGTGCAAGGTCAGTGGTATTTGTCTTAATAAAGCTGCAGGGCTTACATTCCTCACAGCCTGCCGCGCTTCTGTTCATTGAATATCCCTCATGCCTCAGTGTGCAGTGTGTTAGGTTGTTAGACAATCTTGTTTTCACTGCGATCAATAATCAGGTTAATAAACTGCTTAAACAGGTGTTGCAGGTTATTGTACTTTCACAATATGGTTCAGAAGTCAGACTGCTCCAATCAGAGCAGCAGAATCTGAGATATTCTAACTCGTAATTTGTAATTTTCAGATACGTTTTAGGAATAGAATTCCAACATGATGGCTGAATCATTATTTAAATCTTCCTTCGAGGCCAGAGAGGGCATGATTCAGTAAATCTACAGGTACATATTGTTCTTAGTTGAATCTAAACTTCAGTTTTGAAAGAAATTAAATTGTTATTCATTAGTATTGATAATGAAATATTGTAATGCGTAATAATGTAAGATCCATTTATGTTAATTTGATGCAGATTGAATGTATTTTTTGCATGTTACTCACCACAAACTAAGGACATTTAACATATTAATTAACACAAGCTGGTCACTGTGGGAATCTGTGTGTGCGTGCGTGTGTGTGTGTGAGTGTGTGTGGATACTGGTCATTGTGCTGATAGTAGTAAACAGCAGAGGGAAAGAAGTGATGGAGGGGTGGAGACAGAGCAGAGCAGACAGAGGGAGTTTGATATGAGTAAAAATGAGATGCTGAACAGTCTTTAGGAAAAGAGTCATGTAACCCCTGTTGACAGCCGAAGTCAAGGAGCAGCTTTATTTATTGTCATTTACATTTTTTAAAGAATGTAGCTCATATTCAAGGACAAAGTGAGGCTTTTTTCACGGTGGGATTTGAGAGAGGGATGCAGACAGAGGAGGAGATTGAATACCTCCTCGCAGCAGCCTCCTAATTGGTCTAATTACTGTGTAACTTCCTGGTGAATGCAGTCCACTCTGACCTTGGCCTTTGAAATGTAGACCCTTGGCGTCTCAGAGCTGCCAACCAAAGGAAGACTCAGAGAAACAACTACTCTCTCTGTCAGCCTGTGTGTGTGTGTGTGTGTGTGTGTGTGCGTGCGTGCGTGCGTGCGTGCGTGTGTGTGTGTAATCATCATAAGTTGTGTGTTCATTGGTGCTCCAGTGTGTCTAAAAATGAGAGTCAGTAGTCATTTGTCTCAAGTTGTTCGAACAAGGTTCCCTCTGGTTGTGGATAAAGTGAGACTCAGCCGGACTGAGCTCTAGCCAGGTCAACCGGACGCCATAGTTTGTGTCTGTCACGCAGTTTCCACACTGACTGAATAAAGTTTTCTTTTGCTTTTTGGTTCCTTCCTCTGTACTTGAGGTATGTTCTCACTGGCTGAAACACTGTGGTGCAGTTTTGCAGAGTTTCGCCACTTCTGTCACACACAGTGGACGTTCATTACTGGTTTGAATGAGGAGCAGGGAAAGGATCTTCAGGGGAACCCAACATGAACCCATGATCTGTGCCAGTTCTCAAAATCCATTCATATCTTCTATCTGTAATGTTCTTTTTCTCTTTTCTGTCTCTCCCATCCTGTGGTTAGCACACCATTCAGCCGTAACATTATCATCACTGACAAGTTAAATCAATAACATTGATTGCCTTGTTGTATTGGCACCTGTCCCACCCGTGGGTGGGATATTTTAGGCAATGACTGAACATTTTGTTCTCGAAGTTGAAGGAACAATGTTAAAGCGTGGAGCCAAATCAGGATGACTAGACATCTGGGTCACAGCATCTCCAGAACTGGAGCTCTTTTTGGGTGTTCCTAGTTGGTTCTTACCAAAGCGAGAACATGTTGAACCAGTAATGGGGTCAAAGGTGCATGCGCAAGGCTCAGTCACTGGGGAGCAAAGACTAGGTGGGGTTCTGCAGTCCTACATCAGAGCCACAGTAGCACAAATGTTTGAAAGAGCTAATGCTGTTAGAAACAGAACATTCTTAGAAACAGAACAGCATCCGTGCTTTCTGTGTTTGGGATGGTGTGGCTACAGATGAGCAACAGGTGTTGAGACCAGGCTCCGCCGACAAGTTCGGCTCCTCCTCCTGCCACACCCCAGCACAGCCGAGCACCAACACTGAACTGTGACAGCCTCAGCTGACACCTGTCCACTGGCAAAAACATCTACGATGGGATTATGGGAACAGAACCACAGAGCAATGCAATGGAATGAGTTCAAGGTGTTGACTCGGATCTCCAAATTCCCCTAGATCTCACTTCAACGGAACGTCCTTGAGAGGTGTTCTAAAAATCCAGGAAAAGTCTGAGAGTATTGCTGCCTTTCAATTTCAGTTCATACCTCTGACGGAAATCTTTCCCTACCCTAAACTGAAATCTTCCCTCAAAAATGTCTCTCATGCTACACCGCTACGAGCAGATATTGCACTGGAAAACTGCTTTTTTTTAACAAACAGGCTAATTAATGTTATTGTGGAAAGCCTTTGTGTTCTATTTAATTATAGTGCAGCAATTCTCTATTTCATTGAATGCTTGTTTCCCAGTTTCCCTAAACAGTCATTTATCTGTCATATCTGCTCTCTCATTCACTGAGAAGAACTGACTGGTCCCTCTTTCATTTGGACAAACTGTCATAATATGTGGTGACAGCATTAGCCAGCTGCTGCAGATGTCCCATCGTCTCTATAGATAGACTTGCTCTAGACGGGCAAGCCATCAGCTGGTTTAACTACACAGTGACATTGTAAATGTGGTACAGACAGACAGAAGAATCCAGACAGATCTAAACCTGCAATACACAAATAGTGCTGGGAAGATCACAGTGAACAGTCGTTCACTGTGTTGAACGACCTCAGAAGAGTTTACATAATGTAGAACTCAAATAGAACAGAACTGAAGACGCCTCCTGGATGAAAGGTGAAAGGTCTCCGAACCCTAGACTGGAGTCCAGTTGCTTCTTATCCAACCTTTGAGACTGATCATGACCTGCCTGAAGGGGAATCTACGCAAGCATCTCCAATACTTACCCCAAAATGTGTGAGTGCATGAGACTGGATAGATGTAGCAAAGTCAAGCATAACACTGTATGAAATCTGTTTTTATGTTGAAGTATATCAAATACTACAGAAACCTGTCCATCGAGAGAGCAAAACCTGATCTCTGCTCGTCACAATGAACCACATCTGTTTAAGCTGTCTTCTTGTTGTAGCGTCTGTCTGCCTGCTATGCACTAAAACTGGTTCACTATCTGTTCTCATTGTCTGAAATATTGTGACAATGAGCACTTAATACATTCTAGAATAGCGACTAATAAAGGCAGATCAGAACTGGAATGGTATTCAACCGAGCACATGCCTATGATAAATCTGAGCAATCCCACACATCTGTTTAGCATGCCTAGCTCACGCCCCACCCATCTAAAACGAGTTTGTAGAAATGGGTTCAGGGCTTTTTTGCAAAATTAAGGATGATGGTTAAAAACTATGACATCAAGCAAAGTCAGAAGAAGGAGAAAAACGATCCTAGATCTGTCCATTTATCCGGATCCATACCAGAGTTCATGGATTCTTTCCTGGCCCAATCACTATCCACCAAATTGCAAACTCTTGAGCTGAGGTAAATGTGAAAAGTTGTTGGATTCAAATATGTTGGTATTTTTGAATGAATGTTTTGTTTACTTGAGGTGGGAGGAATGGGCGGGGTTAGGGGTCAGCTGGTGGGAGTGAGTGGCAGGTCGACGACTGACATGCGGCGTATCTGCGTCGCTGTCAAAGAGTCTTATTGATGAGTGGATGAGTGCAGAGGCAGATAAACAAGAGATGGCATTCTCTTATCCCGACATGTCACAGCATGGGAAGAGATCTGTATGTTCTCCCTTATGCATTACTCTGTTCTTCCACCCCACCCCACCTCACCCCACTCCACCATTATGTAACCCGCCCAAAAACCCTCCATTCACATGCATATGCTGCAATAAACAATCAACCAAGAGACATAAAACCCACAAACGTCTGCAGACAAACACAGATGTGATGCATTGACACGTTTTGATCAGCATTTGCACATGTTGTACTCAGTGGTTTTAGAACGCCATTGTGTTGAACACACTCTGCTCAGACATGTATCCAATAACAGCACTCGCAGCTGCTCCCAGACCCCACTGGCTGGAGAGTGAATCACGCACTAGAAACACAGAGTAACATAAATATGGTTAGATAAACAGCCCTGACAAGCTGCTGGATGAGGTTGCTGTGTTATATAAAGCTGCTAACCTATTTAAGCCATGCTTGCTAATGCAAATTCCATCCCATCATTTCACCTGGAATTAGACATGCTACTGCAGCAACTCTCTAGATCCCATAGGCTAATGGAAAGTGGGCAGGGGTTGATTGACAGAGGCCCCGAGGCTGCAGACAGAGGGTATGACATAACTAGGGGATGAAGAAAAAGTATATGATGAGCACAAATTGTACGACTCCAGGCCAAACAACCTGAGCTCCGACAAGAAAAGGGGCGTTTAAGGCGAGGAGATAAAGGATAGGAGCGGGGAGGGAAGCAGACGTGAACGGCCAGAGGGAAGAGATAAGGAGGTGGGAGGTGAGATGGAGATTTAAAAAAAAAAAAAAAAAAGTGTAGAAAGTAGGACGGAAAGAGTTGAGATGCAGAGCAAGACAAGTGGGGCACAGACATCGCCATAAATCTTTAGTTAGAGAAACAGACACAGGCTGTAAAATCTGTCCCCAGAATGAAGTGCTGTGAAATACAAACTTCAGCCTTGTCAGTAACTTTGCGGCGCTGACGTCAGGGCGCCTCAGCGAGAGGGGAAAAGTAAATATCAGGCCACTTTTGAAAGAGGTTTGTGAGGATTAGGCATAACAAAGGACACCTGCTTTACGCTGGCTGTGGCTGTGAGGAGCTGTGAGGGCCTTTACTGGAAGTGGAGCACACTTACGCTCGCTCTCTCCCTTTGAAGGGTTATTACAGCCAACCAAGTGGACTTTGCTCCAGCAGTATAGATAAGAACACAGAGGCCTGTGGGTCACAGTGATCGTGGGAGCGTGGAATAACAACAGAACCGGAATGCCTTTAGATATAAGTTTGTTTTTTTATATCCACAGCACAATGTCCACGGTGTCCATGCGAGTCCACCTGCTCTGACTATGACTTGGGGGGCATTGGGGGGGTCTCCAGACATGTGGAGAGACCAGTGACTTTATCTATGTCCACATTATGGACCACTGTGTGCTTTAGGTCTTTGGATATGTCGGAGCAATGAAGTATCATTAAGTCTGATAAGTAGAGCAGTTGTTTGTTTAAATGTTCATTTGGAGTTGTGTTTGTCGCCGCCTTATGTCTGTGTTAACTCTGTCTAGGCCTGTGGAAGCTGAATGTGCCACTGTATTCACCAGCTGGTTGAAGTGTGTGTGCAGTTTGGTGATGTGCAGGTACTGAACATTAGTTTTGCTAAAGTCATAATGAATCACGTCATGACTAATGGAAAAAACACTCAGGAAAGAGGGAACTGCGGATACAGAGGAGAATTCTCTTCATCTGTTTGACTGAGCAAAACTGTTCAAGTAAATGCATTTCTATTTCCTTCTTTCTGCACATTTTATGTGGTTCCCATACATGTGAATAAACAAAGCTACACACACAAAAAAACATTTTGCTGTATCATAGTTTATAAGCTACTACATTTCAAAATAGTTGCCACAAGACTTTTGTGAGGGACTCTAGATCTGTAAAGCTTTAAAAGTATTAGTCAACTAGGATTCATATTTAGGATCATCACACAAAAAAACCTTAACCTACTGTCAGTCCACACACACTGACTCAGAAAGTTCATCAAAGTGTATGGGAGAGTGAGAGCATGTCCAGGAAAGTAAGCTAGTCTCTTCTAATGTTTTGAATAAAACCAATTCTCCCCTCTCATATTTTTCCATTTCTGTTGTAGATAAGAACTGGAAAAAACTCAACATACGCCAACTTAATTTTTAACTGTGCAACCTTGTTTGTTCACTTTGTCCGTGGAAATGTTGATGAAGGCACATCTTTCTTTACCAGATAAGATATTGATATATCACTGAATAGGAAGGTTAATGTGCAGCCATTATTAAACAAATGAAGTAACTGGTTCAGTTCATTCATTTTAAGAATTTCAAAATCTTTATTCTAGAAGTTAAAATGGGACAGTAGCTCGGACACAAATATCTTTCCATTGTCTCTTTTCTTTATTCCATACTCATCCAGTTCTGAGTAAATTAATCAAATGACACACTATTCCATACTGCATACATAGGAGGCTTATGAAAAACTTGAATAAACTAGAACACCAGGTTAATGAATTGTACAAAAAATGGGTGTTGAGAATGCAGAATCATACAGTCTTAACTAAACATGACATAAACAAGGCATGCAACTCGACCAACGATAGCAGCTGATGAAAGCAGAGCTTTGCAGAGCCATGAAATGAACATAAAAGCCACATCTATAGCCTGTATTTCATCATTTTCATCACTTTTGTCGTCTCTTTCAAACATTAATGACACACAGCTCCAGCATCATGACCCCAGGCATGTTTGTCTTCTCCACATGTACTGTAAATCTGCATCCCAATTTGATAGAAACTTGGCTTTTGTCACACCTTTTTCTATGATGTCATTTGATACGTCGTTGTGAATTCTAAAGCCTCTTGATAGAAAAGTGCTCGTAATCGAAACTCTGACTGCCAAAAGGAGCAGGAACAAATGCTTCTGCTTCAAAACTGAACAAACAAAATCAAAACTGTCGATTCTGTTTTATGAATGTCAGCAGTTTCAAAACTCACCTGATTAAATTTCTGTTTTAAAATTATAAAGAGACAGATTGTGGCAATTATTTTAGAGTACTGACATCATATCGATCAGCAGCTTTGATTAAGATAAAAGAAAGGATGTTATTTTTCAACGTCATCCACAAACACAAGTATATTTTTTTCAAATTTGCTCATTTTTGTGCAGTGATTTAAGAAATTCATATTCAGCTTCCATATTCAATCGGAGTCTGGATGTCGACAAACACTGCGTATTTGTTCCCTCCAATCTCAAAGGAAGGATGGGGGAAGGATGGGGAAGGACGACTGGAGAGAGATTACCAACCTCTGCCGGGCCAGCGAGGGCAAGTAAGGGCCATGTCACACGGCTGAGAGCCCCTTTAAGCCCAATCTGAGGGGTTTATCCCACGGCTCAGGGCTTTAAACCACATATCAATCTGCATGCCAGATATATCAGATTTAAGGCTATGTAGGGCATACATATTACTGAGCAGACCTTCATGCTTTTAGCTCCTTGAAGTCTAAATACACAACTATATGAAGTCAAAACAAGACTTAATGTTCTTTTACAAGAGTTCATATCACCTCTATCCAAAGTGATAAGAGTTCAAGGTTGGAAACGCATCGGCGTATTTGGTTCTAGTTAAATGATAGCTCTATAAAACCCACTGTTTGGCATAAACACTGACACGTGTCTGATCTCAGCCAAAACAGTGTCTGTGATCAAATATGATGTCATAGGACACATCAAACCCTTTATCATTCCATGAAGTCAGGCTACATAGTTTCAAAATTGTCATCGTGAAAAACAATCAAAATATTTTGTGACATCTGTTCTCTATCTCTGTCACGTCCCCTCAAAACAAACAGGCAATTATTTGCTGTTGCAGCAATCTGTTTGGACAGCAAAGGTTTCGTCAGCGCCTTCCTGTTTGCAACGTGACCTCCTCTTGTGGGGCTTTGCATTAATGGAAACACACAAACACGCAGGCACGTGTTGACAGGTACACACACACACACACATGCAGACAGAAAGGTCTCGATGGTAAGGGTGTAGTATAACGTTTGCAGTCAACCTGTGTACTCAGGCCTCTTCTGAGGTGACGCTTCATTCTACTGATTCCAAAGGGAAGGTTGAATGTTGAGCATCCACACAGTTTTAGCGTGGGAACACCCTGTCAACTGGACATGTGTCTGGTTCAGAGATCTGTCCTGTGCAAAGCTATGACACATGTATGACATGTATGCAACATACCTAACACATGCACATCCATGAACCCTGCCACACACTTCACCCCCAGCTGCTCAGAGACACTTGTTTTTTGTCACTGTGACCCGGATCGTCTGCTGCGTGGGAGAAAACCAGAGCCGGTCTCAAGTTCCACTCAGACATCTGCCACAGAGATGAGTATCTCTCTCCCTCGTTCTGATGCTCACAAATGAAAAGACAACAGCTTGGCGACGCCTCTCAGTGCAGCTCGTGTCTGATGCTGTGCTGAACCGTCTCAGGGGTATCCCATGGACCCCTGCCTCTGAAGATCCCGTTCCTTAGAGCTGCTTCTTGTGATTCCCCTTCCCATTTGATATCTTAAGGTCATCCATCTCCTGATCTGATCTCCAGTGATGCATCCTCTTCCTCTTCATCACTCTCTGACTTCTCATCACTTTGCCTCTTCCCTACCTGGTCTCCATGACGATGGCTGTACCAAGCAGATGTTTGTCCACAGTTTCCCAATTGCAGAGATTTTGAAACTTGATATTATTTGCACTATTCTCATACCACAACATGTCAATCAGCGCTGCGTTAATTTGACTGAGAAAAATATTATCATTATGAAACCCAAAAAATGTTGTAAGACCAGTAAATAAAATCCCCCTGGTTCAGACCAGAAATCCCCATTTCGTTGTCCACCAGAACAAATCTGCCTCCTCCTCCTCATTAGTTGAAAACCAAATTTATGCTTTGGGAAATTCCTGTGTTATGAGTCATTTAGCCTTGTACACCACGGTGATAACCTGCCTGTCTAAATGAGGTGTTTGTGTGTAATAAAGGAGTAATGAAGAACGCCACAACAAAGCCTCTTAGATGATCCTCTCCTCTCTGTTTTGTTGCCAGAAAATGCATCCATTCACTGTGATTTCCTGTAATTAAAGAGGAGTGAGAACAGAATATTTACTACACAGATGGATTCACAGTTTGTTCAGGTTCAAATAAACCACACAGGTAATTCAAACGCCCGGATTTATTGCAACATTCAAATGTCTGAAAGATTTCCTCCCTGCTTTATCTTTGAACCAATTAATCAACAGCTCATACCTGGCAGAGGCTCACATCCTCACACACAGACACACACACAAAAACACACACACACACACACACACACACACACACACACACACACACACACACACACACACACACACACACACACACACACACACACACACACACACACACACACACACACACACCAGTGGCAATGTAATGTTTTTTTGTGATTAAACTGTACAGGCTGCTTGTTGTCTTTGAAAACAACTTTAATGAAACACACAGGCTGCTCCACTGGACAAACACACGCTGCTAAATCCTAGCATAAATCTCATCAAAAAGTACACACACACACACACACACACACACACACACACACACACTCACACAGGCAGCACAGAGGAGGAGGAGTGTGTGTTCACTAGAGTTCAGGTAGAAGGTCTTCCTCCTGCGCGTCACAACGGCAAAGTGGTCAAAAAGAAGTCGGAGTAGCAGCAGACCTGTTGAACTTTAACACAACCAGCTGGTCGCTCCATGCACACATGGTTCAGCTAATTAAAACTCCTAAATCTCTTTTGGAAAACCCAAGTTATGTGACAGATTGGATCTAATTTTAGACGGCAGCTTAAGGGGGAATTTTAAGAAACAGTTTTTCTTGCAATGCTTTTGGGATTTTATTCCTTTGCAAACACAAAAATGTAATTTTTTGATCACTGAGATTGAACTGTCCGACTGGTTCAACAGAAATCCTGTAACACATTATTTTTAAAAAATATTTATACAGTTATTATTTATGCTCCTGTAAGCTAATCAGTGAGCTAAGAAGCGATGGTTGTGATGGCAGGAATGAATGAAAGAAAAAAAAAAGCGGTTATAACGAGAAATACTTCCAAGAAAACAAGGGAAGCATGACTTCCTTTGACTTCCTGGTAAAAACACACACACACACACACACACACACACACACACACACACACACACACACACACACACACACACAGCCATACGCTGGTATGAATAGCAGCATTGATGTGTCTCCCTTTGAGGGTTGCTGGCGGTGTGAGGGCCGTGCTGAGCAGGTAAGTGGTGTCAGGTAAACGGATCCCCCCTTGACTTCTGTTACACCTCACCTCCTAGTCCAACAACACACACACACACACACACACACACCGCAGCTATTGTTTCCCACCTACCATGTTTTCCCATGTCTCCCTGCTTCCTAGGCCCCTGCAATACCTGCCGGCACATTCCTGTGACGGCCTTGTCAAATCTGTGTGTTCACACTCTTTGTTGCACCGTTTCCACTGTCACTCTTTCTTTGGCTCTTTTTTTTTCCTGCACACTAAAGCACAAACAAAGGCCTTTCGTTATGCTGCCTTTGTTTTCATTTTTACTATGAACCAACAATAGAGCTCCTCCAGTGTGTAACTTTAGACGGCATACCAGCGGTCGTCATGACAAACAGCAGCGTCGGTGTCTAGGATGACCTTGTGCGCCTTGAATGATTGAACTCCTCCTCTTCATGGAAGGTAAAGGAAGTTTTCGCTTCACACAAACCCCCCACTTTGACAGCATTTCCATTTGAAGTTTCTTTTTGCACCACCTACTAATCAGCACTAGCTAATAATGTAAAAACACAACTGTGTCCTATCAGCTATCAGTCTTTGTGCTACAGTTTTATGCAGATGATGATCTGATATTGGGAGATCAAATAAAAACTAATAATATGCTTTTAGGTAAATTTACAGTATTTTCTGGACTATAAGGCACATCTTCAATGAATGGCACACTGGATTATAAGGTACATTGTTGGTTTTTGAGAAAATTAAAGCTTTTTAGGTGCGCCTTATAGTGCGGAAAATACTGTATATTAAATACTGAAGTTACTTATTGTCAGCAATTTACAAAAAACAATTTAGTTTTTGAGAGTTTATTCCTCTGTGATTGAGAGCTCTAAAGACTCCCACCATTACACTAGTATTCCAGTTCCAAGTGGGATCGCTGTGTTTGGTTTTTTAGTAATTTTTTTTTTTGTAGAGACACCAAATTTTTGTTAACCATCAGTTGAAGAAACTCTAAAACAAAAGCACTTTTTATATTCCTTTTTGGAGTTCTGGCTGGTGAAAGTAACGGTCAGACTGTTCCAGGGATATAATGACCTTTAAAAAATGAAAGTATATATTTGTGACCCACTTAAAAGATTTACGTCTGCAGTAGCAATCAATAGGCCTCATTCATGAGGTGCCAAAAGCTGTTGTTGCTGTGCAGTCATGCTTTCTCCATCTGCAGCAAGTTTACCGAGCATTTCTCCTTCGTCTGCTGCAGCCTCCAAGGAATACAATGTTTTTTGGGGCATCGAGCAATGAAATAGAACTTGCAAATTGTAAATGACTTCACCAACAATACACACCACCAGTATGAAGGGAAGCGTGTCTGTTTTCTCTGTTGTCTCTGATTTGGTCTGAATGTACTTTTGGTGCTAATAAACTGGCAGCTGCTCTCTTCTTTTGTTTTCACGATCTACAGTCATTACATCCATTCTCTGTTACCGATTAACCTGTTCTGGAGGGATTCATCCTGTCCCTTTGGGCCACAGACAGAGAACATCCTGGGCAGGTTTCCAGTTCATTATGGGGCCAACATGTCCACAAACAACCAGTTAATTCCAGTGGTGTCCTCAGTTACTCACCTGTACTGCATGTTGGAGTATCTGGAGGGTCCTGGAGGGACCCCTACATGTTGCTCATGGGGCAACCCACGTGAGAGCAGCCCGCCACTCTACCTCCCATTATCTACATGGCTACAGGCCTCTGTGTGTGTGTGCGTGTGTGTGCGTGTGTGTGTGTGCCTGTGTGTGTGTGTTTGTGTATGTGCCTGTATGATATACTATATGTGTGTGAATATTTGGAGTGGAAATAAAGTAATTTTCCTACAGAGATTATTAAAGGATTTACTTATTTATCTATTTTATTTATTTTATTTACAATTAAAAGTTGATTGACAGCTGGGACAGCTCCCGGTGACCCGTGCAAGCGAATGAAGCTGTCAGGAAAATGAATAAATGAATGAGTGAATGATTGATTGATTGATTGATTGATTGATTGATTGATTGATTGATTGATTGATTGATTGATCTATTCAAGCACAAGAAAAATATGAAAACTCAACAGAAGAAGGCCTCAGTGGATTCGACCAGCCACTACACCACCAGTCTGACCTTTAACAGCACCTGATATTCACTGATCTACCATCCAAGTGCTGGTCATCTACAAAGAGTGTATCTATAGTGTAGAGTTAAAACTATACTTGAAATTACAAAATACTACTCACAAGAAAAAAATGAACAAATTTTGATGTTTCTAATATCAAATGAAAAAATAAACTCAACCTATTTACAAGATTGCCCTGAAACAGTAAATCTGACAGTAAAGCTGATGTGGAGCTCAGTTTCCACTGGAACCAGCTCACTGTGGCTGATCACCACAACACCTACCCTGGCATAATCCACAAATCTTCAAACCTCTCGTTCATCTTCATTAAAGACATCTTTTGCAATTCCTCAGCACAGCACAGCAAGACAAAGCAGAACGATGTAGCTTAGCTGTTTGGTGGATGTGGACACATAGATTTGTGTTTCAATGGACCCTTTAGTTTAAAAAAGAACAGTTTGAGTAGCGTTATTAAAGAGAGCACATCCAGTTCTGTGTTGTGGAAACACAGCTTACATTACCGACTGATGACGTGTTCAAACGATCTATCAGCTTTATTGGGATGCCTTCCTGCGTCCTGCAGTCAACAGCCTGGGACTGTTATTTGGTAGGTGATAAAGACAGATTTACGACCCGGAGACGGAATTAGTCTATCTTCACTCCATCAGTCCTCCACACGCCTGTTGTGTCATCACCCCACCCCGCAGCAGCGACCGGGATTGACTTTGACATTGGGCGAGGCTCTTCATCTCAGCTCCAGAGAGGGGAAACCCGGCCCGACGACACGCTCAGGTGAGCCGTGATGGATACGGACAGGAAGAGCGTTTCCCCAGATGTGGGTGTTTAGTGTTTCACTGTCTGTCCTCTGGTCATTTAGTGTAGGGCTAAACGACCCCAACACCCATTCACAAAGTTTTAAGACCCTTTAACCCCTCCTTCACTATTTTTCCCATCCTCACAAAAAACACTTTGTTCTCTTTCCCCGTCTTTAACCTGCCCTGGAGTCTTAGCCCTACACCCCATCCTATCCACAGGGGGCCCTCTAAGAGCCTGAGTGGGTGGTCCTCACCCCCTTGTTCAATCTAACCCCCTTCTTTAGGGTCAGAAGTCAGAGGCGAACCCTGACAGTGTGTGGGAAACGTGCTCCACCGTGTGCTGCGCCGAGCCGAGCAGCGAGGAGAGGAAGGAGCTCAGGCTGTCCCATTTCCTCCCCGGACCCCACTGTAGCTGCTTAATGGGGCTCCTGAGGTCAGAGGAACACAGGCGTGGCGCTGGTGTTCGTTACACGTTTGATTCATTGGCCCAATTTCTTCTCCAAACGTGAGCTTGTTTGGGTTGAGAGGGAGGCAGAGCAGACGGGTTTAGGCTGAGGGGATCAAGAGAGACGCCGTACAGGATGATAGAGGAACAGTGTGTGTGTGTGTGTGTGTGTGTGTGTGTGTGTGTTGTGTGTGTGTGTGTGTGTGTGTGTGTGTGTGTGTGTGTGTGTGTGTGTGTGTGTGTGCTCGTCTCTGCTCATGTGCTTATGTGTGTAAATGTGTGTGATGTCTGTGTATGTGTATGGAAACCTGGATGCTTGGCTGAGTGTGTGTTGATCTTGAGACATTTATTAGGGACTGTCTAGCCAGAACCGTACCAGAAGATCTTAGGGTGATTTATTTGAATGGCAGGAGGAGCTGGTTATTTTACCGGTAAATTGCTGTGTATTTTAGAAATGATGGCCTTGATTCTGTCCAGAGGGGGATAACAAGCCCAGCTGGCAGGATGGAAGGAGCTGCAGAAAGCTGACAGATGATGTGGGGGGCCTCCTTCCAAACATTTCTAAAAAAATACATTGGTCAAAATCTATACACACACACACACACACACACACACACACACACACACACACACACACACACACACACACACACACACACACACACACACACACAGAAAGCTGGTGTGTGGTTACATACAGTAGATAGATAGATAGATAGATAGATAGATAGATAGATAGATAGATAGATAGATAGATAGATAGATAGATAGATAGATAGATAGATAGATAGATAGATAGATAGATAGATAGATAGATAGATAGATAGATAGATAGATAGATAGATAAGGATAAGGATAGAAAAGGATGAATATAATGTAATGTATACTCTAATATATACATTACGTTTGCCTTTCAGCGCTGATCCAAAGAGAGGGCTGCAGACTGTACACACTAACAACGAATGATATTAATTCAACCATTTTAAGCTCAGGTATGATTATAAATATCTGGATTTCATAAAATTAAAGAGTGGAGTGGAGAAAGATTTAATCCCACACTTAATCTTTATTGCCTTTAATGCATTAATTTTGGTTTTCTAATCCACAATCATGTAAATTCAAACATACACAGAAACTCAGTGGTATATTTCTTTGTAGGAGGCAAAAAAAATGCAGCTCCAACTGAGGTCATTGTGAGGCTTTTTTTTAGTAAGAATCAGATGACTGACATCATACTTGTGTTACATGAATGAATAAGCAGCATCAGGGAAGATTTTGATAGCATAAAACTCATCAAAACGTGATCAAAATGTGATCAAAATGTGATCAAAATGTGATCGAAATGTGATTCGCTGCTGCTGAATATCTGGGTGCTCTGTTGTGTCCATATGGAGTTTCCATTCTGCCCTCCAGCAGGAGAATAAACTTCAGCAGAATACTGTGTGTGTGTCTGTGTGTCTGTGTGTCTATGTGTATGTGTGTGCGCGTGCACATGCGTGTGTGTTCATCCACCCTCATCCACACACACACACAAAGTATACGTATAAACATACTTATTATTGCAAAACACAGACCCTCATTCAAAATCTGTATGTGGTGACAGATTTGTGTTTTGTCTCTGATGCGCGCACACACACACACACACACACACACACACACACACACACACACACACACACACACACACACACACACACACACACACACACACACACACACACACAAAGGGACAATTTATTGCAGTGAAGCTCACCTCCTCTTACTCTGCAGATTTGTTTACAGCCCTCTGGTCAAATTATTCTTTTATTGTATTCCATCACTTCTTCCACACATTCCTCCAACAATATGCATCTTGTTTAGAAGACAGTCTTGACATGTGTTATTGGATCAGAAAATATATTGCTGTTTTTTTCCCCCTGATGTCTCGTGAGTGATATAATGTTTCCATAAAGACATCCAGGTTGCAGGTAATATGAGAAAACTGTTGTCTCAGGGTGAATCATAGTTTAGTTTATGCTAATGTCAGCTATGGCTGAGTTGCCTGAGGAACCATTGTGTTCGTTTGTGAGACTATTCTGTTCCTGTCAGACAATCGTATTGTTTCAGGATTATAAATCTCCACTGATGGGATTATAGATATGATTCATTTGATTGAGAAAGAAGTGAAAAACGCATAAATGAACTATAAAACACAAGCAGTTAAGTTGAATTGAACATTTAACTCAAGGCAATTGCGTTGTTCTTTAGTGCATTTTGATTCCACGTTAATTTGCCATCTTAATATTGTATATTACGGTATGGTGACAGCGTCTCAGAACGATAAAAAGGTGCATACGTGTTCACATTGTTAGAAAGAAGCACATGTGAATACAAACTCCTGTGTAATTAGGCGATCCTGTTCATCATGAATCACAGCACGTCTGTCTATCAGAACTGTTTCAGCAGAACGTTGAGCTTTAATAGAGACACTTTGTCATACGGCAGCTGTCGTTTGGTGACGCTTCATAAAACTGAAATTATTCCGTGTCAATCAAACATGAATCAAAATGATGCTTCTGCAGATGTTGTTTCTCACCTCAGACGTTTGAGAAACCTGTTTTGAGAAAGTTTCTAATAAAGAAATGTCAAGTAAACAACAGAAGGACGTACGAATGCAAAGCCACACTAACATGCACCATCATGCACTAATGTATGATCTAACCACCCATAAAACCATGCAGTTCATTTGTTATTTAAAATGTTAAACGCATCTCTTATTTCTAACCTTTTGTGTGACTCTTCAAACCTTCCATATTTCTTCGATTCTTACAACAAACCAAGACAAACACAATCGGGAAGCTTTCGGGGTAAACATCCTGATTTCCTCCTACCAGTCTCCTCTCAGCTGGAACACAAAGCAACAAACACTTGAATCAGTGAGAGGTGATGTGAGACGTTTGGCAGCTCCTCTGGGGCTCGTGTGCCGTGTGGTTTGTAGGGCCTGAACTTGATTCACATCGGCAAAATTTATACTTCCTTTACTTTCACTCTGAACAAGAGTATACAGTATTAGGTGCACCTAAAATCCATTAATTTTGTCAATTTCTGATAATCCAATTTGCCTTATATATTAAAAAAAAGTTTGAAAATAGACCATTCATTGAAGATTAGTTCTCAAATGTATTTTATAATCCAGTGCGCTTTATAATCCAGTGTGCTTTATGTATAAAATTTTTTTTTAAAAATAGGCCATTCATTGAAGTTGCGCATTATAATCCAGTGCGCCTTAAAGTGTGGAAAAAACTGCATTCTAATTATATCATAAACCCAAGAGAATACTTTTACCTTTATATCTTTTCGTCACACTGCATCGCTCACATGCAAAGAAAAGTGATTTTGGAAGAAAGAAGAGTCGTGTGTGTGTGTGCGTGTGTGTGTGTGTGTGTGTGTGTGTGTGTTGTGTGTGTGTGTGTATCAGGGGGTGTTAGGAGAGGGGAAGTGACATCATGGAAAATGATTGCTGTTCAAACAAAGGTTGCAGCCCCCAGGAGGGATCTATGATTAAGAGATTAAGAGCTACACACCAACACACGTAAACACACACAAATGCACATGCTCTTACTAATACAAGTCTCTAGTGTGTGTGTGTGTGGGGGGGGGGGGGGGGGCAGGTAAAGGAAGTTAGGTCACAGGAGCTGCTGGTCCTGGCCAGAAGCCACTCATAGTTCTGAGTCAAGACTGGAAGGCGGTGATTCAGCGTGGCTACAGGAAAACAAACCACAAATAATCCTCCTCCTCCGTCCGCTCATCCTCACGCCGAGAGCGATGCCGTCTCCTCCTGACATCCCATCCTCGTTTCACCCCAGATCTCCACCCTACACCAGACATTTTCCACCTGAGCACCGTGATGATGATGATAAATTCGCTTCACCTAAATCTTAACCCGTTGCTATTAGTTACACGTGTGGCGATCAAAGAGGGGAGTTAACATAGTTTCCACTGCAATTACAACACAAGAGCAATATTTGGCTGGACGTGTAATCAGGGGTAAATTTACACGGGAGGGTAAACGTGCTTTCATTTGAAAACTTTTGCATGTGAAGCAGAGAGAGAGCAGGCGTCCTGTGAGGTACGCTCCACATGCTGAACATGTGTTTTCATCATGTTTACTGCAAGGTGAAGTCACACTTAGAGCAGAGAAACAGCAAAACGTTCTCATCTCGCTGGCTGCTGGACCGATGGGGGGCGGGGGGATCAACAGCTGTGTTCTGCACAGGCCTCCTGCAGCGGCATCCAGGCGGACGTTATTTGTTTCTGCCTCAAAGGGGGAGTGTGGAGTCTGGGGGTGTTGGGGATGGTGGTGGTGGTGGTGGTGGTGGTGGTGGTGGGGTCTCAAGAGAGAGGCTATCATAGCTTTAAGATTTGCTTTTGTTTCATGTGAGGAGCAGGTTAATGAAATAGGAAGTGTGTGAGCGAGAGAATGAACGTGGGTGGGAGTCAATGAAAATAAAGCAGAGTGGTGAATTCCTGTCAGTGTGTGTGTGTGTGTGTGTGTGTGTGTGTGTGTGTGTGTGTGTGTGTGTGTGGTGAGACAGAGGCATTGTTGTCATAGTAAGCAGAGATTGGCTAAATTGCCACTAACCCTAACCCCCCCAGTTGGCCTCAAACTTTGTCACTTCAACAAAAGCTAATCCCTGTGCTCCATTGTGTTCTGCTTGGGGTCCCGGGGGTTGTATGGCGCGGGGGGGGGGTCCTGATTTAACCACACACTACTAAAGGCCTAAAATCTGGACCGGGGCTGACATAATTAACTGTAAGGCCTTTGGGCTCTTCTGACCCTTCAAGTAAAAAAATGAAATCATTCAAGAAAATGGTGACAGACAGGCTGAAGGCGGAGCTAGGGTTAGCTATTAAATTAAACCATGAGGATGAGTGTGACCTCTGTGATGTTTACAGCAGGGACATAAAGCCGGAGGCAGAGAGAGACAACTGTTACAGAACGGAGGTCCCTCAAACAGACCGAGGGCTTTCTCTCTCCTGCTGGAAGCGAGACACAGATTTATTTGCAGACGCCGTCATTTGAGGTGAAAAGCGACCGGAGGAGGGAAGATGAGGACAGAGCTGCAACGGATTTTATTACCACCACTTCCTCACATGAGGTGTTTCTGTCCTTATCTGACCACAGAGAAACAATTCACTCTGTTTTATGTTTTTGTGTCTACAGTTGTAGAAACATTCATCTGAAAAATCAGAAATAATGAGCCATGCTTTATCCTACCTTGATGTCTGTTCCTGTGCTCAGTCCGTCTGTCACCACAGCAGACACAACAAACATTCCTCTGCAGCTAATGGCAGCATGAGACAGGGCTGAGATTGTGTGTGGAGCTTTTCAAGAGGATGTGGGATGAGGAACAATCAGTGGAGTTTACAGGAGGGTGCGGGGGTGGGGGTGGGGGTGGGGGTGGGGGTGAGGTTGAGGCGCACTCACCTGCACAAGCGGTCTAACCAAAGTGCAGGTGCTGCACACCTGGGCCTTTGGGTATCCCCCATTAACCATAGATTAACCCGCCCAACCGAGGTCGATGACCCCCCTCTCCAGTCAGACAAAGAGGATTCTGGGACGTGGAATTAGGACACATTAGTACCTCTTTTGAGTTTGCAAATACATGTAACACAAGTAGAGCTGAAACCAGCGTCACTGTTTCAGCTTTCTGATTATGCATTGTTTTGTCTGCTACATTTAATGAGATTGTGGAAAATGTACATTCAAATGTCCCAAATACAGACATATGTCCTCAAATGAGATGATTTATCTCAGCTAAACTTAATAATACAATTCAGAATTAAAAAGTTCATTCTGTTCATGCCAAGGTGTAAAGTCTTAGACCTGGAAACACTATATATATATATATATATATATATATATATATATATATATATATATATATATATATATATATATATATATATATATATATATATATATATATATATATATATATATATATATATATATATATGTATGTGTGTGTGTGTGTGTGTATATATATATATATATATATATATATGTATGTATATATATGTATATATATATATACACACACACACACACACACACACACACACACATATATATATATACACACACACACACACACACACACATATATATATATATATCTCATATTAATTGTCTTGCTTTAAATTCCATTTGATTTTTTTTATTGATACTTACTAATTTATAGACAGCAAACTTATTTCAAGTTTCATTGCATTCTCCACAAATTGAACATTAGTTAAATTTGTTACTTAGTTACTTTGTTACTTGTTAATTAGTTACTTTGTGCAGACTAATTTATTTTTATTTCATTAATGCATTGATTAGACCTTACTTTAGATATTAGCCACGGGTCTAATAAATTTGATCGATTACCGAACCACACGACTGTATAATTGTGTTGGTATAACTCTGTTGTTATTTTATTATTTGCAGAATGATTTAAAGTCACAATGAAAAAACAATGAGCACACGTGTTCAGACATTCTAAACTGATTATCCCATCCTTTTGAGACACATTGCACGAAATGATTCATTTGCGTTATGGAGATGAGGATGTTGTGGCTGGTGATGTCATCCATCATGGCCCCTAACATCATCCTTAGGGCATGACTGTTTTCTCTTACAGCCACTTTACTGCAGGGTCAGCCAAGGGCGTGTATTAACTTGCAAAAGCACATCAAGTGGAGAAATGTTCTTTTTTTGCATGTACACATTTGGATTTCATTAGTTTGGATCCAGTTCCACTGACCTAGATTGTGTCTGTTTTCCTGGAATTTATTGTAGTTCTGTCAACTTTGGATTGGATTCTGTTTCAGCAATGTGATAGCAACAACAATTCAATACATACTGTTCTGTGATTACCCTAAAACTATATCTAAAGGTAAAAGAAGGTGATAAAAGTTGTTTTGTATAACAAAAAGAGACAATCAGATACTTTATATGTATGGAAAGGATAATATCTCAGATTTTCTGACAGGTGTGAGAGGAAGGAGGAATAAAGGGAAAGGTTAGGCATACATTTTTGCCTGAGGGAGGTATATTAGCCCGCTGCGAGAGAGATAACCTCTGAGATAGTAGAGTGAGGAACAAAGAATGCAATCTGAGGAAGGACAAGATAATATCAAAAGCAGATTATGGGTTGAGAAACTAATAATTAGGCTGTGATGTTTGCAGGTTAATGTTTGTTCTGGATACTATGCATGTGTTCAGGGGTGAAAGGTTCTGTGGGATGCACAGATTTCCTCCTACCTTTGCTCACAGACACAATTAATAGTTAAAAGCTGTTTCTTTCCAGTGAGCCTAAGGTTTTGTGTACGTACACTCTGACATTTTCCTTGATTGTTTCCTGGAGGGTTCTTTTTAGTTAAGCTTGTATGGAAAGATGAGCTGACAATCATACATTTGCAAAGGACTCCTAAATGAAGAAATATGACTTCTGCTCTGCAGCGCAGCGTCTTGAAGGGAGAAGCAGGCGCTGACAGTTCATTTCAGGAAGGGGGGGGCGACGTGGTGCTTCCAGCTACCATTTCACTTTTACCCAGGGGACCTAGAAAATGATCTTGACAGCAGATCTTGTGGATTCCTCACGCCTGTGTGTGACATCATGCAAAGATTCCTAAACAAGTTACATCAAGTACACAGAAAGAGAAGATGATAAGACTTTCCAAATGCCAATATTTGTCATAACATGAGGCCAAAGGCTGTGATTGATTATTTTAATGGGTCAAAGAGAAGGCAGGAACACATCAGGGCATGTTGCTAATTGAAATATCATAGCATACATTTTTTTCCTGTTGATTTCAGCAATAGACTTGAGCTGATGAATTCAAGCTTTTGCCAAACACACTACGCAACCTGTTGAAATAAGAATTAGCTATTGAATGGCATTTGACTTGCAATATTCTGAGTACAATCCCACATTAATGTTCTACACGCATACCAGGAATACCAAAAGGTCTAACCTGAAGCTGCTCGATGAAAAATACAGTTTTTTATTGCCACTTTTACTGCAAAAGGCCAAACTAGTTTTATGTACCTTGAAGATGTTTCTTTTTTGTGTTGTTTTGTAGCAGAAAACAACATGATCCAAAAAGCCTAACCACTAACTGCATCTGGCTGCCGTCTCTTTCTCCTCCCGGCTGAGGCATGACTGTGTGAAAAACGGAAGGAAAGAAGAGTTGGTGTTCAGGAGGTGAACAGAGGTGAGTTGGAAGATTGATAGCAGAAGACGTATGGAGCTGCCTTCTAGGATTTAGATAGTGATCTGCGTACTGCAGAGGTCACAACACAGCTGGTTCAGTCCACTCTCCTCACCTCCAATCTCCCCCGCTTACATTTAACTGTACTTTAAATGGCTGTTTCTCCCTGAAAATACTGCTGGTTAAAGTAAGCAAGATTCATTTTTACAAAATTTTAAGCTCATTTATGGTTTATAAATACTTATAATTCATTTTCTTTTCTTTAAAGTCACCTTGTTGCAGGGCTGTTGTATGGGATTACATTAGTTAGTTTTGGAAAAACTGTGAACTGGGTGACTTCCAGAAATGTAATTATTCTCAAATTCCTCTGAGTATAATTACGTTAAAATGGTTTTTATGTTTTCATTTGGCACTTAATTTCTTTAAAAGATGCGGTTTGAGTTTTACAGTTTCAGCTTTGCTGTCATTTTGCCAAAGAAACAAAATAAATAGATCATAAATCCTGAGCCAGCCAGCTCATGTGGAATTAATTTACTATGCAAATATCAAGTATGCACCACTGACATTTGGAAGAGATTCTAAGAGATGATTAGTAGTGATATTTGAACACACAAACACAGACTAAACACAACAGAGGGATCGGCTCTTAAGGACTGAGCTTGTAGTTGTGCATCAGTGATCCCTCACGTTTCCGCAGACAGAACAACTCAAGACAGCAACATAAAAGTTGTGAAGAGATGGAATCAGATTATTTATTGGAGATCAGAAACATGAACAGAGTGCTGATAACTTAAAGACCACCTTACTGCAAAAAACATTAGTTTTACATTCAGTATTTATTACGTCATTGCATATACCTCTTTATATTGTACATATCTGTTTATTGTTTATTTCAGTGTTATTTTTTTTCTTTTTTTCTGTATATTGAGTCTGTTTTTTTGCTCTTTGCACTCTGCATTTCCTTTTTGTGCACCAATCCTGTCTTTTGAACCAACCTGCTGCTTTATGTACCTTTAATTGCCCATTGGAGACAAATAAAGTTTTTTGAATTGAATTGAAAACATGTTGAATATGTGCTAAAGCATGCAGACTATCGCATGTGGGCTGTAGTCCTGTCTGAGCTAAACCTTTAGTCTCACTCAGTTTAGCTGCGGCTAGATTAGCTGAGTTCTTTAGCCGTCGACTGTGTTGTTGCTGTTTTGGGTTTGCTCGGACACTTCAGCTCACTGACGTTCTTCTTTTTGTTTGGAACTTGGTCTCGTGTTGATGTCCTTTCATGGTCATCTACAGAGTGAACTTTCCATAAGTGGTTTAATAATAAAGCTGAAATGTTGAGTCTGAATTTGTTTGTTAGAACTTGCATTCATCAAAACCAAAAGTACTCCTGTATTTGGAAAGTATAAGACAAAGTCCAGTTGTTTCTTTATTTTTCTTCTTGATTCATAAGATAAACCGTCAAGTTAAACCAACAGGTCTGGGGCCTGTGGTGAAGCTGGGATGCCTTTGCTCTGTTTCAGATCATCTATAACAATCCTGTTTGCCACGGTCTCAGCAGGGGGTTAACGTCTAACGTTTAACCCACACAAGAAGAGACACGCTTCTGTGAACTCGTGTGAGGCTCGTACGACAAATCAAACTCTGCAATCTTTTGTGTCCATGTTTGATTTTATAGTACAGTGAGTCAGACAGAAGGTTTTTATGTGTCACATGGATATTTGATTTGTTTAGCAGTTAATCAGACAAAAAAAAAAAAGTCAAATAATGTAAATTATGGCCTCAAGTGAGCGAATGGAAAAATAAACAGTGCAGTAAAATTCTGTTGGCAGTATAATGCTGTGGTATCTCAGTCACTCTTAGCATGTAGATAGTTTTTATTTTATTAAAACTAATTCAAATAGCCTGAAGTTTGAGCTCTGATGTGTGTCGATCTACTAATGATACACTAATATGCTTAGCACACAAATACACCCCCTATCTGAGTCAGAGCTGTACCGTTCCTTCAAAGCTCTGACACACTTTAGAATCTGAGTCTCGTTCAATTTTTGAAGGTTGGATTTTAGATCTTTGATGTTTCAAACTTAAACTGTCTCCGGTTGCAGTGCCCCTATTGGTGGCATCTGCCCAGTGGAGTAAACATTGTATGCCTTCATAGAACTCTTTCACTTGTTTAAACTAAATATAATAAATGCGCTCAAACTTTTCTGCCATGTTTATGCCACCATCTCTCTTTTACAGCCTGACGTCATAGAAAGCCTTTGTGTCTGTAAATAAAGCAGCGGGTCATCAGGCATCCCTCTGTTTTATTTCATGCAAAATGACTCATGATGTGACCAAAACTTTTATTTAACAATGATGCCGACCACCCGCCGAGTTCACCTGTCCCAGAAAATGACTCGTTGTTTGTTGTGAATGGCGTTGATGGGTTTTTATTAGATGGGGCTCCCCCTGTGTGATCATCAAGAGCACATGTCCTTTTATTTAGAATGAAACCAGGGATAAGTCATCATTAGGAGGCCAAAGTTTGATCATCACTGACTGAAACTGTTTGGACGAGACATAAAATTCTCTATTTATACCCCCCTCCACCCCTCATGGCTATTTTCTGTAAGTCTATAAGCAACAACTTCTCTACTGTTGGTCTTATCTGTTAATTTCAGGATAGTCTAAGGTCGAAATCCCAAGCAGCTTGTTTCCCCTGTAGTACAAACATGTCTGCCCTGATGATGACACCTGTAACGGATGAGAGAACAAGCGAGACAAAGACACAATGAGCATTGAGACACCCTCACCAAACGGAAGCACAGGCCTCAGTCTTTTCTTTCTGCCTGTTGCACACCTTTGAGGCTAGCCTTTGTTGTATGGCCCACCTTAAGAAAACATCCGTGCCCCCACACGATGCTGAGCCTTGTTTTTCTTTTGCTTTAATCTTAGTGAAAAGAGCTTTTTAACAAGGTTGGGGAGGATGAGTGGATCTGCCAAAGCAGAACAAAGGGAAAGAAGAACCAGGAGAGATAGCAACAGAGTGAAGGGCCCTGTAATTTATTACCTCTGCCTTCAAGCGCCCATGCGCTCCACACCCTAGGCTCTGACGGAGTGTGTGTGTGTGTGTGTGTGTGTGTGTGTGTGTGTGTGTGTGTGTGTGTGTGTGTGTGTGTGTGTGTGTGTGTGTGTGTGTGTGTGTGTGTGTGTGTGTGTGTGTGTGTGTGTGTGTGCATGCAAGGAATGGAAAGGTGATGAATGAATGAAGCAACTAAAGAAAAACCTCAAAGGATGTGTCTTTGGGTAATTATAACCAAGAGATATTAGCCAACCGCTTTCTAAAGACATGCCAATTTATGCAAAACCAACCTTACAACAGATTTTGATGTAACGTGTTTATGCAAATATTACTTTCTTTACTTATCTATTTGTATTTGCCATGATATGAGTTTTTGTACAGGCAAAATGGTTAGCAGCTAACATTTTTCTACAATAGATGATAAAAGTGACACATTTTAATATAACGAAATTTAAAGGAGGGAAGAAACAATATGAACTAAGAATGTAAAGAAGCAAATTCAAATTGAAGTTTTGTAATCAACCCAGGTCAGATTCCATAGCTGCTCTCTGTCCTCAGGTCCCTTTGTCTTTGCCTGCCACCCTGTGGCTGACTGTTACACCTGAGGAGACTTCTGTAGAAATGCTCTATCAGTAAGTAAGATATGGAAATCACTGGAAATCCTAGAAAAATCAATGAAAATGAAAACGCTGGCGGAAAACCGTAATTCTCCGGCCTTCAGCAAGACTTCGCTTACTTGCTGGAATCTATCCCAGCAGGCAACGGGCGAGAGGCGGGGTATACTCTGGATGAGTCGCCGGATCATTGCAGGCCCAACACAATTCCCTTTTTATCATCATAAAAGCCTGTGTAGATTTCAGAAAATTAAAATTACAAATACAACAGAAACCGTTCGACAACAATCTTTTCATCTCTGTTGCTTATTACATCCCGCTTGAAAGCGGTGATGTATAGTAATTGTCAGTGTTTGTGTGTTCGTCCATTCGTCCATCCGTTTGTTTGTCCGCCAAGTATCTTCGCAACCGTTGCAGATAGAAAGATGAAACAAAAAGCACATTACTCGGGCCGCAAAGGGGATGAAAATGAGATGATGACCGTGACCTTGAGAAAACTAGGTCAAGGTCAAATTTTAACTTTTGTGCACTCAGGAACTGGTTAAGATAGAAAGACTAGGGAGAAGGCCAGTGTGAGTACGACTGTAGATCAAAGCTAATGCTTTGATCTTTGAAACTAGATCAGAGCACTAGTTTTGATCTTTGACCTACGCAAGTAGGTCAGGATAAAACTTTGAATTCAAGGGTGTCACGGGATGTTGCAGTCTGTGACTGCATTGGTTGTTTTTGGGAATGAATGGGGACAGGTTTTTTTTTGCAAAATAAAGAAATACAGTAGTAATCAATAAAACAAATTGCCTTGGTGTACATGTGTATTAATTTTTTTAAACATTTTTATAAAATTTTATATACTGATTATAATCCCCGCAGGGATTAGTGGAACACCCTAGTTAGTTCAAACCATGCATATACAGGTATATGTGTGTGTACAGGCCCTGAACACACAAACACACACACACAAGGGGGCCTGTGCCCATACAGAGGAGGTAGAGTGGCAGGCAGCTCCTTTGTGGTGTGCCCCAAATGAGCAACTTGTGAGGGAGACTGCGCCTTGCTCAACGGCGCCTCGGCAGTGCTGGGGGGGGGGATGACACCTCCCACTGTCAGCTGGCTTCTGGGTGATCTTTTTTTGGGCGGGAGCGGGAACCGCCGATCTTTGAAATATTGGACGACCGGCGCTCTACCACTGAGCCACTGCCGCCCCCAAAGAGAGTAACAAACACACTGTTCTTATCATTTCTGTGATACCAAACAATTCAATTTATGTTCGTCCATTTTATCGGATTGGGAATACACTGAACAATAGTTTTTCTTTTAAAATTCCTACATGCCCAGCGACACGTGAAGGCAACAGTACGTAACGGATGACGTCACTCGCAGCTGTCGCGTTTGGCTGAAGCGAAAACAAGCTAGCAGGGGAACGAGCTCCATAGATCAACACCCGGCAGAGGTGTGAAGTCAGCGGGCACACAGCTGTCTCAACACCACCAGAACAGTCAAAAGAGCCTCTTGAGTCCTGCTCACAGCGAGAGTGAACATGTCCGAGACATACGGTACGTTCGGGCGGAGCGGCACAACCATTTCCTGCTTGCTAGCTGCGATCTTTGCTATGATGTGATGGACTGGGTCTTAGCAGCTCGTTAGCCAGCTACATGATTAGCTTAGCTTAGCTGCCACCTCAGTGGGTTTAACTATTTCCAACTTACGACGGCGGTTAATATTCAAACTAATAATCTTTGTATTAAATGGTGCGTCTTTCCTCTGATGGCGGAGTGTATGGCTCCCTTTAAATGTCCACGAACACGAGCAAACAGCTGATGGTTGCGTTACCTCTCCGGGTAAAAGTTGTCCCAACTTGAACACTGAGTTTTATCAGCAAGTCGATGCACGACAAACAAATTAGCACAGCCCGAGGTGTCAATTCCATTGAATTACGTTCGCTTTCAAACAGGCTGCATTCACCCGCAGGCGCGGGTGTGTTGTACAACTTAATGTCCTCCAGGCCTGTTATCAGGAAGTTCGATAGCGGTGGCGTATCATCAGGCTCTATGGGTTACGTGTTCCTGTCAGGTGTTTCACAACATGTGGACCCATTCTGGATTCTGGATCTAAGTCTACAGTAATTCACTTCTGATGTTGAGAGATTCTACCTTCCACATTTCAGCAGCACAGTGGGCCTGACACCTTACCCCCACTTGTTCTGTAATGGCTCACCATCACTCTCTCCAGTTTCACTTTCTCTCCCACCCTCCCCATCCGTTTCTCCAACTCGTCTTCATTCCTTTAATGAAACTTTATCCTAGTGGATAGTATTTATGTAAAAGTGCCAGAGCTAATGGTGGCTATAATAGCTTTTTATTGATTTCTGTCTTGCTCTCCTGTGCTGTCTCCCATCCTGAAGGGCCAGCAATGGAAGTGGCAAAAACCAATATGACTACAATGAGAACACAGATAGGTTAAAGTGCCTCAGATGGGTGACATGAAAGTGTTTCAATGATGTTGGTCAATAATGTTCTTTAATTAGTTTGTCTCATCTGAAGAATGTGGTTAATTTAATAGGATTCAGTGGAAAACTGTAGTGCCTAAATAGCAATGTTGTTATTGGATGTAATTTTCATTTACTGATTAATCAATTAATCAAAAGGTACAGTACATCAATGGACATTTTCCATCAATAGTGGAAAATGTCCATTTGTATTTTAGAGAAAAGCCAGTTGCACTTATATTGCTTTCAACTAATTTAAACCACAAATCTGTATCGTATGTTAATACTACTAGAAGTTGTTCACTCCAGTTTCTATGTTTTCCTTTTTTCTTCTGCTGAATTCTTGGATTGTACATATTTGTGTAAAAAACAACAAACCTTTCTGAAAACTTCCAGTACAAATGTCATATTCATTTTCTCAGTAGATCAAACTACATGTCAGACATAAAGCATCGTAGATCTGGGCCTGGGAGGGTAATGAGGTATTATACTGTAAGTGAGTTTTCATTTGTTCTCTTGGCTAATTCAATATTGATGTGAAAAGAATCCAACTCGCTGAAAGGCTGCTGTTGCACAGGCAGCATTCTTTCCTCTCCACACTTTGCTTTGACATATTGACAGCCTGATTGTTCTATGCAGATCTCACATGGAAATAAGTCATGTCTGAAATGTGAAAAGCTGAGGCAAGCTTTTTAAAAGAAAATTGTAAGTTTTTAGTTCTGTCAGTTCTGTTACGGCCGGTAACAACATGTGGTTGAGATGCTGACAGCTGTTGTGGAGGGAAACTGTAAGGCAGTGGTAGTCTCCTTCACTTTGTTCCAGGAGTTCACTTCCCTTATATTTGACCTCTTGCTGAAAACACACACTTGAACAAACAGGTACGCTGTAAGCCCAGCTGGTGACCGAGGGTATTGGCTTCAAGAGCTGTGATAATAAGTTTAAATGTCAAACAGGAACCAGTGACTGGAGTCAGTTGCTCTCAAAGATGTCAGAAAGCGGTGCTCTCAGATTTCCTGTTTTTCTCACTACCTTTTGAGGCTCACTTATAATTCTGACACGTAAACATGCTCTCTATCTACTCAGTGATCAGATGGTTTTGTATCTAACGGATCCGCTCAGGTTTAGCATAGTTTCTGTGTTTAAATGACCTGTGAGTCATCTTTGGTGAAAGAACGGAGGCTTTAGTTGTGGATGTTGATGCTTTTCCAGGGCCCAGAGTCATTTGTGCTCCTAGAACAAAAACCAACTCGACACAAAACACATGCGTAACCAGCTGGTTCTGGGTATTCAATCCCTGTGCAAGTTGCTTTACCTAAGTTGTCATGTGCAGTAACTATAAACTCTGGCTTTGCTCTAATGGCACATGTTACTATGTGCTGATGTAATTTACCACCTCAAGCACACAAGCGTAATAAATGATAATTGTAAGCAACAAGTCTTGTTGATTACAGGGGAGGCTTGTGATTAGAAGGCTAATTTGGGTTGTTAGATGCTATAAAAGTAGAACCTCAATAGGATTAAGAGGGAAATCAGAGGATTGTCTCTACCTCGTCTCCTGTGCTTTCAGATTTCCTGTTTAAGTTTCTGGTGATTGGCAGTGCTGGGACTGGGAAATCCTGCCTCCTCCACCAGTTCATTGAAAACAAATGTAAGTTTTCCCCCAATCAAATTCCTTTTGTCACAGCAGGTGTGAAATAGAGTGAAAACACAGAAATCAACACGATCTTAAAGTTAGTGGTGCAGATTTTTTGAGTTGTTTCTGTAAACTCACACCGCCCACAGGTTATCCATTAACGTCCATGTGAAATCAAACTGACTGATGAGATGGATTGTGTGTCAGTCTGGGCTCCCGACGTTCACATGAGTTAATTATTGATTTATATTCTGTAATTTTTAATCACTTAACAGGTTAGAATTTCACTTTCTGTGCAGTATACTCTAATAAAGACCAAAATCATCAAGGTGTGTTAAAGTATCGTGTAACATCTGAGGACGACTCAGATACTACAGACTGATTTTTACTAGTACTGGTTTACAAATACTCAGTTTTGCTCTTTTTAGTCATGTAAAAACACGAGAGAAATCAGCCACACATAAAACTGATCAGGTTAAAGACGTGTTAAGTCCCAGTTAAGTTTTGTCTCTAATTTATCTAATTTACATAGATGTCATTTATCTTATATCTGCTCATTTATTTGCCGTTCATAATTCTAGTGGGAATTACTGGTGTGCTGATGTTCACTTTCTGCTGTGATACCAGCTCATGTTTTCACTCCCTTCTCTTTGCATCCACATTGCAGTCAAACAGGACTCCAATCACACCATTGGCGTGGAGTTCGGTTCCAGAGTGGTCAACGTTGGTGGGAAGACGGTCAAGCTGCAGATCTGGGACACTGCTGGACAAGAGCGATTCCGGTAACGTCTCACCACAGGCTAAAAACACTGTGTAGAAACACATGGTGGACTCAAATCACTATCTGTTGGTCTCTGAGTCTGACTGATAGCAGCTGAAGCTCGGCACAGCTAGACAGGCACCTTGTTCCACCACTTAATCCACCTGGTATTGATGTGAATGCGTTATTTTAAACCAGAATCCATTGTCTTTGCAGTTCAGTCACACGCAGCTACTACAGAGGAGCAGCAGGAGCGCTCCTCGTCTACGATATTACCAGGTACCACCATCACAGCACTCCATGTCTGTGCTCTGTAAACTGTGTAACAGAATCAGAAGTGCAACAGAAATCAGCTCTGACATGTACAGTATTTTCCGCACTGTAAGGCGCACCTGATTATAAGGCGCACATTCGATGAAAAGGCCATTTCAAAACGTTTTCCATATATAAGGCTCACTGGATTATAAGACGCAATGTCGGTTTTTGAGAAAATTAAAGGCTTTTAGGTGCGCCTTATAGTCAGAAAATACTAATTTTTGGATAAACCCGATATTATCTGTATGTTTTATATGCCATTCATTCACATTGTTGTACCAAAGACATTACTCATAGTTAATTTGAACAACCACCTCTGCTGTTGCTCTCGGTCTGCGTTGTGTGTAAAAATAAATATAGTGTATACACACTAGCTTGATAAATGTTCACCACTAGGTGCTGGGACCCATGTGGTGTGAGATATGAACGCTCACACTGTGTTTGTCAAGGGCTGCACAGAGATGAAGGTTGCAGGATCAGGATGGGGTGAATACAGGTTGTGTTGGTGATTAGAGGCTTCTGTGGGAGGAAAGGTGGAGCCGCTGTGGCCGTGGAGTGACATCACTGTGTGGCTGGTTGTGCTCGCTGCTGTTAAACATTATTCTGCTAAACCACACACTTGTTTTCACCTTAGTGTCATTGTGTCACCAGGGACAACAGGTTTGAGTGTGTGTGACTTTCACCCGAAGAAGACTCTTGACTGCCTGACAGACGATCCTGTGTAATATTTAATCTAATCCAGCGAGAGCCGACTGCTGTGCACAGACTAGAGTTTCCTCCAGCAGCAAACGCTAGTTTCTCTGCGCACAGGAACAACTCCCTGCTAATAAGTTGTGGGTGTGTCACGGGGATTTCTAGTGTTTACACGACGGCCTCTGTTTGACCAAGGAATTTGAACGTCGTAAATTAATATTTGAGAGTGAAATAGCTAAACAAATTGAAAAGAAGAAGAAGAAACATACTTTTATTATCCCCTTGGGGAAATTATTTTTCCACTTCAGCTTATATTTTAAACATGTGTATACAGTAACAGGCCCTGAAACACACACGGGGTTTGTAAGCATTCAAGTGAGTAGTGAGAGGTAGAGTGGCGGGCAGCTCCCTCATGGTGCGCCCAGCTTGTAAAGGGGACAATGCCTTGCTCAGTGGCACCTCGGCAGAACTGGCCACCCTCCGGTGCGCAGTCCAAGACCCAGTAGACTGAGCTACTGATGCAGGGACTGTATTTGCACAGTGAATGAGAGAGCATTTCAAAACAAAGTTTACCTTTCAGAAACATGCAGCCAATGTGCTTCTGTTTATACAGCAACAGGTTTCTGTGCAGGTTTACTGATTCTGCGCACCATCAAGCGTCCGTCTCTGTTTTTGCAGTCGGGAGACGTATAACGCCCTGACCAACTGGCTGACTGACGCACGGACTCTGGCGAGCCCCAACATCGTTATCATCCTGTGTGGCAACAAGAAGGACCTGGACGCAGACAGAGAGGTCACCTTCCTGGAGGCGTCACGCTTTGCTCAAGAGAACGGTAGCCGACGTCCCATCATGCATTTGAAGTCTCCGCGTCTTCACATTTCCTTTTTTTTTTGTTCACACTTTTTCCCTCATTGTGAACGTGTCCTCGCTCTCACAGAGCTGATGTTCCTGGAGACCAGCGCTCTGACGGGGGAGAATGTGGAGGAGGGTTTCCTAAAGTGCGCTCGCACAATCCTCAGCAAGATAGATTCAGGTACGCCTTTCGTTCTCCGTCGGGGAGGCGGAACAAAGCTGGATCGTTCTGTTAGAGTACCCACACATGTTCTTTGTCGTTTTGTGCGAAAGGTGAGTTGGACCCAGAGAGGATGGGTTCGGGTATCCAGTACGGAGACGCTTCGTTGAGGCAGCTGCGGCAGCCGAGAGGCACCACCACACAGAATAAGCAGCAGTGTAATTGCTAGACTTTCAGGGCCCTGCCCTCACCTATCCCACAGGCCCACACAGACAGGACACCCCCTACAGGTCAGTGACGTGTCCACGATCCTGGCTTTATTTAAAAAAAAAAAAAAAAAAAAAACCCCTAGTCATCTCCTTCATCTCCAATTTTCTCCCCCGTATTAGCTCCAGGTGTTTTTGGTGTGTGTGATCTTCAGTCTGCAGTCTCACACACTTTGCATCACCTGGATGAGCGCTCATGGAAATTACTGCAACTCCTTTTGGCCCCTGCACCTGGGCAGGGAAGCCCCTCAGTTTTGAACATGCTAGGATCATAAAGAAGAGGAGTCCTCTTATTGATCGGCTTCTCGGTTCCTTACCAGACGAGGACGAGTCAAGGGTTGTGTGTATGGGCTGTCCTCCTGTCTGTGCTTTTTATTCATTCTGGTTTTAGTAACACACCTTTGCTTTCTAAGTTTGCACATCATTGTTTATAAATTATTATTATTGGTGAGCTGTTTGGCGCATATTTGTCATTCAGTCTGTCCTGATGTGATCGGTTTAGTAACACTGTCAAGGTTCAAAATTCATAGTTTCATTAACCGTTAGTCGAGTGTAAGTTCCATAACTACAGCCTGTTTCTGGTAGCGATAAACCATCTAAATTTGTTCTCCCTGATGTCACCGTTAAAACACACACAGATAGATTGCAGGTCATTTAAATGTTTCTGCTGTCATCAGTCAGGATCCAAACGGAAGCAGCTAATTTATGAGTCACAGAAGCCCTGACTTTAAAGGCTTTGACTCACTCTGACGTATGAGTCCATTAAAAAGAACTTTTATAACATAGTGTTGCCTTAGTAATCTACAGAATATCGTCAATCTACACTGTATTATTCCCTGACACATATCTTGGTAAGTCCAGTCTGTGTGTGTGTGTGTGTTTTTTTGTCACGTTGTCTATTAAACATAAACGTTACCATTTGATGGATCCTACCAGAATTAGTCTAAAGCCAGTTTTCATTATCAGTTCAGATAGATGAGCCTGTGGGTCACGGTTAAAGCACAAAAAGAGAGTTTGTTCTTTGTTTTACTCCAAAGTTAGTCGATTTGCATCAGATGTAGCCCGACTTTTTGTCCCATCAGTGTAAAGTTAAGAAAGGGTCGTCAATCATCGCAAAACTAAGTCTGACTCCTGCTGTGGTTCTTTCTCCATTTTTTTTTTTTTTTTTTTTTTTTTTTGCACAACTGGGATTTCACAGGAAGCCACAGTTGGTTTTGCCTCAGTGCCGTGTCAGATTATCAGCACTGTGTAAAGCATGCGGGGTTGATTTGAAGTCAGGATTCTGTTTTTCACAAAAGCATCTCTCCTCCGCTTCAAAATGTCATTAACTTGCAGAGCCAAAGCAGATGTTTTCTCCACGGAACGGATCCCGTGTTTCCCCCCAGAGAGAGACTGAGAATCTGTGTGTGTGTGTGTGTGTGTGACGCTGGCAGCGTGGTTTTGTGCTGCAGCGGGAGGAGAATGAAGTCGTGTTAATAACTTGAAAACATCCCGAAAACTCTTCCGCCCCCACTGTCGAGTCAAAGGCACTGCTTCTGCCTGAAGCTGTGAGAGCAGGTCACGCTGACCCGCCGAGAGGAGATCAGAACACACTGCCTGCCCGACCCGTTTCTCATGTCCTCTCCTTGTGTCGGCGTCCCGTCTCCTCCCGTACGAAGCGTTTGAAGCTCGAGTCAGCCGGCAGACTTTAGGGGAAAGTAGATGGAGTAAAAAAAACAAAACAAAACTCAACAGGATGGTGAAGGATATCAAGAGACGGGTAGTCTGTTCATTAACATCCGTTTGTCTCCTCCTACAAGTGCACTTTTACTTTAGAATTTTCTTTTATATGCTGCAGCTGTAGAATTGTACATTTCATTTTACTTGAAAGAGTATTCTGTAATAAAGGTTTTAACTGTAGATGTTTTGATTTCTTACCGAACAACAACCGAGGTTCTTAATTTGATGTCGTTCCTGCTGTCACGAGGCTAATGTGTGGCAGCAGTGACAATCTGCTCTGACGATAGAAGGATTCCATCTGCAACAACTCCGAACTCATTTATTCAGCTTTACCCTCAGATATTGCAGAAGCAGCAGCTTCTGTTCGCTGTAATTATCATTCATTAAAGGAGCCATATGACGAGAAGAGTCTTCTCACCTCTGCCCCTCTGGATTCAGTCATGTTAAGAACAAAATCACTCGGTTGTTGCTTGGTAACCAGTATGTGGTGATCCTAAATCCTACTGTACATCTCAAGTAAACCTGTGCTGTAAATAAGATGTCTATCATCAGTTAAGGGTGAGTGTTGCTCATTGATTATAATGATTATGCAATTCCCAGTAAACTGCTTGTTTTTTCAGTTAAAACCTTCCACCTGTGTCACCGAGGTTCATTCCTACATCTTTGTGTTCATGCTCATTTTGAAGTACAACAGATCATAAATATAATCTGATCTGAGTTTTCTTCTCTCCCGTGAGCGACAAACAACATCACCTTTATAGATGGGCGACTCAATGGAGCCTGAAGTTGAACAATATAATCCATGTACATGATTCATCTGCCTCCTCGTCCATTCTTCAGGAAAATCATTTGAAGGCGGTGTCTGTGATGTTAGGATATCAGAAGACTCGTGTGATGAAGAGTGAAAGTCTCACCACAGCCAATCGTGTGGATTTATGTTCTCGGGTCGATGGCACAACAGCTAGTGGTTTAATATGGCTGAAGTGGATATATTGACTGATTTATCGATTAGACAGGCTGTCGGATGACCTCATAATAAAATAGAACCCGGGTTTGGCCACTAGGTGGCGGTAAAACACCGATCTGAGAAGTCCTGCTCAGTCACGTTATACCAGTGAAAACGCATTAACAAAAAAAGGATGTGAAATTCTAGCCAGACAAGAGATTGAATTTGAATGTTTTCATTGAAGAAGCAGAGACAGTTGACGTCCATGTATCATTTCATCTATTTATTTACATACAATGGGATGTAATGATTGGGTTACATGTCGGAGACAATCACACATTTCATCATCACACTCACAGGTGGACAATTAAAGAAACTACATATTTCACTATAGCCTAATCATTTTTCATTTTCTTGTAAGGTTCAACAGTAACATCTGAAACCACTGGAGAAACAATTCTGACTGGACATGGTTAGTGTGTAAATCTAAAGCATTTCATTCCTGCCAAGTGAAATGAAGGAAATTATTTTGAGAGCATTGAACGAGGATGTCAAAAAGTATTTCATATAGCGCCAAAGTAATCGATGATTCCTTTACAAGTAAACACTGTTAAGACAGTAAGCAGGAACTACTGAGTGGAATGACTGTTCATCACAATATTCAGTTTACACAGGAAACACTGTATGTACACATCATAAAAAGCTAACGTCATTGTTCTGCTTTATGTAAAATTCACTTTCTATTTCAACATCCTCAGAGTACATTTGTATGAGTGTTTAAAGACTGACTTACACACACAGCGTTTAGCGTAATGGTTGCATGTAATGATGGAGACCATCTGAAATGCATTGAGGACATTTAAAACATCCAGAGAGCCGCCATCTGGGCTAAGCAGCCTGCACTCCTTTTTATCAGCCACGAGGATGTCTGACAGCACAGGCTGCCATAACACATTGTCAAAACGGCACTCATCTTAAGTACACTCCATTCAATTATGAACTTTCCATGGTGGGTCAATTGCCTTAAAGGGCTTTCTAGCTGCAGTTTGCTTGTACTGTGATCCAGATATGAAATGAGCAGCAGGCATCATGAGGCTGCTACCACATCATTGACAAGGTCTAACTTGCTCATGGATTTATAGAACTGGCTGTAAGGCTGCTGTAAGTGCTCAATTCACACGGCTCATTATGGGCGTTCTCTTTGTAAATGGTGCTTGTCAGCTGCAGCAGAGCCATTAAATGAACGCTGGGGTTAAAGGATGAGAGAGATCCGCTTTTGTGCTTTTGCTGCACAGAGGGGAAAAAAAATTGAAAAAACTGACTGGTTACTAAGGAGAGACAACATTTGTGCAGCCTCTGGTTTTGGGAAAACGTAAAACATAGTCGTTTGTAACCTGGGCTGTTACATGAGACGTTAGCATGTTGAAAAGTACAGCTTTCATTCTGGTTGACTTCATGAGAAGCGGAGCAGATAGATGACAACAGCAAATTATATCCATGTGTTGAACATTAATGTGTCTAATTCTACAACAGCCCCCATTCGATACCACAGTCATTTAAAGAGTGACGGGAACACGGGGTGGGTCGATTTAGGAGCCAAGGCAGCGGATTAGTAGAAATGATGGTTTGGTTGTTCGCTACTCGAGCGACTGAAGCATGAGGAGCTGCTTGAGAACCTTGGTCTGACTGGTCTCCCTGATCTCACCTGCCAGGAACATCTCATCCACCACCGTGTACACCTGAAAACGTAGAAACAAGAGGAGCATTACAGGGCGGCGATGAGAAACCTCAAGGAAGAAAAGAAATACCACAGATCACATGTGACATTATTATCCCCACACGTAAGAGGGTTGAGTTTCCTGGAAGATTGTTCCGTACAGACATCATCAGCCTTCAGTCATCATTATCCAACCCCACCTATGTGTTGCTGAAATATAAAAATAACCACTGCATGACTTAAGACAGTGGCTAAAATTACCAGACAGGAATGAATGTGACACATATAAAGGGATGACTCAGCAGCACATCAGTGGATGGACAGCAGAGGCTTGGATGGAATTTAAGATTCAAATATATCACCTGTTGTTTGAATTCTGGTTGCAACATGCCAACTGCAACCAGGGCTTTGTTAAAATTTATGTTGTTTTTTTAAAGCAGGCTTACATGAAGTTTTTAATCCATAATCAGTTTACTGCTGATCACCACCCTCCTTTTTGGAGAAGAGGGAGGAGGCCAGCTGTAAGAGACTGAGCATTTAAGCGAGGCGTCCACCTGCTGTGGACGGAAGCTGATGTAACGGATTTTAAACGGCAAAAAATTGTTACTTTAAAAAGGAAAAACACCAAGCATTCAAATAATGACCATCTAGGCTCTTACTAATCTACACCAGTCTCTAAATCATCCTGTAATGTTCTCACCTTGTAGAAGTTGAACACCAGGTCCAGTTCACACACGTTGTGAAAATATTCATTCAGTACCTTAAATAAAAGTGAAGAACAGTCAGAACGAAATAATTTGATGTCATTGGAATAACTCTTTTGTGCCAATGAGAATCGAACATGTTTATACACCCATTTAGATCAATGTTATGTGGAAGATTTTAAAAATACGGCATCATTTTTGTTAGTGTTTATGGCTGTGTGTTCCCTGCTCCAGGCTTCACATCTCCTGAATGGAGTCCTACAGAGGTTTTCAATGTCGATGTTACTGGTAATTCACACTGAAAGCATTTAGCTTGGTGTTTCTTTAGGAAAATGTCCTACATCAAAATATACATGGATACTTCTTTCTTAATGTATCTGTGAAAATGTCAATGAGTAAAGTCCATAATTTCCGCAAGAAAGCAGGTACGACATTAAATACCTGTTTCAACGGAGGAGAAATTTCAAAGGAAATCATTACCAAACATTCCTGAAACAACCACACGATTAGAAGTCAATCATTACAATATGTTCGCCAAGTCTATAAATCATTTGTTCTTTGAGTCAGTACCTCTACAAAGTTGTGGATTCCTTCGAGGTATGCCAGATTGTTGTCAGTCACGTCCACACAGATACAGAAGTACAACCCAGCATAACGACGGTAAATAATCTTGAAGTTCCTAAACTGTGAAAACCACAAAGACAAAGCATCTTTTACTCTCATGTTATGACAAACACAGGAGCTTCACTTGAGCTCAGGCTGTCCTGTGTTAAAGTAAAACACATCCAGTATAGTTTTCTATTAGCTTAGGGAACAAAAGAATTAGTATAAAACTGAGCATTTTACAGAACCACACAGAAAAAGAAAAGCATCCAACCAATGCTTGTATGCATATAATATTGGCAAATCCTGTACCTCCACAAAGTTGGTGTGTTTGGCATCCCTGACAGTTACCACAGCGTGAACTTCCTCTATCAGCTTCTGCTTCTCATCATCATCAAACTGCATGTACCACTTGGCCAGTCGCGTCTTCCCCGCTCGGTTCTGGATTAGTATGAAGCGAATCTATGGAGGAAAAAAAAAAAACCTGAAATGTTTGAGTTCGGCATTTTTGAAAGTTACGAAACGTAGTTGTCACTCGTTCATATTTTCACAGAGGTTTTTCCTGTATCATAATAATAATAATAATAATAATAATAATAATAATAATAATAATACACTGAGCTCTAGCAGGACTCCTCCGTCGTTCTTAGATGGTAACTTAGCTTGATAAATACAGATGGCGTTAGCTTTTGCTAACGCTTTCGTTAGCATCCAATTTAGCCACACCCATTTACTTTGACAAGAAACCATTTTCTTTTTCTATTATAATCTAACATATTTTATTAGTTAGCATGTATATGTGGGTTAAAACTTATTGAACACATGAGGCTTTATCTTTATGTGGGGAAACAGCTAACTTGCTAGCTGACGTCTGCTGACTGAATGACGGGGTTAACCATTGTAAGTCTAAATGATAGCAAGTGGTAACCAAGAGCTAATTTGAAAAGAAAACACTAACGTATTAAACTATGACATAGTTACCATTATTGCCTTCTAGTATAGACCCGGAGATTCCACAAGACCAGGTTCCTGAAATCTTATGCTATGATTTCGAACAGACAGATTTCATCAGAAATTTCTACGACCGCTGGTACACTATCTTGCCAAAGCTAACCGGAAGCGTAAAGCTTTACCAGGTTGCGCTGCATTATGGGAAATGGAGTTTTTCATACAGCATTTAAAACGATAAAAGATTCATATGGCACTACATGAACCATGTTGTCGCTCGTTACGCCAAAACGTAATCACATGACATAAAATCGACCGTTCCGGATACTTTTTGTGGTAGAAACGTAATTTGGAGAGTGTCGATACTTGACACATGTTGATGCAAACCTCAATACAGCTAATTTAACAATATCTAATAATATCTAACATTGAAAAGTAAAATGATGAATACAGCTGCTGTAGTGTCAAATAACTTCTTCAGACACATCACCTTAGCTTTTCATAAATCTCAAGTTTTTGACTTTAGTTGCAGTGAAGAAGTAGTATATTGAATATTGAGCAGCTTCAGTGTCAATATTTCTTTTAAATGTTTTTACTGTAATTAAAATATACGTGCACGCGGTGTTTGTGAGTGTGTGTTTGCGCGCGCGTCTGCATTTATACTACATCTGTAACACACTTCTGATTTATTTGCATGCGCTTCACAGAAAAAAAAGAGCAATGTATTTTTTCCCGTCTGTCGAGGTGACGTCATTTGTGGTTGTTTTCTGCAGAGTCAGGGCTCAGAGTTTGTTTACTGGCCTGCTTGGGCAGCGAGTTCACCACAGAACATCGCCCAGAGAGCAGAGGCCTGCTTTCCTCTCAGTCTGGGCGTTTGGGGAGTCAGAGGGGGATGGGGGGACCGTGATTGTCAGGGATTGTGCAACTGTGGGTTTGGAATGTGCCTGCTTGTGAGACCCTGAAACATTCCATCTGCAAGTACAGAGAAGGCTGAGATGGCATGGTCTGAAAAAAAATTGAAAATATATACAATATATACATGATAAGGAAATAAATGAATAAATAAATATGTTATACTACATAAATCCCAGTCTGAGTCTGAAGCTAGAAATAGAAGGTGTGATGTTCAATGTTGTTAGTGGGTATGCCCCACAGGTAGGATGTGAGCTGGAGGAGAAGGAGAAATTCTGGTTGGACTTTGATGAAGTGATGCAGAGCATACCTAGAAGTGAGAGAGTTGTCATTGGCGCAGACTTCAATGGACATGTTGGTGCAGTTAACAGAGGTGATGAGGAAGTGATGGGCAGGTTTGGTATCCAGGAGAGGAACGCAGAAGGACAGATGGTGGTTGACTTTGCAAAAAGGATGGAAATGGCTGTAGTGAATACTTTCTTCCAGAAGAGGCAGGAACATAGGGTGACCTATACGTGGTGGGAGGAGCACACAGGTAGACTACATCTTGTGTAGACTGTGTAACCTGAAGGAGATCAGTGACTGTAAAGTGGTGGTAGGCGAGAGTGTAGCCAAACAGCATAGGATGGTGGTGTGTAGGATGACTCTGGTGGTGAGGAAGATGAAGAGGGCAAAGGCAGAGCAGAGGACGAAATGGTGGAAGATAAAAAAGGAAGGGTATCGCATGACCTTTAGGAAGGAGTTAAGACAGGCTCTGAGTGGTCAGGAGGTGCTTCCAGATGACTGGACAACTACAGCTAATGTGATCAGGGAGACAGGTAGGAGAGTATTTGGTGTGTCATCTGGAAGGAAAGTAGATAAGGAGACTTGGTGGTGGAATGAGGAGGTACAGGAGTGTATACAAAGAAAGAGGTTAGCTAAGAAGAAGTGGGACACTGAGAGGACTGAGGAGAGTAGACACGAGTACAGGGAGATGCAGCGTAAGGTGAAGGTAGAGGTAGCAAAGGCCAAACAAGAAGCTTATGATGACTTGTATGCTAGGTTGGACAGTAAGGAGGGAGAGACTGATCTATACAGGCTGGCAAGACAGAGAGATAGAGATGGGAAGGACGTGCAGCAGGTTAGGGTGATTAAGGATAGGGATGGAAGTCTATTGACAGGTGCCAGCAGTGTGATGGGAAGATGGAAAGAGTACTTTGAAGAGTTGATGAACGTGGAAAATGAGAGAGAACAAAGACTAGAAGAGGTGACTGTTGTGGACCAGGATGTAGCAAAGATTAGCCAGGATGAGGTGAGGAGAGCGCTGAAGAGGATGAAGAGTGGAAAGGCAGTCGGTCCTGATGATATACCTGTAGAGGTTTGGAAGTGTCTAGGAGAGGTGGCAGTAGAGTTTCTGACTGGGTTGTTCAACAGGATCTTAGATAGTGAGAAGATGCCTGAGGAGTGGAGGAGAAGTATGCTGGTGCCCATTTTTAAGAACAAGGGAGATGTGCAGAGTTGTGGCAACTACAGAGGAATAAAGCTGATGAGCCATACAATGAAGTTATGGGAAAGAGTAGTGGAAGCTAGACTAAGGGCAGAAGTGAGCATTTGTGAGCAGCAGTATGGTTTCATGCCAAAAAAGAGTACTACAGATGCAGTATTTGCTTTGAGGATGTTGATAGAGAAGTACAGAGAAGGCCAGACAGAGCTGCATTGTGTTTTTGTAGATCTGGAGAAAGCTTATGACAGGGTGCCCAGAGAGGAACTGTGGTATTGTATGAGGAAGTCTGGAGTGGCAGAGAAGTATGTTAGAGCGGTGCAGGACATGTATGAGGACTGTAAGACAGTGGTGAGGTGTGCTGTAGGTGTGACAGAGGAGTTCAAGGTGGAGGTGGGACTGCATCAGGGATCAGCTCTGAGCCCCTTCTTGTTCGCTATGGTGATGGACAGGCTGACAGACGAGGTTAGACAGGAATCTCCATGGGCTATGATGTTTGCAGATGACATTGTGATCTGCAGTGAAAGCAGGGAACAGGTGGAGGAGAAGCTAGAGAGGTGGAGGTTTGTCCTGGAAAGGAGAGGGATGAAGGTTAGCCGCAGTAAGACAGAGTACATGTGTGTGAATGAGAGGGACCAAAGTGGAAGAGTGAGGTTACAGGGAGAAGAGATCAAGAAGGTGGAGGATTTTAAGTACTTAGGGTCAACAGTCCAGAGCAATGGAGAGTGGGGAAAAGAGGTGAAGAAATGTGTACAGGCAGGATGGAATGGGTGGAGAAAAGTGTCAGGTGTGATGTGTGATAGAACAGTTTCAGCTAAAATGAAAGGAAAGGTGTACAAAACTGTGGTGAGACCAGCGATGTTGTTTGGTCTAGAGACAGTGTCACTGAGGAAAAGACAGGAGGCAGAGCTGGAGGTAGCAGAGATGAAGATGCTGAGGTTCTCTTTGGGAGTGACTAGGAAGGATAGGATCAGGAATGAGTACATCAGAGGGACAGCACATGTTAGAGATTTTGGAGATAAAATCAGAGAGGCCAGACTGAGATGGTTTGGACATGTCCAGAGGAGAGATAGTGAATATATTGGTAGAAGGATGCTGAGTTTTGAACTGCCAGGCAGGAGGCCTAGAGGAAGACCAAAGAGGAGGTTTATGGATGTAGTGAAAGAGGACATGAAGGTAGTTGGTGTGAGAGAAGAGGATGCAAAGGACAGGGTTAGATGGAGGCAATTGATTCGCTGTGGCGACCCCTGAAGGGAAAAGCTGAAAGGAAAAGAAGAAGATACTACATAAATCCCACATCTATTTATTGGTTAACTTTAATTTATATATATAAATTTATATATATATATATAAATTTTTATATATATATATATATATATATATATGTGTGTGTGTGTGTGTGTGTGTGTGTGTGTGTGTGTGTGTGTGTGTGTGTGTGTGTGTGTGTGTGTCTGTATGTGTGTTGGATATATTGCTTCGAGCTGTGTTTTTTTACTGCATGCAATAAAAGCACAACATGTGTAATAATGAATGTCATAATACAACAGTGAAATAAACATAAAGATAGGGTCCTATAAAAAAAAAAACCCCAAAGGTCAGTGAGAGGGATTTAAAACATGTGCAAACAACCCAACAGAAACTTTGACCCTTTGCTAATCTTGCTCTGTGTGTTTGAGGTCATGCAAATATTGCTGGAAACACAGTAAGTAATGTGATTGGACAGAAGCTTGTTTAAAGATAGGGCAGTGCACTTTGAACCCTGTCTCCTTGTGTGTTTAATACTAGGTCACATTTCAAACTATCAGTGCATAAATACTTCACTATGTACATTTTAATTTTGTAAGTCGTATCAGCATGTGTAACAGTAAACTACTTAAACTCTCAAATGGTTAGTTATGGTTAATATTGTGGTAGCTTTTACCTTCAGCCTTGTTTGCATTATTTCCAGGAAGTAGAGTTCTGCTAAGGTGTTTTATCCGGATTCAAAATTTATTTATTGACTTATACAGCTGTCAGGTATTTGTTTTTATATCGCAAAATATTTAGCTTCCCAGATTGGAAGTGAATGTTTGAGGTGGTTCAAGGAAAGACTGCAAGTGAGAGGTGAATCTGAGGAGAGAGTTCCAGTGTAGGACAACAAACATCTGTTTGAGCTGCTAGAACAGTTGTCTTTTACAAAATTGCAGACATTTATGCAAGTGTGTGCATATTAGTTATTGCTTTGTCTTTTTGGGGACAAAGCCAGAATCTACACTGGGAGATTGTCTTTTTTTTTTTTTTTTTTTTTTTTTTTTTACATTTAGCAGCTGAAATTATCACATGTCAGAGAACTTTGCAGCAGCTTTTAGACAACTTACAAGTGTGTGTGTGTGTGTGTGTGTGTGTGTGTGTGTGTGTGTGTGTGTGTGTGTGTGTGTGTGTGTGTATATATATATATATATATATATATATATATATACACACATGTGTAAATATTTGAAGTGGAAAAAAAGTAATTTATTATTAAGGATTTATTCATTTTCTTTATTAAAATGTTCCTATATTATATTGCTTATAAAGTTGTAATAGAGACGGTTGGACAACTATGGTCTGATGTCAGAGATGGAAAAAAAATAAATATTGAGAGTAAAAGTCCTTATAACAGACTAACACACGTGTCATTTTGTTGAATTACTATGAATTACTATAATATTCTGAGCCAGATGATGCCTAATCACAACAAGATAAGATATACCTTTCACAAAATAAGATATAGTCAAGTCAAAGTCAGTGTACCATATATGCACGACATACAGCACAGATGAAATTGCAGTCCTCTCTGACCCATGGTAAGCAGGCAGTATAACAGGCAGTACAACACAGACAGTACAACACAGGCAGTACAACACAGGCAGGACAACAGGCAGTACCACGCAGCCACCCCAGCAGAGAGGCACCTTCAGCGGCAGACTGCTGTCACACAGCACCTCCACAGAGAAGCTGAGGTCCTCCTTCGTGACCCGTGACATCAGGGGGTACAATGACCCTCTGAGGAGGAGCGGGGGGGAGGTGGCGAGGTTGCACGTGGTTGAATGGATTTAATTTTATACTGTTTCTATTTTCATTTTATACTGTTTATATTTTAGTTATAGTTTAGTATATAAGTCCTGTTAATGCTGCATGTGTCAGTTAGTGTAGTGTATGTCTTGTGGTATGTCCTGTGATGTCAGTGTTTCTTTTTCTCCTGGTGTTTGTCCAGTATTTACTCGTTATGTAATGCCTGAGCAGTGGATATGTACAATTTCCTCCGGGATTAATAAAGTATGTATGTATGTGTGTGTGTGTGTGTGTGTGTGTGTGTGTGTGTGTGTGTGTCTGTCTGTCTGTCTGTCTGTCTGTCTGTCTGTCTGTCTGTCTGTCTGTCTGTCTGTCTGTCTGTCTGTCTGTCTGTCTGTCTATCTATCTATCTATCTATCTATCTATCTATCTATCTATCTATCTATCTATCTATCTATCTATCTATCTATCAGACAGAACATCAGACAGTACAGCACAAAGTATGAGACAAAACAAAAGGGATGGTAAACATCTCTATACACTCTTTAATCCTGCAGGGGAAATGAATTGTGCATAGATAGGTAGTCAGGTGCCGGGGGCAGGGCAGGGCAGAGTGAGACTAGAGTTCAGTGTTGTGGCAGGGGGCAGAGCAGGGAAGGAGTTGAGCCTCCTGACCGTCTGGTGAAAGAAACTGTCCTTGAGCCTGCTGGTTTTGGCCCGCAGACTCTGCAGTCTCCTACCTGATGGCAGCAGGCTGAAAAGGCTGTGAGAGGGGTGGGTGGGATCACCTGCAATGCTGATGGCTTTGCGGGTGAGGCGGGTGTTATAAATGTCTGTGAGGGAAGGCAGAGAGACATCAACGATCTTTTCAGCTGCAGGGTGTACCACACAGTGATGCAGCTGGTCAGGATGTTCTCGATGGTGCCTCTGTAGAAGGTGAGCATGATGGAGGGTGGGGCTCTCGCTCTCCTAAGATTGCAGAGGAAGTAGGGGCGCTGTTGGGCTTTTTTGGCCTGTGATGCGGTGTTGCGGTCCCAGGACATGTCCTCGGAGATGTGCACACCCAGGAACTTGGTGCTGCTGACCCTTTCCACTGCATGGTTAGTGGAGTATGTTGAGTGTGTGTTCTCCTGAAGTCCACAACAATCTCCTCCGTCTTCTCCTTATTCAGATGGAGATTGTTCTCGTTGCACCACATAGCCAGGAGGCCCACCTCATTTCTGTAGGCTGTCTCATTGTTGTTGTTGATGAGACCCACCACAATCGTGTCGTCTGCAAACTCATGAAAAGGTTGGAGCTGGAGGTTGGTGTGCAGTCGTGGGTCAGCAAAGTGGAGGGGGCTCAGTACACATAGGATAGGAGGATAGGATAGGACTTTATTAATCCCTTCAGGAGGGTCAGTCGGGGAAATTAGTTCAACATATACCTTTAACAAGATAAGATATACCTTTAAATTTCCATTATTGCGGAGATAAGATACAGATGTAAATGAGGTAAGTTACATAGAAGAATGAGTTCACAATAAATAAGATAAATAAGAAGGACAAAACACAAGAACACAGAATGTATAAAAAACATAAAAAAAAACAACTAAACTATAGCAGAACAAGCTCGGTGGTCAGTAAGTGGAGAGCTGCTGTAATAAGTCGCCACTAGTGTAGCGCCATCTTCCTACACAACAGATGTGGGCAAACAATGGCGAGCGGGCCACGTACGGCCCCTTGGGCTTTGTTTTCTGGCCTTCTAAATTTGTTTAAACTATATAATTAATTTTAAGAAAAAAAATGCAGTTGTAAAATAATTTTTCACAAGAATATGTATGCATATATATGTTTTGCTGCCTGTTAAAGGCCAAAACCTTTTATATAATGATTTTCACATGTAATTTGCATTAATACACTAAACACTCCATCCATCTGCTCCTCTGCTGATCCGCTTGCCAATTTGGAATTCTGTGTGGCCCACCAGTCAAAAAGTTTGCCCACCTCAGATATACACTGTTGGCTAAGACAGGAAAATGAACTGTAACACATTGGATAATGTACAATATATGTGTGGAAAAAATTAGCTGGCAGCCAGTTTGTCTCCTTCACATTCACCATGACCTCCTCCTCCAACATTCTTTAGTGTTACATAAAGATTATTTTTTAAGGGATTTTAATGTACTGGAGATGTGGCGCCTGGCAACAGAAAACTTTCTTATGTTTGTTTTGACATATAAAGATGGTAAAAATAACAATAGTGTAAATGTGTGTTCCAAAAGACAACCTTGTTTTTTGAATGCCAATGTTGAACAAAGTAAATAATACCTATGATTACCAAATGCACACTAAACACTAAACTTTACAGATGAATTGATATGAAATACTAGTTTTTTCTGTTGTTTCCATGGAAATGCTTTTTTTTTTTAAAGGTGGCCATCTTGTTGGGAGCATATCTGGCAAATGTATATTCTAGCTTCACAAAGCTGCACAAAAAATCTAAACATAAACTGTATACTATTGCCTTTCCATTTTCTTAATTGTATACAAATTTCAATATTTCAATATATTTCAATATGTTTTCCATGGAATTTTCTTTTAAATGACTGTGGAAGGTGGGCATCTTGTCCATTATCTTGCAAACTGTTGATTTTGGCTTTAATATCCTTTTGCACACAAATTAACCAGGATACACAGTTGTGCCTTGTAAGATTTTGAATTTCTACCAATTTCGGTTTGTATTTCATGGAAATTGGATTTTTTTTTTTTTTTTTTTTTAACGGTGAGTCTTAGGATGGTCAGATTGCTTGGAACATACATGACAAGCTCTACATTCTGAATAACAATAATTTCACATTTAAATCAACCAGAATTAGCACTTATTTGTTTTCAATTTCCGGTGTAAAGATGACTTTGGGTGACTTGAGGTTGGTCGTTTACTCCACACACCGAAACAAAACAATAGTAACTGAATGAATAATAAATTTTTATCATATTTAATGTTGCGTTTGAGTACACGTCATCCAGGAAGTAGTAAAATTTTCGACAACTCATAATTTGTATATGATAATTATCGGTCACACCAAATCAAATAAAGATGAAAAATGCTGCTCTCGGTCTATATTGTTTGTATTCCTTTTTAAACGTTAATAAGAGGTTGTTTAGAAATATATTTCCAAGTGATTTTGAATCAAATTGTCGGACTTGGTGTTGAGCAGTGATGAACGCCGGTCATAAGTAATGGGACGCCTGAACAGAGAGCGAGTTGTAATTGTGTCCATGAACCACTGGGCGCTCTCTCTCCCTCTCTCTCCCTCTCTCTATCTCTCTCTCTCTCTCTCTCTATGTCTCTCTCTATGTCTCTCTCTCTCCCTCTCTCGCTCTCACTCTGCTGTGAATAGGAGGGGAGATGCTGGATTCGGGAGAAGGTCCGCCATTATTGGGAAGCAGAAAAAACGAGCCCTAAACGCATCGCCACACACTCACGCTGTACCAGAGGGGAGGAAACCCGAGCCGCGGTCGAAGAGGCGTCTCTGGTTCCGGTCCGAGAAGACTTGGCTTGCGCCCTCGTTTCCTGCGGACTCTTTTTATTTTTGACACAACAAAGGAAACAACTGGTCAAAACAACGTGGTGGTTGAACCAAGGAGGAAAACACACCGAAAACAGTGCTCTCCTACGCCTCCCCCTGCCCTCCTCGGCTCCAGTCGGGCTGAAAAGACCGGAGTTTGAACAGCATTTAAAAAAAAAAAGAGAGAGATTTTAGTTCAGGGAGGAAAGAAAGAATATGCACCTCGTCTCTGCAAACTTCAAACTGATGAAATAGAGCACGTAACGTAGAGCTAAAAATACTCCTGAAAGAATCGATGTGAGGGAGAGCTGTAGGAAGTGTTTTTGTCAGTTTTTTTTTAAGTCCTTCACCGGCTGGGAGTCGCAGAGGAGCAGAGAAAGAAAGGAGTGGACGAGAGCTGAGGAATGCTATGGTATGTAGACTAACCTAGATAATCTGCTTTTACACCTCGCAACATGCGAAAGGACAAGCGATCGTGGAAAAAAAGAAAGAAAGATGTTTTTAGGGTTGATTGTGTAAATTGTGAAGCTCTGCGGATAAGAAGAAACTGGGAGTCCACCCCAGTTTATCCCCATGAGGGCTGGTGTGATTCCTGGAGCCTTCACAGGAACACACAGATCATTCTGATTGGGGATGATGTTTGTTGGATTTAATGTGAAGTTTACAGAGGAGATCATAAAAACGGATCTCCTGTGCAAACGTTAAAATTGTTTGCACAACACCTGGAATGCAGCCCCCCCCCACACACACACACACCCACCACACCACCACTGGTATGTCCTCATAACTAAAGGCAGTCAGAAGATAGAAGGGAAATAGGATGTTTTGGTCAAATAACCTGAGTTCCTGTCAAACATCTCCTTCATGATGCGTTTGCATGTGCTGTTCCACCCCCTGGTTAGAACTGACACTTAACCGAGGTCGTCTGAAGTTACTGGAGATCTACTTCATGTTTTAAATAATCATTTTCTCAGTGAATGACTCTGTAACTTGTTCAAACACCACCGCTGCATGTGAACGGCCTCCCGGTGATACATTTACCTAATGTGTATGCTCCCTGCTGGAGATGACTCCATGTGGTTCCTCCACTGGATATGTAATGAATGACTGTTCTGAAAAGAAATATCTCAGGTGAGGCTATTCATGTAGCCTCTGTGTTGTAAGTTAAGGAGCAGATGTTCAGCTTAAGGTGATTTAAGGATATAATATCCATTTATCTATTATTGTGCCAGAACTAGTCTGCAGTGTGTCATGACTTCATCTCCCTGCTGCTGCAAAGTGGTCAGTATCCTGCCAGCCACTCCCTTTGTGTGTTCTCAGCCTTTTCTTTTTCTTTTTTTTGACTGGACTTGTATTTTAAAAGTCGTCAGTCTACCTTTCTCTGGAATGCTTCTGAAGACTGACTGTGAATAAGTCAGTAAATGTCAGCGGCGGTTTGTGATTCCACAGCGACGCTGGCCTGTGTGTGTCGAGGGCTGTGGGTGTGTTGGACCTGTACTGCTGTGTCACCGCCGGATAGAGGGGACATTTTCAAAACAGGAACTGTGTGTTTTGATAATAAAAGCGTGTTTGGTTGTTGTGTCCTTGATGCTACATCTTTTTCAAGCGAGTAAGTTCATAACCGAGTCTTCCCTCACTCTTCTTTATCAGTTAATCTTATCGTGAAGATCAAACTATGGAGGAAGTAAAGACATTCTCATTCTTCCCTGGATAGGACGGTGTCGTTGCTCTCTGGTTGAATACATTAGCTTGTCAGCGCTTCTGTTCTCTGCGTGATCAGGCCCTTTGCAATGCAGTCACACCTCTCCAGGAATCCTCAGCTCCCCCGTCATCTTCATGCCATTTGCCCAAGCAGGAGGGTGTCCTACTAGCATACCTACTCAATCCGCCCTGGTTGCCTCTGTGCTGTAGATCTCGTTCGGGGTCCCCGGGCTAGAACATGTTCCTGGGATTAGAGGAGTACAGGTTGTGTAAGCCAGGATGTAGGCCAGGGATGCGGATACATCCTATGATGAGGTTGTTGGAAAGAAAGATTGTCCCCAGCGTTGGTGGAGAGACAGACCCAGCATGTGGCACACTCTGTAACAGGAAGATCTATTCTTCATATCAAGACGACACCTAGCAGCACCCCCCCCCCAACCCCGCTTGACTTCTTAACACGAGATCAGTAATCAAATGATGACGGTAATTGGAAGGTACTTGAGCCTGAAGTGTGAAACATGTCCAAGAGCAGTGAGCCCAGCTGTGGGCAGGTCATTTAAATGAGATGAGATGTGTTGTCGTGGCTTGTAATACTACTATTTGAAAATTTGTTCCATACCATACTATTTACATGTCAACACAGGCGTTGACGTCCACAAACCATCAAACGTCTGCCTCTCACCTGCTCATTTGCACATTTTACGACTAGCATACCTGTCAAGGCGGTGAAACTCAAAATGCCAAGGATGGTAACTTTATCCGCTCATCTGAAAATGTGTCGTTTGCTAAATCGCTCCCTTTGTCGTGTTTTACAGGAGAGGTTTGCTTGTGAGTCAGTGTGAGCCCGTGTTTGATAGAGAAAGGAGGTAATTATAGCAGGCAGCTTTGGAGTTTGGTGAACCAGATTACAGTCACTCTACTCTCAATGGCTGCCTTGTTCTAGTGGCTGATTATTAGGCAGAGAGAAGTGCATTCTGGGATGATTGTATCCAAATTTCCATTAGAAAGTGTCCCTGCCTCAGTTGAACTGAGGGTCTCTTCTCTTCTGACTGTTTCAACTCTCTTGATCATTACAGATTTTGCAGATGGAGATGTCCTCATATAAAGTCTCAGTAGTTTGCCTCTACTCTATTTGAGAGCCAGTTTTACCACTTATCCTGAATTTATGAATTATGTATGAGGGAACTGACCCCAAATCAACTTTGGTGCTGTTTGCTAATTCTCATTTGAGCTAACAAAATTGAAATTTTGTACTTAAAGCAAATGGCTCACCCAACGAATTAATTTAAACATTTTTTTTAAATGGGATAAGTCCAAATAAAGACTCCATTTGCTCTACGTTTTCTCTGTACCCTGAGAATGCATTACCTTGGAAGTGCTTTAATGAATGATACGCTGCTGAAAAGAAATAGGTTATTATAATAATATTTTGAGTGTTTGCTTTTTAGAACTCTGTGGATTTGAACTTCTTTTCATATTTCTTGGCAAAAAATTAAACTCTGTTTGGAAGCAGAGTGACCAGGATGTAAGCCGTAGAGGAATGGTGACCTCTGGACGTGAGCGGTCCCGCTTTGCTATTCCAGATATAATTGCACAACAGAGGGACGGGGGTAATGGGGCAACGGTATGCAATGAAAGCGCTGTAGAGTGGGAACATGAGGGGAGAAGTGGGAGAAGTAGCGAGAGAGCGACACAACAAAAGTTGGAAGTCAGTTGGAGAAAAAAATTGAAAGCACAAGTAAACTGCTGCCAGTTTGTGCTTCGGGCTGTGTTCCTGGTATGTGACCTTTCAGCTTTTAGCTCACGGATCAACCAATCAATGACAGCCATAAGATACCCTGCTGCTTGGCTATTGGCCACAGCTAAATTCCATGATTCAGCATGTCTGTACATAAGATGTTATGACTGAGTCACTGCCAATGAAATGAGGCCACTGCCCAGAGTTCAATAGGTGGGAGTTGTGCGGCTGTAGCTGCTCCACCTCCATGCATGGTTTTTTAGTTTTGTGGATTGCAAACAGACTGAAAATAGAGGTGGTCACACTATATCATATTAACATGTAAGGGTAACAGAGCTGTTTTCAGCTTTCCTTTGATTGTTTTTATGCAAGTCACTGTTAGTACTTTGGATTGAGAGAGGTTGGAGAAGCTGAAAGTCTGTCACCTTCTGAAAAAGATCAAGACTGCTCTGAAACTCACCCACATATCTGGTGAAGGATGGTGACACTCTAAAGAACACTCACAGGTTTCCCACTCTCCGTGTCACTTCTAACATAATCTTTTATGTTGACCTGACCTGTGTGATTGTTGGAGATTCTTTCAGTGGATCTCCTGATTTACCTGATTTCACCCATAATCCCTAGTTACTGTGCTAATTAATTTTACTATCAATCAGAATAATAGTCAAATCATAAATGTTCCTGTGATAGAAGAAAAGTTTCACATTCCCTTAGAATGTCATTATTAATAGACGCTTAATGATTCATCATTCTCAAAAGCCAAGTGTCATGTGATGCTTCATCCTCTTGATGCACCGTCCCGTGTTTCATCAGGTACTGGTTTGATGGAGCTTTTCTTGGATCTACTTTAGTCATAGTCACAATTTTAGTCAAATCAGAGTCATCCCAGTACGTCCCACATGGAATGGTTGTCATTTGATGGGTGTCACACCTTTGGCCGTTAATGGCTGCAAGGGCAGTTCTGTATTTCAAAGCCACTTTTTGGTTCAATGGGAGGCTCAGCGTAGGTGTGTCCTTTCATATCCCTTTCAGAAGTAAAGTAGAAAGGTGGGTCCCTGCCTTTTAGGACTGCACAATGTTTTGTTTCAGCAGCAGTCGTCACATTTCTGGACGTGCAGCGTCAAGTAAGGCAAATGAACTCAAACATGTCACGTTACAATAGTTTAAGGCTTTATGCAAAAGGAGAAACCACAAGCCTTATTTCTCCATGGATAATATACTAGAGAAGACTGTTTGTCATCCACCACAGACAAAGCACACGTTGTAAAGCCGATGGAAATGATTAATTACCTGTTTATAGAATAAATGCAAAATTAATAAATGTGAGGTACGCAAAATGACTATTCTAAATAGTCACATGAATGAAATACTGCACATACAGTATTCAGTGATTTTTCGCGATTTTTTTTTTCTTATCACATTATGTATTGCAGAAAAAAGGATATTGCAAGGTCAGTGTTTCCAACATAATGCATCACTGGTATATTGCTTTTGATTGAGCGCTTCGTTTCTACTTCGTCACCTCTCCGTTGAACTCCTTATGCAGGCATTTTATTTCAACTACTTTGAGCGGTATCATTTGGATTGATTTCATTCAAAAAAAGGCAAAAATTGCTTCTGCACCTGCGAGCTGTGTGTGGTGTCATCTATTAAAGCTGTCTCTGGCAAACTGGAAATGTAAACTACCCCGTTTGAAACTGGCATCCTCACCTTGGGTTTCTCTTCTCTGCTCAGACTGTAATTATTACAGTTTTAATTCATAAGCTGTGTGACTAACTGCTGCTGTTTGCATTTCATTTCATTCTTACACTTAAGCCGTAATAAGATTAGGTGTCAAGTGAAGCACGATGGCTGCTGTCTGTTATCCGCTTCAGGTATGTGTTTGTGAGCATTGGTCCTCATGCTTGATGCATTTTGTCACTGCTGGAACATGATGTTTAGTGTGTGTGTGCTGTCCTCAGTGTGTTGTCCATCTGTCACGGTTTCTGTTACACGCTGCTTCTACTCAGTGTTCTGACGACTTCATTAGAAGTTGTTCTTGCTACACCTGCTGCACCCAGACAGTTGAAGAGACATGGAGATTTACCAAGGAAGGAGGTTTACCACTTGTAACATATTCTAATTAATGTTGGCAGGTTTAATCACAGGTTGATAAGCATCATTGGAAAGAAGGGGGGAGAAAATGAAGACAAGAGAACCGCAGAGCCAGACAGCCAGAGGCCTTTGAAAGCACCTCTCCGACCTTTCATTTTTCTCTTCCTAATCTCCATTCGCCTTCCTTTTTCCTCACCGCTTTGGTTTCCTCTTTCCTGTCTTTCTTTTTTCACATGTCACAGATATTTCTGTTGCTGCTAATTTCTGTTGGCTCCCACCATCCCTCGGTTTTCTTGCCCTTGTCCAACGGACCAATGTGATTGTCAGCTAAGGACCAAGGAAGGGTGCCACCTTGTCACTAGAAGTTTGTGTCAGGTGCTGCTTCAGGAGATTCAGTCAACGCTATTTGTGTGTGTCTGTGTGGAGGGGTGATATTGCTAACTTGAAGCTTGCTGCAAGCATTTTAATATTTGCAATAAGATTATTTGACTGTTGTAAGTATTCATGATTGATGGAACTTAATTTCCAAAGTTTTGACTCGGTCATAAGGAGGATTTAATGTCAGACTGACCCTCCTCACCCACATATCTGGCTGTTTGGCAGCTGGGTGACAATCCGCTTCATATCCTGTGGAAGGTGAGAAGATAAGACCGACTTTATCACAGGTGACGAGCCTCTTGTACATCCCTCATCTGGTTGAGTCCCAGTTCCCCAACCCTGAGTTTCGACCCATCCAAGCCCAGGGCTGATGACTACGCACCACTTCACCTGAGGATGGCTGGGTTTGTCATTATTGATCACAGTGCCGTCACCTGTCATGCAGCTAGCACTTAGCTAATGATGTCCTTCCTATCATCTCACTAGCCGAGAAAGTGGTCAAAAACCAGAGAACAGCCACTAAAGCTGGCATCATGGGGAAGAGATGGATCCTACTGATCAAGAAAGCATAACTGGAGCAGTCTGAGTCAGCCGGTACTGACTTGTGCTGTCTCAGAATGACAGCACTGTCGTTTTTATTTGTATGCTCTCGAGTCCTCTGTCTCTCCCCCGTCCCTTTTCTTTCCACAGCAGACTGTCTTTACTGTGGGTCTGGTTGTTCAGTGTGAATGAAAGCAAGGCAGACCATGATTCCCAACATGATTACCAGTGTCTGTTTTGGCCTGGCTCTGACCTTGTTCCTTAAATTGCCGCTGCAGCTCAAACATGACAAACATTAGTTTGGGTTAAATAAATATGTTTAGTGATGAATCATCTGGAAATCTGTTGAATGAATTTTGGAAAGATATTTGTGCCGTTTTGGAAGACTGTAAATGGATTTAGGTCTTAGCTGGTTTTCGTGGGAGTGACATGGGTCATTTCTCTTCTCAGTGCAATAATTTCCCAGGATGCAGTAGGGGCCCCAAGGTCCAGAGCTCTTGTGTCAGAGTTCATTTCCTGTTGCAGTTCTCGGCTCCTGAAGATCCACCATTTTGTAACATTCCTGTTGAGGACTGGAGACATGTCTTAATTCACCACTCATGCGTGGCTGTCTTCTTCTTCTTCTTCTTTTTTTTTTTAAACCTCTGAAACTCTTATTCTTCGTTGGCACATGCTCAGGATGAGTGGACTCAACTCATGTTGCACAGAAATGAAGAATGTTTCAGAGAATCTATGCTGACTTTCATTAATGTCCCAAGTTGGGACGATAAAAGTCAAGGAAACATGACTGAAGAATGTAAACATTTCTAGTAGTTTCTTTGGTTGGAGGGTTGCTCAGCCTCAACTGACTACAGCTCCTATTAGTCACAGTCATCAGATAGTAGAGAATGCAGAGTTTTTTTGCCCAATGAGGGAAAAGGTCATTGGGAATGCGGTTTGCCAGGTCAGGACGAGCCGGGCTTGTTGTAGCTGAAATCTGAGCGACTGCCAGGAAGAAAACGAAGTGGAGAGGTAAAGCCCAACTGAACCTGCATGTAAATACATCTATAGGGAATTAATGAGGGCCCCCTTATGTGTTTACATATTGTCATCTTCCCAGATGACTAATTGGCTGTTTGTTTTTACGACAGTTACGTTCTCAAAGCTGTTTTGTGTGTCCACACAGGAGTAATTTCCACTCTCGTGTGGTGAGCGTAGTGCAGAGCATTTCTGGATTTGAAACCAAAGTCAGTGGTTTAGGAACGCGAGAGGAATTGTCTTCACTGCTCAGGTTTTATTTTTATTCTTCCCTGTGACTAATAATTTGTTTTCATGTGAAAATGTGCTCGATTGTCTCTTCTAAAGAATATTATTTGTAGTTAGTTTTCAGTTTTTTGCACGCTAAAATTTAAACTTAAAATCTGACTAACTTATCGACGTTTTCACTTTCTTGTTATTGAAAAGAGACTTAAAAACACATTAAAAACATGTATGTTATTTTATTTATTTGATAGACATGTGTGATTGTGTCCAGAGGGTCATATTTTGGATATTTTGTGTGGAGAACCTTAATTAAATGATAATTTGTACCCTTCAGTAGTATATTACACCAGCTGCCTTTGTAGAATGTTAAGTGTTACTAATTATGTCACCAGAAACAACATGTTTAATGAAAATATTATTTATTTTCTGAGGCATTCAGGTGAGACCCACATCTTCTGTGATGTACTTGGTGACAGCGTTTGTTCCAAGTTGCCATCTGTTGCTTTTCTTTTCATAAGACTTTCTGGTTCCACCTGAGATTGACGAAGCGTTTCGTCGTAGATTCAGAGTGGAGTTTTTTTATTCTGAGAAACGGACCTTGGCGCTGTCTGTAACAGCAGCCACTCAAATGATAGTCTGTTCTACTTGTCTGCAGTCTTACTATGCTAATGTAGAATAGTCATTGAGTGTTAAGATGTGATTTAAAATAGATCTGACACTTGAGGGAAATTATCAGTTATTATAATTTCCAGTTATTGATGCTTCATTTAGACCTTCTCGTAGGAAATCAGGTAGAAGGTTGGGGTATGGGCAAGCAAAGATCACAGGAAGTTTTTGTGCAGATTTTAAATCCAGGACTTTTCACTTTTCTTTTAACCTTGACAGATTCACTTTTTATCAACATTTTCCCAAACTACACCAAAAGTATTTCTTGGTAAAAGTATTACCAAGAAACCGTGTTGAGAGATGGGTGTGTGTCAAGTAAGTCACGTAGGTAGCCTTGTTAGAGGGATGTGCTCTACAGATTGTTGCTCTAGTCAGTCATGCGGTGAATCAGAGAGACTAATGAGGCATCTGAACAATCAACAAAGACGTTTCACAAACCCCGGGACAGCTCGTAGATCACTGTGTTTTAGAAACACCATCCTGAATTTGTTCTTTACCTATAGTATTGGCAAACTTAACAAACCTATTAATTCAAAAAGCGGCTTCACCCGTTATTCCTAACTTCTAGTCTACCAACACACTTTCAGTCCATTAAAGTGACATTAGTAGATTGATCTGAGTCATTCTGTACATCACCTGATGAGCATTGACTTCATAAATTCCGACATTGTATTTCACATCCTTCGCCGTGCCATGCAGATAATGTGATTTGTATTCATGAAGAATGATGAAGAATGTCACGCAGCAGTTTTTCTTTAAGTGTTATGGTTTCTTTGTCTTGGAGGTGACCTTTCACCCTTGGTTTGTTTGTTTTTCTGTCTGCAGTGCTACTCAAAATGATTTTAAAGTATATCATCTGAAGAGGACGGTTATGGACCAAGGATCAATCTATTTAATTTGGAATGAGATCTGATAGGTCACCTTGAGCCACAGTTAGCATTCTCAAGCATTGCAGCATCACCACTATGTAAATATGACATAAGTAATAATGCAGATATTTTGATCCAGAATGTTTAATTTATGAGGATCAAGGAAAAGTTATTCCTGTGGGAACAAATAAAGACGCCAGACTTTCTGATTTTGTTGGACACCAAGTTTGACTTGTCTTGATGCAGCTCTTGAAGAAAATCACCATCAATACAGTATAGATTACTATCTATCAAACGACTTTAAAGGAGTCATGTAATGTATTTATATTTGAGATTTTTGCTTTTGGAAACAATGAGATGGAGAACCTGAGCTGCTTTGCAGGAGGTTTGCTCTGGGTTCTGTTTAGCATCAAGGTGGCTTCGGCTTCTGTTGTCAGACTTCTAAGTCAGTGTTATAAGGCTCATTCTTTACAGTTTTCAATCTTATGTTGGCTTGTTTGTGTGAGGAAATGGTGAAAATGGGCGTCTTCTGGCAAAATACAGAAATACTGTCTGAATGAAGTGAAACAATGCAGCCATTACTAGGGTTTAAAATGGTGAATATATACAGTGCAAAGCTAAGTGTGATGCTGCTGTTATTTCACTGCATTTGCATCTTGGTTATCAACAACAAAATCAACCGTAATTGGTGAGATCTGTGCATTTCTGAGTGTCTGCCAATAAAAGCAAAAAATGATATTACCACCTGCTGTGTATATACTCATATACTCTGAAAATATGTGCATGTTTCAGAAAAATAAATGGTCAGAATATAGCGAGGGATTGGTAAGACTACACCAAATAATAGGAAGAGAACAATTTGTAAGGGGCAAAGATCCAAAGCTGTATCAGAGTCGTCAGCTTGACTGTTTTCGTAAATATGTGGAATCATTTGAAACTTGCAGTTTTGTTTACAGGACACGTCTTCTTTGTGTGCCACAGGGTAGAACAAACCAAACAGGTTCCTGAGACTGGTTTAGCCTGCCCTTGAACCGCAGCTCAAGGTGTTACACGTTAGCATACCTTGTTGTCACAGCGAATGCAAACTGCTCTAACATGGTACATTACAGAGACTCGCTTCCACAGTCTCTCAGATGCTGCGTCACAGCTCTGTAAATATATTTCATCTCTGCCCCTGGTCTCCCACTAGTTGGCCACAGTGGATCAGATTCTAGGAAGTTGCACAACTCTGAGAATTTCCACGTACAAGTTTCAGACCACAGAACAGAGCTTACATGTAGGCCTTGCCGTTTCCCTTCTTCATTTCCATGCTCCATGCAGAGGTCAGGGTTGAGGGGAGACATGGGAGGGTGGTGTTAGTCCTCTCCTTAGGGGATCTGTGGGTCTCCAGGATCCTTGTGAGATTGGGCAGCAGCTGCAAAGGGTATACAGGAAGTGGTGATGGCAATAAGAGGGAAGGAACTGTTGTTCTTTGTTTGAGTATGTCAGCGTCAAAGATAGAGATAGAAAACGTGATGTTAAGAGTTCCGTTCCTAAGAAGCGGGTTGGCAGATTTTAAATTAATCTGTAGAAGTATGTTTTTTCTGTCTCCAAGTAATTATGTTCGCAACATAAAAAGTCACCAAAAAAGTCGTTTGAGGCCACTTTTTAAGTGAAACAGTTGTTTTAATTAAAGCTCTGTTAATAACTTCTTTAGTGGGTTTACTTTGTTCCGCAGCTTGTGTGAAGTACTTGTGCGCGGGTTATAAGATCCGTGCGAGCTTGTTGCGTGGTGTTCCTCACGTTGCCTGATGACGTACCGGGGTAAACGGCTAGCGCTACCTGCACAGCTGGTGCAACTCGATGCTCTTTTCCAGGACATTTAGAGAAAGACAGAATGGGGAGAGAGAGAAGGGGAGAAACTTGACCGATACAACAAAGGAATGCTGTGAGGGCCTTCAGGGCACGATTGAAACTACAAAAAAGAGCAAGTCACTGCAGAGGAAACAACAAGAGAAAAGTGATTATTAATGACAAATCCTGAGCTCTGGAAACCGAACAGCGTTCGCCGCGTCTCCCCAGGGCGGGAAAGTGCAACTGTAATAACGCTGACTCCAGCTCAATCTCCTGTAATCTCCACACACATGAGTGTGTGTGTGTGTGTGTGTGTGTGTGTGTGTGTGTGTGTGTGTGTGTGTGTGTGTGTGTGTGTGTGTGTGTGACATTGTTTGTGTATGTGGCCTCCTCCAATTCAGCAGACAGAGACAGGAAATTTTGCCATTCCCCTCCTCCGTCATCCCTTCATCATCTGCCCTGTTCTCACTGCCTGGTGCTGATTGGCTGGGAGGAAAGCAAGGGATAAGGTTTTGTCTTCTAATCTGCCAGCAGATCGCCACTGATGGGCCTCTGTAGAATGGCTTTAGTAAATTACTGTTCCAGCGAAGGGCAAATCCCTTCTATCAGATAGCAGCTCTCTCTTCATCTCTCCCTCCATTCCAAGTCCTGCTCTTTTTCTCTCCACTCTATCAGTCAGGCTTTGACTTTATCTCTTTGTCGCTACCTGGCTACCCCCCTGCCCTTCTGTGTAGCGCCCGCTCTCTACTTTTTTTGTTTTCCTTTCCTTTCTTTACTTTCCCGTTCTTGTCATTCCGATATCCCATGCTGTTCTCCTATTCCACCAACTGCAGTCGACCTGACTCTCTGTGCTCGGGACTCGTCCACCTGTAGTGAAGGAGATGAGTCGGTGTCAGAAGGAGACCTTCTGTGGATTTGCTCTGAGGCTACTCATCAACGTCAGGTCATCACTGTCTGCATGCGATCTGTTGCCTCAAACCCCTGGTGTGTGTTTGTGTATGTTAACAAGATGGACAGGTTGAGAGAGCGGCCATCTTGCTTTGCTCTGTCTGAAACCACACTGAGATAATAGAAGGCCTCCTGATGCAGTGCCTGCAAGACGGTGTTTCCTTTCCATCTTACTTATTGTTTTGCATTCCATGAAAAGATGGAGTGTGATACCTTACTGAAGAAGGGTGTGTGTGTGTGTGTGTGTGTGTGTGTGTGTGTGTGTGTGTCTGTCTGTCTGTCTGTCTGTCTGTCTGTCTGTCTGTGCTGTCTCTGGTCTGATGCAAACTGAGTGGAGTCAAACTTCTCCTGACCTCCTGTATTTATTTAGTTGCAGCTACCTCCAACTTCTCCACAGTTGCATAAAACCACATTCTTGACACACTCCACACACACAGGTGGTGTACGAGGAGAGAGGGAGAGGCCACACACACACACAAACACACACAAACACACACACACACACACACACACACACACACACACACACACGGTTTTATTGCCGTGCTGCTGCGATGAGGCGTCTCAACAAACAAGCCTGACGGTAACCCAGCCCAGCAGACGGACCTGTTTGGTGGCGTTGGTCGTTTGTGTTCTAACCGTTTTATAACCGTGTGTCAGCAGCGCTGTTTGTCTCGTCCGTGTGATCACTCAGCGTTTCCGTTTTCCTCTACAAGTTAGGAAGAACTCAGGTTTATTGCTGACTGGATGAGACTAGAGCTCATTTACCTTTCTGTTGGAGTCAGAGGTAAAGGATAGAAGATATTGCCAACATTGTTCACTGGTCAGGAATACAACTAATCATCACACTTTTAATCATCTGATTGTTTTTTGATCAATCATTAGCTTCAGTTAATGTACTAAAGGTCAAAGCAGTATATCCAGGTTTCTCAAATCCAGGTTTTAACACAACCAAAACTTAAACACAGTGATCTTTTACCAGGTTGATATTTTTATTGTGTATTACACATCTTCTTGAGATACAGCTGTTGACTTAACCATCTGCAAATTAAAAAAACAAACCTTTAACACTCCGGTCTTGACCTGTTTGCTCTGCTGGTCAGTCATGTGTTGATTATACTGAACCCAAACCGCCCAAGTCAGACTGATGAACCAAATCCGATGCGAATGATGGGATGACTTCCGTTTGCTGAGCTCCAACCTGTTTCATCAAGTCTCTCTTGCCTCCCCACCGCTTGCCACACATGCTCTCTCACTTTCTCCCTCCACAGCCCACACTTTTATCACCACGGCTGCTAGCTATCCAGCTCACGCTGATGTCAGAGCCTCTAATCTCCCCCAGCATAAAGGCCATGCAAAGGGAATTTATGTTAGCCTGCCACAGGAAGAAAGGGAGAAGCGCAGAATCGTTTGAGCAGGTTGACAGATAAGACTCTTGTGCTTTCTGTGTGGTGCTTTTTAAGCCATGTTAAGCTGCTTAATTAGACATAATCTACAGACCCCAGACTGAGGCGGAACTAATGAAGTTAAAAGACTCAAATCCCATCCTACCATCACACTCTCCTCCACACCATAACTCGTGCCTCTCAGTTTCATCACTGTGCTCCTCTCTCTGCTGCCTAGCATCACGCTCTGTCTTAACACCAGTAACATTTACCAGACGTCTGTCCTGCCTGCTTGAAATCCTTCATCACAAACAGTCACAACCATGTCGCATCAGAAAAAAAAAAAAAAAAAAAAAAGAAAAGATAACGGTCTTTGTGACATTTTTCCGGGAGCAGGGAAACATTAGCAAATCACGATGAACCCTTTGAAAGGCAAAACATTGTGTGCTGTTCCTCAGCAGTGGTTAAATATCTGCTTCTGATGGCAGAACACGAGGAGTCCAGCGTGCCTCGTCTCGCTTTACGCTTGTTGTCCTGCACATCTAAGCCGACAGTTTCTCTGATAAACTTCCCCGAGAGCAAAAAACACATAACACAAAAACAACCATAATGAGGGTTATCTGAGTCGAGGCACTAATGGTTGCTGCGTTCAAAATTTCAGAAGGTTGAAGCCAGACTGCAAACCTGGGGAGTGTTATAACGAGTTGGCGGTCTGCTGTGTTGTAGCACATTTCTGTCTTCTTTATTCTTCAACCTTCCCTTCCCATCTTACAGTGGAAAAGATTTTCACGTCACACTAATGTTCCCTATTTCATAAGTCCCATTTACACATTGAGCAAAGGTTTTAATCAAAATTGTGTGGCGATAAAAAGCTGAGAGGTCGGTTTATTAGAGGTCTATTAATTACAAGCATAGAGTCAGACTTCTGTCCCGTTCTTCATTCCCTGGAGGTCAGACGTAATGTCCTCGCTGTCACTCTGATTTAACACCACCTCGCCTCTTTTTTCAACCCATAACACCAATGATGACTTGGAATATTCTCCATTTTTTTATCCAACCCCCTTACCCAGTTACAGATCTTTTTTTTTCTTCAGGTGGTCTGATTCCAGCTCACAATAAACCCGTAGCTCTGGTTTGTTTACATATCCCTCCTATCTCTTCATCTGGCAGGACCAGCTTCTTGAGTTTTGCCTGGAGCTGAGCAGCAGCAGTTCTTTTTGTTTCACGGAGGAGCGGCTGGCGTGCTGCGTTGTAAACGTTCATCCTCTCTGTCGTCGGGTTGCTGCTAAACATTGTTGGGTTTCATCATCAGCAGGAATGAGCAGCCACACTGTTGATGGCCTGTCAGAGGATTTCCTTCACCTCTCACACCTCTGCCTCTCCTTCATGCCTTGTTTTAGTCCTCCTTTCTGTCTCGTTGTTACCTGGAGGAATTGTGCTCTTTTACACTGTCTAATCCATTCTCATATTTTTGCACGGTTCTGTAATTAAATTCATTTAGATGAGTAAAATATAAACACAAATCAACCCTTCTCAATTCTAACCTTTATCGGTTTTCAGCTGTAAAAGATTACAGGTGATCTTATTCTCCACAAAAATTCCAGGTTTTCCCAGCGCTCTCTGCCTCTCCCTTCCAGTATCCTGCCCAGTATCCCAGTGCTGTTGAGTGGATCTGAGGTCTGCTAAATTCTGGTCTTGCATGATTAGTCAGTGTGTGATGCTGCAGGCAGCTTTGTTTTGTTGCTGAATGGACAGTTCCGCTGAGAGCACAGGAGACGAGGAGGAGCAGAGGAGGCGGGAGGGGACGGGGAGCAAAAGGGAGGAGTTGGAAAAAGAAAAAAAAAGCAGAAGGATGCTGTGAAAAAAAAAATGACATGAAAGCTCAGGGAGAAGTGTATAAAAGGAACGGTGGGGAAGAGATAAATGAGATGGGAGAAAAGGCTGGAGCTGAAGGGGAAGCAGAAATGAGCAGAGGAGGAAGGACGGTGATTCAGAGGAGAGGAGAGAAAAAGGAATGACCTCTCCTCCCGTGGAGAAGGAAGATAACTGTTTGGAAATGCTGAGGTGGACAGAAGCCATATCGTCCACCGACACAGCACCTGCTCGTCTGCCTCCTCCCATTCATTGACCGACTTTCTATTGTGGGCATCTGTGAGCTTCACTGTGTTTGTCTTGCCTGTTGAGGTGTAATATATGCATTTTTATGCTCACAATACCATTTTTTCCCCCAGCCCGTACGATAGTGGCCTGAAATTTTGCAATTGGAACATGGAAATACACAATAAACCCTTGAATTCCTGCGGTGCACCACTTTAATACATGCATGAGTTGACAGCGTTTATCGTGTTTTTCTGGAAGGATGCACGAAAAATTAGGGTGTTCACTTGCATCCAGGTCAGAATTCTGAAGTTTCAGAAGCTCAGATCACTGCATGTCGCTGGATGGACACAATGACAAAACAGCACCGACAGTCTTATCGGACAGTTACTGTATTTTCCGCATTATAAGGCACACTGGATTGTAAGGCGCACTGACGACTTTTGAGAAAATTAAAGGCTTTTAGGTGCACTTTATAGTGCGGAAAATTCTGTATTCTGACCTGAACAATATTTAAATTTTTAGAAATGTCTTTGTATCCTAACTTCAGGCACAGATTTACCATCTACACTTTATTACCATAAACCAAATGCAAGTGGTAACAGCTTTTCACTTCAAAGATTGATCGAACAAATGGCTTCAATACTTAATAATACTACAAGGAACAATACTGAAAATTTAAGGTGAACAGAAATGTGACATGTTTCTTTGTTCTTTGCACCTCCCTGCGACAGACACCAGGTTCTGGCATCATTCGTGTGAGTTGTGATGGTGTTTGCTACTCGTTTCGTTTATCCCCTTCTTTTTGAAACATCAATTACACACTTTCCCCAACAAAATTGACCTTTTGCTAAGCGTGAACATCACAGTATGTTCTGTTGTTTCACTAACATACGTTTAATGCTAATTAGACACAGCCGACAACATAGTGCTGACAGTTTCCTTTGGAGGAGTTAAATAACTAGATTCAGCTCCCACTTTCTCTTGTTGAAACGAAGTCTATTGTGTAAGTGTGCATCATTTAACCCAACATATTATCACTATAAGCCACGATGAAAGGTGTGACAGGCTTCAGGGCACCCCCTTAAACATTCCTCAGCACCTCCACAGCGCATCACATCACCCGTCTGTCCGATGGCTGTAGACAGATGAGAACAACAAGAAAATGTGGAATTCATCTTATTTAGCATGGGAAAATATTTTTCTGCTCTCTTGTTGTTTTGTCCATATTGTGCTCTTCTGTATGTTTGTAATAATGTTTTAGATGGAGTAAAGCCCACTGTGACTGTTGACAGCGTCGGCTTGTTAGCACTGATGAGGCGGGTGAGCGCTGAGTGCTGTAGGGTTGATGGAAAGACGAATCTGCAGTATTTTTCTGTACCACATGTGTCTGAATTCAGCAAATCTCTTTTGATATATTCAAGGTTGTACACTAAAATGAAAATATGACAACGCTAAGCCCCCCAGAGCTCCCTCTTCACCGGCGCTAAGCCGCACTTCCTCTTTCATTGCCTTTCTCCTCACACTATCTCATTCCTTTGTCCAATAAGGGATTCTTCTTTTGTTTCTGCGCCTAATTTTTCCTCTTGCTTCCTTTATTTGTAACTCCACATGTTTCCAGTCCCCCCCCCACTATTTCACAAATGGCTTGTTTGATAGATGATTGGAAGAACACAAACACGCAAACACTGAATTAAAGAAGCACCTTATCTCTCCTACCAGAGACTCTTCGCTCATGTGATGAATAATATATGGAGATCGAGGCGTGTACACACACACACACACACACACACACACACACACACACACACACACACACACACACACACACACACACACACACACACACACACACGTTAGTGGTGTTGCTGCTGACATGGGCTTTTGTGTGCTGTGTTTTTACTGTCTGTAACACAGCCTCTACGTGTGTCTGTGTGTGTATATGTGTGTGTGTGTGTATATGTTTGTGTGTGTGTGTGTGTATGTGTGTGTGTGTGTTTGTGTGTGCACACGTGCTCGCTCTGCTGACTGCTGTCACTGTGGAGCGATGTGGAGTCTCCAGGGCCAGGCGATGAATGGGAGTGTTGTCATGAGTTGGGTCCAGCTGCCGTTTTGTTGACCTCGTGCTGCGCGTTCCGCTGTTCCACCAATGGCCGCTGCGTGTACGGCTCAAGCTAGCCAGCCCAGCTGGGTTCTTGCGGTGATGTGGCTCAAACAGAACTCCTCAAATCTGAGATGGAGTTAAAATGTTAATGCAGCGTATGCCCGCGATCAGGGTGTCAACAAGTAGGAGAATACTGCTGATGGTCAGAAGCAACGTAGACCCGTGTGGAAGTTGTACATGACAACACGCAGTGGACATGACATACAATAGAAGAATTCACTTCATTGACATGGATGAGCGTGTGTATGTGTGTGTGTCCATGTGTGTGTGTGTGTCTTTGCGTCTTTGCCTTTGAGGCATGAAGAGAAGGTGTCTACTGTGCCAGCATATCGCTATAACACGGTGTGTGAAGTGTGCTCGGAAAAATGCTGTCAGGGCAAGATAATTTTCCTCCAATTTCCTTCAGGATACGGCGTCGGCATGAATGTACCTCCCAGCTGTATGGTGCACACATAGTGTGTGTGTGTGTGTGTGTGTGTGTGTGTGTGTGTGTGTGTGTGTGCGTGCGAGAGAGGGAGAGATATATCTGAATAAACCCATTGTTGAGTGTGGAGATCTTTCTCCCCCAATTGTTTTATGCATCTATACTGGTCCCACTAGCATATTTACACACACAAACACACACACACACACACACACACACACACACACACACACACACACACACACACACACACACACACACTCCTAGGCATCTGCGTTAATGTTGGTTATGCTTCAGGCATAATGTCTAAGAATATTCCATAAATATTAAATGACATTTGAGACGTTGGTGATGTGTTACTGGTTTTTCTATATGGTCAGGTCTGACCTTGCGAGGCAAATGGTTTAGTCAAATGTTTTGTTTAAATTATGGTTCTTAAAATAAAATTTAAAAAAACGTTAATGTTATTCTTTGATTTCCTTCTTTATTTTTCTGTGAGCCACAATTTTTTGGGGTCCAGCTGTTAAAGATCTGAGAAGCCACACTAGCTCGCATTTTGTGTAGTGAGGAGTGTTGTTGTGAGGTTGTTCTGGTTTGCAGGAGAGCCAATGGGCATGACTGTGCATAAACGGTTGGGTTTATAGTCTGGGAGGCTTCATGCGTCTCCTGTTTGGTGTGACTCCTCTTCACGCCCCATGCAGGTTGGCTTACAGAGTCTGACAGCTGCCATCTATGAAACATCCACATCTTTTCTTTCTTTGATGGAGAAGTAAGTGAGCAGTGTGTAGACCTTCAAAGCGTGGCAGTGAAAGCCACCAATCAGAGCCTTCTTACTGACACAAACTGGAAACAAGAATTTCTGCTATGATGGGAACTTTCTCGGCTCCTTGATCTTGATATGTATTATATTTATATCTCTATTCGGGCTTGTAAACAACTTGTAAAAAAAAATCTGATTGTCCCATATGATTTTAATGAGAATCGTCACATGCACATTTTAATTTAATTAGAACTAGCCACTAGCTGACACTACAGCTAGTGGCTGAATAGCTGTAGTGTCAGGATCTTTTCTTCAGTGATATATCCCAGTCGATGTGTGTGACTTTATCCACAGCGCATGATTCTTTATTTTCATCCCCTTGCTTTTATAATTATTACATTTATTTAGTTTTGTGTGATTATTTTATTTAGAACAGGTCAGTAACACTGTGTCAGTGGTAAGGCTTAGTGTCTAAGGCATTGTTGTTTCTCTCCTCATCTGTTATGGATGCATTTGTATTTTTCATACATTCTTAGTCTGAATTCATGCAAAATTCAGCAACGAGTTACATTCCTGCAGAGTTTAGACAACGTGTGGATGTATTTATGCGATACAGAGCATCACCATAATTTGTTGGGCTCTTGCTTGGCCCCCCACCCCATCCTTACACAGTGTTTTGTTGAAATTATTTACATTTTTTGTAGACTATAGTAAGACCAAGTAAATATCTCAAATCTTTGAATTTGAAAACGCTATTGTCATAATAGGAGAAAAAATCGACACAGAAGGCATTTGCTTATTTTCATCAGTAGTTGAAATATATAGGAAAGCTTCCATTTTACTCCACACAACTTTCAAGAGTAAGAATGTCAAGTCTAAACTAACTCATTCCACCATTTATTTTGCAAAACTTTTTTTTTTTCCCCCCCACAAAAGATAACAACAAAATCACAGTAAGGTTTTGTGTATTTTTGGACACACAGTCACACAGACATGCTCTCACCTCCCTGAGCTGCATCAGGCATCTAAATGGGAATCTGACTGGAGGTAAAAATGTCCTAATGTAAAGCAGCCCAGCAAACACACAGCCTGACAGGCCAGTTAATGGGGAGATGAAGGGATAGGATGTAATAGGCAGCAGAGAAAGAATAGTATATTTATTTAAGCAGGGCAATATTTACCAGCCTAGACAATATCAGATTGTGTTTAAATCGGCCTTGATGTTACTCACAGCATCAGTTGCCTTTTAGCGCTTACTTAATTCGACTCATTCATTATCCCCTGATTGTGCCAAGAGTTTGATTTAGCTGCTATCACAGGTTGTTTCTACAGAGGCAAGGGCCTCACTTGAAAAGCTAAACATAAGACTAGTTTGTGGGATTGGAGCCAAGAGCGGCCCTCCGTCGCTGCCACGCACCACGATCACCAAGGATTGTAAAGGAAGGCACCGCGTTTAAAATGAACGTTATTTGTGAGAAAGAGAAGTTGAGGGTTGCAAATGATTTTTTTTCCCTCTGTCATAAAGTTGAATAGCTCCGTGCTCCATGTGACTCAGCTCACCACTTTCCCTTTAGTTCTTGTCCAAGGACATTTAAAAGCTTTCTCTTCCTCTCTGCACTCTACCACCATGGCAGCAAGTCTCCAGAGTGCAATTGGAACAAAGCTTTATCTGTCTTAATTTGTTTATTCCGCCAACCCCCCCCTTCCCAAGTAGATCTTATCGTGTTTTAGTGTTTGGTTGTCCCCACCTGCTATGTAGACCGACTTATGAAATGAGTTCCCTCCCGGTCATTCCCGATCTGTGTGTGCAAAGGCTTTTGCGCACACAGATCACACACTTCCTTTATCTCTTGTCATTAAAAAAATTAAACTTGTTGACCGACTCAACCCCCCCACCCCCCAGCTCAAATTCCCATGGAGACCAAAGAAAAACTGAAATGGAGCAAAGTGAGCTTGAGAGATTGTCAGAGAGAGAGACAGAGATAGAGATGGAGAGTCTACTAAGTCCCCTGATGTGTGTTGAGTGGACACTGGCACATTAATCCTACTTCAGCTTCACACAGTAAAGTAAGGACCTTGGACTGCCCTCATCACTGGACAGACGTGTCCCCGGGGGGAGAGGTCAGGCCATCATGGATCAGAAAGGCTTAAAAACGCTTGGCTGGGCTGTGTGTGTGTTTTTATTTGTGTGCTGTGAATTTTTGTCCTGGGTTTTGCTCCATTTGACCCTAAATTTTGCATTTATTAGAATTATACGAAATATAGGGATGTATATATACGTAGAAGCAACACGAAGCAGAAGCATTTGTGGGCTGCACTGGAAATAAAAACATTTTAAAATGTCAGACCAGCCTACGCACTTAAGAGAGACCCAGGAGAGGTAAACCAAGGTATACCTCTACAGGGAGAAATATACTTCAGCTGAAATGCCTCAGTAAAAAAAATAAGACAAGTGGCCTGTCAATGGGAGATAAACACAGTGATTCTAAACAATAGTTTGACATAATAAACCTACAATTTAAAAGAGATTGATAGGAGAAGGAATTCTTTTTTAAGGGCTTATGGCTGCCTGTATTCAGGGAGTAACCTTTTGAAAACACCCCTTATTGCTCATTATTGCTGACCCAACATCTCCAACATGGCAGCCAGGGCAAAGTTTGTGGCATTCCTGGTGTCTTTGTCATAAAGACGGTGAGGAGACCCCCCATAGTGAAGTCCTGGACAACTAACGCTCCTGGATGTTTCATGAGCATTAAAAAACGAGCAATGATTGATTGTTGTGAACTGCATCATGTGACCATAGTATTGCATTTATGGTCACGAGTCTGTCATACAGTAACATGTGATTGCATTATTTTAGTGTTGTGTACTCAGACGTGTCCGGTAATTTCGACAATTACAACTAATTGCAAATATCATAATGTTTTTGTCTTATGTTTTTGGCTTATTATAATGTGATCAAATCTTCCTGTTTTTAAAGTAGTTGCACACTTTAGAAATGTCACCAAAGTACACCTGAAATCAGGGGCGTCCAACTCATTTTCACTGAGGGCTACATCGGCATAATGGTTGTCCTTAAAGGGCCAGATGTAACATATAAATGTAAATATATGTAACTCAGTGTAATGTAACTACTCAATAATGTTAAAAAAGATGCTGAATTTATTCCTTATTCAAGTTACAAACATGACAGTTGCACAGATTTTTTTTTTTTTTTGCTTGTTTCTCTGTTATAACATAAATTCTTTTAATTTGTCAGGTTATTCCATCAATCCAGGATCAAACTATCCAAGAGAATAAAGAAAAATAACATCAAACACAAGCTATGATATTAACTTAATTACTTACTTAGCTTAATTACTGCATTGTGGGAAATGTAGTTTCTGGTCAAAAAGCAGGCACTTGACCTGTTTATTTTTAGACACTCTGACCTTTTATGCTCTCGCGGGCCACGTAAAATGATGTGGCGGGCCACATTTGGCCCCAAGGCCTTGAGTTTGACACACGTGCCTTAAATGATTCCGTTGCAGTTTAAGGTATGCAGTTGAAGTTTCATTAGCTTTACAACTTTACCCACTTTCTTCTAAAGCAAAAGTCCATGTTTTTGTTCCATAAGCCAGTGATGTCAGAGAGAATACGGGGCGCATCAGCTGATCTGATTGGCTCGTGAGAGCATGTGAGAACTCTGACATGAGGTAGTGAAGAAGAGCGGTGCCAATCAGAGGAGAGAAAGCCGGGCGGTGAGAGGAAGAAAATCGTGGAAGGAGTCTTGGCATCGATACTAAGTAGTGAAATTTAATTGTGTGTGTGTGCATGTGTCTGTGTGTTCAAGGGGCAGGAGGTACGGGGTTGACTGGGATCAGAGCCTGCTTTTAGAGCCAACGTGGTTCCTTTCCTGTTTCAGTGGAGAGAATAGTCTAATTCTCACCCCCAGCCTTTTCCTGAGATATTTTCTTCTTCCGGTCCCGGAGTGGGAACAGACCAGACATGGCATAGAAACCAGTTTGAAGCAGAACGGTTAATGTACCGGTATACAGTACATGAAACTTTTAGAAGCGAGGGGGAGGACAAGGTCCACGGAATTCATGTTTGATTTTTTTATTCTATGCGGGATCATCTATGTTTGCTGCCTGTCATTCCATTCTTGAGATTTAAACATTCGTATATACGTTTTCAGAGTGTAGACTCAAAGACAAGTCTGTGGCATCTCAGGCTCTAATCTGCTCCCCGGCCTGTTTTAACAAATCCAGACTTAAGTTGTAGATTATTGTTGCAGCTGCTGGTTTCCTCCAGCTGCCAGCACCCTTTCTACGGTCACTCAGTCCTGCCTTAAGCCAACAGTTGTGTCTTCCTGGGTTACAGTAGGCCTGTATGGCGTATCATTTCCTCATCTGCGTCGCTGTGTGCCTACGTGCTATTGTCATGTTGCTGGACGACCGATGCCAAGTAAAGCAAATCAACTCACGCCACAACTTCTGCTTCTTGTTCATGGTTCTCTTTTCCCATGACTGGTCTCTGAAAGAAGCCCATCTGATAGAATATGATGTATTCATATCTTTATACAATTAGTTCATTATACAACTGAGTGACATGCAGGCTCTTCACAAACTTAACGTCTCAAAGCCTCCAGTGTGTAGACTGCTTTATAAACTCATCACTGTATGTGTTTTATTACAAAGAGAAATGTAAAACCAACTCCTCAGGCTTGTTGTGTCTCCCTTTTCCTGCCTTTATGCTCCGCTAATGCCCCCATGGCTCTGGTATTATACTACACATGGCTACACAATGTGCAGGATGTGTACATTGTTAAGACGTTTCTGAACCACTTACGACTTAACAAGCTTCACACAGCTGTGAAAAAAGAAGGCCGTAGACGCTGGCATCGTGTTCTCTACGGTGAGAAGAGATAAGCACCGTTGTAGGATGTCTCGTTTCCTTCAATATCAAATCATCCACTCAGTGCTCTGACGCTCCCTTCATGGCCGTATCATGTGAATACATTAAGGCCAGTGGTGATAACATTAATCTGTTGGCCATGTGATAAACTGCTTTGTTTTTATGATTTCTCTTGCGTTCTCAACTTCTGTGCCAAAGAGCTAGTCGATAAGAAATATGACAAGTGTATTCACAGCTGCAAACTGAATTCCACAGAATTAGCATCTATTTAAAATCACATGGAATACGATTATGTATAAAGAAGCCCATTTTTATCATAGATGCACAAGAACATACTTTCAAAACATGTGGTGAAAACTGACTTACAATGAAAGGCTGCTCTGACTGTGATATAGACGCAACCAACTGGCCGGTGGCTCATTAAAGCCCAGCTCACACTACAGGGTTTCACCGTCCTGACCGACTTTGAAACATAACACATCTCTCAAATCTCAGACATGCACACAGTATAAGATTAGAAAATAATGGAAGGGATCACACATTGCAGGATTTCATTCTCACGCCCGGGGGAGCCTCATATAATGAGCAGACCTCACTGATATTTAGAGTTACAATGCGGATCATTGCGTCAAACATGTTTAAAAAAACAAAAATGACCATAGTGTACCCTAGAGCAGATCGGAAGGAAAATACCTCACACTACCAGAGAATCTGGGCTCAAACAGCGACACTGACCAAAGTCCCGACTAGATATGCCCCCTGATCGTCTGGAGGGGTGAATCACGGTGAAATTGGACCATTCTCCTGAAGCGTGAGCCCGGATTAAGTGAGCCTCACTGGGCAGAGCTTGGCGGGATTCGTCACTGCTGGAGCCGGGGACAGAACTGTGAAGAGCAGTAAAGTGTGGGACTGTTGTGGCACTCCAGTGGATGTCTGGAGACTGATTTAATACTGATGACAAGGCACAACTCCTGTAACCTCTTTAAGAGCCTGTCGGCCCTTTCCATTCAGACTGCAGAGGGAACCCAGGGGTGAACTCCTCCAATAGTGCTAAAAGGTGACACGTTAGCATATGCATACCGTGTTAGAGCGTGCTTTCCCCATCGGAACATTGAAGAGGCTATATTACCGCTAGGAGCCATTATATCATGGAACGGTTAATTAGTTTGTCTTACTTTTGACAAAAGTCAAGGTACGGCAGAAAAAGAGAAAGAAGCTCTTGGAAAAATACACCAGTAGTGGAAGAAAGAGACAGAGGAAGGTTTGGGGGTGGGGGGGAGACCTCATAGCCATCTGCCTTTGTGCCAGCGGTTACTATGGCAACCAGTAAAGAGATATTAACTTTAATTTACACTCTGGCAGGTTCAGGTGTTTTCAATTGTCATTAGATGTTTTTCCCTCTGCAGTGACTCACCCATCGCTGGCAGCCGTCCTCCACTTTATTCCGGGCTGTGTTTTGTGTGCTGTGTACATTTCTTTTAGATGCCTCAGAGGGTGTTTGCTCAACTTAAGTAAGACCCATTGTGAGGTCGTTTCATACAGAGGAGATGCCGCGTGACACCGTTGTGCCTTTTAGACGTCGAGGAGGAGTGTTGTTGTCGGACGACCCACCGAAAGAGGAAAAATGTGATAAGAGAAGGATTTCAAGAGGAGACCAATGGAACAGAAAAGAATTGATTGAATGAACTGGAGAGAACGTGGAGAGCAGAGAGGTGGAGAAAGTGGTTGTCATTCCCTCTTAACAAGAGCTTATATCTTTCATGTTGAAGCTTGTCAGGGCTCTAGCGGCAAGAAGTGCAGATGAGCGATTGTGAAGTAGCCCTGTCCGTGTACCATTAGCCAACCACAAGGGCTAAGCACTTACCAGAAGCTCCTTGTGTTAACCTCCCTCCCTCCTTCTTCACCCTCTCTCTTCCTCCTCTTCTACCTCACTGAAAACCATTCTTGTAGTAAAATAACATTTTTCATGGTCTCGTTTATGATTTCAGGCACTTCTTTTCCTTTCAATACATCCACTGATAGCGAACATTTCATGCTCTCTGTGGCTCATTAAATTTTTGTCTCATTATGTGGACTTAGTTTTGAAAGGTTTCATTTAATGATGGAAAATGATTTACTTTTCTTTTAGTCGTTTAACGTTAATAAAAATACCCCACCATTGTGCTCTATTGTCTGCAGACAATAGAAACCTCTCAAAAATCATTTGTAGTTTCAAAATCTGCAAGAATTTTCTAAACGTTGGTCAATTTTCTTCTAGGTAAGAAAAGCATTAAACTGAAGCAATTGCAAAAAGTCAGTATATTGATGTTGTGGCTGTTTCTATTATTTGAATGGTTTTGTTTGCCCTCAGCTTGTCAGAACCAGTTGTCGGTGCAGCATCGGTTTATTACTGATGGCTGCTTTATTAGCCTTTCGCTAAGCAGGGAAGGATTGAGGGGATTGACTGGAGATGTGAGTGGAAGTGGCACCTATTGACTAGTTCGTCTTGTGCCAACTGGTGGGGTGTGATGATGCTATAAGGATACCGCTGCTCACACCAGCTCATTAGCGCCTCGGCTTTGCACACGAGAGCATGAAAAGCACAGGCTGGCTTTCACTGTGTCGATGCACAAGTGTATACCGCATTTTCACTGCCAAGACGCTTTCTTAGCTTCCCAGCGTTCCGTTGGAACTGGCTTATGTTTTCTTCCACTTTCCTTCTGACCCCTGGATCCTCATTATTGCAGTTCTTTTCATATTTAATTGGGATTCAGTTGTTCTTCAACACTTCTGATGGCAGAGAAGTGAAAAAAAAAAAAACCTGCTTTGAAACACTTAATTAAAGCATCAGTAATTTAAGCAGCAAGCAGGTGTGTCAAAGGGCATTTGTATGTGTTAGAGGAGAATGCGCCGTATACATGTCGGAGCATATGGTGTAGGTGTTGGCTGCTGGTTTGTATGTGTGATGACCATCTGTCACCTAGTAACAGTTTGGGTGATCTCTAGATGATGTAAATCTCCCTGCAGAGATCATAAGACCTGATTATACGTGAGAGCCGCAGGTCGGAAGTCCAGATGGAAAGACGTGAGCCACGTTATCCAGATAATCAGATCGAGAAGGGCGAATATTGTTTTCTCGCAGTTGAAGAGAAATAAATGTACCGTATTTGAAACGCGGCTACTTTTAGTTAAATTTATCATGGCTGATAGCGGTGACACACATTGTGCTTTATTTAAAGATCTCGCTCTGTTAATTCTCAATAAAGTAGTATTTCTATATGAATGTAGGTTTCATTTAGTTTGGGAACAAAGACCAAGTAGAGCTTTTCATCCACTGGTGTGCCCCACACATAAATAAATACAAATGATGTATGACAGTCTGTATTTTGACAGTTTCTTTGAAGTCAAATTTCCCAGCATCAGCTATTTTGCGCCGGCCATTCTCCTCTTATCCTTCCACTGTCTACAACAGGAAGCAGGACACGCATTAGACACAGGTGAGCTCAGCCCACGAGTTGTCAGATGGAAACTTTCAGTCACAATGAGGCGAAACAATAGAAGCTTTGAGGCTGCCGTGAAGTAGTTGTGCCAAGCGATACTGGAGAGTTCAGTTCGACCATCTCGGCCTTTGCGGCTGTAGAAGTGACAGAAATGAAATGCTGGTGGCAGCAGCAGCATCGCTTCATGAGCAAGCTAAGATCCCGTGTCAGTCACCATCTGGAGAACACACCCAGCCCATCTATGAAGCGTCTATCCCCGCTGAGGGTGAGCTCTCCACTGTAAATGGGTAATAATGACTATTAGATGGAAGGTAATGTCACCAGTTGATCTCGCGCTCTCATGTTGTATATTTATGCAGATGAATTGTCTCTGCCTGCCAGTGGGAAATGTAAGAAAATTTTGAATTGTATAATATTTTATTAAGACATTCTCTCTCTACATGAGCCTCCTGTGGTTATTCAGGAAATGTTGAAATCCTTTTCTGGCCTTTCATCGAGGAAATCTATTATGCATAGTTTGATTTTTCTTTTCCTTTTCTTTTTTTTTGTAAACACAGGATGTGTGGGAAACTATTTTAGTTCTGATAGTTTTCTTCAAATGAAGCTCAGGCCTCAGTATTTAAAGATGAGGGGAGCGAGCGGCTCTGAATTCAAACACACACCTACACAAAATCCCTGCCGACCTGATTACACAAGGAGTTAAACTTTGAGGCTCATTCAAATGACAGATTAGCAGCTGTGCTTGAAGACCCCCCCCCCTCCCCTACACCCAATCCCTGTCCCCCCATAAGAAGAGAGCAACAACATTCTGTCATCCGGAACCACAAAGCTGCTGCGTGTTTGTGTTAAAGAATGCAAGAACGCCGTGTCTCCTGTGGAGTGTGTTGGACATATTGGCGTACTGCATCTGCCCGCGCTGCAGCTGTTTATTTGTGTTGTTGCAGAAGAGCAGGACAGCTGTACTGGATGTCTGAATCTGTGTATACAGTTGTGCTGATGTTGACAAGCCTTCCAGCAGGAGAGCAGGGATCAGATGTATGCTAATATTACAAGCAGACTAGTCTGCTAGTCTGACAGGGGCTGGGCGGCGAGGTTAGGTATTACCGCAGGAGAAGATGGAGTTCGGCGGAGATATTCTAAGACTGAGAAATATATGGACAGGAAATATAGGGGGAATTAGGTGAGGGCCAAGGGGCATTGAAAGAAATGAGAAGTGAGGCTGTTCATGCCTGGCAGAGGGAATTAAGTGGGAGGGAGAGTCGAGGCCCACAGATGAGCTTTTGTGCCAAAAGAAAACATAGAGGCTTTTCTGTCTTTCCGACCGCGCAGGCAGTCAGTTGTTGTGGACGTTGTTTATGTTGTGTAGCCTGTCGAGCAGATTTTTCTATCTACCAAAGTGTGTAGAAAGGGGAAAAAGCTTCCGACAGACAGTTACCGTACATCCAAAGGAGCATTACAGTTTTTCCGCACTATAAGGCGCACCTAAAAGCTTTGAATTTTCTCAAAAACCGACAGTGCCCCTTATAATCCAATGCGCCTTATAAACCTTATGAAAAAGGTTTAAATAGGTCATTCATTGAAGGTGCGTCTTATAGTCCAGTGCACCTTTTAGTGCGGAAAATACTGTGCTGTTTTCATTCTGGAGTGTTTTATCATGTGTTTGAAGAAAAAGTAATAAAATGTAAAAATACAAAAAAAAATTAGTTGGACGAAGATGGCCAATCAACGGAGATTTTAAAATTTTCAATCATACATCTTATTAAAAAAAAAAAAAGAAAACATGGGAAGATTTGAGAAAGAAAAAATATTTTGTCAGTTTTGTATTGATTAATCAAACAGTAGATTGATCGATTCCTCTTTTTAGACCAATAAATGAGTGAAAATCATTGTAGAATCAAGGTTCGTGACTAAAATCAATCACTCAGTCGTGCATGTCAGCATGTATTCATGTGCTGCTCCTTTCTAGCTATTGTTGTCTACGTTTCCAGCACATTATATTTAGCAGCGCTATCAGAGGCCTTCTGGTTCAGTTGAAGAGGTTAAACCATGGTGACACACTCCTCCCTCGCCCTTCTTGCTCTCTTCTTCCACCCCCAAACAGGCTGCTCAACCTTTTGAAGATCAGGCCTTTATCAGACTTGAACCTGACTCTTTCCTCTGTCGCTGCTCCCTGAACTCATCACTTATAGTCTAGAATTTCAGATAAATCTGCGAACACGGTCTCTCCATGTCCTCTCTTATATCCTGCATTCCCGATTGTTGACTGAATGTTTGTTTGTTTACTGTCTTTGTCCCTTCGTATCCATTTTTTTTCTGCTCTTATCCTACATCCTTCCTCCTTCTGTCTGTCCACCTTCCTCCTCAGGGGGTCTATCAGTGTCTCTGCAGTACCAGGACTGGAGAGGAAGGGGAAGTGAACTCATAGCTGAGAGCCCGTCTACATGGCACTTTGCCTTTAGGTCACTTTAAACTGTAGTTCACAGATAACCTGGGTCATAACTGGCATGTATGGAATGAATTATATATTGTATCGTTGACTTGTTGCACATGTGTGGTTCTGTTGCTGCAGAGTATCGCCATAGTGACGGACCATTCTCTACTTTACCTCTGTATGTGAAGATGCAACAGTTCTGCTATGTTTATAGTCTTATTTTGGTACTTCTCTGCATCTCATCGGCATCTCTGATTGTTTTTCACCTGGTTATATCCTCATTCCATCAGATTGCGTTAATGGACAGTCAGCATATTCATAATCCAGCAAATGGAAAGATGGAAAAAGACGTAGCTAATCCATGTTGTTAATAATCCCAGTCAGAACTAACCAGCTGTCCTTGATCGTAGTCAGGGCGGTTGGTGGGCTGTTCGGGTACAACATTAGTACTCCTATGTGCAGATGAGAGAATGATTAACTGCGTATTCTTGATCATCTGGATATCTCGGCTAAAAATATCGTGATGGAGAAGCGTTGGATCAGCGTTAATATCCATGAATGTTCTGAAGGTTGCTCAAAGCTGTTTCTAGTTTTTCTGATAGATGAATTATCACGTAAATAAATGAATATTTAAGTGAACAAGTCTGCATGGATTTTATCACATAACATCTGATTGCTGCAGGATTTTTATTTGATTTAGCCATGAGGCTATGATCAGGTTCATGTTTTAATGTCAATGGAGGCGGTACACACTCTAAGGTTTGCCTTGTCTCATATAGGAAAAGAAGTGCTGCTTTTGGATTTTCTCGTGTGATACGTCTAGTGTATTTTGTGCACATTCCACATGTGAAATGCGTTACTAATGGGGCGAGTGTTGATGTTGTCTTTTGGTGAGTGCACGCATACAAATTTCCTCTGTCTTTCCATGTTGTATTTCCTGTTTGGTGAGTGATAATTAGATGTGTTGCATTTGTGGAAAGAGACAGTTTATTCTGTTTGCATCGTTCTCAGAGCATTTAGGTGTGTGAAGCGTCATCAGTGCAGACGCTATTACGTCTGATTTCAAATAATCGTTTCACATGTATTCCTACTTGGCCTCATGTTTTCGCCCTCATCTTCATCAGCCTTATTTTAGTGCATTAATTTGCAAGTCTTTCTGCCCACATGTATTGCATGAGCACAAACCTTAGCAGGAAGGAGTATCAGTGTAAGGACTGCCCCACCCAACGCTCAACCCAGTCCCCTGCCCACAACCCTAGTTTCTCACTAATGGACCACAAGCCTCCAGAGAGTGGGATAACACAGGGGGAGGAAGATTATGGTAAAGAATGATGGAGACGGAAGGGTAAGACTGAAAAAAATGTTGACAGATGGAGATGAAAAATCTATATGATGAGGATAATGCTGTGGGCGAAAGCACAGGAGAAAATACAGGAGAGCCGAGCGGAAGCACAACTGGTTGCACATTTGAATCCTGCAGTTTTTGACTGAAGTAATGGGAACCTTAGAGAATAAGAGAAAGAAGGAACGTTTCCCTGCTGCCTTTCTATCATCATTATCACTGTCACACTGCTTTATTACTATTTTATGACCTTTATTTCTGTCAACTCCAGCCTTCTGGTTGTTCTAAAACTGAACAACCAGAGGGTGTGCTGAGAAACCACATATGTGGACCTCCTCCTTTGTCCTTGATTTGCAGTTTTCAAGATGAGCTTTATTGTGTTCAGTAAAATGTATCTGATAGTTTAACATTGTGTAAGTTATTAACTTGAAGATATCCTTGATATCTCTAAGCATCCCTTCATATTAGAATTCTGTCAGCACTTCATTTGAATTCAATTAGAAAAATCCATCCTGTCTACAGCTTCCAGTAAAAACTGTTGTGCTCCATCTTTCACTCACCTGTTTAACTTTCCACAACTGCTGTTTTGGATGTTTCCTCTTTCTGTCCGTGTCCATTACCCTCTAAATGTACCTCAAGCTGCTGACTTACTTTTGTCTTTGTCATGTAGTGAGTGTACGTCCACCCGATGAAGACTACAGAGTGTTTCCTCATTAGCAGCGTCTTTCTTGCTGACTTTTGCGGCACTTGTTAATGATGAACTTCACACCTGTCATCAGCGTTAGTTTAAGGCTACACTCCTATTACCTCGCAAATGAATATTTATCTCCTCTCCCCCACCCCCGTGTCCTTGAGACAGTTAGTGACCTAGAAAGGTGGGGGTTCAGTCATTGTGACATTGCTGTCATACGTGTGTTTAGACTGTTAGATTAGATAAACTTGTCATTGCTTGTAAGAGAAAAAAGCAAGAAGACGTGTTAGACCCTGACCCTCACCACAGCCCAGCCCCTCTTCCCTGAGAGGATTCCAATGTGAGTCTCACATGACCCAGGCCACTGACCCTTCCTGTCTCCCCCCCCCCCTTCCCCCTACTCATTCTGCCTCATACTCCCATTTTCTCCATATGCACAAATGCCTCACCATCTTTCTCCTCCCCCAATTCCTTACACTCTTTCCTGTATCTATTCTGCCCCCCCCCTTCTTTTCTGCTCCTCTTGTTTCAGGGTCAGAGGTAGATGCACCACATGTCCTAACCTATCTCTGCTTCAGCCCAGAGTAGCCCCAGGCTTAAGACAGCGGTATGCTGTTGGACATGCGTATCAGACACCAGACCCTGTGCCTATAGACAACAGACCTGGGAGACCTTCTTCCTGAGCATTTAAGAACTGGACTGCTGCAAGCAGTCTTGTTGAGTTTAGGCAGAGACTTTATAGATCTGCAGAAATAGGAACTGTTTTCCTTAAATGGCTGCATCTACTGTGTATTAAATGCTGCGCTTAGAATCCTGCCAGTAGAAAGGCCACTGAAACAAGCTGAAGTGTTCAGTTTTAGTGTCGTTTGCTGAATCTGTATTATAGGTCTCTGTCGGTTTGCCTTGGGCACAGCAGTCAGTCCCATGATGCATTTTTGTTTTCCATTATAAGGTGCTACTCTGTTCTAAACATCACATCTTCAGATTGAATCCTAAATGGCCCCTTTGCTCCTTGAAATGACTGACCAGAAAAAAAAAAATTGCATTGGGTCTCCTGTTTTCCATTCCTTTTGAGGATATTGCAAACAGGCCTCAGCTCTTTCTCTCACACACACAGCCAGCCTGCACTATGTTAGTGTACTTGTTGACTGTCACAAAATGTGTATGAACTTGCACACACGGCATTCACACGTAGGAACATTGTAAGACAAAGATGGAGGTCAGTGAAGCAGATGTTAGCAAATGCATCTATGAGAATGTTAAGCACAGCTAACCTCCAGGCCCGTAGGGACTTAAATAGAGTTTGACTTTATTTTATCCAGACGCTCGCATGTGGTCATAAATATGACCCATTTCACACATGACGTGTTGACCACCAGAATGTTTCATAAGATAAAAATGATTTTTTTTGTGTGTGAGTATAGAGTTGTGCATTTTTATATGTAAGTATATGGGTCGCTTGTGCTGATGTGGGTTTACATGCGTGCTTCCATGATTATTTTTGTGCAACCTGAAGGCAGCCACTTCAGGTTTGTCATCAAGGTTCATTCTGTGTGACTCACAACAGTCTTGGCAGTATCAGAGCTTATTAGCTCCCATGTATGTATTTATTGAATGGATTTCACATGCCACCTTTTATTTTTGTCTGTGCATATTTTCAGACGGTTACATGAACCAATTAGATGCATCTAGGTGCAACGATCATTATAATGTAGGGGGCAGGGAATGTAATTCAACAGAATTCAGCCGTGGACTCAGCATCCACTGGGATTCGGAATGGACTCTAAGATCGGCATCATTGTATAGAAACAATTAAGAGCAACCGCTTCCTATGTTTCCTTGCACGGTTTACGATTTTGATTATTACTGGGCTCTTTTTATATGAAGTGTAATATTTAGAGTGTTCTTTGCTCCTGGCAGTGTTGTGAGAGGACAGCCACAAAACAAACTCCATTTTAAAGCGGAAAAATTTATTATAGGCTCATATTTTTTCGCAGTAAAAACTTCTGCTACACCACCACTGACTGATTTGCCCCAAGCAACTGGCACACTTGTCATTCACTCAGACAACTAACCCATGATGAAGTGATAAGTGTAGATATCCATGCACAGACTGGCCACATCCCTCAGTGCACATTCTTCATCTTCTGTATGAATACTTGAATGCCAGAGATTTCTTACTATATTGTCTTTGGGGAGACAAGAAAATCATGAACTTTGTTTTTTTTCTTTTTTGGTGTGCAAAATGTGATGCTGCAGCTTTTCTTCAGACATGCTGCTATTATTGTTTTCAATTTGATTCTCCCATGTCTACACCACATTCACATTTCTTTCCTGGGAAATTGTTGAAAAAATCATAATACATACATTTTGATATTGCTTCCTTTTTTTGCAGACTAACAAAGTAAAAACAGTGTAAATTGTTCTTTTAATAAATTCCATAAATATAAAGTTTTGTCTTAACTCCTTATTTTGAGCTTTGATTAATGGAACTCAATTTATGAATTAAAAATATCCTGGAGTCAGTTTGCCACTCCTACCACCCTCTTTAATTGACTACCCCTGTGTCGTAGGACTGATATACAGTACTGTACTTTCAAGTTCATCTTTATGCATCCAGTGTTGTCCGAAAACCTCAGTTCAGTGCCAATGAAGGCTTCAACTGCTTTTTGTTCTCTCTGTCAAAGAGTTATTTGTGACTAATAGTGGTTTTAATGCCTTTTTACAACATTAATGCCTCAGTAATGACATGTAAGCAGTGTTCTGAAATTGCTGGTTGTCTTTAAAGATTTTTATTCTTTACAAATTAGGCTGTCAAAGAGAACTATTCCATAACGGGAGCATCCTGATCCCTCTTCTTCTCATCATTTTTATCCTCCACTATGAATGAAGTGAGGAAAGAAATATAGGATATGGGTTCTATCTGGTTGTCACATTTTCCTTTCTGCTGTATAAATTGTTTCACATTCTTTAAATCAAACCTACATTTAACAATAAAGTAAATAAGTGGTTTTGCTTTTTAGGGAATTTCTTCCCCCCATGGTTGCAGTTGGACTAATTTGGTGTCATTTCCAGGGCATAAATAAAAAACTGTTGAGCATTTACTAGTAAAACTCACACATCCAAGTACTGCACTGTTGCTGTTTGCTGCTTAGCCGCATTTATTGTTTCTTTGTTTTTCTGGTTTGTTTTTCGACACATTGAACTTAGGCTCATTCTGTGAGTGGGATCTGTCACAAATGATGGATTCTGGGTTGTTACTCAAAAGCCATTGATTATTTTTTCACAAAGAATCCTGTGAGGTGCCTTTTGGTACTTCAGAATATTTTAGCATTTTATTCATCTCTTCATTTATTTCATTTTGAAAACCTTTTTATCAGATACAGAATGAATTTAAAAAAGCAATTAATAGAGAAAACTCAAAGACCTTTTTTCGAACCATCTTTCAAATAAAGTCAGCCGTGGTGAGACCTTGAGAATTGCAGGCTTGTTTTAAGTCTTCCACTAAAGCAATAACTCATGCTGACAATTGCAGTCAGCTGTACATTCCCTTGCTTATTTTATTTTCAGATAATATCACTGCATCTAGTCTAGATAATGTTTTTAGACATTACTGGTACTATTACCCAACTTAAATCTGCTGGCACACTGATGCTTTTTGAGAAACAGTCGAGTCCAGTCAGTCGACAGGCAGCACAGTCTTTTTGAATGCAGATGGCTTTCCCTAGTTGGCCAATTAGTTCCTTTGGATACAAGTAATACAAGTTTTCATCTTCTTGTGTGTATTTCGTTCGGGGTACAGAGTAAGGAGATTAGTGGGGTGTTTTCACAAATGTGTGGTAGTGCATGTGTTAGCATCTACATTCATCAATCTTCTTCTGCAACAGTAAGAAACCCACAGAACTTACTTCTGTCGCTACTGGCAGAAAGTGGACGAACCATACTGTTGGATGTTACATGATATGCCAAAGCCCATATCTTGTCAAACATAAGGTTGAAGTGGTGATGGCACTATTGTTAGCAGTGCAGTCGGGCCGTGAAAATGAAATATGTTATAACATAAAAATGTCTTTTTGCTGAGCCACATTTGGGTTAATTAATGTTCAGCATTTCAGTAGCTTTGCTGCTGACCTCAATCTTTTCAGGAAACATCCCGTGGAAAAAATAGGATCACAGATTAAACATTATTAACAGCAAGTAAGCTTAAAGCAGGATTTCAAATGAGAGCCACAATAGCTCTCTAATTTTAAAACCTGTCATTGGAATGTTTTTTTAAATCTCAAGATTAGTTATGTTTTCTCTTTTTGTGCGTTTCTGTCTCTCCTCCTCTCTCTCTATCATGCAGGGGCAGACATCAGCCCAGTGAGCTACTCCTTGCATGGAAACCCTCCTTCGTTGGCAGCCCTTTCCTCTCCGTAGAGTTAGCAGCCAACATGGCAGGATGAGCCTCTGCCAGCGATGATGATGGCCAAAAAGCAAGATGTCCGGGCACCCATCTACAACCTTGTCGTGATTGGGCTGTCCGGCACGGAGAAGGAGAAAGGCCAGTGTGGTGTGGGCAAGTCCTGTCTGTGTAATCGCTTTGTCCGGCCAAGTGCGGATGACTTCTACCTAGACCATACCTCTGTTCTTAGTACAAGTGACTTTGGAGGCCGTGTTGTAAACAATGACCACTTCTTGTTCTGGGGAGAGGCAGGGCGGACAGTGGAGGAGGGGCCAGAATGCCGTATGAATGTGGTGGAACAGACAGAATTCATTGATGATCAGACATTCCAGCCTCACCGAAGCACGGCTCTCCAGCCTTACATCAAGAGGGCGGCTTCCACAAAGCTGGCTTCTGCAGAGAAGCTAATGTACTTTTGCACAGATCAGCTAGGGCTGGAGCAGGACTTTGAGCAAAAACAGATGCCTGAAGGCAAGCTAATGGTGGATGGTTTCTTACTTTGCGTGGATGTCAGCCGGGGTATGAATCGTAGTTTTGAGGACCAGATGAAATTTGTTAACAACCTGTACAACCAGCTAGCCAAAACGAAGAAACCTGTGGTGCTTGCTCTTACCAAATGTGATGAAGGAGTTGAGCGCTATATTAAAGACTCACACACCTTTGCTCTAGCCAAGAAGAACCTGCAGGTGGTAGAAACTTCTGCACGCTCTAATGTCAATGTTGACTTAGCCTTTCTTACACTGGTTCAGCTAATAGACAAGAGTCGGGGAAAGCCCAAAATAATCCCTTACTTTGAATCACTAAAACAGCAGAGTCAACAGATTGCCTCGGCTAAGGATCGCTATGAGTGGCTGGTAAACCGAATTGTGAAGAACCACAATGAAACATGGCCCTCTGTTAGTCGCCGCATGCATTCTGCACCTGAATATAAGGACTATGTTTTTCTTGAAGGGACAGCTAAAGCCAAGAAGCTCTTCCAGCAGCATGTGCATAGACTTAAACAAGAGCATATAGAGAAACGAAGGAAGGCGTATCTAAGTATGCTACCACAGTCCTTGTCTGTTCTGTTACCAGAGTTGGATGAAATTGACCACTTGAGCTGGTCTGGAGTTCAGAAAGTCCTTGAGACGAAGAGGGATTTCTCTCAATGGTTTGTAGTTCTAGATGACACGCCTTGGGAAACCACACCACACATTGATAACATGGAGGATGATCGAATCCCTCAGGACCTCTTGGAAACACCCGCAGCAGAAGCCATCTATGAGACTCACTTGGAGCAGTTAAGGAATGAGCGCAAACGTGCTGAGATGAGATGGGAGTTCAAGGAGAAGCTAAGTGTTTCTCCCTTCATCACACCAGGGAAACCTTGGGAGGAAGCCCGAAGCTTCATCATGAATGAAGATTTCTACCAGTGGCTGGATGAGTCTGAATACCTGGATATCTACAACAAACATCAGAAGGAAATCATTGACCGAGCCAAAGAAGACTTTCAAGAACTGCTTCTTGAATACTCTGAGCTCTTCTATGAGCTTGAAGTAGATGCTAAGCCAAGTAAGGAGAAAATGGGAGCCATCCAGGAAGTGTTGGGTGAGGAGCAAAGATTTAAAGCCCTGCAGAAGTTGCAGGCTGAAAGGGATGCTCTGGTATTGAAACATATCCACTTTGTCTATCACCCCACAAAAGACACCTGCCCAAACAGCCCCCACTGTGTGGACAGTAAGATAGAACAAATACTGGCCTCCAGATTCCCTACTCGCTACCCAACAGAGAGTTCAAGACTTGATGGGGGCAGGGCTGAACGAATAAATCTTGTCATTTTAGGTAAAGATGGGTTAGCTAGAGAGATGGCAAATGAGGTAAGGGCCTTGTGCACTAGTGATGACAGGTACATGTTGGAAGGCAGAATGTATGAACTAGCCCTTCGTCCCATTGAGGGAAACGTACGTTTGCCTGTCAACTCATTCCACACACCAACCTTTACACCTCATGGCTGCCTTTGTTTGTACAACTCAAAGGAATCCCTTTCTTATGTTGTTGAGAGTATAGAAAAGCTTAGGGAATCAACCATAAGTAGAAGAGACAGGGAAAACAGCTTAGCCCATCTCCCACTGTCCTTACTTCTGGTCACCAAACGGGGCTTGGGGTCCATAGGGGACATCGGGGGTGAGACCGCTCAGACTCTTATTCATCAAGGGCAGCAGGTGGCTGGAAAGCTGCAGTGTTCTTACTTAGACCCTGCTTCTCCAGGCATGAGCTATGGGCGCAATGTCAATGAGAGACAGATCAACCAGATGCTTAAGGGTGTCTTAGAATCGAGGAGAAGCAAAGGGAGTAGTTCCCCTCCCTTACCAACTCCATCCTCTGCCTTCAGAGACTCTCAGTCCCAGTCAATGCTAGAGGCAGACCTTAGGATTGTCATGTGCCTGATGTGTGGAGACACATACGACCTAGACCAACTACTTGCCCCTTTCCTGTTACCTCAGCATTGTCGTCCTGCATCCAGTCTTAGCAGTGGCACTTCTGTTTTGCTTGATTTCAGTATAGGAGGTCAGAGGCAGAACATTGAACTGTCGCTGCTCTCCTTCCATTCCTCATTTTCTCTCCGCAAGACCAAATTGGTCCATGGCTATATTGCAGTTTACTCTGCTCGCCGCAAGGCCTCTATGGAAACATTATGTGCTTTCTTATGTGAGGTCCAAGACATTATCCCAGTCCAGTTGCTAGCAGTTGGAGAGAGTCAGATGGAACTCTCAGATTCCGAGTCGGCAAAGGAGCAGGTCAGTCAGGGAGAGGAACTAGCCCATGAAATAGATGCCAGATTCAACACAGTAATATGTGGACATGGTGGGGTGGTGGGAGGGCTTCATAAGATTGACCTTTTTCAACCCTTTCTCAAAGAAGTGGTAGAGAAGCGCACGATTGTTGAGGCCACACACATGTATGATAATGTCGCTGAGGCATGTACCAATGAGAGCATCAGTCCTCGCTGTGGCTCTCCGAGTCCAGTTAACATTCTCATGGACTCAGAGGATGACATCGATCCATCACCACCTTACCCTACGCTAAGGGAGGAACTCACTTCGCATTTGAAGCTGTCAGACTTGGAATCAAGTGATACATTTTCTGTAATTTCTGAACTTAGCACCTTTGAGATCAAGCTAAACAACAAGGTTCCCCCACAAGTGAAGCCTAAGCCTGTCCTTAAGGTTAACCTCAGCCCTTATATGGACCAGCAGGGGGGCACCAACCGCCGCTCTTTGCCACAAGCAGTCACCTGGGCTCCAGGTAGTGATGGGGGCTATGACCCTTCAGATTATGCAGAACCCATGGATGCTGTGAGTAAACCACGACCAACAGAGGAGGAGAATATTTACTCTGTCCCTCATGACAGTACACAGGGTAAAATTATTACCATCCGCAATGCCAACAAAGGTCATGCAAACGGGAGTGCTGGGGGAAACGGATCAGACAGTGAGGCAGATAGCAGCTCACTGGAGCGCAGAAGGAAGTTGTCTGCCATTGGGGTAAAGCCTAAACTTTACAGAGACAGATCCAAACGGCTTGGCAAGTTCAGCAGTTTTAGGACAAGCTTCTCCTTGGGCAGTGACGATGAGATGGGGGGTCCACCTAAGGCTAGCCACGATGAGGGAGGAAGCCAAAAGGACAACTCCATTGAAGAAAGTGAAGACCCAAAAAGGAGAAACATTCTTAAGAGTCTGCGCAGAAATACAAAGGTAAGTGTTTGTGCGAACATCTTTTCATATGAAATAAAACTAACATTTTATGGGTTTTATATGCAATATTCTTGTCTAGACAGAGTATTTGAATTTAATTAGATAATTTGACTTTTTCCGAACACAACATTTAACAAAGACCATTACAAAATGTTTTATACTTATTTTGGAAACAGTCAATTGCTGAAGTGACTTACTAAATGTTAAATATTGTGTGTTCATCAGGTTTTAAGTATTCTGGTTGGAAAAGAAGCACTGTCACTTAACCCATACCAGAAGGCAAAATGTCCTACTGGGACGGGCCATGCTGCACCTTGTGTTGTTTTATCTACTGTATTTTATTGTGCACATGTGCATATCTGTATGTTTGTATCCAGTTCACCTTGTAATTATGGCTATTGTAACACTTAAAGAGGAATTTAAACACAGGATATATCTTGGAAAATGTGTCATAAACATTCTTGATGCTCAGTAAACAAAACTACTAACAAGCAAAATAAAACAGTCATCTTTAATTGCGATTTACAAAGCTTATTACACAACTGGAATTCAGCCTCACATGTGATGTGGTTGCAAACTGTTTACGACCCTTTTGCCACTGCATTTGTCTGCATCCAGTTAAGGTAGTATTATTTATCGTTCACTATTGTAGTGCTGCAATGAAAGAAGTGCCAATGCTGGTCAAGAGTTCAATTCTTCCCCATCAGCTTAGTTATTCTGCTTCCTTCCTTTGGTTCTCTCTTGGTGATATTTGTCTTGCTGATTCATACATTCTGCTGGCATTCCTCTGACATTCTTTCTCTCTCACTCTCCATTACACCTCCCTCCTATTTCTCTTCTTATTTTTCTGCTTTCTGAGTTTTTTCTCTCTGCACATACTGGACTTTCTTCTTTCATTTGTGTCCTCTGCTGCTGTTCCCCTCTTCATTTATGTGTTTGTTTCTCACATGTGATGTGATGCTAATTTTGACCTTGGACTTTTAAGCTTATCAGCCTGGCATACTATTCATTCACACATGGTGTGATACAGACATGCCAGTTAAATTTGTGTGACAGTTTCTTATATCGTAGATGTAAGTAGGGCTGATGGGAGGGGGGTGACTCATGTTTTCACGCACTAACCCGTGATGTCCAAGTATCTGTCCACAGTAACCTGTTGCATAGATCCTACCTTCCAAATCTATGTTCCCTTTTTTGTTGACTAATTAATGTGAGGATGGACATGCTGCTAATGAAGTGCACTATTTTAAAATAAATCCATGTTGGCAAGGTTATAAATTTAATTGAAGGGGATAAATGACATCCTGTGACATACAATTCCTCAAAAAGATAGAAGCCTGCAGATTTTAGATCAGCAACACCATTGTTAGGTTTGGATTAATGGATAATGGCATTTCAGGCCATCACTTAATAGTGGTTCTAACAATGTGATCAAGTTTCCTCAAATTTCCCAAACAGGTGCCTCAATGGTAAAGTCTTGTTTCCAATCTGCTGAAATTTCTGCTGACAGATGATACTGAGTTATGGAGTTTTTTTGGTCATGTCAGGGAATTGTAGCGGGAACTCAGGGTTTACCATAATCATACTGGTTTTGTTTGTTGCTTGTCGGGGTTAAGACATGTTTTCCCCTGTTTTCTGTTCAAATTTTGGGGATTACACTGTCAAAAGCAGTAGTTTCAGTTATGACGGGTAGGAAAAAAATAATTGACTCTTGACCAAACTCCCGTTTTAATATTCCTTTCCCTCTGGCGGTCCGTCCTGCCCTTCCTCAGCGAGAAGCCGGAAACACTTCCCCTCTAACTCTTGAAGTTTTTTTTTTTTTTTAAACCTCCTCAGCCAGCAAAGAGAATGCTCCAAATTCCCCAGTCACCTAGTTTCAATCTAGTGTCCTGACACAAAAACATACATGAGAGAAAGTCTGTCAAAGTACAGCAGAAAGCAAGTCGTTGAAAGAAAATGAAACTTAGCAAGAAAGAGAGAGAGCGCTGTAAAACTTATGACTGAACCTTTTTTTTTTTTTTTTTTTTTTTTTGGATGGCGGTTTTGCTTTGTGGCATGCTGGGTGTATGAATACTCACCATGGGGTCTGTATGTTATTACTACGGATGTGTTCTGTTTGTTTTCTGTGGTAGAGCTCTGTTTTGTCTTCTCAGTGCTGGTAACATATCCTATCTCAGTCAACAGCTTACAGGAGTGGCTAGAAGTCAGAAATAGAGGGGGGAGAAGGCAGTGAGGGAGAAAAGTGAGAGGGGGAGAGCATATGAGACGGGCACACATCTACAACGCAGGCAGTGCGACAGGAACCAAATTGTCAGTCAGTGAGTTATAATTTGATAGCTCTTTAATACCACAATCTATTGTATTTGCAGAGTCACACCTTGTGTGTATGTGAATCCATAAATTCAGAATTCATGCATATATACAACAGATCCACAGGTTTAAAGGTGCTCATGGATGTTAGAGTAGTGCTGGAGGTAGCTTGGAGGGAGAAGGCAAAGGAATTTCAGTTACTACTGGCTTCTTATGCTGCTTTTATTAGAATGGTAATTGGGCAGCAGTTGACAGACTTGCTGTATTTCACAGAGCCTGCATCAGCATCTTGGAGGGGGTCTTGCTAAATGAGGCACAGACTGTTACAGCAAGGCTGCCAAATTATTCTGGACATTTTTTTCCTGACTCTTGAGCACCCAGCTGATGGATGAAGTAGGGTCAGTGTCTTCTTCGGTTCATTTTACGCTCCAGACTGAAGATGGATCCGTCAAACACACACACTGATATTAATGCCTGAGAACAGTAGAGCATTATATTGAGACAAATTTATAATCAGTGAGTTTTAAGTTACTTTAAATTTCAAATTTAAAACACATGAAATTAAGCCATAATAAATCAGGCCTAGAAAAGTAAATTGACATAAATTGTAGCACTAAAGTTTAGTGTGTTGTCTTATACTTACTTGTCCCTTATACTTACTCTTAATGATTCAACTGCCTTTGAGGCACACGGTCCAAGCAGCTGTCATTCTTTGCTCACATGAAAAAATATATTTTGGAAAAAAACAACCTTTGTACGAACTATTTTGTGTACAGAATGTGTAATTTATTATGAGTGACCTGTTCGTAAATTCACAAAACGCTGGAATCTGTCAGATCCCTGCCGACAAAAAAAAACAAACATAACTTAGTACAACCAGGTCAGGGTGGTGTTTAGTGACAGCTTACTAGCTGGCTTGGATAAATTCTTGTTTGCTTATGTGGATGTTCAAACAAACAGTACAGTCGCTGATTTTTACTCTGCTTTGGCAAAGGCACAGTTTATTCATGTTGTGTATCCTCCATTGCAAGACATATGCTTGACACAGGTGTTGTCCTGTGCCCATCCTGCATTTTTCAGTAGAAGATAAATCCACACAATTGACAGCTGCTACCTGTGGTCCATGATGGAGCCTGGCAAGAAATACCCATCTAACCTGTGAGGCAGAAACTGCTGAGGCTGCTGCTGAAACCGAAACCCAAGTTGATGGGGAGTGACATTTATGTCGGATTCCAAGAAGGAATCTAACGATTCCTGAGGAATCAGGTTTGGAACCACATCCAATTTGGAACCGGTCCTTGATGCCCAACCACGGTGATAATCACATCCAGTCTTGCGGGTGTATTTGTCAGGCATAAATTCAATCAAAGACTATAACATGGGCATTAAAGAGAAACAGATTAACAACAGAGTAACACATTAACAGCTGATTAAATGCACTCAGTGTTCAAACAAGCATAGCAGAAACATCCAGGCGAGACTTTTGTTTTTATTCCGGTGGTGAGTCGGTATATACATGGCATCGAAAATATTTGTTGGAGTGCATCGAGGCCAGTGTCTGGAGAGGAGGGCACTCCGAGCTCCCTCTCACTAATGAGCACTCTTCTGCTGATTCCCTGTATCTCTGTCAGGGATGTGCTGCTCCCACATCCAGTGTGCGCCCAGCCAGCCACGAGTCCCTGCCTCAGCACCCTGCCTGCCAGGGCGGAGCCCCAAGGGCCTGACAGACTGAGGCCTCAGGGGCCTTCAAAATACTCTACTCTCTGAAGAGCACTGGAGTGCAGTAGATTTACTGCCAGTATCTCAGGAATAGACGATGGCAGAGAGTGTTGCAGGAGTGTATTACAAATCTCTTAGCTGGAGAATAATAGATGCAAAGTAATTAAACAATGGATAAGAGAGTTTGATTATCTGTAAACTGCAGTGCAGTAGAAAAGGACAGAAACCTAGAAGGAGAGAAAAGATAATAAGACCAGAGAAACGGTCTGATCTATATCTGACTTTGCACAGAACGGGGCTCAAGACTGCAACACGTGGTTGCTTATCAATTCAAGGTTTGGAGGACGTTGGGGGTGGGGAAGGAGGGGGTGGAATGTGACATTGCTCAAGGAATTACTAGAAAGACAAATCAAAATAAGTTCATGGAGTTCTCCATCTGAGTCAAGGCCCTCCAAAGGCAAAACTTTGTGCCCTGACCTTCACTGTGGAGGCCATGTTTTATCAAGCATCTGTCTGTGTGTATCAGACCTTTCCAGTATGATTTTTTCTTTTTTTTTTAAACATTATTTCAACTATGATGACCCCAAGACTCATCTTACTCTGGCTTGGCCTGACATTTTCTCACTTGGTCAGAGTTTTTTCATTTAGGGGCGTCATGAGGACTGTAATCATTATACCAAGTCAATCAGTGGTAGAGAAGGGCAGGTTGTGATGTCATCATAGGGGAATGATAAATTTGCTTGGCACATGTACAGACAGGTACTTCATTTGGTTTAATAGGTTTAATGTTTTCCTGCGTGGGTACTTTCAATCAGGCCTAAATGTTCGTGCCTTTGTTGTGCATGTTCCAACCAATCGTCTCTATTGTGTCTTCCAGAAACCACGATCTAAACCTCGGCATTCCATCTCCAAACCCATCGAAAGCAACTACTTTGGAATGCCACTTGCCACTGTGGTCACTCCTGAGAAACCAATCCCAGTCTTCATAGAAAAATGCATCCATTTCATCGAAACAACAGGTAAGAACTTATTTTTAGAAGGTTCTGCATTGACGCGGCATCATTTTCTAAATGATATCCTGCTAAGCAGATCCACAAAAAACACAAAACAGTGTAGTTTGAGTGCTGACGTAGCTGTTGGTAGAACACCTCAGAGTGAGATCAGTCTGTTGTTTTTACTGATGTAAGTATTTCCTGCTGTATAATTATTTCACATGAGCCAGTAAATTTCTTTGCATGCTATGCGTGCTTCCTTTCATCTTTTCTTTATCCTCTTTCTGCCCCTTATCTTAATCCTTCTCTCTTCTGGATTTTTATGCAGTTTGGTCTGAGTGTGATTTTGTCATTGTTTTTAGTACACAGACTGCCTTTGTGCATTTGTACATTAAGTTGTGATTTCTTTTATGCCTGCTTTTGTTTGTTGGATATTAATATTCAGTTTAAATAAGTCTGAATAGACATGAGATGAGTTTGGGTTTTATTTTTTGACAACTTTGGTTTGGAATAAAATGAAATGTAGTAGGACTCACAGGGAAATGGGTTCCCTGTCAATACATGAATATTACATTACATGAACGTCATTGTGCTGGTTTCCGTTTGCTGTATTAACAGTCATAACTTTAAACAAGACCACAAAAGGCTCATTCAGATCAATGTGACACTGAAGATGTATTTCAACTCTCTCACTTTATTAGATTAATATTCAACTTACAGCCCATTTACACCAATAATAGCAGCTTGCTTCACTTCTACTCTCCTCGCTTTTTTACACATTTACTTTATTGCTTATTGATTGGTCACGAGACAAACAAAGACAAACCGGACCCAGTATTTTTAAACAATCTTGCATCTGCGTGCACTGTAGGCAGTTCCTGTTTTTAAATATACACATGGTCGTCTGTCATGGCAGTGCAGACGACCACACCGTGGTCACTGGAGGAGGTGAGGACATTTCTTTGTTTGGTGGCACGTGTCTGTGTGGGTCGCACTGGAAATGACCACAGGGTATGATTGTTGGGCGTCTCTATGGTGACCAGCCATACTGCTACAGCTGTAGTGTAAAAGAAACTGCGCTAGCAAAAAAGTGAGATAAACGGAATAAAAGATTTATCAGGGGCTCCTGTCCCGTCCTCTCATCTCCTCTCCGATCTGATCTGATTGAATATCCTCTTTTCACCTTTCTACTCTGTTGTTCAGATGCCAACCCCCTGCCAGCCTTGGGACAGACAGCTTGTCTCTCAGTCTGCCACCAGCTGTTACACTAATCCAGAGGCGATTTTCTTGCAGGGTCAATGCATGTGTATGGATTTTGGCAGACTTCTGTCTATTCTTGGCTGGCTAGCCCTAACCAGGATTTTAGACACCCCAGGCATGGTTTCTTTTTTTGGGATTTTTCAATCTGACACCTGTCTGTAGCTGTTTAAAAGTACGGTATGCACTGCAGATTTTAGTTGAATAAAGTTTTTTCATGTGTCATTCTAGTGATATGAGCAGTTCTCCCACGGTGACTACCAAATCAAACTGCTGGTCTCAGTCCGGATCGAACACAACCATGTTCATTTACAGTGTAAAAGCACGTTATTTGAATGGTTTGAACATCCAGACCAGTTTAAGGATGTGATGGCAGAGTACTTTCAATAAACAAGAAAAAAAAAACAAGTTAAAGATGAGTTTCACGAGGAGCGGAGGAAGAGATGAGAGCATATGAGAGAATACTGCTCGGCCCATGTAGATGATGATGAAAGGATGGAATCAGGATAAACTGAAGGTGTTTGGAAAATTCCAGCCAAATTGTTTCAAAATTTCATGATCTTTCATTGCGTTTTTTCATATTATTTGCATGAATTTCTTAGTGCTTTGCAAAAGACTCATAAAGAAGTTTAATTTAGAGATTAATGGACGTCCTTTTATGACTAAGACATCGGAAATAAAAGATGGATAGTTAGGAGGAAAAAAGATGTAAAATTAAGTTTAAGATAAGCATAACCGAGAAGTATAAGAATGAATAAATTAACATTTATTACTGCTGCGAATTATATTGTTTTATGTCCAGCTGTATAATATTGTGACAACTGAATTTGAAAGCCATAACATTTTAAAACTCAACATAAATGTCAGAAGGAAGAGATAAACTTTTAGTTTGTGTTTTAAATATATTTTCTATCTCATCTCAGTCCCTCTGGCGTCAGCAGTGAAATGTCTGAAAGCATCAGCATCACAAGTTTTTCCTCTGGTTTGAGGAACGCCTGCAGTAGAAATGAAGGACCGGAGGGTCTGAGCGGCTTTATTGTACGGTGTTCCCTTAAACTTAGAAAAAAAATCAATATGAGAACTCACAGGTAATCAATGTGGAGACCTAAGAATAAATGTAATGTGTGCACTCCTATTTGGTCTTCATCAGCACTTATTCTGCAAACTTTGAATTGATTGTAGCTGATTTATTTTTTCTTTGGAAGCCTGCAAAGGAGAAGATTATAGTAGTGTAGTTTACCCTAATCTCTCTGGGAAAGTCCACACATACCAAATTTTCTCCAGATTAAAAAAAGCAGTTTTTGTGACACTTCAGTGACATCATCTTTGAAATTAAATTTGTTTATTGACTTTCTTACTTCCAAGGTAAATAATCCGTTGAAATCTCTGTTCTAATCGGAGATCCCAGATTACTGCGGTCCACCTTGTTCCTCTGTGTAGAATAAAACCACAAAACTTTAGATAACTAAGAATCACTGTTTCATATTAGTCTCTTAAAATGTTTAGTTGAACTGAAATTAATCCTGGAGGCATTACAAAAAAGTGGCGGAGTTTGTATTTTTAAGGCTATGAATCACAACACTTTGGTTATGAGTCATTTTATATTATGATAACAGCCATCCTATTTTATGTTCCCACCAATGGGAAGCAGTAGCTGGTGATATGTAAACATAGTCAATCCACATCTCTGTAACTGCTGCATTCAGACATGGTTTTAGAATTAAGCAACGTGTCAAGCTTTCTCTGTGAAGCTGCATTTATAGAGATGGTTTCTTCAGTTTTTCTTTTTAACATTTTTAATTTACTTTTGTTTTTTTTGCCACTAGGAGGGGCATTTTTTGTCCATGGACAAAAACTTTCTTGTTTTGCTTCCTTTAGCGATGTGGAACTAGGTCTTCCTGTTTCAGTTGTTGTGAAATATGAATATAAACAGGCTGGCACATATTCCTAAAAAAAAATCATTACTGTATTTTTAGGAGTGAATACAGCATCATAAAACATTTTGGTTGCTGAAGTGCATTAATATTTTATTGCATTTAGTTATATTTAGTTTATATACTGTACTTACACACACACACACACACACACACACACACACACACACACACACACACACACACACACACACACACACACACGAGGAGGAGCAGCTCCCTCAGAGGGGTTTTCTATCTGTCAAGCTGGGGTCACTCAGGAGCTGTAAAATCCTAACTGACTCTACAGATGAGCTTCTCATACAATCACACAGAACAAGATTAAAAAATGACAAAAGAAACCATCCTGACCGGCAAAAAGAAAACAAAAAGAAAGAAATGTGATGAGGAAAAGTGTGCAGTCTGTATCCTTTTGTCGTCATGAAAATGAAACGTGTTTGATCAGGGCGACTCTGGTTCTCCACCCACAGATCCAGAAGTGTGACACTGGATCTGTGAGCACCACACTCGACCAGATAATCTGGTCTGAACACCTGTCTTATGGGGTGAAGTCAGGCGATTGTCCTGCAACATGAGACCAGCGGTCCCTTCACTCACTCCTGGAGCGTTTCGCCTAATCCTCCTCTCCTCCCGTGCCCTTGCTTCAGTACGTCTTTCTCCTCATCCAGTTCTCTTTCTCCCTCTGTACCTTCACTTGTCAGATTTGATTTTTCATCTTCATGCTAACCCATATTTGTATTTAGCCCCTGTCCTACCCTCACCTCCCTCAATTCACTGCGCTTTCTTCTCATGCCACTCTCCATCTCCTTTTTCTCCCGTCATTGCTCTCTCATTCTTCTTGTGTGTGTGTGTGTTTGCACCCCAGGTGTGTTTTAGCCATGGTTTTCTGTCTGATCAATATTACAAGGTAGGAAATTGGAAGAATGTATGGACTCGCCTCTTTTTTGTGTGTTCAGCTTGTTGTTTGTCTGAATGTGCACCAGTGAGGTGCAGCTCAAACAGCATCAAAACCGGTAGCATTATATAAAACACTTATTCAGAAAATCACTGCAACTGGAAGGGGAATGGCTCACAATGCGTCATCGAGGCTTGATTGTCATTTCTGGAGGTCAGACTTAACTTATCCCGTATCAGGAGCCACAATCTGTTGGTTTGATGGCATTCACAGGAAATGACAGCGCGGCGCTGACGCCATCTCTGTCACCATAGGATCAGCTGATGATGAGCAGCTGACCCTCGACCTGGAGCTTTGACCTTGTTTTTTATTCCCCTTTTCTGAAACAAACAAAAAAAAAATTCCAACTGATTCAAACCAAAGTCCAACACGTCTGTTTTTGTTCTTATCTGTTTATGTTTCATCGATTATGATCTGTCAGCTTAAGCTTCCAGTAGCTGGAAAATAATTAACCTAGGTCTGTGCTGCGAAAATTTTCCCCGAGGTTCCGACAAAATCAAATTGTTTCACAACTAAGAAATTAGATTCATTTGAAATCAGATTTTTTTTTTGGCAGGACTCACAAAGCACAACCGCAAAGTTCCTTTTCATTTTCATATTCTCTACTCACACATCCTTATTTTTTGGCTGCTTTTTTTAAAATTATGCTTGAGGTCCTCACTTTGTTACTTTGTGTTATTTTTTTGTGTTATTTTCATGTGTGCTTGTGGAAAAGCAGCTTTTGTAAAATCAATCTCTAATTGCTGCTTATTGCTCCTTTGCTCAGCCCTTCCGTCGCGATGCAGCCACAGTGTGTTCTGCTCACGGGTGCCGTGAGCGATGAGTGTGTGTTAACTGTGCGGGCATATCTGCCGGCAGTAGGAGCTTCCATAGCGATGTAAAGGGCAGCACCCAGCAACAACTTCATGCTGAACTATGAAATCAGCCTCTGGGCTGCTGAACACAAAGAGCTGATGTGGGATCAGCTGGACTGTTGTCAGACAGGAACATGCTGCAGGAACACAGTCCCACCCACTGCAGAGAGATTTTCTCCCAGAGTTAAAGTGAGTGGAGGTTTAAAGACGTGTTTGTGGCCATTTGAGGGCTGAGAGATCTAAAAAAAAAAAAATCACGATGGAAGGCTTTGCTTTTAACGTTTCTAGCTGTTTTTTAACGTCACACGAGGCTGTTCAGTGTTATGGGATGCTGTTTTGCTCACGTTTACGTCGTCCCCTGGAAACATTAGTGCTGTTTCACCCCAAAACTGGATGCTTTTTAGATGTCGTTCACCTTTCAAAGCCGTCATCATTGTAGAAACCTTTCATTCTTTATCCGCTGACTTTTCCAATCCCTCCCATGCTTTGTTGCACATCTTCCTTTTTTTTTTTCCATCCTCATGTAACCTCCATCCTTTATGGTGTTTTCTGCTTTCCAAGTCCTTTTTTTTTATCCCTTTATATATCCATCCTTATCTTAACCCCTTTATTTTTTCTCTTGCTCTCTTTCATCAGTCTAACACTCACTCTTATGTGTCCCCATACTCCCCTGCTATCTTCTTCATACCCGGGTGCTTCTGCTATTTTGCCCCTATCTCTGTTTTTCGCTCTACTCCCCTCTCACTATCTCCACCCATCCCTGTTTTCCTAGTGTCTGGCTAGAAAAGCTTTTGTGGATAATTGATTGGTAGAAGGAGGAGATCGATGCTGTATGCCTCGACTGAGAGCTCTCTCATTTCCTCTGTACCTCTATCTCGCCTTCTTTTTCTGCCACTCCCTATCTCCCTCACTCCCTCTGAATTGATCCTGGGCTCCTGTATTGCCACATAAGTGTGGACAGAGAGAGAATTTTCTAGGGTGGGAGCTGGAACCTTATCTCGTACAAAGTGGAAATAGTGGTAATGAATGAAAATGAAGTGAGGTTTGACTCACCTCAGACATCGATGCACCTTTTCTTTCTGTTACTGCCCATGTGTCGACGGAATTCATCATATTTTCAATATCTGAGTGAATAAATTTATTGCTAAAATGTAGGACTGATGGTGATTTGAGGAAAGTGTCGATTGCCACCAGGAGTGTAGAAACTCGGCATCGACACAATTAATTCAGTCCAGCGGGTGTTTGGTGCTGCTTTAAACTGAGAACCGATGCTGGGTTGTTGTTCTCTGCTGCTGAATTTCAAATCTTAAATTTGGTTACACAGCATGTGGAATATTTTCTTAGTTATGCAGCAGTAGTTAGATTTGAGGAAAGAATAAACAGTAAACATGTTATCTGGATAATGAACAGAGATGGATGGATAGATGGATTTTTCATTCTGGTTTCATTGTCTTGGTATTTCTTTATGTTAATATACTGGTGGAAATTACAGTATTTTCTGCACTATAAGGCGCACTGGATTATAAGGCGCACCTTCAATGAATGGCCTGTTTCTAAAAAGAAATTTCATACATAAAAGTTACTGGATTATAGAGCGCACTGGATTATAAGGCTCACTGGATTATAAAAAGCATTTTTAGAACTCATATTCAATGAATGGTTTATTTTAAAACTTTTCTCATATATAAGGCACATTGGATAATTAGAAATTGAGAAAATTAAAGGCTTTTAGGTGCACCTTATTGTCTGGAAAATACTGTAATAGTGTGTAAATTCTTTTGTGTGTATAGTATACAGCAGTGGGAAAATGAAACACTAAGTTGCATGTATTACAACAAGAAGCCCTTTTGTGTGCCACCACTGTGTTTTTTGTTAATGAAGCTGTGACTAATCACACCAGACAGGGTGAAGGGTTCCTACAACTCTTGGTGCTCGTGGTCTGAGTGGAATGAGTGGAAGATGAAGTTGGTTTTTGATCTGCATTGATGGAGCCGAAGATAACCAAAGTTTTTTCTGCAGATTGCATGAGATGGTGGCGATCAGCGAGTCCCCTCGTGCGTCTTCTGTACCCGGTCCACAAACCGGCGCCATGTGATCAGCTGATCACGTGGTCCCCCCGCCGCAAGACCTGTGTAGGAGGAAAAGCAGAAGGCGCCTGCATTTCCTCAAGTCATTTTAAAGCGTTTGCCACCCTGGTAGCCTCACCTTGTCACAGAGCACCGGTGGGCTCTCAGCAGGCCTGGGGGAGCAGTTTGTGGCCTGAATAAATAGTGTTAATAGTGTGTTCAACTGGAGAAGGCCATTAGAGCAGCCGGCTTCACCTCGACTAGTTCCAGCCCTATAAGCGCATCTGTACCCCACAGAATGGCGTTCTTGACGGAGATTGACCAACTGCTGCTAACACTTGTAGCAACACGTGATGTCAACGCGGAGCTAATCACTTTCTCCCCCCACCCCTCTTCTTCCCTTTAGGGTTGAGCACAGAGGGCATCTACAGGGTCAGCGGCAACAAGGCAGAGATGGAGAGCATGCAGCGGCAGTTTGACCAAGGTGATTTATCCACTTACACATTCATGAATATACATGCTTGTTCTGGTCCCACCTGCACATTTACACCTGTATATCTGTCTCTCCCTATAATAAGCCTGAACCCCTTTGATTAACCTGTGAGCATTAATTCTACTGAGGGAAATGGCTCCCGGCTTCCTTTTAGACTGGAGCTGCCTCCTTAATCTTCTACCTGCTCCTGAGTGTGTGTGTGTGTGTGTGTGTGTGTGTGTGTGTAGTGTGTGTGTGTCTCCATGCTTGTGTCTATCTGGTGTGGAGAGTTAATTACCTCCAGATTGGTTTGGTTAATGAAGCATGTCACCGCCAAGATGGATAGCAGGGCGAGATGGCCTGTGAACACATGGGTATGAGGTTAAAATCCAACGCAGGAAATCAGAGTTGAAGCCCCGCATTGAATCACTGAGAGCCTCAGACTGAGGACGAGACATTTATAGGTGGAACTACAGCGTAGGTGTCTCATAGCTACCCCGAAGATGGCATTTAATGAGCTCCCAGAAGATTTAGATAAGTCATTACAGGAGAAAAGTAGCATCACAGCCATTACATGATGGAAACTTTCAAAATGGGAACCGTCCTCAAGAATTTTCCAGGAACCTGTTAATCTCGTCTGTGTTCCTTTTATTCTCACCTTTCTTCCTTCTACACATATTGGCTTCATAAAATAAAAAAAGTTATCAGAAAATAGCTTTTTTTAATTAAGTCTCTCGCTCACTCACACGTTCTCTCTGCCGAGCGCCGAGCACCCCTCCAGTGATTTTTGCTGTTTGTTTCTCTGAACTGTCTCTCTCTGCTCAAATCTACTTAATAATTGTCAACAGCAACATTTCCTAACCTCTAAAATCTGCAGAATCTCAAGTCACCACAGTAAAATGTGTTTAAAAGCGTACAGTCTGCATCCATCTGATGGTCAATGCATGCACAGATAGTAGCGTTATGGAATCATATGCTGACCACATGCCTGCTAACCACTGACTGCTGAGACATATTTTTATTTGAATTAATCCTCTGATGTCAGGAACATTACAATACTTCTTCACTGCACCCCCTTAAAGGCCAGAGAAATGCAGAATTTATCAAACAAAGCTCTGCCTCTTCAAAGATGATGATGATGATGATCTTGACATTCATAAAGAGTAAATGCTGCACTGAGATGTCAAAAACAAGGGCGATATGGATAAATCCCTCTACTAATAATATTATTCTTTAATGTACGTCTTTAAATGTATTCTTATCATGGCACTCAAAGGATAACACTCAAAAAAGTATGAAAGTAAAATGAGACTGAAAACATTGTGAGACTTTTTCAGGTTTTGTTCACCTGTATTCACGTTTATCATAGCATCATTTTAGGCTGCTGCGATTAACACCTTTAACAACTCAGGAAATAACCAAACCTCTTATGATTGTTGTGTGTATATTTTATTTTCCACGTACATATTACAATATTAAATTCTGTTTTCATCCATATTCAGTTTTATGTTGAAACCCCCCCCCCCGATATTAAATGTGATGAAGCTCAGCCACGAGGTGTCAGCCTTGACGTTTTAGACAGTCATTATTTCAGTGTGTCTCCTGTCCTGTATTCAGTGACATTGAGATGTCTGTGATGTGTTTTATACTTAGAATGTCTTCTTTCCTGTTCAAACTTTTATTGGCAGACCACAACCTGGATCTGGTGGAGAAGGACTTCACCATCAACACGGTAGCTGGAGCCATGAAGGCCTTCTTCTCTGAGCTGCCTGAACCTCTGGTGCCCTACAGCATGCAGGGAGAGCTAGTGGACGCCTTCAGTAAGTTCTCCTGCCTTGGTGAATTGCATTTTGTCTTTATTTTGACTTTTCTTTAAGCTTACAAACAAAAATAAGATTTGGCTCCTTGGTGAAGAGCCAGGCGACGGAGGGGAAAAAGAACTATTTATGGCTTCAGGGAAGAAGCCGTGGGGACGATTGTGGGTGACAGAGGGATGCAGAAGCGTTATGGAGAGCAGGGTCTGGATGAAGTCATGGGAAAACAGTCACGTGTTCGATAGATGAGAGTGCTCCTGCACACTTCACAACCCATCTTTTCCTCTTTTGTCTCCTGTAATCTGCTGGGATGGAGATTTAAGGCGTAGCTTAGTCTTGCATTGCACCAGAGAGATTTACTGCCGAGCTCCACGGCTGCTGTCAGTCAGCGGGTGCCGCGCGCGTGTGTGTGTGTGTTGTGTGTGAGTGTGTGTTAAGAGCAGCACCAGCGAGACCCCTCAGCCGTGACAGAGACCCGATAACGCTCCCACATTCTGCACCGCAATAAAGAGGAGAGAGGGTAAAGTAAAAAGCCAGTTGGAGTAAGAGGCGACAAAATCCTTCATTCATTTGAAAACATCAAATTGTGCCTGGTGTTTTTACCGAGGGGTGGGGGTAAAGAGATGGAGGCTGGCTGGGTGGATTCTCTGGTCGTCGTCATGACTTGGCTTCACATAACTGGAGTTTTAAACGCTGCTGATGTACATTAGGAGGAACTGGGGCTGGACGGATCGACGCTGACCTCACCGAGGGGAATAAATTCTCTGATTGTGAGACGGAGAACGTGAGCCGGTCGGACCGACGCTCGCTCCCCTCGCTCGCTTTCACACAGGATGGACTGTGTTAGTGGGTGACGTCAGCTTCACTGACTCACTCCTCACTGCCATCAGTCTCTACACACCCAGGGGGTGTGTGTGTGTGTGTGTGTGTGTGTGTGTGTGTGTGTGTGTGTGTGTGTGTGTGTGTGTGTGTGTGAGAGAGAGAGCTGTGTGAACACTGTGTGACAGGTATGAGAGCAGTTTGTTTCCCCTGGACTTTATCTGGTGATTTGTCTGTTGGAATTCTTATCAATTGAATTTTGAATATTTCCACTCAACGTACACACAGACACCCACACACACACACACACACACACACACGCACACACACAGCTTCTATCTTTTCAGCACTCTCACTCCCCCCACCTCTTTTCCTCACATTCCTTTCCCCTCTCTGCCAACATCCAGAGATCAACGATAGAGAGCAGCGCTTCCAGGCGATGAAGGACATTCTCCGCCGCTTCCCCAAGGAGAATTACGAGGTCTTCAAATATGTCATCCACCACTTGAACAAGTGAGTGAGCGACGGGGTCAAAGACGGCCTCTGTCGGCCCCGCTGACTACACCGCAGGTCAAGCGACCTCACGGTACAGAATAAAGACTTTACTGAGGTCGAGTCTCAATGGGTGTTAATGCCGTTAAAGCTCCCATTTCATCTCTATTATCGCGTGAACGATAACGGATGTTCAAATTTAATCGTTAGGTGACCAGTTCTGTCAGCTCAAAATGATGACTGTCCTCCAACTGGGACAAAACGGGTTTCAATTTGCAGTTCCGGAACCCAAGGGGTCCCGAGATAAATTTGTCACAGAATATATGTTGATTAGAGCTGTATGATAGATGTCATAACGCGAAGTTTTCATTAAATATATTAAAAAAAAAAAAAAAAGTTAGATCCAACTTAAAATGAGTTCTTACAAGCAGTCACAGTTAAATGTAGTCGTGTTAAATCTGGTGAGGTTTTCATGTCAGGTAAAGACACTTTAGTTCATTCTTTAACTGAGAAATAAAACAGAACCATGTTGTGTATTTTTGATGAGCATAAACCTTTAGCTAACAACAGCACAGGCAGGTCACGTATCTTTAGTAAAAGTTGATGTTTATTTGCGTTCAGTACCTTTACCTTGTGGTTTCAGGGTGAGCCAGAACAACAAGCTGAACCTCATGACCAGTGAGAACTTGTCCATCTGCTTCTGGCCGACCCTGATGAGACCAGACTTCACCACCATGGACGCCCTGACGGCCACCCGCACCTATCAGACAATCATCGAGAGCTTCATCCACCAGTTTCTGTTCTTCTTCTACAACCAGCCTCTGGCTGACGGCCTCCCCGGCTCCCCCACCTCCACGCTGTCCTCCGGGGGAGGAACCTCAGCCTATTCCTGCATGGCTGGAGGCTACTCCTCCTCGCCGACGCCGTCCGTGACGCCCTACGTCCTCCCCGCTACACCCCCTGTTATACCACACTACGGCCCTCCAATCCACCACCACCACCACCACCATCACCCCCACCACCACCACCATCAACACCAACATCAGTCCCCACCACACTCCCCACCTCCCACTCCCCAGTCGCCAATGCCAGCCCTGCTGCCACCCTCCCTGCATCCCCATCACCCCCCCACGGAACAACACACGCTGTGAACCAGGGATGAAGGGAAAGAGGAGAAAAACACCCCCACAAAGACGACTGATAACAAATTCAGAGAGAATAATAGATAAAAGTTTGGGGGGAAATAGAAGAAAAAAAGAGAACAGTAGGTAGGAAGAAGAGTTGGGGGATATTGAGATGTAGTATGTACAGGGAGAAACCTACATGTGTGAGAAGAAAGGGGACATTTTGACCCCCCCCCCACCGCTTTTAAAACTGACGTGGACAAGGCAGAAGACGGGAACGCTGACGAGCCTCTGGACCCACGGTTTATTCCTCCCTCCTGGACCCTTCGTCTGTTAGACTCACTTCATCTGGATGAGTCCTCCTCGCCTCACACACACACACACACACACACACACACACACACACACACACACACACACACACACACACACACACACACACACACTAATGAAGAGTGAGATGTTGCCAGTAGCTGTTAAAAGGGACTCAGTGAGGGATTCAGAAGTAAAATGTAAATGGGAATGTGATTTCTTCTATATTGGGACTGCTTTGACACACACACACACACACACACACACACACACACACACACACACACACACACACACACACACAACACCCAGTGGCCAGTGTGCCTCCAACAACCATCCTCCTCAAGTCTCTTAGCCTCTTGCTGGTAATTTTGGTGGTCAGCACACATTTTTGCAAACCGAGCCACCTACATTACCCAAATGGAGGTTGTGGCTGGAACAGAGTAGAGCGAGTGGCGAACACACACTTGTTTATTCCACCGATGCACAGCAGACCGGAGTCAGAAACACGTGTTAGACTCACCCGACAAGATGTTCTGTCCCTTCCGACTTACACATTCCTATCTATCAATCCATCACACGACATGAATGCTGACAAATTTGGTTTCAGTGAAGGCAGAACGCCAAGCACAGACAGACAAAAAAACAAAAATCTCAACTGACCGGATCTGCAAGGCAGCAAATTGGAACGACGTATTCTGGGGGGTTCTCACACCCACACGCTTCTGGGATGACTCGTCTCCTGTTTGCGATCTCTCTCTCTCTCTCTCTTTCAATTTCAACATCAACATCATGCCCCGGCCTTGTAAACATGAAGAAAATTACATAATAAGTCTAGAATTAATTCAAATCTTGATTCTAAATTCCCCACATCCAAATGTGTCTCTTATCCGTTTGCCATTTTCACAAAACCTGGGCCTATCTCTTAAATGGTTGGTTTGTGTGTGTCATTGTGACTGTCTGTATCTGCATGTGTGTGTGTGTATACATGGATCTCCCTGTATTAAGTAGAGGGAATAATTCCAGGGTTGGATCTTCACCGGTCACGGAGCTTCTTTCACGCACGCTGTAGTGGATTCACCAGCGAGGCTGTGCTGCCTGTTTCTCAGTAAGGACGTTGTTCAAAAAGCACTTTTCTGAGCACTTTGAAGGCACATTTTAAATTGCAGCTGCCATGAATGACGACCACTGCTCACTTTATGGTAGTCCGCCCTTATCTCTGTTTCTGGGAGCACACCACTGACATCTAGAGGAAGAAATAGGTATTGCAATAGAACCTCACCTCCACTGTTGGATGGGTGTAGCACCATTTTCCACACTGTGGTCTTTTTAGTGTCAGATTATCTTCTAGGTGTAATTGTTGATTTGTTTTATTGTTATGTTAAAGGGAGAAGTAACTGCAGATCTCAAGGAGTGTTAAGCGTGCCAATAGCAGAACAACAGCAGTAAAATCTGGTTCAAATCATCTGAGATCATGTAGTTTCTGGCTCTCTCAACGTGAATCATGTGGCAGCATTGCAGTTGACAAGACGTGCAGTTGCCTCTCTGTTGTTTTGATGTTTGTTTCCACTTCAATAAAGCGCTCAAGCCCTCGCAAAAGAGTGCATCACGTTTCCCAGATGCGTATGTGAGTGTAAGGAAATGGAGATTTGGGGGATTGAGACACAATTTAACATCACAAGTAAGAAAGAGATGGAAGCAAAGAGTTTCCACAGGTGGGAGGCGTTTTATCGTGGCCACTGCTCCCAGCCTCGCCGTGCTGTCCTCAAAAGGATTCTGTATGAACGCTGCTGGGGGATTCTTTACTATGGTTTGCAATAGTGCAATAATTATAACAGGCTCCCCCTGCTGTTGCTGTTAAGCCATCACACACACACACCCCCACCCCTAGTGCAAGAGAGACGGCAAACAGAACAGACAGTCCATTCATCTGTCTGCGTGATCGGAGAGGAGCATCTCAGAATTCCTGGGCCCAGCCTGCTGTTACTATAGAACCCAGAGCTCAGGCCTGATCCAAGTGGCTTCATGGAGTGTGTGTGTGCTTGCGTCTGTGTTTGTGTGAGCTCATCAGTGTGTGTGTGTGTGTTGGAGATGCTCACCAAGGTCATGTATTTTGTTTAACACTGAATTGCTTTTCCGCATGCCTCCCCAGAATGTCCTCTGCCCAAAAAGCAAAAACAAAAAAAAACAACCTTTTAACCAATCACTGAACTCTTAAAGGAAAATTTCTTCACTACACATTTACCTTGTGTGTGCGTGCGTGTGTGTGTGTGTGTGTGTGTATTATTGTGTCTGGCAGACAGCCAGACAACAGCGTGATCTGAGCAGACGTGAAGGAGAGGAATGCAATTCTCTTTGCGGTTGTTGCCCTGCTGTGTAACCCTGCTAGCTTGTCCAGATTTCACACACACACACACACACACACACACACACACACACACACACACACACACACCAATCATCACAAAGAGTGGGGGAGATAGTGGGGAGGGGGAAGGGACCACAGACAGCACACGGGTGAATGGGATCATTATTGGGGCGCTGGAGGGAGGAAGTGAGGGGTGACCATTGGTGCTTGTGCGTGGAGGTGGGCCAGTGGCGTTCCCCGTGTAAATCAATTTGTTAATACTGAACTGACTGTGAGGCTGCCAAAGACTGGGAATAAAGGGTTGAGGGAGCGATGGGAAGCAAAGCGACGGTTTAGAAGAACAGTATGAATTAAAAATGTGACTTTGGCTCAGCGATATGTGGCTGCATTGCTTTTCTTTTTCTTTTTCCATTCATTTCTACAATGGTGACAAATGTCTGTTAAGTTAAGATGAGAAACAAGCAAAACTATATTCAAATGGTTGTTTATTGGTATGTTAGGGGGTAAAACACTCTTTACCCTTTAGTCAGTGGTGGTAAAATAAAAAGTTTCTTTTAATGTTTTATTTTGAAAATTTAAATGCAAGCTTTTTATTTTTATTTTGTTTTTGTTTTTTTACACAGTTTGTGAACATTTAAGAGACCAGCCCAGTATAGTGCATGATTTCTTCCCGACCATGGAAGAGGGCTCCACCACTCTCACTATTTAAGAGATGATAAAAAAAAAAAATATGAAGAAATAACGGGGGGAAATAAAATAATAAAAAAAAAGTACTGTAAAGTGAAATAACATCAAATAAGAAAAACTGTCTTTATTTGCTGAGTATGGAAATTTGTCTCAATGCGAATGGTGTATACAGCAAGGCCTTATGTGATCTGTACCATAGTTAATAAATCAAATCTTGTAAAATGTTTGCCTCTTTGTTTCTTTCTTGCACGAGGAATCAGTGAGGAAACCCTTATGTGTCTGAATTTACTTTAATACACTAACATCAGTTGGCATTTAACTCTAACATTTTTTTTTGGTTATGTTTTTCTCTACTATTTATTTTTTTCGTCCAGTCATTTTGTGTTGACTCCTGTAAAGGAGTTCCAAGAGGTTACATAAAAAGCGAGTTTGGAAGACGATTACCAGACGAGTCGTTTAGGGGGTTCATCAAATCCAAATGTTTTGTCTCCTGAATCTCCCTGAATTGCCACACCTCCATGCAAGTGGTGGTGGAAACCTGTGGTTCCAGAACTTTCTTTCATTTGTGACTCATAAAATAAAGAGATGCAGCTCATCGTTAGCAGAGAATGTGTTTTGTTCTTTTTTTTCAAACTTTGAAGGGTGTAGATTAAATTGATCGACCATGTATTGGGTCCCAATCGATCTGGACAGCAGGATGAATGAAAAGTTCATCACTGGCAAATTTAATATCCAAGATGGATCAGATGTAGACGTACAAAAGTATTTTTAGGGTACACGTTTAAAATTTAAGATCCCTTTATTAGTCCCCCTTAGGGTAAATTATTTTTCCACTCTTAATAGTATCATTAGTTGGTGTGAAAGTGAAGTTTAATATAATAATAATAGCGATTGTAATTGTAATTTGTTCTTAAAGAAAATGTCAACACGGAAATAACCTCAGGGGGACCAGATGTCACAGGGGCCTTCATGGCCCTCTTCTGGGGGGGCCTCCTCTCCAGTGAGGGGAGGCCCCCCCAGAATGGCCTGTGCCATTTGAAGGTGACGTAGGGACCGCGGCCCCCGAGAAGGCAATGTGAAGGCCTCACTGCCATTTTCATGGTGCCCTCATCTGACCTTTTCATTGAGTCAAACTAAAGGAAATCCATGTCGATGACCTTTGCGGTGCATCTCTCCATTCTGGAGCCGGATAAAAGAAAAAAAGAAAAAAAAAAAACAAGAGCGGCTGATTGGGAATGAAAAGGGCAGACCCTCGTGCACACAGGACACACGACCCTTGAACTCCAACCTTTAAAAGGTGTCACGAGGGAGGAGATGGTGCGAGATTTGACTGGAAGTCAAACATGAGGATCATCAACGCGGCTTAACTGGTCAAGTGTGGTCGTGAATAAGAAGAGACGTGATCATGTTGAAGCAGGAAAAGGGAAACCACATAATACAAGAAACTAATACCCCAATAATCAGTTAATAATGCCTGTGTAGGTTCTCAGTCATCCAGGTCATGGTTATCCACTTCTTCAGAACTGAAGAAGTGAAGAAGTCTCTTGGATGAGAGACGAAACGTCTTCAAGAACTTTCTTAACGTCCAGTGGATCGACTCAAGAGTTAATAATGTCGTATTTTCGGCACTATAAGGCGCACTGGACTATAAGGCGCACCTTCAATGAACGGCCTATTTTAAACCCTTTTCACATGTAAGGCGCACTGGATTATAAAGTGCATCTAATTATAAGGCGCACCTTCAATGAACGGCCTATTTCAAAACGGCCTTTTTCATATATAAGGCACACTGTCAGTGTTTGAGAAAATTAAAGGCTTTTAGACGCGCCTTATAGTGAAAATACTGCATTTATTTGGAGGCCTTATCACTGCTTTTCTATGCGCGTCCTCGAACGCACCACTAGGAGGCCGACTTGTCCCACATTACCCGTCAGGCACCGCTCTGCTGTATCCAGGTGAGGGAGGCAGACTGAATGGATTGGGCCAAGGTGTGTGTATGAGCAGCGAGACAACGCGTTAATCCCACCCCCCCGCATCCAGACAGGTGGAAGCTGCGCTCACAGCGGGGAGTCGGAGGAGGAAATAGTTGTGACTAAACTCCTAAAGATCCTGTGAATAGGGAGGCTGATGAGGAAGAGGAAGAGGAGTGCGCCCTGAACCGTATAAGCCTCGGAATAAAGATAAAAAGCTTGATTTGATTCGCTCGGCATTAGAGGTGTGATGTCCTTCCTCAGTGCCAAAAAGTTGAGACACAGCGGAGGAGGAGGAGGAGGCGCATGTAGACGATGGAGGGAAAGTAGAGCGCTCTTATGATGAGTCGAGGCACGTAGCTCCGCTCGACCGTGTCTTTCTGGGCTGCGGGTTCGCAGCTGCGGCGGCGGGGATTGAATTTAGATGCGGCCCGTCGCTGCGCTCCGGCGGCCACAGGTGGAAACGCTCCTATCGATACCGACTGTCCGAGCCCGACTGTGGGCCGATCCGTCTCATTGATGATTTTTAGGTACCCCTGCCCTCCTTCTCCTCCCCGAGGAGCCCATTGATTAATGTCTGGGTCACAGTGGTATTTCCATATTGATACCTCGATTGATGATGGCTCTCCAGGAACAAGGCGTATTGACCAGCTGGAAAGTGATAGGCCTACTTTTCAAACTGTTTGGCAGATGTGTTTATGCATGATGAGTGTTCGACCGTCAGGGAGGGAGAGGGGGGGGGGGGTTGAGAGAAAGTAGCTGTATTTACTATATTATTATTATTATGTCAAATCTCAATTACAATTAAAGAATCTATTAATAATAGCCTGTCCATCTTTTTGTAGAATGATCTTAATCTCTTCTACAGCTGTTTATCAGTCTTGCAGGTCGGGGTTTTGCTGGCTACAGGGGAAAGGTAGGGTACACCCCAAATTACATGCCAGCTCGTAGTGGCATACTACTACCACTACTACTACTGCTACTACTACTACTAATAATAATAATAATATTCTTCTTTTCCTTTCAGCTTTTCCCTTCAGGGGTCGCCCCAGCGAATCAGTTGCCTCCATCTAACCCTGTCTTCTGCATCCAATAATAATAATAATAATAATAATAATAATAATAATAATAATAATAAAATTAAACAACTAATTTCTGAAGAAAAATTCTGCACAGATACTGACCTGGCTCCTCATGTTCTTGTGGACTTTTATTCATAATCATCTGTCTGTCCGTCCATCCATGCATCCATCCATCCATCCATTTTGTTGTAGACAAGACATAATCATCATAATCGTCTCGTCTACAGCCTTGTCTTTCACTTCGCGGGTCACAGGGGTTGCTGCATCCTATCCCAGCTGACTGTAGATGAGAGGCGGGGTACCCTCCGGATGCGTCGCGACTGCATCGCAGAGACGCATGAAAGACAAACAACTATTCAAGCAAACACTCACACCTAAGGGCAAATTGGAGTAATCCATTCACCTAAATTGCATTGTTTTGGAGGGGGGCAGAGAACCTGGAAATAACCCACGCAGACATGAGGAGACCATACAAACCACGCAGAAAAGACAAACCCAGAACCGTCTTGCTGGGCCACCGAGCTGCCCACAAACATGTCACAAAAATGCTCAGGCGCGAACAAGTTAAAGATGTTCCACCCCTGTGGAAACGAAACATTACCACATCTAACAGCTCTGTATGCTAAAGTCTGAATGTTCCAGCTGCTCAACAACAGGAACGTAGGTGGACCGCTAACAGCCGCTCACCGCCTCGTTTCTTCCAACCTGGACTAAAGTGAATAAATCCAGGGTGAGATCATCAACAAGGTTTTCGCTTGTTTTTAATAACTTTTCTCAAAATCTTTGTTGTTTCAAACTTTCTTTGTGTTCAAGAATCTGAACACAAAGGAGAGAAGGGAGCTTCAGACTTCACTCAAACTATTTACATTGTGTGGTTTCATTGACATCCTCCACATGTCACACAATGGGTTCTTATGGGAACTTGAGTTCATGGTTGCAAATACTACATTAACATTCTGAGCTTTTCATAAAGATTCACTGAAATTATTTCAATAAATTTGACCACATAGTCCACGTGAAATAATAAAATCACTTTTATTTCACGCATTCATGTCATCTATAAAGCAAGACTCTTCAAGATATTCCTGACAGTCTTACTCCAAAACTCAACAGTGCTTAGATCAACCAAAAGAATGCGTGTCCAAGTCTCAGGTGTGTCTTCACAGAAATATATATATGGCGTGGATCATCTTTACGCAAAAAAGATCAAAAAGGGGAATGGCTTCAATAGGGTGTAATTTCTGCTGAATGGAATGCAACCCAAGGTGTATTTTTGTTTGTTTACTGTTGTTGTTTTTTTGGTTTTATTTTTGACATGGTCTCCTCAGCTCCTTATGTGATCACGTTGCTCTGATTTCTCTCTGCTATCTCTCTAAAAGTGGCCAGTTTTTCCTCATCACATCAAGTGCACACGCTGCATAATGCAGAACAACTCCTCGGAGAGCCCCGAGTTGTGAACCCAATTTTGTAGAGACCCTAATTTAAAGGACAAGGAGACAACAGCATGATTCTGTGGGACTTGTTCTGCTTGTTGTGTAGATTACTTCGGAGGCAGAGGGCATTGTGTGCAGATGATACTCAGTGAAAAAAAAATTAAGCGTTGAGCAGAACTGATCCCACTTCATGCTTTTGGGGTCAGTGGTCGAAATGGGCTCTCAGCCCCGTGGTCCCAGTAACACGGATCATGGGCCCCGACGTATATCTGCTGATTACATCTCCTGAACTGGAAAACATGCAAATAATAAATGTATGAGCAACGTGCTTGTTTTTTTGCTTGATTAATTATGCCGTTTAATTCCAGATCCACCATGCCGCTCCACCGTATAATTTCCCAGTGGTCTTGGCTGTTTCTTCTCTCACATGCGCTCTGTCTCATTTTTTTTTTTCCTCATTGCAGAATGAATCATGGATCCAACCAGCTTTACCCGGGGGACAGCGACAAGCTGGTGAATCGGCTGACCAATCAAAAGCGTCAGAGGTAGACACAGACAGAAGGAGCCGCACATCGAGTTAGAAGACAACTCTTGGCTTGGTCTGAAGAAAATGAAAGATAGAGTGACTGTTTTCTGTCTCATGTCACAATAAATCTGCTCTTTGCTCTGCGTCTTATCCAAACCGGCCACTGCATGTTTATCTGAGTGGGTGGTAGAGTTACAGCGCCATTCATAATGTCAAGTGGGACCACGGCTGCTCGTCTATTCCCATCCTGGCCAACCTTCGCTCATCCTCCTGACAGTTCCAGGTTAGCCTTGTCTCCTCTCTCCCTTGGCCCTCCTCTGCTCTCCTCCAACTTTCCTCTTCAGCTCTCCCAGGGGCCCCACTGAGAATACTTCTTAGATCCAGGCCTCTGAGCCCCAAAGCCGGCCCTAATCCTCCACATCGATCGCCCTGAGAATTTCCTCCCCAGCACAGCAGGGCCTGCAGCGTGGTGCTCACACCCCTCGTATCTGAACAGGCAGCACTTCTGCTAAGGAGACAGAGAAAATAGGGGAAGACACATTTCCTGTCTTCTCAATGATTTGTCTATTTGATGAGTTATTACGAGGTTACAGCAGGCAGTTCAGAGCTGGTGAAATGTTACCTCTCCAAAGCCAGTTACACATGGGTTTGAGATATCAGGTTACTTATACAATGACCTTGACTAGTTGAAATCACTGAGCAATGAGGGAAACTTACCCAGGAGTTCATTCTTTATTCCTCCTGAGGTTTTTTTTTCCCCACAAATCGCTGGGTGACAATCAAAATTGTATGAAAACTAGTGAGCAGGAAAGTAAACAGTTAAGTAGAAAACAGTTTAAGTAAAAATAGATGAAGCCACTGGACAAACAGTTGATAGTTGGTTGATAATAGATAAATAAAGAAGCAGAGGTGCTTATTCCTGTTGGGTGACTCCAACAATGATCACCAGAACTTGTCCACAACCACGTCTTGACATTCATTATTATTCATTTTTTTGTGATTGTCCTCTGCTAGTTGCTCCCTTACCAGCAGTGCATTTGATCTTTGCAGTGCACTCCAAGGGTCACAGACCCAAAAGACCAGATTAAAAATAGAGATTCCTGTCAGGAATTTTCAGAAGCTGAGAGCAAAGGTGAGAAAGTTTGCCAGACACATTTTGATGTTGTTTAAGACAGACAATGTCTTTCATTGTAAGTTTTTTTTAACAAAACCATTGAAGTCAGTGATGTTTTATTCTAAAGATGCTTGAGAAAGGAAAAGTTAAACAATGATTTGTTTGAAGCCCTTCAGGGTTCCATGTAAATTTGACCTAAACCCTGGGAATAAAATTGCACATTGTTCTGTTTTCCACAAATATCTCTTGAATGGGTAGAAACACCCAGAAATACATTTTATTGTAGTTTATTCCATTACTCGGGTGTGAGGGCAGGCCGGATTTCCATCTGTCGTGCTGATGAAGATGGAGTAAAGGATGGTCCTATGTGCTGTGCAACTCTTCTGGAAGATGACAAAGCATCATTACTGGGCTCCTCCTGGGAAGACTCTCAACCATCAGTCTACCCCATTTGTAACATACGTGTTGATAATTTATTTATGCTCAGGCTTCCACTGGACTGGGCTGGGTGGCTTTTGGGAAGTGTGAAGGTATTTGAGAGGTGCTTCCTCCTTCTCCTTCGATGCTAAGTGTCCAGCTCAAGGGTAGATTACATCTCATACTTTATTAACACAATGGCTTTGTGGTTAGTATGCAAACTTCATCCCATCATGAGAGAGGAAGAGGGTGGGGGGGGGTCTAGAACATTTGCCCCTGTCAAAATAATGTGGACCAGTTATAATCTCTCTGTCTAGACGGTACGGCTGTGTCTATACTCTGGTTTTAAGTTAGCCATTGTTTGTCTTGGATGAAGATCAGCTGAATCGTGGTTGTGGGTTCTCACAATATACTACCGCATTCAATATTTATGCACCTTTTACTCTTGGCGCCCATCTTCTTCGGCCTTTCCTCTCATTCATTAGCTTTTTCTTTACCTGATCTGACCACACTCTCTTAGCCTGTACGCACACAAACTATTCTCTCCATTCTCTCTCTCCTCTCACATCTCTTTCGCCTTGCCCTTTCCTCAAGTCTACCCCCTTCCCTCCCCTCCCTCTCCTCCTCCTCCAATTTTACCCTTGCTCTGCCTGCCCTCCTCTTGTCAGCTCCCTCTCTCCTCTCCTCTCTCCCTCTTTCTCTTTATTAATTTATTGGGTTGTTATTCTCCTTGCCTGGCTCCGCTAATGAAGGCAGGATGCAGATGAGGGCGAAGGTTGTCTCCGTAGCGATCGACCCCACCGCCCTGCAGCATGGCACTCTGACTGGCACAGGTCAGTGGCAGCTGTCAATCAACACACGCACACACACACACACACACACACACACACACACACACACACACACACACACGCACATGCACACGCACACGCACGCACACACACACACACACACACACACACACACACACACGTGCAGTCTCACACATGCGCTCAAATACATTACTCCAGACGTTGAATATATTCACACACAGAGACGTGAGCTATATTATATTATAATTAACAATTTATAATTACCCACAGAACGTCAGCTACATTTGAGCCCGTACTTTGACAGTCTCATATAGCACTGGTTCTCAACCTCCTCATATACTAATTTAACCTTAGAATGAAACAGGCAGTGATAACATGAGACCCCCTTAATATAGTTTAACCAGAGTGACTATTTCTCTTAGTATTCTTGCATTTTAATTGTCAATAAAAGCCTGGTGACGTAATGCATGCCATATTTTCACAAGAAAAGAAGCAAAAAATTATTGAAGAGTGTGGATGGTGAGACCTGTAACTGCAACACTAACAAACATGAAATTATGCACAGACATTCATGCTGCCCAGAAGATGAATATTTCACTCCTGACTTGGAGTTAAATGGAGTGTCTGTACTAATATAGGTTACAGGTGAAGATTTTTTGTTTGCTCTCTGGTAGGGTGTTCTATACATTTCTGTCATCAGTACCAATTGCTTGGGGATCCCAAAGTGTCCCCAGGCTGAATGAGACATGTAACCCCCGTAACAGGTTCAGGGTCAACCCCAGGTGATCCAACCGGTTGGACATGCCCATACTACCATCAAAGCGAGGCGGTCTGCCCATGTGGGATCTGATCCAGATGTCAGAACCACCTCAGTTGGTTCCTTTAGATCAGTGGTACCGAACCCTGCCAAATTCACATTCTCACTCACTGAACCCTTCTTTAGTAAAAAAAAAAAAAAAGCTGTTTTTTCAAATTTAAGACATAATATCTTTTACTGGTGTATTTAATGAATTGTGCATTAATGTCACCTTTTTCAAAGAACAAAACCAAGACAGTGCATGAAATGACCTACCTGCAAATCAGTGTGACTTCTGCTGTTGTTATTGAGAGACCAGTTCAGATATGCGTGGCTTCACCTTGGCAAATGCTACTCTTATGTCATTTTCACAGCAAAGTCTATTTCTGTTGTTTTCCATGCAGCTTAAGGAAGTGTTCCTTTATTTTTGCCAGTGCGAGACTAGAGTTGCTCAACTTGACATTGCAAATCATGCAGAACGATGACTCCCATCACGTTCCGTTATACAGTACATGTAAATTCACGTTGCACATATTCGTCCGACCACTTTCTTTTTTTGCTCAACATAGTTACTATGAATTAAAATATTAAGAAAGCAATCAGATGAGGTAACATCATGACAGGCATAAATCGACTATTGAGTGCGCAAAATCCCATGTAGCACAGGTAGGCTAATAGGCTAAACGATGTATCGTGATCACCTGCAGCCAGTGATGGCTCAGGGGGGCGTGTCATCACAAATTGACACGATGTGTCAAACGTACAGTGATTCGTGTATGTTTGGCAAAAACACCCAAGTTTTGTCTTGACCTCAGTCTCCACCGAACCCCTGAGACCGACTCACCGAACCCCTAGGGTTCGATCAAACACAGGTTAAGAACCACTGGTTTAGATGCAGTGGAGCAGTGGCTTCACTCGGACCTTCCACTGGATGTCTGAGCTCCTCATGCTGCCTCTAAGGCTGAGCCCATTCTATAGAGGAAGTTTATTACACTAAACCGAGATACTGGAACTATTTCACTTGGGGGCAGCAATTCAAGCCCAGACTTATAGGAACCACCTACAGTTTTCTGGCCTCAGACCTGGAGGCTCAGACTCACCCTGTCATTTTATACTTGTGTACAAACTTCTCCAGAATGTTCTAAAGATCATGGACTGACAACAGAAACATCGTAAAAACACAGAGAAGAGATTGTTCTCTCTTGACGTTTATTTGGCACCATCCCTCTAATTTGATCAAAATTCTAAAGTACTAGAGACACACGCCAGTCTGTTAGCTATATTGTGCTTCATGCTAATCAGGTAGACAAAGAATATTTATACGACTTATGTTCGTAAAACGTCTAAATATGAAACCTGCTTAACTTCAGCTCACAAATTAAATAGTGATAATGACATCTTTTAACCCAGCATGTGACAGCCTTTAGCTCAAAGCCACACAATGCCAAAGTGCAGCTTCGCTGAGCCTTTAGCATAGCTTCTCTGTTCTTTCCTATCTTGTTAAATTATCTGACCCCTATAGATTCATATGTGCCAACCTAACACGTACACACACAAACACATACACACACA